>CM026079.1:33833021-34538021 GCA_014839685.1 Anableps anableps
ATGCTGCTTTTCAGCTTTTTCTCTTGATTTGAAACAATCACTTCATTTCACCTTCCAGTTATTTTCATTTCTGGGTCCAGCAGCAAAGATTAAGATTGAAAGAGGAAAAAGCGACTTTCTGTGTTGAAGCAGATGAGTTTCTGCAGTGAGAGAAAAATCAAACTGGTGTATTTGTTTGCAGGGTCAAATCTTTACAACTTCCAGCAGTAAGAGTCAGAAAGGAGGATCAAAGTTCCCAGGTGTTCAGATTTCACATCTGCCCTTTTAATTCTGGGTCGAGCTCTTGTTTTCTAAGTTCTTCTAAATAAATGGAGACGGCCTGGCTGAAAGTATCAGCAGGACCTGTGACCCCCATGCAGCTCATGGCTGCATGCATGTTTGCTGACAAAGGTTGCAGAAGTCATACAAGCTGTTGCAGCTGAGCGCTGGAGAACAGGCCCGGCTGTCAGATCTGGACCCGAGGGAACAGAGGGACGCTTTCTCTCTCCTTCCCTCCGGCCTCAGATATTCACGGGGCCTCTGAGTGGGCGTCCCGGTCCACATCAACATTCCTGCCTGGGTTCAAGGATCCTCCCGTGTTTGTGTCCCACAGCTCTCTGACATGGCCGCCATTGTTCCCCGTCGCTCTGCCCCGACCCGCCCGGACCCCTCTCTTTGGACTGCAGGGTCCGTGCAGAGGGACCGGCCCACTCTCAGCATGCTTCTGTCAGGTCCGTGGGTGCAGCTCGGATTCAGTCCTGCACGACAAACATGTCTCCATCTGAGACTGTCAACGTTTGACTGGGTTTACGCAGGAAACTGGGACGCCATGTTGGCTCCAGAGACCCCGTGCTATCAGGGCACGTTCTCCCACATGTTCAGGATTCCTGAGTGGAACAGTTCAAGTTCAGGCTTCTTGTTTTTCCACTTTTCATTTGACTTTTGACTTTCTCAGAGTCCCAAAATGTTGAGCAGTTTAAATCCTAAACATCCCTGACAGTTCAGCATGCGACTGTAAAAATCTTTCAGGTGTGGGTACAAACATGAAATTCAGCTCGGATGTTTTTCAAATTTCCCTTCAGCCTCTTGGACTTCAGGATGACAGCCATTTCACAAGATGGCCGCCGTCTTGTTTTAGTCTTTTAAACCAATTATTGCCATAAAATGTGACCCATTGTCGTGACTTTATGTCACATCAGATGTTTTTGACTCTGGTCGTCCCGTTTATACAACTTTAAAGTAATAATATGGAGCAAAATCAGAAACTGAGGACTTTGCTGTTAGCGAGTCTCAACCAGGAGATGAAGATGAGAGACAGACTGGGAGACAGTTGTCTTGATGGTTAGCATTAGCTTCTGCTAATATTTTGTTTAGTGTTAGCTTCTGCTAATTTTTTGCAGTTAGCGTTAGCATCAGCTAATTTTTTAAAATGTGTTTAGCATTAGGACAGCTAACGCTGCTTTTGTTTAGTGAATTAGTGTTTAGTGAACCTAACTTTTTGGTTAGCTGTGGCTAATAACTACTGCTGATTTTAGTCCAAACATATATTCTCCTTCACAACCATGGCAGCCATTTTGAAAAATGTCCACCAGAAAAAGAAAATCATTGTATGGTTCAAAATATGTAGGCTGTGATTTGACACCAGACTCATTCATCTAATTGCCAGTTTTTGTGCAAAAGCTAATTTTTCATGAAAACCATTGTAGCCATCTTGAAAAATCAAAAAATTATCGGTAAATATGATTTCTATGGGTCCAGTTATGTCTGATTTGATACCAAAAATATCCGTCTGTGATAAAAATTGGAAAATTTAGGGCAAAACTAAATCCTTGACTACCTTCTTGAAAAATGGCTACGTAATAATGGCTAATGTCTTCAGTGGCTAACTTTTTTCTTTCAGTGAAGCTAGCACCTGGGAACATCTGTGCCAAGTTATGTTCTTGTATCTTGATGTGAAAGATTTTGCTGAAATATTCAGTTCTCTGCTGCCCTGTGTAGGTAGGTCATCTTGTAACAACAGCTTCTGCTGTCCTGGTTCCTCTCGGACCAGCTCTGCTCTCCAGCTCAGCAAACGGGTTTCCTCCAGATTTTGGGCCTGGAGGCTGAGATGGCCATGGAAGAAGGTGGGGGTCGTGTTGGCTGAACCTTTTCGCTGTTGATGTGACCAGATGTTCTGCATCCTGCTGAAAGACCCGGTGACGACGGGGCATGAGGTGCTTCTCCACACATTCAACCAAGCAAACAGGTCCAGTTAAAGTCACGCCACATGTTTATGACTGTGGGACAGAAAAGACTTTTTCCTCCTAAACGACCATCTGGTCTGTAGACGTTAGGAAGACTTTTCCCTCCCGCACTGTGTAGGATAAAGCTTGTGTGTCTCATTCCCAGTGGACGTTAACTTTATAATTGTTGCTCTGTCGATTCAGGACAGTTTCTAAAATCAGAAGATGTTTTCATGAAACCATGCCCTGACTTAAGAAGACAAATATTTACTTTATTTGAATGGCATGTTCTCTTGTATTTCCCATTTTGAAGTGTGGCTAGAAGATATTTCGACCCAAAGAAACAGGAAGTCTTAGACTACTAATCAAAAGTTCCTCGATGTTCTGATCCAGTTTTAAAAATAAAGTGGGAATTAAAACATGTTTCAGTCACATTTAATCGAATTAGTCGGGGTGCCAATAAATGTTGAAAACAATTACTTCTCAGCTCAGTAAATGTGACCCAATTGAAGGTTTCCAATTAAGCTTTCCCATTTTTCTGCTCGTCTTCAGCAGAGGAGCAGTTGAGGCCGTCGCATGTTCAGTACTCAGCCATGATGAGGTGGTTCAGACACGTTTCCATCCAAGCTGTGATTGATTCGTCATCATTCTGATAAAACGCCTGGTCCTACCACAAGGCGTGGGAGCCATGTTGAATCTGAGGCCCCGTCAGAGTCACTAAGGTTTCGAACTCGCTAACAAGTACCAAGCAGAATCAAGGCCTTGCTCATGGACGTGTTTCTGAGAGGCAGAAGGAGCCGATGTCTCATGCAGGCGATGCAGGAAGTCTTCATTAAAAACACACTCTGCTCATTCGCCACCTGTTCCTCCTAGCGTGATGAGGAGCTAGCGTGCTGGAGACCAAAGGACATCTGCTGCCAGGGCTTTAGTTTTGGACTTCGTTTGGACCTAAAATGAGGTTCGGCTACAGAAACTTTTTCTCATGTCGTGGAGGACTTCTGGTCCACCCTTCTTCCCAGCGTTGCTTCAGGGCTTCACTGAGCTTCCTGCACAGCTCTCTAATGGTCTGACTCCACTTTTTCCTCCTTCAGGATTTCTGATCTGCAGCTTAGGCTTATCTTTTTAATCTTCTCTTAAATACACGGTTGTAAATAAAATCTGGTTTTCAAATGCTCATTTTAATCATTTGTGCTTTTTATGAAGTTAAAAGATTCCTTAATTCTCCAGAAATCATGTTAGAGCTGAGATAACACTGGTAGTTCTGGGAATCTTTTCCCTCTGAGGGTAATTTAAACTCTTTTCTTCTCTAAAAGTTGCTCTCTTGAGTAAAAATAAAGAGCATCCAAGACAAGAAGCTATTTGTGTGAAATTATTAATATTCTGCTGCTGCTTGGGTGTTTCTAACTCAGCCTGGAGAACAACAGATCCTGCTTTGTTCTGCTGCAGCTTCACTGGACGAAACAAACAAAACCAGGACTCTGTGCTGCTGTAGCGTGGACCGGGACAATCGACAGAAGTGTTCGCTCTGACTGACGTGTTACTGGAGCTTCATGTTCACTAAGATGGAAGCTCCACAGGTTCTGGGGGATTTAAAAAAAAAACAAAACAAAAAAAAACATTAAAGACTTGATTCCCTTCGGCCCTTTTTGGTTCCATTAGTTTTGTTTCATTTCTATTTGCAGCACAAAGATTCAAAGGAAAAAAATAATCCAATCCCTAAAAGCTTTTGTTCCGATGCAGAAAGTCTGAATCATCCCACCCACCTTCATCTTGAAATCCAATATGGCTGCCTTTACTTGAAATTCTGATACCTAATCCATGTAACATGATCTGTACAGAAGAAAACGTTTATTTAAAGATAAAAATCACAAAGTGTTTACAATAATGCGCTAATAATTATTTAAAATATATATTATTTATAAATAATAAGATGTTTCTGGTTGAGTGGTGACAAAATAAAACTTGGTTCCTATTTATTTATGACAAACTAATCACTGATGAATTATACTAAGTTGACACCATCTAAGCTCAGCAGCATGTATCTAACAGAAGCATGTTGCTAACAGCAGCATGGTGCTAACAGCAGCAGGTGGCTAACAGCAGCATGGTGCTAACAGCAGCGGGTGGCTAACAGCAGCATGGTGCTAACAGCAGCGGGTGGCTAACAGCAGCGGGTGGCTAACCTGTCTGAAGTGAATTAACTCAACAGAAATGAACCACTGGTGGTTCCAGGTGTTTACCAGAAGAGGGAGAAAATACCTACAGCCTCCACAAAGCGTTGCATGATGGGTATATTCAGTATCATGTGGAGGGGTCCCATTTCATACCAGAACACTTCCACCTCTACCTTTAACGAACTGTTATTAAGGACCAAACACTCTTAACGCTTCAAACGTTACTGGGTCTGAAGCAGAAATGTGGAAAGCCCCCAGCTCATCCTGGTGCTCCTGCAGACACTTGGCTCGTCCTCATGGGTTCTTGCGTCTTTACCCAGAGGTCTTTCAGTCCATGTCTTCATCTGGGTGGCTCTCCATCTCATTTAGCCACAACGCATCAAGAAGACATATGAGGGCGGCCCAACAATGGCCTCTCAGTGCTCGGCGCTCCTTTGCATCAGGCTCAGAGATAACCCTTGTCCCCTGCGGCCGGGGTGAGGCAGATGGGGTGAAGAACAATGGCCGGGCCCATGTGGAGGGCGGCAGCGACTGACACAGCCTCTGAAGCTCCAAAGAATGTCTGGATCAGAGCCAGAACCAAGGTCCTCACCACCACAGACATCTCCCCCCTCCCCGACCTTACTCGCCTCGTGTCTCTCGGCGCTCGGGGGGTCGAGGAGACGACACCTTCAAAGACGGCCCGCCCCAAGAGCATCAGACGGGCTGAGCACACCCTGAGGGAGCGGCAGAGCTGGGTGTTGGCAGTGTGGGCTGTGGATCAGAACAAGAACCCTCGGCGGCAGATATAATGGCTACAGCGAGCACCTCCGGGCAGAGCAGCTTTGGGCTTGGAAAGAAGAAGAAGAGTCCCGGTCTGATGGATCAGCTAAGCAAAATCTTTGGAGGAGAGAAGAAGAAGAGGAGCAAGGTGAGCTTCTTCTGTTAAACTCTGACTTGAAGCTGTAGAACCAGGCCGTTGCGGCACAGTCTCCAAACTGGCTGTTCTGGAGTTCTTCCATCCACTGAACCTTACAATAGATTTATGGGAATTTCATGGGATTTTCTAAGCCTGGAGAAGTTTTGAACTAATGGAAACTGAAGGACTTGGTTGATAGCTCCAAAACCTCATTTTGCTGCAAGATGGTGACATGTCACATTTCTGTTTGCATTGCTGCGCTTTTATTTATAGAGGTTTTATTTTCAACACTTCAGCAAACTGTGGCAAAAAGGCCAGCTGGGGCGGATAATATCGATTAGTTTGATAATTATTGCCATGTGCTTACAGATGAATTTTGTCTTTTTGTTGTTATATTTCTATTTTAAGATTTAAAAAAGCATGTTTTTCTTATTGATATTTATGCATTTAATTGAAATGCAGGTTTAAACTTGGGTGCATGTAACTGCAGTGGTGCCGATGAATTTAATCTATCATCTTGAAATGTTAATAAGCAGTTGAAAAATCCAGTTGTGTGGATGGGATGTGAAGCTGGAATCCATTCGATCACCAACCTTTTATCCATTATTTTTAATTTTAGAAATGAAACACAAAGACTCATGTCCCATTTTTTAAGCCACATTTAAAAGCATTTATTTTTAAATCACATATTAATTGTTTTCTATCAGAATAAACGGTTAACCCAGTTAGCCTGACGGAGCTCCTCTTACAGGACTTTAATTGCTCCATTTTAAACTCAGAACCTTCTGTTTATTGTCTATTATTGTGACATCTTTTCTGTAATAAATCTCCTCACCTGTTCAGGGCTCGTTCAGAGGTCACCTGGCTGCCTCCCCCCAGCAGCCCTCCGCCCGCCGCCGGACCAATGAAAACGCAGTGGTGCATTTCTTCAGGAGTCTTGTGAGTCTTGTTTACATCAAACTGTCCTCATTAAACTTCTCTGCTTTTACATCAAAGTTTCATCTCCTTTAATCCGCATTCTAACAATAACTCCAGGTCTAGTTTTAAATACTCTGGAAATTTCCTGCATTTTTCCCAGTAGGAACCTTGGATCCTACAGAAATTCCTTCTCTTCCCACACTGATTGCAAAGCTGCATGATCCTTTCACCTGCTTACTGGTGACAAAAAGCAAAACTGCAGGACATTTCCATCAGCAGCTCCAATCAGAGCTTGTTGTTATGTTTTTCTCTGCCTTGTTCAATCAGTCACTCTGTTGTTGTCGTTGTCGCTTTGGTGTTTCTTCTGCAGGTTTCCTCCCCTCCTCCTAAATCCACGGTGAGTCCCACTTTTTGTTTCCCCACATTCAGACAGTTGTGCAGCTGCAGGATTGAAGTTAGGAGAGAAATCTTTCAAAATGTTTCACAACCTGGTCCTTACAAAATCTATGACTTAAGTTTGCATCCAGGAAAGATTTCTGATTATTGAGAGCCTCAGTGTGAACGTTCAACAGTCCTGGCGTTAGTGCCATCTGGTGGCAGTTTTAAAGAATGCACCACAGAGGGCAGTATGTGAGGTTCTTGACACGGAAACATCATGAAGATCATTAAAATGTTCTCTAAACATTTATGAATTACCCCCTTGAAGCTCCATGAAGCACAAAGAGCATCTGTTTATAATCCAGAGTCGTAAAATCAGCAGATGTTCGCAGGAATCCTATGAAACTCCTTTTAATCCAACATTTACTGTCTTGTTTTATTTCAGAGCAGATTCCATTTCTCAACGTCACATTCATGTTGCAGCTCTAAGGTTTTTTTAGTGCGGTCTGATCTCCTATGAGGGAGTATTAAAGACCAAGCAACAGCACCAGAAACAGCCTGAACAGGATGGTCTTTGCAGGACCTTGGTGAGGTCTTTAGGGGCAAACGCAGATGAATGGGAGGTTCCCTGAGCAGTTTGAGCTTGCACAAAGTGATTTATCGTGCATCGTTAGGTCCTGGGTGAAGAATAGGGGCAGCAGCAGCATATCCATGACATGGATTCAGTCATGCAGTTGTTTGGCTTGGTTATTGACAGTCCCTCCAGGTTTTCGTGATTATGTGGTCATGGAAATTCACGCATAATCAACAGATCTCTGCATTGTTCTGCAAAACTGGTCAAAAACACTGGGTTTAAGTGCATACTGCCCACCTGCAGGCGGCAGTATTTCTTACTTCTACTACACTGCTGCCTCAGCCTGACTTGATCAATATGGCGAGTAACAAAAATTCACAAAGCTCTATCCCTCTGTTCTCCATGAGAGTGGGGGGAAATTATAGCAAAATTTTTTGCAAATATTTCCCAAGTAGCTGTGCAAAATCTGTGATTTTGAATTCAAAACATCACAAAAATCGCGAAATCCTGGAGGAACTGTATTGAGATTTGCGACGTGTCGCAGCAGTGATGAGTGATTGTTGGAAGAGTTTGGTGTGGGCGCAGGAGAGCATCTCCGGACATGGAGAACCTTTTTGAGAGCTCAGCACCATCACGATCACTTTCAGACTGAAGGAGGTTTTTCAGACCTCCTGCATGGAGAGCATAGCAGTCTTCGTCTGGCGTGAAGGGTCCCCATTCAACAATCGGCTCACGGGAGTGTTTAAGAACAGCTGTGGTCCTTGTCTTCGTTGTGTGTAAAGCACTGGTTGAAATGACAACATTAAAAACTGTTTGGAGCTGATGCAAGTCTTTTTAGCTTCTTTTTTTTTTCAACAGTTTTCATGTAACTGGTGAAAGTTTGAATTAACTTTGGTGTCGTTCAACCCTGCTAGAGGGCGATTTTATGCACACTGTCCTCATGAATGTTGTTGCATGAAAAAAATGAGGGACGGTTCCTTTTGGGCCGGGTTGTGTTCTGGTGTTTCACCCAGTCGTGCACATCTCCATTTGGGTTGGAGTTGGTAGAGTGAAGAGTTACTG
Source organism: Anableps anableps (assembly GCA_014839685.1). NCBI lineage: Eukaryota > Metazoa > Chordata > Actinopteri > Cyprinodontiformes > Anablepidae > Anableps > Anableps anableps. Next base: position 33,841,227 of record CM026079.1, read on the forward strand.
AGGTACTAAGGCTGAGGTCAACCACCATATAAACAAAGCTTATTTTAGCTACTTATACCTTAAATCTTGTTCTGAACTTAATAAAAATACCTTAGATAAGAACTTATGAGGTCAAACTGTGCAGATTGCAATTCCTCTAGACCAGGAGTCCTCAGATCCAGGCCTCCAGGGCCGGTGACCTGCAACTTATAGATGTGTCTCTGCTTCAACACACCTGAGTCAAATAAAGAGCTCATTTGCATGACTGGAGAACTTTCCTGCACCGAGGAGGTGATTCACCCATTTGATTCAGGTGTGTTGGACCAGGGGACATCTAAAAGTTGCAGGACACTGGCCCTCGAGTCATGGATTTGAGGACCCCTGATCTGAACTCTTCTTCTGTTACCACTTGTTGCACAGAGGCAGAATTTCTCTCCAGTGACGTCTGCTGTTCAGAGGGAGATCTGCAGTGAATGTAGCGCATGGGAAGCAACAGTCTTAGAGCCGTGGGAAAGGATCAAAGGCTAAAGATCTCTTCAAGGCTCAGTGGTGCTGGTTTGGGATCATTGTCCTGCTGATAACTGAGTCTGAGATGACCCAGAGTGAGTTTTGCAGGCCCAAGCTTGATTGCAGGTTGTTTCTGTCAGGCAGCATAGCAACCGTAGAGGAGGAGGACAAGGACTTACTGGGACCAGTTAGAAGGATGTAGGTTTCTGCTGCTCTCAACAGCAGCACAGATACTTTGGGTCAGCTTTTGAAGGTTTGACTGCACTGGGCAGGTAGTTGGTCTGCAGCCTGAGTCGCCTCTGTGGATAGAGGGTGTAGTTGTTCTCTTAGACCCTTGAGAGGAATGTTTATCCTGTACAATCTTTACTTTCAGTCCAGATGGTGCAGAAGTATTATCTATGGTCACAAACGGAGATGGTTAAACATTTCTGGACGGTGAAGATGCTTAATCTGGATCTTTATCGTATCACGATGCATGAGAACCTTCAGGCCTTTATGATGCTTGCTAGTGCTGGTACTGTTGCTTGGTCCCACCCCGTCGCATGATCAAACCCCTCTATGACTGTAAACAACTACAGAACCAGTTCAGCACCCATGAGGAGTGGTCCAATCTGAATGTAATTTGGTACAATGTGAAGAACAGGCACCAAAGAGTGTCCTAGTGTTATCAGGCGGTTACCGAAGCATCCAACGGTGGGTGAAGGTCAGTAGACACATTAAACAGCATTTGATGGGAATCATACTATGGATTTGGAGGCTTGGTGGTGATAGGATGCTAAGGTCCTACAGTAGTCTGACGTAGAACCCAGAGACATCAGGTCTTTCAGCACTGAGTTATGAAGCGTACACTCCATGTGTCGCGAGAGAGCACCACATGACCACCAAGCTTTGTGCAAACTCAAGATCCAACCCCAAGATCCAAAATTTCTTCTTTTGGTCAAGATGGAAGAACCAGAACAAAGTTCTTTCCGGCCAGGACATTTCATGCTTCACAAGAACTCATTCGATCATATCTATGTCATATTTCTCAGTCTTTCACCTCATAAGAAAAAGGCTCTGCTAAGAATCTGCTTTATGAACAACGCTGCAAGAACTCTATGACAAAATCTTTGTGTTCTTGTAGATTATCAGTTGGCCTTAATGTCTCAACAAGGCATTGTTATTCACACACCCGTCAATGTTTGCATTTGGACCAAATATTCTCCAAACTGGGCTCCTTGTGAGTGCTGACCTTTTTCATCTGTGGGTGTTCACTTGCGTAAAATCTGCTAAAATGGGATTCTGTAGGCTGTTTTCCCCCCTGATAGTCCGCTAGACTCGCCTTGATTCAGGACCAAAGCTGCAGCATCTCCTCCATGTCCAGCTGCTGCGGTTCTTCCTCTCTGCTCCGAGTCAACCCAACCAAACCCTTTCAGCAACCTGTTCCCCTCCTCGCCTGTGGGGGCGCTGCACCAAGAACCGCTGAAGGAAACGACATGAAAACCTCTGAAGACGCTGAGCGCAGCTTCCTTCTTCACCAAACGTCAACAACATGGAGCGGCGTCAGGTTTTAGCGGTTGGAGGATTTCTCTTCAGTCTTTGGCTGAAGACCACGAGCCGTTTCTCTCGCTAGCGCTAGGCTAGCTAGCGATTGATTTGGTTGAATTTACCCAGAATGCTCTGCGCTGTAGTTCGCTTCCTGCTTTTAGAGCGGTTAGCGTTCACATATGCATTCGAATCGTACCAGAGTTCAGTTCAACCGAACCGAGGTTTGGAGGCGGACCAGAGTTCGCTTTTTTGGTCCGCATCAGAGTTCGATTACACATTCACACCTCCCCAAATGAACCGGACTTTCCAGGCAAACTGGAGTTTGATTAAAGCGAAGTAAACAAGGCTGGTGGGAATGCAGCCCTCGGATCAGTGATACCAACTGTACAACACATGTTCTGTTCATGGTTTATAATGAGCTGGTGGCTCCAAGTTACGGCTGATCTGTTGAACCTGCTGGTTCTGCTCTGATATGGTTCTGTTTCTGATCACTGTCTGTTTCTCTTTCATGTCCAGTGGAGAGAAGTCTTGGGTTTGGTACGTCACACAGTCGAACCGAGCGCGTGCAGTGACCCCACATTAAATCTGTCTGTGGAGAACTTCCTAACCTCTGCACCCGTCTTGGTTTCTGCTTTCAGTCCCACTTCGGACATCTTTTTATACCCTAAGCCTGGGGGGGCAGTTCATGCATGACTCAGAAACACCCCCTTCACTCACAGACTGCTCATTTTAACAGACTGTTTTATTCAGTTTTAAAAACAATCCTTTCTCCTCCTCGTTTGCTTCAATCCAGAGCGACTCGCTGCTCCTGGATGACTTTGAAACCGCTCGGCTATTTATGACCCGGTAAACGCCTTCTCTTATAGGACTTCTTGGCCTGCTTCTCCTTCCTCCTCCTCCTCATCCTCTCCACTTTCACACCTCTTGTTCTGTGTAACACCTCCACCTCCTTTGTGTCAGAAATGACTCACCAACCCTCCCTTTGTGTCGTGTCATCTTTGCAGAAACTGCAGAGAGCAATTTGTAATTTCTCAGCAATCCCCCGTTCTGCTCCTCGGTGTCAGTCTGCTTTCTGTGGATTCGTCTCAGCCTTGTCTTCCCTTTTCTTTCCCTCCAAATAGATGTCGGTCTTTTCCCTCTTTAAGGTCTCCACTCATGATATTCTGTCACAGTAAGGGCTTAGACAGTGGTCGATGCTGCAGAGACACCAAACATCTGTGCCTTTGCTATTTTTCCTTCAGTGTCGCAGCCATGAAGGAAGAGTTTTTATAAGATATTAAACACAGCTTCCCTTTATTGCCCACAGTGAAATGTTGCCAACGAGCAGCGGCTGTTATTTTCTACAGGCGGTTTGCACGAAGTCGAATCAGAAAGTTCTGCTCAGCGAAATGGTAAAATGGCCATTATCTCTGTGATTAAAGAGCTGCTAGGAAATCGACTGCCTGGCAGATGCAGACTGAGGCACAAATGTTCCAAAAGTAAAGAAAAAGGAATCAAACGGATCGCTAGAATCCAGGGCCAGACATGGATTGTTCCAGTTAACACCTCCTCTAACTTATGATAGCTGTTAGACTAACATTTTTTAACATATCCTCAACATAAAGTATCAAAGAAAAATTGTTAAAACAGTTGAGTTTCTGCTACGATATATTTTCAGTAAATTCAGATTTTTAATTCCTGAGTCCATTTGAATGAGGATCAGAACCAAAATCAATTAGAACAGAGTGTAAAGTTTTCAGTGGTGGTGGGACTCAATTAAAATTTCTGTAATTAATTCATCGCATTTTAATCGACAACATCAGCAACATCTTCAGTTCAAACCCCTTTTTGCTGCTAAATGATTGAATCAACAGCATCTGAGCTGAGCAGCAGGGATGTTTCTAGTTTTTAATCTGCTCTTCAGGTTCTTCCAGCATCAGGTTGGAGCAAAGCTCATCTCTCCAGAGCTTCAGGAACCCTGATCGTTCATGGAGCTTCTTTAGAAACGTGGCCTGTGGACGCTGACATTAGCGCTGCTGCTACATGTTAGCATTGAGATGCTATTCTAGGCTAGCATAGCTTCTCTGGTCGGCCTATGAATCTATGTAGTTCGTTAAACAAAATTAGTGCGGTAAAGTCCCGGCTCTAGTTTTAAGATAATGATATTCAATTCAATTTTAGGTGAGATTTAAGCATTTTATGACCTATTGTTTCCATAATTCATACAAATATTTAACCACATAAAAAATAAATTAATACGCTGTGGTTTCAGTGCAGGGTCATTCATTATTTTGTGTATAGCTATAAACTGGTGGTACAAATTGACTTGAAGCTGTTCCGTTTGCAGTACTCCAGAGTAAACCTGCTCCATGGGGTGTTTCACTCCGGAGAGCAAAAGCAGCAGAAACTAATCTCCAGCCTTTCGTTTCAAGGCTGTCCTAATTAAAAGTGCTGTTTTCTCTGATAAACACATTTTTATCCTCTCTTCGGGCTGCAGCCCTCCTCTCCTTTCATAAACCATCCACAGTTAGTTAATGTTTAACAAGCGATTGAACCAACAGGAAACGAGTATCTGGAAAACATTTCTGCGCTGCACTGAGTAAAAACCTGAACGGCTAGCTAAAAAAAAATTAATTCAACAAAATGAAATTAAATTATATTATAAAAAGTTAAAGCTCTGCCGCCTGCTGGTGGCATTTGGTATCTGCAACATGTCCCAAAAGAAAAGTTGGGATTTTTTCGTTTTATTGGGGTTCTGCACAGTGGTAGCGAGTAGTTAGTATCTTCCCTACAGTAAGAACTGAGTTTAGATTTCAGACCAGGTAGCTGAGCCAAGAACAAAATTATTTTAGTTTTCAAATCTGGAGTTTAAATAATTCCAGAGTGGTTTATGTGAATGTTCTTTATCAAAATATTACTAATTAGATTTATTATTAAGTTGAATATTATTATTATGTTCATCTGCAGTCCATGACCCAAACGTTATTTCTTTGAAACACACAAAGAAGTCCCTGTTAAAGTCTTCCTGCACCGTATGCATACCTGAAACGTCACAAGCACAGCTCTACGCACGTATTTGGTGTGGAGAGCGAATAAACTCTGTGACAACCTGGTGAAAAATATTCTTACAAGAAACTTTGATGATTGTTTTTAATCCAACAGCAGCTCCATGGTCGCCATTTTGTAAAACTAGTTGGATGTTCTTTGTTTCCAGAGGTAACACTGTGAATTTAAAGATCAGTCAATGTAAAATGAACGAAGGGCTTGCTCAGAGGTTAGAGGCAACCACTCAGTGTCAGGTTCAGCTTCTGCTATCAGCTCACAGAACGTCTTTTTCTAGGCCTCTGCGTCGCGCACTGAGAGCACGAAGTCGCCCGTCAGGAGGCGCAGAGAACAGAGCACGCTGTCCAGGATCTTCAACCTGGTGAGCTCGCTGCATGTTTGCCTCCTTTAGACCTCAGATTATCTGGTTCCTCCCTGTAAGACTGGGCCTCATGAGCTGGCTTTCCTGTCTGTGTTTACCCAAATGCAACAGTGATGTTCTCCTCAGACATCAGTGAGTAGCTTCACCTGCAACATGGTTCTCCACCTCAGTTCAGTCATTGCTCAGGCATCTAAATTCAGCAGCATGCTTTTAAATCATCTTAATAACCTAACATGCTCGAAAGCAACAGCATCATTCTTATGCTGAAATTTCACATACAGCCATGGGAAAAAGAAAGTACACCCCGTTTTATTTCTCAGGTTCTAAAGATCTTTGAATCCAACCTGAAGGAAACAAAACACAATTGGCATTATCTATTGAATGTGTGCAAAAAACTAGAACTAAGGATTTAAGTGGTATCATTCAGGATCAGATGCACTGGTGAACGGCCCAGACCTGGGTCAGAACCTCAGCGAGGTGTCGGTTTGCTGCTCTGGAGCTCATAGGTGTCTGTGAGCACAACGCCGGGACGGAAAGACAACAGCACTGACCTCAGAGCAGCAACTGATGCTGCTCGTCAACCTGAGAAGGGTTCAAAGGTCAGCTCGAAACCATCTGAAGTCCGTCATCCTCCAAAGAGGAAGATTTTCCCCAGACAATAAAATCTTTTTTTATTTATAAAATGATTTTAAAAATTTAAAGTTAAATTTAATCAATCTAAAATTATAAAAAAATTAATTAAAAAATAAATGAAAAATGTAAATAAATGAATAAATAAATAAATATATTTTTAAAATAAAACATTAAAAAAAAAAAAATCAAAACATTAAAAAGGGATTGTTGCCACGAGGAAAAAGTCTCATCAGCTGCCAGCGTTCCCAGGACTGGACGTCCCAGCAGGTTCAGCCCGACGTCACAGAAACCCCAGAGCTCCGTCTCTGACTCGACAGGCCTCAGTTAGCAGGTTAAAGGTCAGGGGTCAGGACCCTGAACCAGTACGGCTGCTGGGAAGGGCTGAAGGAGGAAGACTCTCCTCTCTAGAAACAAGATGGCCGCCGGACCTGGAGGAAGGACGAGACTCCTGGGACGACGTCCTCTGGACAGAGGAGACCAGAGATGTTGGACCAGGACGGACGGAACCAGGATGGACAGAACCAGACAAACACCTCATAGCAGCTGTAAAGCACGGTGGTGGAGGGGTGATGGTTCTGATGTGTCACACTGCATTCCTCGGGAGCCGGTGTCCTGGAGCTTTAGCTGCTTCAACAGATCTGATTCAAAAAGAAGACCATTCGCGCTCTGAGGAGCCTGACTGGATGCTGAGCAAGAACGTTCACCTTTTGATTCAGGTGAGTTGGACCAGGACCGTATCTAAAAGCTGCAGAACGTTAACCCTCAAGGACTGGAGTTTATCACCCCGGACGAAGAATGGTAAATAATTCTGCGTATAATCTGACAAGTTTGCCTGTGCTTAAAATTAAAGATGGGTTTACCTGTTGATGTAACGTTAGGTTTGAGGTTCAGACATGAGAGCAAATAATTACAGCCGTTTTCCCCCCTGATAGTCCGCTAGACTCGGTTCGATCGGGACCAAAGCTGCAGCATGTCCTCCACTTCCAGCTGCTGCGGTTCTTCCTCTCTGCTCCGAGTCAAACCAGCCAAACCCTTTCAGCAACCTGTTCCCCTCCTCGCCTGTGGGGGCGCTGCACCAAGAACCACTGAAGGAAACGACATGAAAACCTCTGAAGACGCTGAGCGCAGCTTCCTTCTTCACCAAACGTCAACAACATGGAGCGGCGTCAGGTTTCAGCGGCTGGAGGATTTCTCTTCTGTCTTTGGCTGAAGACCACGAGCCGTTTCTCCCGCTAGCGCTAGGCTAGCTAGCGTTTGTTTTGGTTGTATTTACCCAGAATGCCCTGCGCTGTAGTCCACTTCCTGCTTTTGGAGCGGCCTCCGGTCCGCTTGGCGTACACATCTGCATCAGAACCGAACCAGAGTTCACTTGGACCGAACCGAGACCGAGGTTTGGAGGCGGACCAGAGTTCGCCTCCCCAACCGGACCGGACCTTCCAGGCAGACGGAGTAGGAGGCGGGGCTTGTTTTTCAGCCACAGGACCTGGGCTCCTTGCTGTCACTGGGTGGACCAGGATCTTCTCTGTACTAAAGTACAATGATCCCAAACAGAGCAGCCTTTCAATGGCCTAGTCAAAGTCCAGACTTCAGCCTAAATAAAAAGCTACACTTGTTGATAGGTATTGCTTATTTCAGGGCCTGGTAAAGACCAGAACCTAAAAGCTCACAACTTAAAGATGGTGGACTTTCTCATCCCCATGACTGTGAATGCAAACATCCATCAGCCATTTGTTTTCAAGCATCTTCTCACCTCTGGTTGTCCTGGAGCGTCTTATTGAACTCTGAAGCATGAGACAGTCAGCTCGTTTCTGGCTAAAATCTGCAAAGATCAGCATTTTTAATCTTCCTCTCTTCTCTCCAGGGAGAAACCAAGTCCCGTCCACCCCCAAAACGCTGGAGCACCATCTTCTAAGCTCTCCGTCGACCTCCACAGCTTAGATCCGACGGGACCAGAAGAACACCAGGAAGGAGAGGCGGATCCGCAGGAGTCAGACTCACAACCTCAAGCAATGTTAACCGACTAACACCAGCCTCCCGTGTCTTCAGACAGAGACACGGTTTCTATGGAATCTGGAGAAAAGTGTGACGTTTATTCTCGCTTCTAAAGAATGTTTGAGCAGTTTCTGAACCGTCCTGCTTCAGTGACCCGTATCCTACTGTCTGCTGTCTGAGGTTTGTTCTGTCTGGGTTTCCTGTTTGAGTGACATGTCGTTGCTGTCGTTGATTTTTGGTTTTAATCAGAACTTTATCCCGGAGCTCTTCGAACGCTCCATGTTTCATTACGCCTCTGTGGGATTATGACCAGGTACTGTAAGATGCAAATGTTGCGTTGCCCTTTTCACTGCACTGTAACTGCAATTGTTAATTGTCCCCACAGCTAAGAGTTGTTCTCATGGTTTATGTGCACACTAAGCTAGTTTTAATAAGATGATGTCAGACGTGGCTCGTCTGAGCTGATGGTTAAACCGTAAGTGAAGCAGAGGTTTTAGGAGGCGTGAGGAGATCAGAACCGTAGGGAAGCATGTTGGGTTCAAGTGTTAAGCTAAATAACTTCTCATTTGTTTTCATGTTTGTTCTAACAGAAAACAACCCTATTGTAAATATCTATTTCTCCTCCCTCATCTTTATGTTAAAGTGTTGTTTTAAACGTGCATCTTAACATGAACTCGTTCTGTCTCGTCTTAATAAAGAGTCGGTAAATGTGGCTTCACACCAACCGATCTGTTTGATGCATAAATTATTTCAATTCCCCTTCAATCATACAAAAAAACAACTAGATTATGTCTCAGAGACATAAGGAAGGAGAGGCAGAGTGCAACACCTGGAGACAGAAACCAGGAAGCAGCATAAAACAGAAAGATCCAAATAAATCCCAACCGACCAGGCTGGTGGTGCTGTGGTTGCAGAAGGACCCAAACCAAATCAGATTAAATCCAGTTACAGAAACTCAGCGTGTGTCTGTGTTTACTGGTTTATAGGGCACCTTTCAAGGGATTACACCAACTTTCTGAAGACCGATAGGCCTTATGGAGACAAAAGTCCAGAAGCTTTAGGTTGGGGTGGTTCAGATGGATGGTGGTTAAGGTTATGATTAGGAATATTGAGGTACATCTCAGTAAATCAGAATATTCTGATGAGGCTTGTCTGTCAGACTGAAAGAACCTTTTGAAAACAACCTTTCGGCAGGTATTAAATATACTTTTCATTTAAGCCCACATTTCTGCATTAAAATGTTTTTATTGGTCTGATGTAATATTCTAACCTTAAATGTCGTGTTCTTATGCGCTGTAAGCAGAAAATCTTCAATATTAACAGGAATAAAGGCTTGAAAACATCAACCTGTGTGGAATCAATCTATGCAAGGTGTGTAAGGGTTAATGCTTTTAATAAATGAAGGGACGTCAATACAAAGTCTTAATAAGGGTTTTAAATACTAAACTAAATGGTGGTCACAATTATTATTTATTTATTCATATAATTATTAATATAATTAATTTATAAATTATAATCATAAAAGACCATTGGTTAGCTAGCTAGCTGGCTGGATAACTTGTTGATTTGGTGTCTGGATAGCCTTTTGGCTAGCTGACCTATTGACTGGATGACTTGGAGGTTAGCTGGTCAGAGAGTATTTGGTAATTTGGCTCGTTTTGTTGGTTAACTATCTAAATACGTTTAAAGTACCATTTGGACCAAAATTATTTGTTGCACAGAAAAATCCTTCAACAGAAAGTTGCCTTGTTGACCTATTTGCCAATTAGGTAGCTAGCTTGTTGGCTAGCTTGCTGACATTGCCAGCTAGTTAGCTGTCTAGCTAGCTATCTAGCTAATTTAAAATGTTTATAAAGCATCTAAGTGAAACTTAGCTGCAGAATCCTTTTGGCTGCTTTTTCAACAAAAACCAATAAAAACTTAATTTGCTTTCAAGATTATTTCTTTAAGATCCTGCATCTCACTCAGGTCCAGATCTGGTCATTTTTTAAAGTTTTGAGCGCACTTTTAACTTAAACTTTTAAGAGGCAGTTCAGTTCAGAAGGAGTTGATTCGGCTTTTTAATAAAGAGTCATTTTTCCAAAGATTATAAATGAGCTGAGAACAAATCCAGGGAACATGAAGATTTCAAGATAAAGTGTTTCAGTATTTTTAATTTCCTTTTAAAAAAAAGATCTCAGTTTAAACCAGCCAGGAAGAGTTTTGGAACGCTAAGGAGGCACTCCATGATGGATCCTGTTCTCTGATTAAAGAACCAATTCAGACATAATTCATTGAAAGATCTGAGCACTGACTGCATTTAGACCTGGAAATAAACAAGAAATATTGTTCAGAAGACTCTTTATGAGCATTTCCAACTGACAGAATAAAAGCACAACAATGGAGTGTTTCAAAAAGAAGCCCATTAGTCTATAAAAGCTCCCACACACTGCTGTAAATCCTCTGGAGGCGACCATCTTCCTGAGACATGAAAGGACACCAGAGCTCGGCCTCTTCAAAGGCATGAATCACTCCACATCTGAACACGGAAGAGTTTCTCTTCATCAGAAAGTAAATCTGAGAGTTTAAACCACAACAAGCTCAGATCTACATCCATGTATTCCTTAAATAAGCCGAACCCTTGCAAGGCTACAGGGAGGTGGCGCCATTCATCCGTTGTCCCAGAGTACCCGGAGAGAACCCACCGGGAGAACATGCATGCAGAAAGAGCCCAGACCAGGATTTGGACCCAGGACTTTCTTGCTGCAAGGCACCAGTGCTCCCAACTGCGCCACCGTGCAGCACAGCCGGGTCGAGTTTAACGAAACATTCAGTCAGAACGTTCTTCATCGTCTCCAGTTGATCTGAAGGATTTGTTCCTGATTCTGAGGAACATTCTGGTCCAAAACATCCAAATCAAGAACGCAAGGATTTTATTTGTCATCGTATTCCTTCAAGAAGGTGTTGGCACTCAAAAAAAAGACAAAGAAGACAAAACACCACTGAATAAAATCAAGTGAGTTGTAAGTCTAATGCTGTTCCAAGGTCGACTGAAACCTCTTGGAGTTAGATCCTCGAACGCAGAGGTCTGCAACTAACTGACTAACAGCAACTGACCCCCAGATCAACTGTTTTTTGCTGATAAACCGTCTAAATAAATTATTCTGGGTTCTATCTCTATGTTTCTGTGCGAATTTTGACATTTTCATGTCAATTTGTTCTGCAATATCTTGCCTAAAAACCGTCTGAGTGCTGCCCTCTTTGGGTTGAACGGTGGTACTGCAGTTGGATATTAATATAAATATATATATATATATATATATATATATATATATATATATATATATATATATATATATATATATATATATATATATATAAACACACCAACAGTTGGTCGCACTGGAGCCGTGCAGCAAGAAGGTCCTGGGTTTGAATCCCAGCCTGGGGTCTTTCTGCAAGGAGTATGTTCTCCCTGTGCATGCTTGGGTTCTCTCTGGGTACTCCTGCTTCCTCCCACAGTCCAAAACCATGACTGTTGGGTAAACTGGTCTCTCCTTAGAGAGGCTGGTGGCCGGGGCGTACCCCGCCTCCGGCCACCAGCCACTACACCCCTGGATGAAACACTTCACAGAAAAACATTTGATGACATTTATTTCCTTTCAGACAAATAACTTATGTGCAAAACGCAAATTAACTTCATTTCCAAAGAGAAAATTCACAGAAGAGCTCTGCAGGAGAGGCGAAATGCAGGACGAGCTCCAGGAAGCAGCAGGCTGGTCTCCTGGAAGACGTTTAGCTCCCACCGAAGCGCTCGGCTGCCTCCTCCTTGAAGACCGGACCGACAGGGCCCAGACCCGGAGGCGGCGCGCCGAGCGCCAAGCCGGGAACGCTCCCCAGCAGCCCACCCATCCCCTCCTCCACGTCCCGCTGGAACTCCGCCTCCTCTACCTTCACCTGTCCCGCCGGGACGAACGCCTCCCCGTCGTCGAACCCGAACCCATACCTGTCGTCCAGGTCCGGCGGCGCGGCGCCGCCGCAGGCGAGCCTCTCGCAGCGGGCCTGGTGCCTCAGGAAGCTGTCCCTCCAGATCACCTTCTTCCCACACAGGCTGCACTCGTACGGCCGCAGCCCCCCGTGGGTTTTCAGGTGCTTGGTCAGGTGGTGCTTCATCTTGAAGGACTTGGTGCAGACGGGGCAGCCGAAGGGCCGCAGGTTGAGGTGCTGCATCTTCACGTGGCGGTCCCGCATGCTCTTCAGCGTGTAGGCCTTGCCGCAGTGGCAGAAGTGGACCTTCCCCGTGTAGGCGGCGCCAGAGACCGACACGGAGGAGGAGGAGGACGGGGTCGGGGGTGAAGGAGGAGGTGGAAATGAGGCAGAAGAGGAGCTGGCGGCGGGCCAGGTCATGTCTGAGGCCCCCAGGCTGAAGTCTGGGGACAGCAGGGGCCTCTGGGAGACGTGCCCCGTCCCGTCCTCGATCTCGTCGTACGTGTCCCTGCTGTAGGAGCCGAAACACTCGAAGTCCACGTCGTCCTCCTCATCTTCATCCTCGCCTTCCTGACGTCGCTGCTCCTGCTGGGACCAGGACCCGCCCTGAAGCTGGAGCCTGCCTGAGTCCGGACACGCCGGGCCCGGGGCCCCTGCGCCCGGGCCCCCATCAGGAGCATCAGGGATGTGAGAGGAAGGGTCATCTCTCTGCGCTTTCTCCTTCGTCGCCTCCAGGCCGGGCCTCGCAGCAGCACGCCCGGCGTCCTCGCCGTCGTCTGGAGCACCAGCACCTGCAGGAGGACAGAGGAGAACCTTCAGCTGGAGCTGCGAGGGGCCTCCGGGGCCAAACTGCTGCGCCTTCAGCTTCTGATCTGCTTCCCGCCACGTCTACGGCTTCAACACCCGACACAAACTCGCCTTGACCCGAAGACTTTTACTTCTAAAATAAGTGCATTTTAGAAACCATCATCTAGAGGACATGCGGTACTACCCCCAACCCTGATACCCCAAAATAAAATCCAGCTCAGCCAGTCCAGCTGAAGGTAACTGAGGACGATTCCCCCGACAGTCTGTTGGCCTCGCTCCGACTGAGACCACAACTGAAACATCTGGTCCATTTCCACCTGGAGCAGGACATGGACGTCCACCTGGAGACGGGATGGACCACCTGGAGACGGGATGGACGTCCACCTGGAGACGGGATGGACGTCCACCTGGAGACGGGATGGACGTCCACCTGGAGACGGGATGGACCACCTGGAGACGGGATGGACGTCCACCTGGAGACGGGATGGACCACCTGGAGACGGGATGGACCACCTGGAGACGGGATGGACCACCTGGAGTTGATGGGAAGATGGATGGAGCTGAATCCAGGAAGAACGCCTGTTAGAGGCTGCAGAAGACCTGAATCCAGCAGGACCACCACCCCGAACATCCAGCCAGGGATCTTATGGGATGGTTTAGATCACGGCAGATTCATGGGTTAGAATGGCCTAGTCAAAGTCCAGACCTGAATCCACCTGAGAATCTGTGGGAAGACCTGAAAACTGATGTTCTCAGATGTTCTGCATCCATCTGACTGAGCTTCAGCTGTTATACAAACAAAAATGGAGAAACGTTCAGTCAGCTCAGGGGGCTGAATATAAATGCACACCACACTTTTCAGATCTGTATTTAGGAACGCTAAAAGCCATGAATTATTTTCCTTCTGCTTCATACTCCTGCACCACGTCGTGTTGCTCCGTGTGGTCAAACCTCACGTCAACCCTCTGAAGTTTGTCAGGTCAGGGGGGGTGAATACTTTCTGCAAGGCGTGGCGTAACAAAAGAAGAGCAAGTGAAGCATTTTCTGATGAGAGCAGGTTCCTGCTGCCGCTGCGGCTCTCACCCGTCTGCGTGAAGCCGTCCTCGGTCTCCTCTTGGTCTCCGACTCCCTCGTCGGCCTCGGTTTCTCTCCGGGCGCTCCTCCTCCGGTCCTGGGACTCCTCCCCGTCTCTGCTCCACGCCGCTCCACGCCGCTCCCCCCGGGCCTTCTGCTTCGCCTCCCCCCGCCCCAGGCAGCGGCCGCTCTGGCCCGGCCCGTCGGGATCCTCCTGGCAGCCCGGGAGGTCTCTCCCCGGGTACCCCGGGAGCGCGTCCAGCTGGGAGTCGGCCGAGTGCGGCTCGGACGGCGGCCGAGGCCGCGTCCACCTCGCCGCCTGCTGCGGCCGTCTCCACGTCGCCAGCGGAGGCAAGGCGTCCGGCTTCCTCTCCCGCCGACGGCCTTCCCGCTCCACGTACAGGCACTCGGTGCTGCTGGGCGACTGCTGACGGGACGCGGAGCCGGGCTGGGCCCCGGCGGCGTCTCCCGCCGGGCGCGGCCGCTTCAGGATCTCCGTGCATTTGTCCACGATGTGCCACATCTGCAGGAAGCTGGCCACGGTGACGTAGTTGACGATGTCGTCGTGGATGATGCTCAGCTGGCCCGTGTAGGCGGAACTCAGGACGCTCTCGAAGGCGACCGGGTCCATGACGGAGGGAAGGGACACGGTCGTAACGTTCTTCAGCAACACCTGAGAGACACACCCGCAGAAATCAGCACCTCGGGCGCGGGAGGGCCCCTCGGCGGAGGCGAAGGAACCCACCTGGTCGTGGAAGTACGGCGAGGACGCGGCGAGGACGCAGCGATGCGCCCTGAACACCTGGCCCTGGACCTGGATGGACAGGTCGCACAGCCGGCCCTCCTCACGCTGCCGGTTCAGGTTGTCCAGCACAGACGCGCGGACGCCGGGGAAGCACACCTGGACGGTCAGGGCGGGTGGAGCCACCGAGTCGCAGCAGGCCGGCTCCATGATGACGGAAAAACTGCAGACAACAAGCAGAACTCTCCATCTGGCATCGAGCTGAGCGACGTGGCTTCAAGCCTCAGAGAAAAGTTTATGCAGAACAAAAAATGCTTTCATTGTCATGTTTGACTTTCTGTCACTTCAGCTAATATTTGCTCTGGCTGCCGTTATTTGGATCCACCAACAGTTATGGGGATAATTAACCAGGAGCTCGCTGCTCTGGAGCCCCCAGCTGCGTGAGCACAACGCCAGGCTGGAAAGACATCAGCAATGACTGTTGCTGCTCAGCCTGGGAAGGGTCAAAGGTCAGCTCCAAACCGTCTGAAGAGCAGAGGAAGATTATTCCCAAGATAATTTGACAAATTTAAAAAAATTAATAAATAAATAAAAGTTTAATTTTTTTTTAATTAATTTTAAATATTAAATTTTAAAATTAATTAATAAAATAAAAATTATTTAAAAATAATTAATTAATTAAATTAAGAAAAGACAATAAACAAAATACAATTTAAAATCTAAAATTTAAAAAAAAAATAATAATAAAAAATGTAAAAATGAAATACATTTGAAGGTGCACCTGGTCTGGGTTCTGTTTGGCTATGAAGCCTTCCTGCAGGAGCGCATCAGCTGAGATGATGCTGCCATCAACTAACCATTCTTCTCCTCCTGCTGTTAACTTTCTACTTTTATGAACATAGAAAGTACTCCTGGTTCAGCGCTTCTTCTTCTTGTGTCTCTGCTCCGTCTTCTCAACCCTTGGTCGGTCATGGCAGATGGCCACTGGTACTGAGCCCGGTTCTGGTTCTACTGGAGGTTTTTCCTCTCCACTGTCACTACATGCATGCCCAGTATGGGACTGATGGAAAGTCAACGACACAACGCAAGTGATCGCCTGCTGTCGCCCCCTGCTGGTCCAGGAGGAGTGGACGCTACAAGTCAGGATCAGACCTGCTGGGTTCAGTTGGAAACTTTCTAAACGGCTTTGGATCAGCAGTGAACCTGCTGACCTCTGCGCTCAACTGGATGCTTCAATGGCTGAACTGAAATGATCTGTCTGTAAACTGATTTGTTGTGACCTGGTGCTTTATAGATAAAACTGAACTGAACTGAAAATTTAAAAAAATTAAAACTTGAAAAGATTACTTCCAAGTTAATAAAAATGCAGTAAAATATCTTTAAAATTAAAAATTAAAATTAAGGGAAAAAAAATTAAAAGTAATAAAAGTTTGAAAAAATAAAATTGAAAAATTAAAGCATGAAAACCCGGAGAGGAAAACGTCTCATCAGCTGCCAGCGTTCCCAGGAGCAGACGTCCCAGCAGGTTCAGCCCGACGTCACAGAAACGAGCAGAAGCCCCAGAGCTCCGTCTCTGACTCGACAGGCCTCAGTTAGCAGGTTAAAGGTCAGAGGTCAGGACCCCGAACAGCTGCTGGGAAGGGCTGAAGGAGGAAGACTCTCCTCTCTAGAAATAAGATGGCCGCCGGACCTGGAGGAAGGACGAGACTCCTCCTCTGTCCAGACCAGAGATGCTGCACCAGGATGGAGGAAACCAGACACAGCAGATCAGTGCAAACACCTCACAGCAACTGTGAAGCACGGTAGTGGAGGGATGATGGTCTGGGCTGTCATTGCCTTCATAGAATGCACCATGATCTCCACTGCATACCAGAGTATGCTGGGCTGGAGTTCAATGTGAGCCCATCTGTCTCACAGCAGAAGCTCGGTCCAAACGCAGCAGCAGAGCTACAACAGAACGGCTTACAAGGTGCTGCAGTGGCCTAGTCAAAGTCTGGAACACAGCCAGAAATGCTCTGGTGGGACCCTCAAAGGGCTGAGTAGGAACAAAGACCAGAACTCCTCCGTCGATGAGGTCAGAGGGAACCTCACCTGTTGCTGAAGGAGGTTTACCTGCGGGGGGACCAGGAAGTGGACTGTTTCAACAACACGGTGTAAAGGATGTGAATTAACCTCATTTATGAAGCTGTGGCGCATCAGAGCTGCTTCAACACCCAACAGCGTTGATTAGATTAGTTCCGACCCAAGGTTCGGGTTATAGCACATCGCTTGTTCCTTCTCTGAGAGTGTGTCGAAGTTTAACAGTTTATTTTATTGTTATTTACAGTCTGGTTCCGCTTCAGCCACGCGTTCCCACTTCCTGATTTATGCTAACCCGTTAGCCGCTAGCTGCTAGCTTCGTTGCTGTCGTTACCTTTGATGTTTCTTCCTCTCTGCGGTTGCTGGCGGTATTCCCGATTATTCCCAACACGACATCGTTATTCCTTATGTCATTCCTTGTATTCCAGGTGTGAACTACCACCGCCTGCTTGGGACAAAATACATCAAGCTTGTCCCGCAGAAGCTGATGCTGCTTTCAGCGTGACTCGGAAATAGAGAGTTAAAATTTAAATATCCTCCGTTCATTTGTTATTATCTTAGAAAAGAACAACTCGGATAGTTATCAGCTACATTTGATGCATTAATGTTACAAAATATTGCTGCACGTTAAAAATTCAAATAAATACCAGAATGAATGAATACAGTATCCAAACATATGTAAAAGTGTCGTTTCTTTGATCAAACTTGACGTAAAAAGCTAACTAGCTGTGATTTGTTTTAAACAAATAACTCAAAAATGTATAAATTTATTCCTAGGAAAATTTATCCGAATTATCATCCAGGGCGACCTCACTGTTACCATTTTTAAAGGTTTACCTCAAGATGATCTCAGAAATTCCGAATTTCCGGGAGCCTGTGAACGCAGCATGACGGTCCACTTTGAACTCAAGCAGCATCCTTGATCCGTAAAGCGGAGATCTGGGGAGAAGTTGACCTCATTACAGCTGACAACACGTCCGGGTGATTTCACAGGAGATAAAACTGTTTCACTAGCAGAGACTGAAACAAAAACTAAATATTTTACCGCTCTTTTGTCTTTCTTTTTTCTTTGTTTCACTCTTTTTGCCTTTTTATGTGGCGTCAAGTCAAAATATAGGAACCTCAAAGCAGAACCACAGGCTGGTCTCCTCCATGCCTCGTTGCACTGATGCAGGAATTGATGCAAAAGGAGCCCAGACCAAGTACTGAGGGCGTGGAAAGAAGCCTGATATTTCTGTTTAAAATTTCCATATTTTATTGTTCTAATGTAATATTCTGATGTCCTGACACTGAATATTGGGTTTTCATTTTCTGTGAATCATCAAAACTACAAGAAATAAAGGCTTGAAATATTTGTGGAATAATTCTATATAATTGATGAGTTTTACTTTCTGAAATGAGGGACAAAAAATACAATTCCTCAGATTTTTAAGCAAAGACGCATCAAACTCATGAAGTTGAAATAATTTTGTTTTCCTCTTTTTCTTCTGGTTTTATTTTCACGGCGATATGCTTGGAAGAGATGGATGAGTAACATTTCCAGAAGATAAACACACAGGGTTCCTGCACATTGTGTATGAAATTCAGTTTTCCAGAATCAACGTTGCAGAGTTCTCAGTCAGGAAGGAGGGAACATTTAGATGTCGAATAAGGAATAAAGTCTCAAAATGCAATTAATTTTCAAATATGTTATTTTCATTTTTGTCATAGTACCTGGAAAATTCAAATTCCATAATGTTCCATATTTTCCCAGGCTGCCTGTATGCAGTCATTTAGACAAACACAGGCTGGTGTGGATGACTTTTTAGACTCTTGAGCCTTTATTCTGGTTATGAGAGCAGAACTCAGAGCAGTTTCATTGCATTTTGGGAGAAATGACTGTTTGGATCCAGTAGGACCCCGGATGTGGTTGAGCAGGGACGCAGACTGCTTAAAACCTCCCTCAGATGTCCACCTTAAAAACGTTCATCTGTCTCTGAAAGTGTAGAAAAGGATCCATTCCCTGCAGATTTACTTTGAGCTCATTTAAAATGGAAGCATTTGTCTTGTTTCTGTTTGCAGGGAAGGACTGCTTCACTGCGCTCCGTGGGACCTGGAAGACCACAGCATGACTCCATAAACTATAACATATCCAGACTGCCCACATCTGTGATAAATATAGCTTTTTAAAAAACTAAAAGATTTACTCTCGTTCAAAGTGCAGATAGGGGGAACTTAATGCGTTTTCCTGTGCATCCAACACTTGTTCATTCATAAGATGTAGGCTGGATTATTCTTCAGCAGCTGTTTCTATATTTTTTGAAACGTTTATTATTTTTAGAAAGTTATAAATGGTATTTTATCTATTTTGATGAGATGAAGGCCACCACAGATAAAACAAGCAGGTGAATAAAAGCCGTGGATTGATGCTTACAACCCATTCTCCACAGGAGTTAAATTAAAGGGACAGTCCAACCTAAAAATAGTAACGCTGAAGTTGGCTTCCGATTTGGGGAAACATCTAAAGGGCGATTCCGGCTCATTTTTTTCTACCTTGAGCATCTTTAATTTCCTCTGGTTTAAAAACTAAAACACTTAGACTCTTAAACCTGGACTAGATTATTCTACACTAAAAGCAGAATATTTAAAACCCAGTTTGTGATTTGTGAAACTTTTATTCAAACAATATGTAAGTATCCTCAAAAAAGTAAGAATATTAACTGAGGCTACATGAAAAGATGAGAAAATATGCTGGATCCTTGGAAGCCGTTCAAGCTTTGCATAAACTAATCTGTATTAGTAAAATGGGAATTTGTGATTATTTTGTCCTAAAATCATGTTGGACAACGTCTCCCACCCCATGAATGAAGCCGCTGCTGATCTGAGATCTCCTGCCGTGACAAACTGCTGCATCCTTGGTGCACAAAGAACCATTATCACAGGTCCTTCCTCCCAGCAGCTGTTAGACTCTGCAATCATCACTGCTGTTATTATTAGAACTGGTTTTTATATTTCTTGTAGTCTGTTACTGCTTTCTTTGCACAAATATAAACATCTTGTACGTGTTTTAAATGACCCTACTCAGCAGCACGTTTCTTTTAATCTGAGTATGCTGCGTTTAATACCATTTTTATTTTTCCTACATTGTAAATTTGTCCCTACTGTACAGTCTCATTCTTATTTTTTCTGTTTCTATATTTTTTACCTTAGTTTGAAATTGCATCCTTCTATTTACCTTTAACCTGTTCCTGATACACCTGAATTTCCCCTCGGTGGGACAACAAAGGATATTTCTATTCTTGTATTCAATTCTTGTTGAAATATGATATTAAATGTTTTATTAATTTGGTCTATAGGGCCATGTTTTTACTGGATGGTGGGTCTATGAAACAATAGAATCAAAATACTGTAGTTTTTGAGCTAGACCAGTTCTGATCTGGTCAAGATGGGGAAAAGTGCTGAAATTTAATTTTATTTAACTTCTACAAATCAAATAAAAGGTTTCACAAATCACAACTGGGTTCTAAATGTTCTGCTAGCAGTGCAGGTTTGAAGAGTCTAAATGCTGTCGTTCTTGAACCAGAGGACATTAACGAAACTCAAAGTAGAGAAAAATGAGGCGGAATCGCCCTTTAGCCATTTTCCGAATCGGAAGCCAACTTCATCTTCGTAAAACACGAAAATAGCCGATCTCTGCGCCACAGCTGGAAGCTCCTTTTTCTCGCCAACGCCGTCTGGGAGGCTCGCGGCGGTCCGACCACACCTGCGCTCCAGTCGGTCGGGTTTAAAGCCGACCTCGCGCGCCCGTCGCAGCACCTTGCTCACGCGCACGGCGGGCCGGTTTTTGCGCAGTGCATCCGCAGCGTCCTGCGCGACGAGAGGAGCCGCTGTGGCGTCAGAGACAAAACCCTCCGATCCGAGAGGGACAGCGCATTTCCTCCAGGGGCTGCCTGCGATGCCCGAGCGGCGGAGCCAGCGCTTCCAGCAGCAGGGGGTCATCAGATAGGTCCAGCGGGTCCGGGATTCAGCTGCCATCGCGGGGGGAGGACACCGTGTTTGGGGGGTTCGCGGGAGAGGAGGCCTTGATTCTGCCCAGCAGCCTTTATTCCTCTGGTCCCATTCAGGGTCGTTCCCATCAGACCTCACTGCGGTCCGGGTTAACTCTGGTAGCATTAATCGGTAGCCTTTCAGACCCTCCAGCGCATGCATGTGACGTGTTTATGCACCGGCATGCGAGCGTTGTAATCAGTAGCTGTGGCATGTTGCACATTTAAAGGCACATTTCTTCTCGTTCATGTTTTTGGCTCTATTGACCCTCTAAGACCTCAGGATTAACATCACAGCTCAGGGTGTGGATGCGGGAGGACGCGGTGAGGCTGCAGATTCCCAGGGCACCTGCTATAAAAGCAGAGGCCAGGCGGAGGAGAACCTGACCGTAAGCAGCAATAATTTTCGGTAAAAACCCAGCAACCAGCAGGAAGCTGTTGCAGATCTGAGCCAAAGAGCAGAGGCGCGCTGACAGCCCGTCCACGGGGTCGCACTGTCCTTTGCATGCTGAGCTGCCGCAGCAGCTGCAGGGCGTCCCGCCTGCACCACTTCAGCTTTGTTCTTTAAGCCAGTCAGCGGAGCCCGGGCAGGTTAAAGGTGCTGAGACCCGCCATCATGGCGCCCGTGCCCCCCCTGCTGCTCATCTCGCTGCTCTGCGGCCTGTTCGGTGAGTCCCGCCGCTTGCTGTGCGTCCCGCAGTCTGTCCCCCCGCATCACGCCGGCATCCCGCCTCTGTCTCGGTTCTGTCAACAGCGCTGCGGTGTGACGGCGCCTGTGCAGAGGTGGACTCCGACACCGAGGCCGTGGCAGGCAAAGGCTTCAAGATCGGCTGCATCTCCTGCAAGAGGAGGAGCGAGGTGGAGGGGTCCGCCACCGTCGAGTGGTACTTCCGGCCCGATGGCGAGTCCGACTTTGTGCATGTGAGTTCAGGTCCAGCGCTGGCTCCGCGCGTCTTCAGCTCAGTGAGGGAGAGCGCAGCCAGCAGGGAGGCCGGTGCAGGGAGGCCGGTGGTTCTTACGGCACAGTTACACAACCACACGTTGATCCGGAGGGAAAGGCCCCAGTTCCTCCTGTTTTCCATCCGAACGACCAGAGCTTCCTGTGATCCCTGAACCCTTCCAGAGAAGCTCCTGCTGCTTCTCCCTGGAGCATTTCCAGCAACAGTGAGGCAGAGAAAGGCTCCTGACAGCCAGTGAAACCTTTGTTAGATGTGAGCATCAACACCAGAGGAGGATGGATGCTCGCTGAGCCATAACAACCTGCTAAATATCGCATTCAACCAGTCTGTTAAAATTCAAAAGCTCCAGAATCGATGCAGTTTGTTTCCTTTTCTGCAGCTGAAATCTGTTTCAAAACCCAAGAATAACAGAAAAGCCCAACAAGGTGATTCTTAAAGACTCACTGGCAGGAAACATGGCAGACCTCTGCCGTTGTGGAGAAAGTTAGTAAAACTCCAGGGAAAGTGGAGAAGTGGTGAGAAACTGTCTACAGCAGACAAAAACGGCCCCAAAATCCAGCATTTAGTTTGCTTTATTACCTCCAGCATGGCTAATTCTTTGCATTTTTGCAGTTACATATTTGTTCCCTGGATTTCTTGGATACAGCTTGGTCAGGGTCTGTCTGAGAGATGGGCGAAGATCTCCGCCATCCGATCAGGATGTCTTCCTCCTGGCTCAGTTCACTGGAAGAACCGAGCCAGAACTGGCTGGGAGGACTAGATGTTCGCCTCCCAGACCCGACCTCCCTGCTCAGAGACTGCGCTGATCACGCAGGGACACGAGTTTGACTACGGGCGCCGCTTGGAAAGTTACACAGGCAAACATTAACAGCAGCAATTTGGGTTATTTAGCCTGTCATCACAGAAAAAAATGGGGGTTCAGTTTTCAAACTCATATTTTCACCATGTTATTCATTTATTTATAAACGTCACAGTTTCAAATTAAATATGTATTTAGCAAGCTAAATACTGAATTTCAAACTATTTAGTTAGCGAGCTAAATATTTACTTTGATACTAAATATTTAGCTAACATGCAAATTCACTTGGCAATAACCAGAAGTGGACGCCAAAATAAAAGCTGGGTCTCCCCAGCCTCTTTATAACTCCTGCTGTCAAATCGCTTCATGTCGCCTCTTTATTATCGTTAATTTTTATCTTTTGTTGAGCAGCATTTTAGCTTGAGACAGAGGACGAGCCGTTTTAAAGGCCATCCAGACGTTTGGCGATGGATCCACAGCAGCGTTGATCCAGTCTCACCAGCAGGAGGTTACAGAGAAGCTCTCAAGACCAGCTTTTATTTTGATAGTTCATTTCTGCTCATCTGCAACTGATAGCATATTAGCTAAACATTAGCTCTGAGTAAGCTAAATAATTAGTTTGTAAACTGAATATTTAGCTAACTCAGAGCTAAACATTTAGTTCGGAGCTAAATAGTTAGCTTGTTTACTAAATACTGGTTAAAAAAAAAACTTGGTTGGTAAGCTAAATATTTAGCTTGCTAATGAAATATTTAGTTTGAAACTGATATTTATAAATAAATGAATAACAGTGAAAGTGTGACTCGGAAAAATTAACCCCCGTTTTTTTTTCCTCTTATGACAGGCTACATAACCCAAATTATTGCCGTTAATTTTTGACTGTGAAATTTTACAAACTCCACCCCATATTTGACTTCTGTCTAAACACTTCAAACATAACTCCACCAGGCAACCGGGCCTGACAGTCTTTGTTTGGACCTCTTTTAGTGTTATGGGCTGAAGAACCATATGAAAGCTGTGCATTAGAATCCAGTGCATAGAGAGTTTAGATGGGAGAATAACAACAATAAAACCTGAGTTAGAAACTGAATCTGCTAATAAAACCCAACAGATGCTTCCAGTGTTTCTCATATCGGTGTCAGAGCAGCACCTCTGAATAACATCCACCTGTGCCGACCACCAGATCTACAGCTACAACGAGAACGGCCCCACCATCGAACACAACTTCTTCGAGGACCGGATCGACTGGAACGGCAGCAAGAGGAGCAACGACATCCAGGACGCGTCCATCTACGTGTTGAACGTCACCTTCAACGACTCGGGCACCTACCGCTGCTTCTTCTACCGCACCCTCACCTACGACAACTACGAGTACAACGACATCATCGACAAGGTGGTGCACCTGACCGTGGTGGCCAAAGGTAGGACGACGTGTGTCTGACGCAGTCGGTTTAACGCCCATCAGCTCTCAGTGATGGGACAGGGTTTCATCTTTCATCCAAAACGCCTAAATTAAGAATCCAGAACAGGAACAAGATGGATTTCGGATTGGTCATCGGAATAGTTTGTCACCAGTGGTGGGCACATTTCGCTAATGCGCTAATAGTTGAGCTAATTTTTCGTTTTGCGCTTTAGCTAACTTTGCTAACGTTTAGCTTCCCCTAAATAAATGTTTCCGGATAAATTCTAAAGCGCTAATTTACTTGGCTGTTTTGTAAACTTTCAGTTGAATACAGTTCAGCCTTTGTGTTGAAGTTTTGGTTATCGACTGTTCATAATTCTTCAGGTAGTTAGCATGCTCTTATTTTGAAGTGGTTGAAGACTGTTTACCTTTCCTCTCCTCACGTTTTTTTTTTCCACAAAAAACTTTATTGAGCATGTGGCAAGAATATACTTACATGACCAAACAACCAGGGGTGCTAATTAAACAAATGCATGCAAAAATTCACATATATGAGTTGTTTTGAGAGCCTTTTTGTTGGCACTCTTCATGTTCTCCTCATGACAATTTAGCACTTTAGCATTAGCTTCCGCTAAATACTACGTTGGTGTAGTGCTTTAGCGTTAGCGCAGCTAGCATTTTTTATTTACCAGCACCCACACTGGTTGTCACTTTAGGGCAGGGATGTCCAAAGAGCATCCCAGACGCCATTTTCGACCTTTGGAAGGATTTTGTGTGGCCCCCAATGCCTCTAGCACAGGCGGTTAAAGAAGTGTTACACCTTTTTAAAAATCCTCTTCAAATGGAAAGTATTAGGAGCAACAGAAAGAGTTGGTTTAATTGACTAATCTTGTTTCCCGTTTTCATCCAGTGACTCTTCACTGAAGCGGACCCAGGCGAACCCATCTGTTAAATGTGGCTAAACTAGGATTGAAAATGAATTTAAAAAAATAACACTTTTTTAAAAAGAGAAAATAATTGACCTGGGAGTACTTTCAACTTGGCTCTTGTGGCAAAATGTTTGGACACGGCTGCTTTAGGGGTAAAGCGTAAAAGTGCATCCGTCCTAATGGATGCAGATTCAAGCTAAGCTCGATCAGCAGCTTGTTTCCCTGTGTCAGCAAGCTGACTGCAAACATCGCCCTCTTTAGCTGGGCTTATGCTGATTCAGAAAAGACATCCTGCATTCACACTGACAGTGGGTTGGTCCGAGGGATGCATGTTTCCCTGCAGCAAGCAGCAGTCAGAGTAATTCCAGTCTGGAGAATCAGGGAGGAACTCTCATGGAGGAGTAAAGCGAACAGCTGCTCAGAGCGGGAACCAATCAGCACCATCGAAAACAAACAGTTTGAGTGAACTGTGGGTTTATTGTTACACATAAACCACCTTGGATTAACGGTCACGGATGAGACACATCCTGCAAAGTTTTCTAAAAATATACCTTCTAGAAAATAAAGTCCCTCATTATTTTCTGGATCCTCTTCTGCCCCTCTGTCATGTGGGGTTCCTCAGGGCTCATTCTTAGGACCTTTACTCTTTTCTTCGTGTCTCCTTCCTCCAGGATCGATTTTCAGAAAACTCGGCATCTCCTTTCACTGCTCTGCTGATGATTGTCACATCTATGTGCCTTTAAGGTGTGTTGATGCCTGCTCCACTGAACCTCTTTCATCGCGTCTCTAGGATCTTAAAGCTTGGATGGCCCTAAACTTCCTGCATTTTAATGAAAAAAAGACAGAGGTACTGGTTTTTGGACCCAGTGGAGCATGTCAGAGCCCTCCAGTTGACTTAGACCCCCCCCCCCTGGCAACGTACGTTACGGCCACACCTTGGTTTTAAGATGGACAGTGATTTTACCTCGACAGTCAGATAAGGGCCACAGTCAAGTCTAGTTTTTATCATTAATGAAAATTAGCAAAGGTAAAATCTGTTCTTTCAAGGCAACAGTTTGAAACAGTAATCCATGCCTTCATTTCATCGCAGCTGGATTACCGTAATCCCCTCTAGTCCTCGCGTACTCGCCTGCAGCTGGTGCAAAATGCTGCTGCACTTCTTCTAACAGGAACACGTTTGCCCCTGTCCTGCCCGTGTATTCTAGAGTTCACTTTGTTTGTTTTTACGGTTTTAAACAGCCTTGCCTTATCTAACAGCTCGGGCCCTTCTTTGTTTGTGCCCCTCAGCTATGCAACGCTCTGCCTTTGCACATTCGACAGGCCGCTTCACTGTCCATCTTTAAAACCCTCAGTCTGAAAACTTATTGTTACTCAGTGGCCTTCAACCCAACTGAGACGTGATTTTACTGGATTTTTATTGGTATTGATTTTATCTGTTTAACTGGGTCGTTTTATTGTGTTTGGAATTGAGTTTTTAACTCATTATTGTGTGCTTAGCTTTGTCACTTCATTTCTATGCTTTCTTTTATCTTATTTATTACTGATGTTCAGCGCTTTGTTTCAGCTGTGGCTGGTGTTAAAACGCTTTAATAAAAGAAAGTAATTGATGATGATGATGATTAGTGAGGAGGAACCGGTGCCGTCTAAACCTTTTACCAAGTGAGCCAAAACTGCTCAGTGGAAAGTGCTGGTGAGCCACTAAAACTTGTTATTAACATTATGTGAAGTTTTTTAAATTATCTCAAAATCATTTCTATTGTGATTGTTTTTTTTAAATCAACATTTTAGTGAGAGAAAGATTTTTATAGAAAATGGATTGCACATCTTTGTAAATCCCAAACAAATAGTCTTCTGGGTAGAGGTGTGTGATACTGCATGTTTTGGTATCGATCCGATACCAAGTAAATACAAGGCCAGTATTGCTGATACCGATGCTGATACCGATACTTTTTATTATTTAAATCTGATATATCAAACTTCTGACATTTAGGTGTTTTTTGTGGTTTTTCCTTTGAATCATATTGTTAAAACCTTAGAAAGAATTTGAACACAGTTTCCAGGTGTCTACAAAATACTTTAATAACATCTTAACAAGATACAATAGAACCACAGAACTAATCTGTGTGCATTTTTTCCTAAATAAACAAAGTGCAAAAAA
The DNA here is from genome assembly GCA_014839685.1 of Anableps anableps. Lineage (NCBI taxonomy): Eukaryota > Metazoa > Chordata > Actinopteri > Cyprinodontiformes > Anablepidae > Anableps > Anableps anableps. The sequence goes on from CM026079.1 coordinate 33,868,208, forward strand.
TATCATTTAAGAGAAAATCAAAATAAAATCTTTTTTGAGATAGAGTTGAGAATCTACAACACAAAAATAAAATGAAATTTCATAAGGGAATCTTAAAACAAAAGATCTTACTTTGTTGGTATCGATCCAATACCGATACTGACTTGGTATCGATATTATCGATATTTTGGATCAATCCGCCCACCTGTTGGCTTAGAAGAAGGTTTTAGTTAATGCTCAGCAAGAACAGAATGAGGGTCAGTCTTTCTTTGAAAACTTTTCTGTCTTGAGCCAAGTTAAAGCTTCTGTGTGAAGGTTGATGGATGGTTTCCTTTTTAATGTTTGTAATTTGTCAGTGAACGTCTTGCTGTGCTAACCAGAGTTAGCACGTTTTGCCAGCAGCAAGCTGCTCTCCTGACAGTCCCTCTGAAGCTGTGTAAGCACCGTCAGCTCATCTATGTTGTTTGCCAGAGACTTCATATTTCCCATGATGACCGGTGGCACGGCGGGTCCAGAGCAGCTAATCCGTAGAATGGGTGTATAAAACATTGCTTCCTGAAGCAACATGGACATTCAGATGATCAAGGTTACCCGTGCTGCATCCTGCCATAAAATATCAGTTTATATAAATAACCTGCATAAAATGTAGAGCTCAGAATGGGAACAAAACCCAACAAATGTCTCTGAATAGCACCAGGTGACAGTGGGAAAAAAAAACCTTTTTTAAACGTGAGGAAACATCCAACAGAACCAGACGCCAGAAACCAAAACGTTGCTGAAAGAAACATGAAGGAATCAAGAACAGAGTCATGAACTGAGGCTGCAATAAATGCTCGACAGTTTCAGTCTCAGCGCCTGTAGATCCTGCTTCCTGCTGAACTTCCTGTGCTTCCTGTTTGCAGCCACCAGAGGCACGGCGTCCATCGTGTCAGAGGTCATGATGTACGTGTCCATCATCGGGCTGCAGCTCTGGCTGCTCATCGAGATGATCTACTGCTACAGGAAGATTGCCGCGGCTGGGGAGGAAGCGCTACGAGAGGCAGCGTGAGTCTTCCTGTCTCGAGTCAAAATTCACCTCTTTCAAAGAGTAAACCTGTAGCATCAGCTTGTAACCATGGTAACACATCAAGCTATGAAGATTGTTGCTTACAATTTTACCAATTAAACCTGACACTTCTGTAAAATCTTAAAGTTTTAAACAATTTAAAATCTTTAAATTTATCTAAAACCTTCTCATCAAATTTATTATTATTCTTATCCTGAATAAACAAATCCAGAAAATGTAGATTTATGGTCTGTGTGGAAATCCAAGCATTTATGGGAGGCCCTAAAGGTTTGGGGACCGTGAGCAGCGGCTTGGTTTGCTTATGCCTTGGGCTGGCTCTGCTTTCGCAGAACAGAAACAGTTACAAGGTCCAATTTAAGTTGTGTTAAAAAGATTTAATAGTTTTCTATTTTCTGAGAAACAACCAGATTTATTTTATTGTTTCATTCAATTTAAAATGTTTTATTTGCTCTTATTTATTTTAGTTTTTCTCATATTTACTTCATATGTTTTTTTATTTGGTTGAGTTCAGACAATATTTACATTTCCCAACATATGCAGGTTAGACTGGAGCCTGATGTGTCTCTTTAAAAAGCCAACAGAGAAAACCATAAGTTTTTATTTTACTATTACTAAAAACAATTTTTAAGACCTTTGAGTGTTGCCTGTAATCACTAATGTTGCATTTATTTTAGGACTGAATTGATTAATCGGATTAATCGATTATTTAAATATTTGGCAACTAATTTAGTAATGGATTAATCATTAACTGGAGTATAGAGACTCTAAAAAGTAATTAAACCAAAACTACAAAATAGATCTCCTCTGGTGGCAGTCTGAGCTTCACCTGCTTCATATTCTGGAAATAAATTTCCTATTAATCACCTTTTTCTATCAATCATTAATCAGTTAATCCCATAATAACCAGCAGATCAGTCCTCCGGTGTTCTGGTTTCCAGTCCAGCAGGAAGAGCTGAGCTTTCCTCATGTTGACGTCAGAAGGATCCATTCAGCTGCAGATGCATCCGTTGCTGCTGCAGCCACAAAGGGAGCATTTTGTGTCTGTTTTTGTGCCCGTTCTAAGCCTGGATGGATGCAGAGGGCTGCATCAGGAAGTGCCTCTGGAGAAAAACTTTTGCCAAATCTAACATGAGAGTCAAGAACATGATGTCCATACCGGGTCGTTCGAGGCCCGGGTTAACCACGACCACCACTGTTGCTGGTGACCAGCAGGGTTGAGAGAGAAGAGAAAAGGCAAGAGTCGAGGACTGAGAGTAGGAACTTTGAATGCTGGGACTGTGACAGGGAAAGCTAGAGAGTTGGTTGACATGATGCAGAGGGGGAAGGTGGACATATTGTGTGTTCAGGAGACCAGGTGGAAAGGTCAAGTCAAGTTTATTTGTATAGAACATTTCAGCAGCAAGGCAGCTCAAAGTGCTTCACATCATAAAAAATCCAGCAAAATCATCAAGCAAATGTCATCAAGCAAATATAATTTGAAAATATAGTTCAGTGTTCCACTTACCACTGATCAAAGGCAGCTCTAAACAGGTGGGTTCTTAGCCTTGATTTAAAGGAACTCAGTGTTTCGGCTGTTCTGCAGTTTTCTGGGAGTTTGTTCCAGATTAGTGGAGCATAGAAACTGAAAGCTGCTTCTCCATGTTTGGTTCTGGTTCTGGGGATGCAGAGCAGAGCAGAACCAGAAGACCTGAGTGGTCTGGAAGGTTGACACGACGACAACAGGTCTTTAAGCCGTTCAGTGATTTATAAACTAGCAGAAGTGTTTTAAAGTCTATCCTCTGAGCTCCAGGGAGCCAGTGGAAGGACTTCAGAACTGGGGTGATGTGCTCTATCCTCCTGGTCTTAGTGGAAACGCCAGCAGCAGCGTTCTGGATCAGCTGCAGCTGTCTGGTCGACTCTTTAGGCAGACCTGTGAAGACTCTGTTGCAGTAATCAATGCGACTAAAGATAAACGCATGGATGAGTTTCTCTAGGTCTTGTTGGGACATTAGTCCTTTAATCCTGGAAATGTTCTTCAGGTGATAGAAGGCTGACTTTGTAACCGTCTTTATGTGTCTCTGAAGGTTCAGGTAGCAAGGTTTGAAGCCGTTCAAGCTATTCTACCATGGTGTAAATGAGAAGAGAAATGGGGTCGGGGTTAGCATAAAGGAGGAACTTGTCAGGAATGTTTTGGAGGTGAAAAAAGTGTCAGGTAGGTTGATAAGTCTGAAGTTAGAAACTGAAGGTGTGATATTCAGTGTTGTTAGTGGTTAAGCCCCACAGGTAGGATGTGAGTTAGAAGAGAAGGAGAAATTCTGGAGGGAGTTAGATGGTGATGCAGAATATCCCCAGAGGGGAGAGAGTGGTGATTGGGGCAGATTTTACTGGACATGTTGGAGAGAGGAACAGAGGTGATGGGCAGGTTTGGCATCCAGAACAGGAACGCAGGAGGACAGACGATGGTCGACTTTGCAAAGAGGATGGAAATGGCTGCAGCGAATACTTTCTTCCAGAAGAGGCAGGAACACAGGGTGACGTACAAGAGCGGAGGTAGGAGCACACAGGTGGCTTACATCTTGTGTAGACGATGTAATCTGAAGGAATTCAGTGGCTGCAAGGTTATGGCAGGTGAGCAGACAACACAGGATGGTGGTAGAATAACTCTGAGGGTGAGGAAGATGAAGAGGCCGACGGCAGAGCAGAGGACAAAGTGGTGGAAGCTGAAAAAGGAAGAGAGTTGTGTGGCTTTCAGGGAGGAGTTGAGACAGGAGCAGAAAGAGAGCAGCCAAGAAGAAGCAGGACAATGAGGGGACTGAAGAGAGTCGCCAGGAGTACAGAGAGATGCAACGTAAAGTGAAGGTAGCGGTAGCTAAGGCCATAGAAAGGCCATACAGTGACTAGTATAATAGGTTGGAGAGTAAGGAGGGACAGAAGAATTTATACAGGTTGGTGAGGCAGAGAGAAAGAGATGGGAAGGGTGTCCAACAGGTTGGGGTGATTAAGGATCAAGAAGGAAGTGTTCGTGTGACAGGAAGGTGGAAGGAGCACTTCGAAAAGTTGATGATTGAAGAAAATGAAAGAGAACAAAGGAGAAGAAGCTGCCATTGTGGATCAGGGAGTTGCAAAGATTAGTAAGGATGAAGTAAAGAAGGCACTGAAAAGGAGGAAGAGTGGAAAGGCGGTTGGTTCGGGCGATAAACCTGTGGCGGTATGGAAGTGCCTTGGAGAGACAGCAGTAGAGTTTTTGACTGGGCTGTTCGGTGAGACCCTAGTGAGTGAGAACATGCCTGAAGAATAGAGGAGAAATGTTCTGGTGCCAGTTTTCAAGAACAAAGGAGATGTGTCAGATTTATGGATGGAGTGAAAGAAGACATGAAGGTCGTTAGTGTAAGAGAAGAAGATGCAGAGATAGGGTCAGATGGAGACAGATGGCTGGCTGTGGCGACCCCTAGAGGGGAACGCCGAAAGGGAAAGAAGAAGATGCATCCTTTGCTGCAGATGATCAGTCGTTCACTGAAGGAATGCTGTTGCTGCATTTTAGGCAATAAAATGTTTATTTTCTTATTTAAAAAAGAAACTGAAATATTTGCTTATTTGCATCTTTTTATATGTTTTTAATATTGTATAAAATAAGCTTAAGCAGTGAAATGAAAAAGATAGAAGATGGTGAGAATAATCGTTTACTAAAATGATCATTAGCTGCAACCTTAATTTATCTGACTAAAGATTGGAAAGACCGACAGGTTCTTGGTCGGAACCGGAGCTTCAGGTCTGTATTTAAAACCATGGCTTAAAGAAAAAACTTTTTTGTTTTGTTTTGAGTGATTTTCAACAAAAAGGAACCAGAATTAAAGTTTATTTTTTCCATAAAACATGTCAGGAATCATCAGTGTGAAACCTTGAAGCATGTCTAACCTGTTCTGTTATTCCAGCATGGTCTCCCATGTTTGAGGCATGAAATGTTTTGACAGCGTGTGCCGAGGTCTGACGGTTTGATTCCCTGGTTTTTCTTGCAGGAATGCTGAATATTTAGCCATCGCATCGGAGAGCAAAGACAATTGTGCAGGTGTGCAGGTTGGAGAATAGCACAGGTGAGTCCTCGACCTGAACCTTCACAAACCTGCAGCAGGAATGAACGTCTTTCTCATTTCTGATCATCAAACACAAAATCCGCAGTTTAACATCTAGAATATGAATAAATGTTGAACATGATCCAAACTACCAGGATTTAATGTATGAGTCCTTATTTTCTGCATTCTGCAGCCAGTTGCAGTGCAAAATGCCTGATTATGTTCCTCTTCAACCTTTCTGCATCACATAAAAAATAAATATATTTTCTAATATTAAAGACATACTTTCGTCCAGATCAAAGCAGTTTCATTTTGTTCCCTCAAAGAAAGCAAAAAAACGTGTCTCAGGTATATATTTGGTATAAAACAAGAAATAAAGATGAAAAATGTTACATAAATTCAACATTTATTGATAAGCCTTAGTAATTTTGCAACTTCATTGAAAAACACATTTGTTTGTAGTGGTTGGAGCCATATTTGTGTTACATTGAAAAATGTTCCTATAGTAAAAAGTCCAGTCCAGAAAGGTTCCACCCTCTTCTGATGTTGATTCTCATTTCTGTACAGAAAAAACCCCAAATATGTCCTGGTTCTCCTCATGAAGTTAACATCCATCCATTCCTGCGTTTTAGGAGCAGCATGTTGGAGAAGCTTCAGGTTAGAAATGATTTCATCCTGATTTGGTCCAAAGGCCAGAGGGCCAAAGATGTTCAGAGGATCTCCAGGCTGGGAGAAAATCCTGGAAGTAATTAAAACCAAAGTTTCTCACAGAAATCCCAGAAAGCTTCTCCAGATTCCTCCGTCCGCTGAGCAGAACATCCTGAAACAGTCAGGGGCAACAGTGATCTCTGAGGCAATGGAAAGATGGACGTTAACGGATGAAAACAGAGTCCAGCATCTTCTCTCGTCTCTATGATGATAAATCTTCAGTTCTGGGGTTTATTTCTGGTTTTCTGGGTCAGTTAAAGTGTCCTCTCGTCTGTTGTCCTCAGGCTTCCTCCCGGACTGAAAACTTCCCTCCAAGCGCCGACCTGCATGACGACATCCTGGCCAGAACCCTCCTCTTCATCGCCAGCCTCTGTTAGACCTCCTCCTGGACAAGCTCTAATGGACCCGGCGTCCAAAGACAGCATGAAACCAGAACTGTATATAGTCTTGTTGAAGCATGTCGTGCACTCGTTCAGAACTCATTATGCATTAACGCATCCAGGTCCATATGTAGTCACATCAGAGAGCTTTTTACTGAACCACCAGCTGGGGGATGAAGGAGACCCACCTCAGACATATTCTGTACGGATTGTCACTGATTTATGAACTGTACTTCCACTTTTATGGGGGCCGTTTGTAAAGTTACAGTCAAAAATTAACAGCAATGATTTAGGTTGTTTAGCCTGTCAGAGAAAAAATGGGAGTTCATCATTCAAAATTTTATTTTCATCATTTGTTTTTATTTAGTTTTATTTTCAAACTAAATATACAGTTAGCAAGCTAAAAATTTAGTTTGAAATTAAATATTTATATAGGACACTAAATGTTTAGCTGGTTAACTGAATATTAAGCTTGAAGCTATTTTTTTTAGCTTCAAACTAAATATTTAGTAAGCAAACTGAATAATAGCTTCAAGCTAATTTTTAAGTTAGCAATCTAAATATATAGTTTCAAACAAAAAATGTAGTCAGCAAACTAAATATATAGCTTTAAGCTACATATTTTAAATATTTAGTTAGTAAGCTAAATATGTAACTTCAAGCTAAGCTAAATATTGACTCAAGTTAAATATTTAGCTCCAACTATCTAAGCTGGAGCTAAATATTTAGCTTTCTAACCAAATAAAGCTAAACATTTAGCTTCAAACTAAACATTTAGCTAGCAAACTAAATATTTAGCTCTTAGCTAAATAGTTTGTAATAAAAAATTTAACTTGCTAAGTAACAATTTAGTTTAAAACTGGCGTATCTAAATTAACATGGTAGAAATTACTTTGAAAAATGAACCCCCATTTTCTTCTGAGAGGTTAAAGAACCAAATTACTGCGGTTAATTTTTGACTGTGTAACCTTACACACAGCATCACATACACTTTAACGCATAGTTCTACACTTGGATATAATTAAACGTGATAAGAACCTTATTTTTGACTCCAGTTCTCCTTTCAACCTGTTAGTTTTACTTATTTGGCAGCCATAAAGTTTCTCTCATCAAAAATTTCATACCTAAATAAGAGATAAATTCTCATATTTTGGTGTCATTTCAGTTTTTCGTGTTCAGTACTTTAGGATTTATACAACTTATGTAAAATATTAAGAAGTTTGGAGAAATCTTCCGATGCTGTTTATAAAGTGCTGATAAGAAAACCACGTTCTGCCACCAGAAGATCAGTTTTCAGCAGGTTGGATCGTTCTTCTCTCGATGGTCCAGAATCCTGGTTCCTCCCTGACGCTCTCGTCTCTTTAGCTCGATCCAGAGCTTCTGGTCTGAGATGATGATGGGTCAGATGTTCTGCACCATCATCCTGCTGGAAGACCCAGTGCTGACCCATTTTCAGGTTTCTCCCAGAGGAAACCAGTTCATGAGGTTCCTCAGGTCCTTTGGAGGAGAAACGAGCCCGAAGCATCACAGAACCTCCACCGTACCAAACATTGGACGTGAGGTGATCAAACATTCATCGTTCACAGCAGAACCACCAGGAGCGTTTGTTGCTGAGTCTGACCCAACCAGAGCTCACAGGTCCAGTTAGAGTCCCAGTAGAGTTTAATAAACTCCACGTTTGTGATGGTGGGACAGAATAGGCGACTTCCAAACACGTCGTCATGTCTCCAGATGGTTGTCATGGAGATGTGGTGAGCCTGGGTTGCTGCAGTGATCTTCACAGATGTTTTAACCTCCCTCCTCATCCTCCTCTGTGCTGGAAGACAAACTTTGGGCCTCGTCCGGCCCAATCAAGTCTGCTCCGGTTGGGTTCAACTGTTCCACGGTCGCTCTGACCGTAGAGGTGGGGCAGTTTACACCGCGAGACGTTTTATTGGAGACAGAGATAAAAATAAAAGGATATGTGTCATTCCAACTGTAGAGGGCGCTAAACGTTGGAAAGACTTCCTGCTCAAACCTGCCAGAAGGTTGGTGAAAGTATCTCTGCAAAGCTTCACTCAGCAACAATCAGCAAGCATTCAGGAAGCTTTATTTACCTCAGGTACAACAAGTGGAAAAGCAACAAAAGCCCCAAGAACTGCTGACCTAGAGGAGGTTACAGAAACTTCTGGATCACAGGAAGGAAAACAGCCCGAAACGAGGGCAGGACCAGGAGTTTTCACAGTATTTTAGAAACGGAGCAGATAAAAGCAGCGTTTTCCTCTCAGAGCTGGAAAACACAGTCTGTGCCGGGGTACGGAGGCAGGCTGAGCCGGTACTTCTCCTCCAAGGCGGGCGGGACGAAGCGTCCTCCCAGGAAGTGGTAGCGCCCCCGGAACAAGGAGGCGGACTTCTTCGGAGCGGTCAGAGAGATGAGCATGTCGGGCTGGAGGCCGTCTGCGCTGCCCTGCTCCACGTCCCAACCTGAAAACGGACAAAGAACCAGAATCAGAACCGCGTCCTGCTTCACGGGGCTGCTGATTGGACAGAAATAAAGGTCAAAGAGTCATGTGAGCATGGAGCTCAGTCATCGACCAGGTCGAGGTGTCATTCTGAGCTTCGAGGTCAAAAACACAAAGTTTCCCTGAGAACTTGCTAAGCCTGGTGGACGGGTTCACCAGTTCACCAGTGGCCCACCATGTTTTAGTGTTAGAAAATGTTAAAAGTTGATAAGACATTTTAATAAAACATGGCTAGGTAATGATGTTATTGGAAGACATTACTGACAACACTCAAACTCCAGCTGCAGAGTTTTAAGAAAGGCAAGCAGGCAACCGATCGCAACGTCTGCAGCTTGGTGCCGTGTCTTGATTTGCAGCTTGTTGTTGGTTTTTATTTGTCAAAGTGAATGCAGTTTTGCAAGAAATACTTTGAATGGAAAAAGGCCCGCCTGCGTCTGCAAGAGCAGCCTCCAAACCGTCCGGCTTGAGTAAAAGACGATCTGTGCCGAGTTCTGAGGAGCAGGACCAGGCGCCACGTCAGCGCTGGAGATCAGCACCGGGGGGGCTGGTGTGCGTCCCCTCGTGTCCAGTTCAATGCATCAGCTATAAGCCTGGCTTAACCCGTCTCTGCTAGAACTGTTTCGGGTTTATAAAACAAAGTCTCTGTAAAATAAATAAACGTGACCCTTAGCCTGGTGGGGGGGGGAGTAAAGTCTGGTGGGCCGCCAGGCTTATATTTAACTGGGGGAAACCCTGCACACAGTTTCTAATATTAAGACTTAAAAACAAAAACATGAAGAAAAATAAGACGACAGGATGCAGGAGCACAGCCGGCGTCTCGGGACCAAAACTCTGGAATAAAAACGAATTATCTGGACTTTTTCTGGTTTCATCTTCAGTTCAGCTGGAAGGTTTTCAGCTGAAGTGGAGCTGAATCCTGGTTTAACACCTCAGATGTTTAGGACCATCATTCCGATCATTCAGCCCTTCTTTCCGTTTTAAACTGTTTTTTTTTTTACTTCTTATTTAAAGCAGCTTTGAGTTTGTGTTTCCAGTCAACCAATCAGGTACCAAGGAAGCTGTGCTTCTCCCCATGTTTGGAGGCCTGACCTGAGGGGATGTCGATGCTGGCGATGGGAACCGTGGTCTTCTTCAGAACATCCAGGATGGAACCAAAAGGTTCCCGAACGGCGCCCTTAAAGCTGAAGCCGAAGATGGCGTCGATCACCAGGTTGTAAGCCTCATCGATCACTTCAGCCTGAGAGACGAAACAGAGTCAGAGATCCGGTTCGTTCCACATCAGACGGTCCAAAGCCATGAAGATCCAACCTCAGGCATCTCCGTCAGGAAGGGGATCTCCATCTTCTCGCACTGCGTGGTCAGACCCTGGAACAGCAGCTTGCTGGGCCTCTTCGGGTACAGGATGGTGGGCTCGTAACCCTGCGGCAGGACACGTTTCAGGGAATGGGAGATAACTCGGAGATCATCTCCATAAAAACACCGATCAGAAGCTAAACTGACTCACAAACAGCTTGAGGTGTCGAGCGCAGACCAGCCCATCTCCCCCGTTGTTTCCTGGTCCACAGATCACCAGCAGAGAAGGTCTGGCTTTGACCAGGGAGGACAGCGGATACGCCTGCAGGGGAACACAAGTCAGGAACCAGAGAAAAATGGAGCATGCTGTCCTTCCCATGCAGCAGGGAGGAGACCACCTGATCAGACCACCTCAGTTCGTCCGGTAGAAAACCGTCTCTGCTGCACGGCAGCCGAGAAATGGCAAAACGGTTCCTGCAGTTTGTGTTTGGAGTAACCAGGAACCTTCCAGAAGCCTCCTGGATCAACCCTAAAACCACCAAACCCAAACAGGCAGAGGTGGATTTCAGCAGATCTGGGTTAAACCATCCAGTGGGCTCTAAACTGGGACAGGGCAGAGAGCCTAACTGGACCCTGAACGCTGATGGTGCAGCAGAATCCTTCACATGTGGATACAAGAACCTAACTTGGCACAGATGTTCCCAGTTGCTTTTTGGGAAAAAAAAAAACCAAAAACATTAGCCACTGAAAAATTCAAGATGACCACCATTTTACAAGTTGGTCATCAAGGAAAATGTATTTTTGCACTAAATTTACCAGTATTCATCACAAATGAATACTTTAAGTGTCAAATCAAACATAACTGGAACCATAGAAATCATATTTACTGATCATTTTTAGATTTTTCAAGACGGCTGCCATGGTTGTCATGGAAAATTAATTTTTACACTAAAATCGCCAATTAGATGAATGTGTTTGGTGTCAAATCGCAGCCAACATATTTTGAACCACAGAAATAAGATATATGTTTTTGATCTTGTGTTTCCTTTTTCAAAATGGCTGCCATGGTTGTGATGGAGAATATATGTTTGCAATAATATTGGCAGCAGTTATGAGCCACAGCTAACCAGAAAGTTAGGTTCACTAATTCGCTAAACAAGAATCTTAGCTAAACTGCTAAACATAAAAAAAAAAATTAGCAGAAGCTAAAGCTAAACACAAAAAGAAATGAGCGGAAGCTAATGCTAGCTAACGCAGTTATTACACATATTATTATTTTAAAGTTGGATGAATAGGACGACCAAAGTCGAAAACATGTCATCTGACATAAAGCTCATCCAAGTCATGAAAATGGGGAACATTTTATAGCAATAATTGGTTTGAAAGGTTCAAAAACGGCGGCCATCTTGAAAATTGGGCATCATCCTGAAATTCTAGTGGCTGATGGGAAATACGAAAAACATACGACCTGAATTTTTATGCTCGTATCCACACCTGAAAGATGTTTACAGTAACATGCTGCACTATGAGGGTTTCTACCAGGCCGACGCCTCTGGTTCCTGGAGGTCCTGTGGAAACGGACCAGGTCAGCGCGCGCTTCCTGCAGACCACCTCTGATCCTGACCTGCACCAATCATCACCTTCCATTTACAGCCAGCCTCATTCCTGCTAGTTTAGGTTTAGGTCGGGGTGAGCGCCCCTGCTGCAACACACCTGGATGACCTCATCAGTCATTCGGCTCTGCAGACGCCTGGGGAGGAGGCCTTCATTTGAGGGTTCAGGTGTTGGAGAAGAGGCCTGGAGATCCCTGCTTTAGATAAGCCGTGCCTCATTTATCCTGTTTTTACTTCGTTTTTTTGATCCCTGGAAGCTACATTGTTACCTTCATCCATGATAATTAACCTGCTCTCTTCAGTTTGCTGAGAGCTGCTCTGACCCTGCTGTGCTTTCTCGCTGAAAGTGTCGGCCTGGCTGCTCTCGGTTCTTTTCCAGGACACCCAGTGGGCCTGAAAAGGCTCGTTCTGAAGCCGCTGACCTGAAGGGAGGAGTGGAGTCAAGGGTTTGAGGAAATGGGGGGCTTTTATTCTGAAATCCTGACGCTTTCTGACTAAAGCTGCTGAAAACTTGGACCTGCTTATTTTTCCTGTGAAGGTAGATGCTGTGAAAGGTTCTGACCCGTGTGACGGCCGTGGCGCAGCTGAGTCCGGCCAGCTCCATCAGCTGATCCACGCTGAAGCCGTACTCACTGAAGAGCTCCTCGTCGATCTTCTGGGCCTCCTCCTGCCTGCGAGGAGTCCACAGCTCAGCTTCACATCGTCTGCACCCACACAGGCGGGTTTGATACCGACACACACGCTTCGAGAGCTCACCCGAGATATCTGACGGCGTGGGCCATCGTAGACGCCGCTCTGCTGCTCAAACGGTTCCTGTTGCAGTCAGCCGCAGCGGACGCAGAGCATGTCCCCGTCTGAGCGAGAGAGGCCGCGGCTCGCGAGGTCACCAGGAAGCCGATCCCAAGCAGAGCCCGGACGCTCAACATCCAGAGACGGATATGAACTCCTGGGAAGAAAAGACCAACAAAGGCTGGGTGATCTGCTGGATACGGACGTCTTCCAGCTGCAGGAGGTTTTAACTCGAACGTCTGAGGGATCGAAAATATCCTTCAAAAGAGTGAATGAAGAATATCAGGACACCAAGAAGCAGGAACAGTTTTTACAAACACGTCTTGGCTTCATTTATCACAGGAAAAATCAGCGTTTCTCTCTAGAAATTCAGAAGTCCTGCCTTGTTATTTTAAATGAATAAAATACAGGGACAGAAAGAGACCCCTGTGGAACGATGCTGGAACCAGTGGGAATGTGACAAAATGCATAAATGCTCACATTGTTTCATCCTCCGCCTGGTTTGGCACAGATTCCTCTAATTTACCCAACATAAATAAATAAAAAGATATATTTTTAAACAGATTCACAGTTTCAGCTGAGGCAGATAAATCAACCAGAAACACAGAGGAAGGTTTTAAAAAAACCTTAATAAATAAATGAAGATAAAATAAAAAGACACTGATGACAGGTAATAAGTTACAAAAATTAAATAAATGCTAAAATAAAAATATTAACAAATAAAATTTTGTAAAATATTTTGCTAAATAATACAACAAATTTGGAAGCAATTGAATATAAAAACGAAGATTCATTCTAATCACTTTATTATATTTTTTGCATTAAGTAAATTATAAAATATGTTTAATGTAATAGAAAAAACAGCGTTTTTAATTTGAAAGAAATTGTTTTCATTTTGGAAATAATAGTGACGATAAATAATGATGTTATCCACAAAATCCACAAATAGAGAAAAAACAAGGAGATCAAGCTTTAAGTCAAATATAACATAAAAATTTAATATATTAAAAACGTACTGTGTCTATTTTATTTCAGATAGCTTCTGTTGTCACATTCCGTGTTTATTAAAGTTCTGTTTAGTTTAGTCTAAAGTCAAGTTTCCGGTTTGTTGAGCTGCACATGCTAACAACTGTTAGCTTCCTACTGCGCTATGAGTTTATCAGAGATAAAAGAATCAGAAACAATCTGCAATCATTAAATATGTTTTTTTACTATGTGAACAAGTTCTGTAGTGTTTCAAAACAAACTCTGGCCAAACCTGAAGCCTGGCGAAGATCAGCAGAAGGTCCGGAGATTAGCTGCAGCGCTCTGGCCGAGCAGAGCACTTCCGGGTTCAGAACTACAAAACCGAATAAAAGCTGTCATTTCAAAATAAAAGCTGGTTCAGCGAAAACACTTTCATATATAATACATGTGGGCTGCGTCCCGTTTAGTTGGTACTGACTGGGAATGCTATCACCAACTTAAACAGGTTCCAGTTTAATCTCAAACCAAGTTAAAAACAATCCACCCTCTGAACTCTGAATACGTTCACACACACCTTCACACACCTTCACACACGGACGTCCAGCTTCATAGGGGAAGGGGTGCACAAAGTGAGCCTGGGGGCCACATACGGACCTTGGAACCTGCCAGCACAGGTCGGTGATGCAGACGGAGGCAATTTCAGGAGACTTTTTTATGACAAAACTTTCAGGTCAAATCTCCTTTAAATTGGACATTTTAGAGAAATACAAAGTATTTTTCTTTTTCTTTTTTTTTTTTTTTTTAAATCAAACTATCAAATTATTTTTTTTGATTATTAATTTGAACAAAAATGTGATTTTTGTTTCCCCTGAGTACTTTCAACCTGAAAATTTTGGCCCACATAGCCAGAAGTTTGTACAAAGTTTGTACACCCTCTGATGTAGGTGGCTGAGAAACTCTGCTAGAAGTGTAAATAGGCAGTTTTTCAAAATTTCTCCACATTTTCTGTGTGGCAGAAATATTAGAAATTGGGTTTGGGTTGGACCGTCCTACTTTTCAAGTCAGAAGTCTAACTTCAGGGCCTCCTGGGAGTTTTAGTTGCTGTGGATCAACTGCCATTCGTGGCCCTCTGAATGAGTTTGTGTGGCCCCCAAGAAACTCTGGCCTGCAAGCAGAGGAAATTGATCCAGATGAGTACTTAATCATCTGAGGCAAAAATCTCACAGACAAAATCAACATTAAACAAAAATAAATGAAAACAACACAAATTGCTTCTCATTTATTAACCAGATTGCTCCATTCATTCATTCTAGGGCAGTTTTGGTGCCCTAGAACCACCCCTCCCCTCAGCTAACAGCTAACAACTAGCTGTTTTATTCTACTTGTTTTTTTTATTCATTTTCTCTCCTTTTTTAGTTGTTGCAACAGCGCCCCCTATCAGTATTTGTTGATCAGTGCCCAGGCTAGCTACTACAAGCCGATGACATCTGTTGTTTTGGATTCAGACACTAAATTAACTGGTTTCATGAGGTCCAAACTGCCAGAACACCATCAGAGAAACATTTTCATTTTCCGACAGTCGCTACATTCTCTACTCCTGGTTGGTATACTGGATGCTGGACTTGGGGGTCTTGAAGCCGTGTAACTTTCTTAGTCAGTATTCTTCCTTCCATATCTGTGCTGTTTGTAAAGTTACTGTCAAAGATTAACAGCAATAATTTGGGTTATTTAGCCTAACTAATATTCAGTTAGTGAGCTAAATATTTAGTTTGAAGCTAAATATTTAGCTTGCTAACTATTTACTTTGGAGCTAAATATCTAATTTGATAACTAGTTAGTTAAATATTTAGTTAGCAAGATAAATTAACGAATCCCAGATCTGATTTCTGACCTCTGAGCCAAAAGGAAAATTATTTAGAAATAGTTCAGGTTCTTGAAACAAAAGAAATATTAAAGCAAAGTTAAATGACAGTCAGTAGTTACAATTATTCCTGGCAACATCAATCTGGAATAGTTACATTAAGTCACTGTGATATTAAGTAATAAAATGTGATTTAATGTTTAAACATCAGAAAAATGTCCAGAAGCACTTAAAGCAGTCTATATCTATATTTACATTTTTATGGCCCACAAACAAAGGGAAATACTTTTCATTTTAAACAAAATCTCAAAAATATATTTTTAGAAAATATTTTATTTATATCAGAAAAAATAGAACATTTCTGCAGCCCAGTTTAACTAAAAAAAATCATTAATAGTAATGACACAAATCAGATTTAACTGCATCAAAAAGATTAGCAAGAGAATCGAATATAAAAGGATAAAAAAACATTTTAAAAAACGTGTTAAAAGAACATTTTCTCTTCAGGAAAAGAAAAACTAAATGATTCTTTCAAACAAAAGTGTTTTGATCAGAAGTCCAGTCATATCTTTAAGCATGCAGGGGTGCACAATGGAAATGAATATAAAATCAGAATTATTACAACCTGAAAAGGTATAAAGTATAAAAAGAGAACTCAGAGCTAATGATTTCTACACGCTACTCAGTCATGATCAAATATAAGGTTCTTCATGATGTGTTCACATGATCGGACAGCTCTCCATCCTGGATCCAGTCTGGAAGAAAAGGTTTAAATACAGTCAGACAGAACGACTCAACGTTTCCAAAAAGGCTCAAACAAAGCCCAGGAACATCCCTGGGCGACCATGTGATGAGGAGAGCCCAGAGACGGAGGGTGTCTACCTTGCGAGGGGTGCTGCTGCTGAACACGTAGGACTGCGGCACTAATCCTTCGGAGATCCCTCCGCTGCGGAACGAGCGGGACGCCGACGACACGGAGCAGTTGCTGGATTTGTCCGACGGAAGTCCGCAGGAGCCGCAGACGACTGTCCGGCTGCGCAGGTTGTACTCGCCGTCTGCGCAGGTGCTGTGCGCCACCTGCTGGAGAGGACAGGGAGTTCAACCAGGTCAGGTGAAGCAAGAAACGATCTGACTCAGAGTTGGAGCTGTTCCTCTCACCATGTCTTCATCTTCATCCTCAAACTGGGAGCGGGTTACCTTCCTCATGGCCATCTCCTGGAAGAAAGCCACTTTCTCATCAACTTGCTGTCTTTACGTGAACCTTGAAGCAGTGAAATCCTGCTGGGTTTTAGTACCTCTCCGTTGGCGCTGATCAGAGTGGTCTGGAACTGGTCTCCAGTTCCCCAAGATGGCTGGGTCTTCCACAGCAGGTCTGAGGGAGGATTGTGGACTCCTCCAGCGTTAGAAGCCCAGATCTGACCCCAGACAACATGGCAGACAGTCAGACCATCTGAGAGCTGATTCATCGGTCGGTTCGTAGAGCAAAGACGATGCCTACCGTGACTCTCTGACCGGCCTTCAGGGTGAACTTGGCTGGGAACTTGAAGATGATCGGAGAGTTGGATCCGATCTGCCGCTTCAGCTGCCAGTTCCCCAGATTCTGATCCTGCAGGACGGACGAGACAAACGGGGCATAAAACATCAGGGAGGATCTCAGATGGGGACAGGCAGCAGCTCAGGGGGGGGAAGCCATTCATTGCACCAACTTCAGCAGGTTTCAAAGCAGGTCTCCACCCACAGGGGGCAGTATAATCAAACGCACAGTCCCAAACTCTGGCAGACTGTTGGGCTCTGTTAAAAGGCACAGCTTTGTTACTAAAAGTGTGTTTGAGTCTATAAAACAAGGTTCTCAGAGACTTTGGAATAGAAAACAGACCCACAGCATGACACAGCACACACCGTACCTAACAGTGAGCATGACAGTTCAGCATATTATGGTAAAATTCTTTAAAGCATGGATACAAGCATAAAAATTGAAGTTGTATGTTTTTCATATTTCCCATCAGCCAGTTGAAATTTGGCCCTTTTTCAAGATGGCCACCATTGTTTTTGAACCTTTTGAGCCAGTTTTTGCCATAAAATGTTTCCCATTTTCATGACTTGGATGAACTTTATGTCCCATCAGATGTTTTCCACCTTGATCGTCCTGTTCGTCCAACTTTAAAGTAATAATATGAAGCAAAATCAGAAACTAAGGACTTTGCTGTTTGCGAGTCTCACACCAGTCGTCATCTGGAAGGAGATGAAGATGAGAGACACAGACTGGGACACAGTCCTGTTAATGGTTAGAGTTAATTTTTTTATTTGTTTAGCAGTTAAGCGTTAGCTTCCTCTAATTTTTTATGTGTTTAGCAGTTTAGAGTTTCCTTCTGCTAATTTTATTTTATGTTTATCAATTCAAAGTTAGCTTCTGCTAATTTTTTATGTGTTTAGTGTTAGCTTCCACAATTTTTTTAATTTGTGTTCATAGTTTAGCGTTAGCGGAGCAAAGATTCTTGTTCAGCGAATGAGTGGTTAGCGAAGCTAACGTTTTGGCTAGTTGTGTCCACCACTGGCAATAATTACTAACGATTTTTGTGCAAACATTTATTCTCCATCACAACCATGGTGGCCATTTTGATCAAACGAAACACAAGATCAAGAAAATATATCTGATTTTTATGGTTTATGACACCAAATTCATTTATCTAATTGGGGATTTTAGAGCAAAAAATAATTTTCCTCGACCACCATGGTGGCCATCTTGAAAAACCATGAATTTTTCAGTAACTGTTTAGTTTTCCAACCCGCCCTCTCACCTCATCTGCTTTGTTGCTGAGTCGGACATACTTCCCGTCCAGGTCCACCTCGTCCACCGTGACCCGCCCGCTGGCCGAGGCCTGCTGGGTGATGCGGGTTCGTGCCACAGCGCCGCCTGTGAAGCTGGACGCTTCGCTGTCGGTGTCGTTGTGCCGGCGCCTCTTTGCAGGGGAACTGCGGGCGCTGCCGTGGATCGACCGAGAGTGGGCTATGGAAGTGGAGGACCGGCTTCCTGTCACCCTGGTGGGGGGAGGGCTGGGGGACAGACGGAGCCTGCAGGGACGGATGTGTTTTATGATGAAATGAGAAAATGACATGCTGTGGCGGAGGGTTAGGGTTATATATAAACACACACAGGCTGTGTGTGTTTATATATATATATATATATATATATATATATATATATATATATATATATATATATATATATGTCATGTGTCTTTAACAGAGACACAAATAGTTCAAATGCTATGTTCCCTATTTATGCTGCATCGCAGCAACGACTGCACAGGAATGTCCTGGTCCTGTTAAATGTCAATCATCTGGGGGGCAATGCTCCCCCGGGCCTCCCCTCTAGCTCTGCCCCTGCTGATATGAACTATTCTCTCTGTGGCTGGAGCCCTACCTCTCCTCCTCTCCCTCCAGCAGCTTCCTGTAGGCGCATATCTCCATGTCCAGAGCCAGCTTCACATCCAGCAGCTCCTGATACTCATCCAGCTGCTGCTGCATCCGCTGCCGCATCTCCGCCATCTCCCGGTCCTTGTCTCCCAGCAGGCGGCGGGTGGTGTCCCGCTCCCGGGACAGAGCGTCCTCCAGCTCCCTCAGCTTCGCCTCGCGAGCCGCCAGCTGCAGCAGACAGGAAGTCAGAGATGCAGGTTAGACCTGACGCCTCCATGCACCGCTGGCGTAAAAGCTGCACGCATCCTGCAGCAGGACGAGACGGTTTTTGAGCACCTGCTTCTGCAGCTGGCTGAGCTGAGCGGAAGTGGACTCCAGGCGGACCCGTGTTTGCTGCAGCTCTTCGTGCGCCGCTCCGACCAGGTGGCTGCTCCGGTCCGCTGACTGACGAGCGCTCTCCAGCTGCCGGATGGGAACATGATGCCGGATCAGTCAGAAGCTCTGTCTCCCATTCACTTTTAAGGTTTATGGCCAGCCTACGTGTAGCCTGACTGGCTGAGGTCTGGACTTTGACTAGGCCATTACAACACCTTTATTCTTCTACCATGCTGCTCCAGGTCCTCCAGGTTCATTGTTGTGCTGATGACCCGGTTGGGACCCAGCTCTGAATATCTGATGACCTACCTTTGCGTTGTAGGTCTTCTCTATCTCCTCCTTGTACATTTTAATCTGCAGCTCATGCTGGCCGCGCATCTCTGCCAGCGCTTCAGCCAGTTTGCTCTCAAACTCCTGCTGGTGGCCGTTATCCAGCTCCACCATCCGAGACTCATGGCGTCTCTTTGTCTCCCGCAGCTCCTGGTCAAGAGTAAAAAAAACAAATACAAAACTCTGTTGAGCCCATCATTGAATATTGAGTATATACGAAAATAAATTAATAAAATAAAACAAATAAAAATAAAATAATAATATTTAATCATAATTATAAAATCATAAAAAAACAAATAAATGAAGAGTAAAAATCAAAAATAAGAAATACACGAATAAATAAAATATCTATTATTATTATTATTATTATTATTATTATTATTATTATTATAAATACAAATAAATAAAAAAATAACAGATAAAATACATTTAAAAACAGAAAATAAATTTAAACAAATAATAATAATAACAAATAAAAATAAAATAATTAAAAAACAAATTAATCAAATAAATAAAAAATAAATGGATAGAATAAAAACAAAAACTTTAAATAAATAAATAAAATAATTATTATAAATTAAAAATAAATACACAAATCAAAAATAAATGAATAAAATAAAATAAATAAATATAATTATTATAAATTAAAACATCAAAACATAAATAAAAATACATAAAAATTAAACAAATATAATATAAAAATAAATTAATAAAATAAATGAAACGAACTCAACATAAATAAATAATAATATTTTAAATAAAAAATAAATAAAAAATAAATGAAATAAATATTTATGCGTTATAAGAACATTTGGGAGGAGGGTGAACCTCGGAGTAAAGGTTCTTCTGAAAGTCCAGCTCCTCTTTGAGCGTCTGGATCCTGTTCTCTCCATCCACCCGACGCAGCATCTCGTCCTGCAGCTGCTTTTTGGCATCACCCAAACTGGCCTCCAGCTGGGACAGAAGAGACGGTCAGAACCTGGTCCGAACTGTGCAGCAACATCTACTCTGACTCTGACAGAGGTCCTGAGATACCAGATGCAGTGGGGTCCTACCTTAGCGACCTGGGCCTTCAGGTCCCGGTTCTCCACATCCAGGTTCCGTTTCTCTCCCAGAGCGGTCGTCAGAGAGGCGTCCTTGGAGTTGAGCAGAGCCTCCAGGTCCCTGAGCCTCTGCAGGGCTGCTGCCAGCTCAGACTCCTTCTTGGTGTTCCTGCAACAACACCAACAGCTGAGTCGTTGGTCCTGCATGTGGTTCAGTCCCTGGGCCTGATCCTGGGGCCCGAAGTGAGGCTCGATGGAGAGCATCTGGTCCAGCCTGGACTCACTGCCTTTAGGAGGGGCTGGAAGACGCTACTGAAGCTTGGATCTGAGATGAAGGTCTGGATTTCTGGCTAAATATGAGAAGGTTTCTCTGGCTCCTGCCATGCAGTCTTTAGTTCTGGGATCATAAAGGTGGACGAAGCTAACAGTACGATGGAGCTACAGCTAGTTTTTAATGTCTCCTCTGATTCCATTCTGTATGAAAAAGCATGCAATTTGAAGTTTAATGAAAATAGAACATGTTTTCATATCTGGATGCTTTTTCTTCAAGGCTGAATGGCTTTTATGTTGTTCCAGAAGACCTCCATGTTGACCAGGTTCAATATTCTGAGTCTAACTGCTGCTCTGGAGATTTCTGATTGAAGAAAACAGAATCTAATTGATTTAAAGAATAAAATGGGACATTTCATTAAGACTTTTACATATATATTATTATAAAGGCATAAAAAATACCTGTAACTGTTTTATTTTGCTTAATTGTGACTGATGTTGTTGAAATGCAAATAAAAGGTCATAACACGTTATCATAAATGTCGAGGTTTTTAGTGTTTTTTCCACATAAAGATGTATTAATTCCGATTACATGATATAAGTACAAACAGATTTATTTTAAACCCAGCACAGGCATCTGGCAAAGCCTGAGTGGGTGGGGAGCACGGCCCCGCCCGGCCACCCATCAGCTCCGCCCCTGTGAAACAGAACCAGAGGAGAGCCTTCGGTGCAGATGACTCACAGTCCACAGCGCTGGTCCCGTGAATCTGGTAACCACAAACCACAGCCACTGGTGTTTAGTTGTCACGGCAACAACTTGGCTCCACCCAACACACACACACGCACACACACACACACACACACACACACACACACAGGTTTTCCCAATATTTATGGAAAAACAAGTAGGAAAAAGCGCAGCCGGAGACTCTGCCACGTATATAATGATGGAGGAGGACGGGGGAAAGAGTTAGTCATCAGGGTCTGCATGTGGCAGGAAGGAGCTGGACGGCAGCTAGCCGTGAGGAAGGAGCCGATGAGCTGCACACAGAGCATTCCTGCTGGAGCAACCGCGGAGAAAACAAGGAGAATGAGTGGATTTCTCATCCTGAAGTCAGGATTAACCCACAGTTTCCAACATCTGCAAACATAAAGCTGTTCAGGGTTTAGTCTCTAATTCTTGTGGAACTGTAAAGATGTTTAGATTTGCTATATTTATGTAATAAATATGAACATCTGTGTGCAAGAATGAGTCAAATGGGAATAAAACTTCTTGTCCAGCTCCATCTAATGTTTTCTAAGTAAAAAAAGACATATTTAAACCAGCAGCAGACAATCACAGCTGCAAACACAAATGAAATTTTAAATTTACTCATTTATGCAGCGTTTCCTTTTAGTTTAGCAGCCTTCAGAGAAACCTTCAGGCTCTCTGGTGTCCCATGATCTTCAGATAAATAGCCCTCTCTGTCTGGAAACATCTCAGTGACATTTTGTTTAGAGAAATTCATCATAAAACGTTTTGTATCTCTGAGTTTATTTCTGTGACTCATATTTGAATTAAAAAGGAAGTGAAATATTTGGTGAGTTAAAAATATTAATCAAATGGTTCTTCTGCAGGTTCTGGGGAAACTGGGTTGTTTCTGAACATCAAGGTTTGTTATTTTTCTGCATTTAGACCAACATATTTCAGTTTTAACTGTAAAAATGTTAATGTAACAAACAAGCAGGGGTGTGTTTAACAGATTTAGGGCCCCCGGATGTAGCGGGCACCTTTAAATAAAAAGTGCTGTACCTTTCACCAAGTTCTTCAGGTTGGAAAAATCAACTGGATCAGCCCCTGAGGTTGGAGCTGATTTTAACAGTCATAGTTCCTCAACATTAAACATGGATTCATCTTTAGATTATTTTTAAAATCGCTGAGTGTGTGCCGGTCTGAAACCCACCTGGCTTTCAGCTCTTTGTAGTCTTCCCTCACTTTGCCCAGCTCCAGCTGGAGTCTTGCTCGCTCTTTAGCCACTGAGTCCAGAGTCTGCCGGGCATCGGCGAGCTCAGTCTCGTAGGCAGCCTTCAGACCCGTTAGCTCCCGGGTCACCTCGGTCTCGGACTCGGTGATGCGCAGACGCAGGCCGGCATTCTCCACCTCCAGGGAGCGCACCTTGTCGATGTAGATGGCCAGACGGTCATTGAGGTTGGAGAGGTCCTCCTTCTCCTGGAGCCGGGTGATGCGGTTGGGGGACAGAGGAGTATTTCCACCTCTGGGGGTGTTTTTGGGTGTTGCCATTTCACTTCTGAGCCTTTGATGAAAAACATCATCTTAACCCCTTAATGCCTGTATTTATATCCAATTGTTCAAAAAAACATATTTTTTTATATTTTCATTGTCAATCAGCTGTTAAATTTCTTAGAGATTATAAATTTGAAAATTGCACCTTCCATTAGCGTAAATTTAGCTATGATGCTAATGAGTAACACCAGGCACTAAAGGCATGAAACAGACTCTTCAGTCTCAGTATGTTGTTTATTGATGCTGCTTATGCTCAACAAGACTGAAATTGAGTCAAAATAGATGTTTTTGAACAACCATTGCTTTTTCATCATGACAGTATTTCAAATACAGCTAAATTCCATTGCTGCAAAGTTCCATGAGCTCCTAGCACTTTTTTGCAATGTGAAATCAGTGTTACAAATTGAATTTCAACATATATTTTTGAACAACCATAGAGTTTTTATCCTGCTGATTAATGAAAAATCCCTTTACTGTACTGTCCTACAAGCTTTTATCCCCTGTTTCATGATCAAAACAATATTGTATTAGGGCACGTGCTTTTGAAAAAATTGATTCGTTCGTTAAAATTTAGATATTATTTCTTGTAATCTAAAGTTACCTTCTGATTCAAAGTTAAATAATCAAAACACATGCATATAATTGACTTTTTCTTTACATATTGCTCAGTAATACTACTACTTATTATTAATTTTATTTCCTTAGTTGCCGAATGTTGCTAAAAAGCATCAAACCCGAAATTAGAAATAACATTTAGAATTTTGGTTACATGTTGTTTATTTTTGATATATCATATGTAGAAGACATTACTCAGCCTAAATATATTTTTAATTGCACAGCCGAGCTCAGGGTTAAGATCACTTACTGGAATTTATCGGCCCATTGCGCACTTCCGCTTCCGTGAACCATGTGAAGTTCACACTTCAACTACTAGATGGCATCTAAGTGCTTCAAATAGCATTCTCAGTATGAGAGGAATATTAATCAACCAACATTTGTAGGATTCATACTCCTGCTTATCTGTATTCTGAGTGAAAGAGGTATGAAGCTAATTAGCTTCATCCATAAGGGGTTGATTATTAATTATCTTGTTTTTAAAAAAGTTTTGTACTGCTTTTCTCTGCCTGTCTGTATCTGGAGTAAATCCAGGAGAAAGTCTCACAACTTTGTCTGGAAGAATAAATCCTGAATTAGTTTCTATGTCTCTCCTCTGTTCAGTGGGTGGGGTCAGCGACTCCACCCAAAAATAAAAGAAATACAATATCTCTGCACAAAAGTAATTTTTACCTTTGTAAATCCTGCCAGACGAAGAAGAAACTCTGCTCGTCGATCTTCTGCGACTCGTTTGTTGGTTCTTCTGATTGTCTTCGGACTGGAGCGTCGGTCCTGCTTCTCCTGACTGCTGTGTCTGTTACTGAGCCGTCTGCAGATTGATCTGAGTGCCCATGTCGGAAAGAATGAGATGGGTGGAGAGGAGGGAGGCTGGCCCCAAGTTTGGCACTTGGTAGGTGGTTGTTCTGTGTCTGTGTCTGCTGTGGGAGCGCAGCCTGAATGGATGAGTCACCCGGGGCTCAACCAAACTCACCAACCCAGGAGGGAGTTTATAATTACACAAACTGAGTCAGCGCAAACTGAAAACAATCCCCTGGAGCACTTGGACTTGATTATTCCAGTTAAAGTTTTCCTCTTTGAACTCTGCAGTAATGTTTATTTAACAGAGACTGAAAAGAAACATGAACTCTTCCTGTAGAACTTCCTTCAGCAGCAGGAGGAGCGTAGGTCCACTCTTCAGTTCATTCCTGCTTCAGACAAGCTCCCACCACAGCGTTCCAATCAGGAACGACCTCGGTCTGGACTTTGACCAGGACATTGCAGGACCTCGATTTTCTCTTATTTAGTGATTCTGTTATAGATCTGCTGCTGTGTTTGGGATCATGGTTCTGTTGAGGACCCAGTTTGGACCCAGCTTCAGCTGTCAGACAGATGGACTCACACTGGACTGGAGAATACTTCAGGCTACTTATTTCTGTCATCAACCTCCCGCCACCGTGCTTGTTATCTGGTATGAAGAGTGTCACTGTGCAGAGATCAAGTCTATGCTAAAATATAAATTAAGAACATCAAACAATCTTTTATTTAAAAGTTAAAATGACTTAGGATTAATCAAAGACTAGAAATGCACAATATGTCGGTATTCACATTACGTTTCCTGCTTTTAAGGTGTTGAGGTGGGTGGCAGAAGGAGGGGGTTGCTGGTCAAGTCAAGTTTATTTGTATAGAACATTTCAGCAGCAGGGCAGTTCAAAGTGGTTTCCGTTGTAAAAACATAAATCAAGCATACATCAAAATCATCAAGCAAGTATCAGTGCATCAGAATCATAAATATCATACAGCAAATATAATTGGAAAATATTGATCAATGTTCCAGTTATTATGAATCGACAGCAGCGCTAAACCAGGACTGGAACTGACATAAGTAAAAATAAAAGCAGAAATATATATATTTTGTTTTTCCTTGTCCTCATACATCCGTTTTCATCAAGAAATGTATATATTTTCTATTTCGTTTCCTTATACATGCATTTGTTCTTTTTATATTTCCTCATCTCCTCTTTTTACTTGACTGTCTGTGTTTCTGCCTCATTATGCAAATGAGGAGGGCGGCCATCTTGGTCCAGCTCCTCTGCTATTGGTCGGCTGAAAACTCACCGCCTTCCAGCTTGTCCAGTCTATTTGCAGCTTCCCTTAACGACTCCGACACAGACCGTCTTTCCGATGCTTCGGTTGCTAAACTGAAGCCAAAGGCGCAGGCATGAACAATTGATCTGCACATGGATCCTGCTCCTTCCTGTTTATCGGCCAATAGCAGAGGAGCTGGATCAAGATGGCCGCCCTCCTCATTTGCATAATGAGGCAGAAACGCAGACGGTAAATTAAAAAAAGAAGGAAAAGGAAAAACAAAATATATATATTTCTGCTTTTAGTTTTAATTATGTCAGTTTCGGTCCTCTATACTAAACAAGTGGGTTTGTAGCCTTGATTTAAAGGAACTCAGTGTTTCAGCTGTTTTGCAGTTTTCTAGGAGTTTGTTTCAGATTAGAGCAGCATAGAAACTGAAAGTTGCTTCTCCATGTTTGGTTCTGGTTCTGGGGATGCAGAGCAGACCAGAACCAGAAGACCTGAGTGGTCTGGAAGGCTGATACAACGACAACAGGTCTTTAAGCCGTTCAGCGATTTATAAACTACCAGAAGGATTTTAAAGTCTATTCTCTGAGCTCCAGGGAGCCAGTGGAAGGACTTTAGAACTGGGGTGATGTGCTCTATCTTCCTGGTCTTGGTGGGAACACCAGCAGCAGCGTTCTGGATCAGCTGCAGCTGTCTGGTTGACTCTTCAGGCAGACCTGTGAAGACACCGTTGCAGTAATCAATGCGACTAAAGATAAACGCATGGATGAGTTTCTCTTGTTGAGACATCAGTCCTTTAGTCCTGGAAATGTTCTTCAGGTTATAGAAGGCTGACTTTGTAACTGTCTTTATGTGTCTCTGAAGGTTCAGGTCTGAGTCCATCACTGCACCCAGATTTCGGTCCTGATCACTAGCTTCTAGCTGTAATGACTGAAGCTGCGCGCTGACTCTAGATCGTTCCTCTTTGGGTCCAAAGATAATAACTTCAGTTTTGTTTCTGTTCCGCTGGAGAAAGTTTTGGCACCTCCACGCATTGATTTGTTCTAAGCATCTTTTCAGAGACTGGATAGATTCGGAGTCACCTGGTGATGTAGAGGTGTATGTTATCTATGTAGTTATGGTAACTAATCTGATTACTTGTTATAATCTGAGCTAGTGGGAGCATGTAGATATTAAATAGGAGGGGTCCCAGGATTGAACCTTGGGGTACTCCAAGGTGCTAAGGGCTGTCAATGTGTGAATCACAAAGGGGTGTGATAAAATAAATGAATTTTGTTCTTTAATAAAATGAATTGAAATATAACCTGGTTACCTCTGTGGTTTTTTATGTTAGATAAAATGAAATATTTTTCCAATCATTAAATGAAGAGAAAAGTTAAAAACACTTAAAAATGAGGAAGAGAACCATTGAACAAAAATAAATTACACTTAAAACAGAACATGAGTGTTTTCGAGATTTTCCTTATTTATGGATGTTTTAAAAATAATTATGTTTATTTTTGCCTGTAGAAACTGTAATTATCACAGTCACTGTGCATTCAGAACCCTTGCAAATAAACATGAGAACATCCCGTGACACGGCAGATGTTGGGCCCATGTTGTACGCCAGGAACTTATTCAGAGTTATTATAATTTAATATTAGCTGAGCCAATATCAGCCTAACTTAGAGGAAATTACAATTTCTTACAAAGTCTACATTTTCTGGAAAAGTCGAACATATTTACCGACTGTATCATATTTTTGGATCACATATTTGTTTTTATTTAATGAATTACTAATATAAAACAGAAAAGGATTGCGTTACGGACCACAGACCCAGTTTTAACAGGACCCGAGGATCAGAGCTGACCCCAACTGCCACTCACAATATGGCGGCGCCGTTGACGTACCCCCTGCTCGTTATTGTCGGGTTTCTGGCGTCGTCGGTTTCCCTTGTGTTTGTACTTCAGCGCCATCTGGCGGCGCTTTTAATGAACTGCAGTTTCGTCGACGAAACACCCTGCAGACATGTTGTCTCCCAGTTTGCTTCCTGAAACCTGAATCTTTACCTCCAACAAAGCTGAAAACACGTCTGATGCGCAGCATATCGCTAAAGAAGGTTTAGTGTTGGGTTGGGACTTAAAATGGACCCCGGCTGTCATAAAACTGGGCCGTGAGGAGCTTTTTTCCTGGCAGACATGGCTGGTTTTTTGTCATGTGGTTTGTGAGAAAACCCGTATTGGATCTCAGTGGTCACCTGAGTGAAGAAGCTGAAAAAAAGCCACCGATGCGCTGAGTGTCAGCGAATTAGTGGGATAAAACACGCTAAGTGGGTTACTAGAAAAATATTCACTAGTGTACACAAACACAAAGCTCACAATCCAAGAGGAAATCCGTTTTATTCCACAAAAACTCGCAAAAAACAGCAACAGAGCCGGTTTTTAGCCTTAAAACGGGTTGAATCAGAGTCACGTGGTTACAGCAACACGATCTGGTGTTTTAGGCATAAAAATGAACAATTATCGATAAAAACTACTGGTTTTATTCCGTCCTGAGGAGCGCAAAGGAGTCCACTCCGCGTCTTATTGGGCGCATTAAGAGCCGCAGTTTTGGCGCAGAAACAGCCGCAGAGCTCTTACAGGACAGTGAGGACAAAAAGATCCGGTTCCGTGTGTTTTCAACCAGGATCCAGCTTCTGTTGGTGCTTCGACCTGTTTTAAACCCGATCCGACCGGACCGAACCCCGACCCGGAGCTCCTTCTCGGTCTCCCCGCTCACAGCGCCTCCTCAGCGGCCTCCAGCTGCTCACCTGCCCGCTCCGCGCCTCACGTGTCCCGGACTGTCTTCCTCACATGACCCGGGTGTTTGTCCCCGTGATCAGCGCCTCCATCTCCATCCATCCGATCTGCTGAAGTTTTTTTCACATCCTGGGAAGGCTTGATGGAGATGCTGGAGCAGAGCCTGGAGGGCTCCGTGAGGTGAGAGGCTGCTGCGCCGGTGCTTCCTGCCCGCCCTCAGGCGCTCTGCCTCGGCCTTAGTGAGGCTACTCTCCCCGGAGCCGCTCGGCTCAGTAAAACCGATTAAATTCGCCCATAAACGATGTTGGATCGGTGTGTGTGTTTGGGGGGCCTTCTGTCAAAACCGCAAACTTTAACAACAAGTCATTTATTTTATTTCAGGGGGAATAAACGCAAATATTCAGCTGCGTCTATTTTCAGCTGCTTTTGCACAAACTTGATTTCATTGCAACCCATCTGCAGATCTGACCACCTGGTGGCGCTGTGCAACCCCTGATTATAAATTTTAGAGTGTTTTTTGTTGTTGTTGTTCATTTCGGGCTGAAACTGACTCCGATGCTCTTTTTCTTCATGTTTCAGTCACGCCAAACAGGAAACAGAAGAAGTGGTGCAGCTGCAGGAAGGTGAGGAGCTCCACATGAAACACCTCATCTGCTGCTTTTTACTCCGACAACAGGAAAAACTCAAATCATTTTTATTTGTGAAAAACATCCATACAGGCTGAGTGTAGCTCATCAGTTCAGAGCTGTTCTGGTGCAGGTTTTCCCAGTCTGGCAGTGCTCCCATTCCTTCTCCCAACACTTAAAAACTGCTGCCCAGTTTGCAGAAGTTTCATCTTCTTAACGGCCTTTTGGAGGCCGAGGTTGCATTCAGTTGACCCAAGCGGGCCACCGTAGAAGTCCACAGGATTGCTGGGCTCCATGAGCTGTGCTTCAGTTTGCTCTTCAGTGGACGGCCTGGTAGGGATGTGCGTTTATTTGATCGTTGACCGGGAAGATTTATTTATTTATTATTTTTTTTTAATGGTGATGAGTTTTTTGTTGTCATGACGACAACGTTTTTAAATGAATAATATCTGTAAACCTGATTGTTACTGTTTTCTCTACTGTAAGCAAATTTGAATTCATTCATAAATCAGATAAAACGAGTTTCTGTGTGAATCTTGGTGATAAAAAGTGCTGGAGTTTGGTGTTTGAAACGCTCCAGCAGCAGAGTCTGCCTGCAGAGAAGCTCTGGAAGCTGCTGGAACCTGTTCAAACCGTCTCCATGCCGGGACAGGCTGGTCTGAGGCAGATAATCTGTGTAAAGATGGAGCTCCTCCTCCTCTCCGAGCTGCTGTTGGTCTAAAGGAATGCTCCGCTCCCGACCTGAAACAACCAATCAGAGCCAGGGGGAGGGGCTTAGCGCTGCTAAATGTGCTAATGATGGAGAAACAGCTCACCCTTCCAGGAAAACTGTTTATCCGCTGTCATCGGTGGCCATGCTAGCTAGCCTTAGCATTAGCATTATATATTCCAAGTGTTATGAACTCGTCAGGAACTCGTTGTCTCTGCAGGAGAAGCTGTCGGGACAGATGGACAGTCCGCCGTCACCATCACCAGCGTCCCCCAGGCTGCGTTCACTGACCACGGCGTTCAGTACCAGTTCCGCACCGAGAACAACGGAGGACAGGTCAGGCGGACGTGTTGCGGCCCTCTGTGTGAGGAGCAGACTGGAGAACGGAGCCTTCTCGCTCCCAGAACCGCAGAGTAACTCTCCGCTCCGTCTGCAGGTGACCTACCGGGTGGTTCAGGTGACCGAGGATCAGCTGGAAGCCACAGCGGATGCGACAGGCGCCGTGAGCGTCGTCTCCACCGCCGCGTTCGCCGGAGCCCCTCAGGCCGTGGCTCAGGTGGGTCCAGAGGTCCGGGAAGGATCGAGGCCGTCAGGCTTCCTGAAGGACCTGGGGTTCTCTTTCAGTTTGAACTCGTTTTCAGGGGTGGGCACAGCTGACCATAAAGCTAGCTGCGCTAACCCTAAAGCGCTAACCCTCAACGTTAGTCCCGCATCCCGGGTGGAGAACATGAGGAGGATCTGCTTTGGATTCTGGTTATACTAGAATATCCTGGATGAATATGACAAAAAAATTTCAAAATTACTTCAACAAATAAGGCTTTTTTTTTTTTTTTTTTTTTTTTTTTTTTTTTTTTGGGGGGGGGGTGGAAAAATGTGACCTTAGTGATAAGAACTGATATATGTTGTTTACTTTTTATTAGTTAAGGTCAATACAACAAAAACCTAATTTCCCGATTTTCTTATCTTCAGTTATTCATTGGACTCAGTATCGTCCTTAAAATCAAGTTTAAATGCTCAAGCCTTTCTGATTCTATCAATTTGATTTTGACATAACTAACATGTTCTATAACGCCCTTAGATATTGTATTTATGCTTATATCTTCTTCTCTACTGTTTTATTTTGTTTCTGCATCTTTCTTCTTTTAAATAAAGTTATTGGGGGGGACTGAGAGGAAACAGACCTGCTGCGTAAACAGCCTGCTCTCCCTTCAAAATAAGAGCATTAATATAAATGTCTAACTAGTTGAAGCATTTGAAAACCAAAACGTCACACAGACGTCAAACTTCATTCAACTGAAAGTTTACAAAACAGCCGAGTAAATTAGCACGTTGGAATTTAGCTCAATGGTTTCAAAGTTAGCAAAAAGCGCTAAGCTAATAGTTAGCTCTGCTATTAGCAGATTAGCAGAAGTCTGCCCAACACTGAGCATAACAGCTAACAGTCGAGAACCAAAACTTCACACAGACGTCGAACTTGATTCAACTGAAAGTTCACAAAACAGCCGAGTAAATTAATTTAGGGGAAGCTAAGTGCGCTAAATGCTTTCGACGCTAGCAAAAAGCGCTGAGCTAAAAGTTAGCTCTGCTGTTAGCGCAGGTGTGCCCACCACTGGTCATTTCTTTGTGTTTCTGAAGATCCCACAGCTGGAGTAACAGATGCGGAGGTTCTCGCTCCAGCCAGGCGATTCCCTGTGAGGATCACGAGCTGCCGATGCTCTGAATGAGCAGACGCTAGATGGGATTATCTCGGATTACCCAGGATTATTTCTGGGGCTCTGGAGAACGTTCCTCCTGTTCTGACCTCCTCCCTCCTTTGACTTCCAGGCGGTTATCCAGAACTCCTTCAGTAACGGAGGAAGCCCGGGCGGGGAGGCCGTCGGAGGAGAAACGCGCTTCGCTTATTTCCCCGCGGCCGCCGTCAGCGACGGAACGGCGGTGTCGGTCCAGGGCGCCGACCCGGCCATCACCCAGGCGGGGGGCCAGTTTTACGTGATGATGAGTCCTTCTGAGGTTCTGCAGACGGCGAGTCCTCGGACCATCGCGCCCAGAACGCACACCTACACCACGTGAGTAACTCTGCCTCCGCCGTCCCTCGCAGAAACGTCTCCGGAGGTCAGGAGGTCGGCGTCTCAGGCGGCAGATCCTGAGCTTCTATGGCGACGTTCATCCATCAGGTGTGGGATGGACCGGACCGAACAGGACCGGTTCAGAGCTGGAAGTCAGCCCAGTAGCTTTTCTGCCCCTGACCTCCAGGTGTCGCCGCCGTGCGGCTCCAGGAGCTGCTGAGGTTCCCCTCTGACCCCGTCTGAAACGGTTTCTGTGTCTGCAGGAAGGTCGAGGGTCCGCGGGCCCCCAGAGACGAGAGGCGACGAGCTCAGCACAACGAAGGTTCGTCACTTTCACTCAGCTGAACAACTTTCTCTTAGTCTGGGTGTAAATTAAAGCAGCTCTGAAAAAGTATTCACCCCTTCAGCCTTTTTCACACTCCCAGCCTTCAGTATGCTGGTACGTCGCAAAAAGTTTGAACATTGTGTAAAAGTGCAACGTTTCTTGCCAGTCATCTCAGAAGGTGAAGCCACAAAATTTCATCGCCGAGGAAGCTGCTTGTTCAGAGTTCTGCATCCAAGCATATTAACAGAAAATTGAGTGGAAGGAAGAAGTGCGGTAGGAAAAGGTACAACAGGGAGAGCTGCAGCTTTGAGAGGATTAATGAAATCCATTCCGGACATGGCCTCTAAATGTGGCATCCCCCGAGTCAACCCCCCCCCCCACCCCGGACCAGGGACGACGTCAGAGGCGCCTCACCTGGGCCGAGCGGAAGACGTGGTCCGGAGTCCCGCTTTCAGATGAAAGGAAATTCTGCATTTCATTTGATAATCAAGGCCTGGAGGAGGAGAGGAGAGGCACCGAATGTGTGACGTTTCCACAGCTGACGTCTGTGACTGGTCTCATGGGACGTCCGAAGTTTGGGTTTTCTTCATCTGTCAGTCAGAATCATTAAAACGGCAAATAAATAAAAGCTTGGAATTAGGACTGCACCGTTTAATCGTGATAATCACGATTAATTGAAAATTGTCAACTGATTCAGTAATGGGTTAATCACTGACTGAGTGTGGAGTCTAAAAGAGCTGCAGCCGAGCCAGAACTGGACACACATGGAAACGTTTTGCATTTAAAACCCTTCGTCAGTAAACCTGTTCTCGCCAGAACTCCTCGAGTGGCAGCTTTAGCTTCTCCTGGTCCACACTCACTAAAGGACAGTTGTATTGTTGCGTTTTAGGCAATAAAACGTTTATTCTCCCACTGAAAAAGGAATTTAATCATTTGTTTGTTTGCTTCTTTCTGAGAGGTTCAGTCAGAAATCTGCAGAATGTGACATTTTTTTTATCCGATTAATCGTCAGAATAATCAGTTACTAAAATAGTGGTTAGCAGCAGCCCAAGCTGGAATCTCTTCCTGTTTGTGGGGAATCTCACTCTGAGCTGCCTGGCAGGAAACGTCGCATTTTATGCAACATTCTGACTCTTTGAGGTCAGATCGCCGCCAGCGGGATTTTCTGTGACAGAGCAGCTGAAACATGGTTTCTGGCGTTTAAACGTCTCCAGCTCCGTCAGCGTGGATGGACAACACCTGAGAACACCAGTTTTCATGTCTCGCCACAGATTCTCAGCTGGATTCAGGTCTGGACTTTGACTAGGCCATTCTAACCCATGGATCTGCTCTGATCCCATAATATCTCAGGCTGGTCGTCCTGCCGGAAGCTGGACCTCGACCCCGGTCTCAGGTCTTCCTTCAGGATTCTCCTGAACTGGCCCCACAGCATGATGCTGCCACCACCATGTCTCACTGTGGTTTGAAAAGAAACATTAAAAACTTCTGCTGTAAACTGTCGCATAAAATCCCAAGAAACAGACTGCGGTTTGTCGTGACGAAATTTCAGAGCAAAACGAGAGAACTCAGTCGTGTCCTGAAGCTACGGCGTCCTCTGTCGTGTTTTTCTTGCAGTGGAGAGAAGACGGCGAGACAAGATCAACAACTGGATCGTGACGCTGTCGAAGCTGATCCCGGACTGCAGCGTGGACACCAGAACCGGAGCGGTGAGGCTGTGGGTGGCGTAGACGTCGCCGATGGCGACCGGGCCCGCTGTTTCTGACGATCCTGTGTGTGTTGCTCAGAGCAAAGGAGGCATCCTGTCCAAAGCCTGCGACTACATCCGAGAGCTGCGGCAGAGCAACCAGCGGCTGCAGGACAGCTACAAGGAGGTGGAGCGGCTGGAGATGGACAACGAGCTGCTCCGGCAGCAGGTGGGTCAGAACCAGCGGAACCAGGCTTTCAGATGTTCTCAGGGCCACATCCGGCTCGGCTTCTTGCGCAGTTGAAGCCAGAAGTTTACATACACCTGTCTGACGCTAACTCCGACCGAACGTCTCCTGCTTCGGGTCAGAATCACCAGAATCATTTCTGTTTGCTGAAAGTCGCAATAATGAGAGAAAGAATCTGTCCGAGATGCTTCAGTAACGCCTTCAGGGTCAGAAGTTTACATACAGCGCCCAGTCAAGAGCCCAGTCTGGAGGAGCCCCGTCTGCTGGAGCCCAGTCTGGTCCAGTCTGGAGCCCAGTCTGCTCCGAGCTTTAACTTCCTGCCTGGTGTCTTTAGCTGTTGCTTCAACATTTCCTCTCAGCGTTCTTTCCTCATGATGGAATCTATTTTACGAAGTGCACCAGTTCCTCCTGCAGCCCCACAGCATGATGCTGCCACCACCGTGCTTCAGGACGGTCCAAGCGGTGGTCATTATGGTCGGACAGATCCGCTGTCGTCTCGTCAGACCTCAGGACACGTCTCCAGAAGCGAAGCTCTTTGTCCCTGTGGACATCTGGAGAAATGGCTTCTTCCTCGCTGAGTGGCCCTTCAGTCCATGTTGGACGTGTTTCACTGTCTGACCAGCTTCAGCAGCATCTTCACAACGGCTCTGGGGTCAACCTGCACATTTTGGACCAGAACCCGTCTCCTTCCAGAGCGGGACGGTGGCTGGACGTTCCCATCATGTGTGTGCTGGTGTGTACTGGTCTGACCAGATGAAGGCATCTGGAGACAGCTCCCAGGAGCAACCAGACTGGAGCAGCTGCTGGTTCTCCTCCTGCTGGCTCTCCGTCGGGTCGAACCAGGAAGCAGAGCGGTCCAGGTGAGGATCCACCCACAGGTGAGCCTCAGGCTAACGCTGACTCACTTTTAAAGAGACCGTAGTCATTCTGGATGTAAACTTCTGGTCTGGAAGGCATCAAAAAATCGATCTGACAGATTCTTTCTCTCGTTATTGTGGATTTTAGCAAATAGAAATAATTCTGGTGATTCTGAAACGGGAGACGTTTGGTTCTGATTTAGCTTCAGACAGAGAGGGAAGCGGCTGTGATTCAGAGAAGATGCTCAAAGCAGAAATATAAGATACAGATGCATAAAACAGGTTAGACCAGCCATGCAAGAAAAGCATGAAACCACAAAAACTCAGGAGAGACCTGGCTTGCTGACGGGCCTGGAGGTGTTTGTGGCTTGAGGAGCTGTGAAAGCCTTCATCTCCTGGTGTGGCTCTGCTCTTCAGGGCTTGGGCTGAGATCAGGTCGATCGCTTATTGACACAATCAACTAATTTAGTCATCGATTCATCGCTAACTGCAGGAAACACTCAAAAACAGGCCGTTTGCTGAAAAAACAACATTCAGAGAAGTAATTAAGCCCAAACTGTGCAGAATATATATGAACATTTTGCATTTAAGATAAAAACACCTTTAAATATTTTTTTACCCAAAACATTTGGCTTTTTTTTAATATTCGCCCGCTTCAAATTCACTAAAGAAATGACTTTTAGGCAATAAAATGTTTATTTTCTTATATGCAAAAGGAATTAAATCAGTTTATTTGCATCTTTTGCTATATTCCTAATCGTGTAGAAAACGGCTGAAGTGGTTCAATGAAAACCTGTTTTTAATCTGATTAACGGTCAGAATAACGGATAGTTTAACCGATCAGTAAAACGATGTTTGGCTGCAGCCCTGCTGGTGGCAGATCAATCTGAGCTCCCTGGGGGGCTGCAGCCCACCTGCAGCCCCCCAGACGACCACCAGGCGGTCTCGGTGCTGCACCCCTCCACTAACCTGCTTCCTTTCAGATCGAGGAGCTGAAGAACGAGAACGCTCTGCTGCGGGCTCAGCTGCAGCAGCACGGCGTGGAGCTGAACGGGGACGAGACGCCGCAGTGAGCGCCCCAGCGCGGCCAGGACCCGGAGCGGGGACCGCTTTCACTCGGGGGACGGCGTGGCCTCCTGCTGCCTGCGGCGCGACTCCCAGCCTCCTCCTCATCTCAGCTTCTTCCTGCTAAACTGACCTGAACGCTGGCTCCTGCTCCGCTGCCAGAGAAGCAGCTGGAACCAGGCGGACATGAAGGGTTTTATTTTTACATTTTTCTCTTGATGTAGCTCAGGTAACGCGACGCGGAGGACCTGTGTAGGAAGCTGGGATCGATTTGTTCCTGTTGGGTGAAATGTACAGAAACTGATCTCTCAGAGATGATTTTTAGCGTTTCCGTTCCTTCTGCTGGGCATTAATCGATGGGATGTCCCGTCACCGAGCCGGCGGGCCCCAGGATCCGGGATCAGCTCCTCCGGGCCGGAGGGGAAGATACTGACTACTAACGAGCTTCTGTTGAGTCACGCGGCATGGACGCAGAACCGACGCAGAACCACTGGCATGACTAACCCTGACACAATAAAGCCGACCTATTTATATCTGACTGAAGTTTGTCTTTTCAGAATAACGGAGAATTAAAGCGAGATAAAATCTAATCGCCGTCTGTTGCGCTGACGTTGGGCTGGGGAGGCTGGCAGCTCCTCCTGGGGAGGCTGGCAGCTGAGCTGACCTTTGACCCTTCTCAGGTTGATGGTTTGCAACAGCTGCTTCTCCGGGGTTAATCGCTGATCTCGTTCCCTCTTGGTGTTGGGTTACCTGAAACCTTTGGATTCATTTTATGAGGAATCAAAACTTATTTTCAGCCCAAATCAAAAAAATTGGTTTCGTTAATTCAAGTTAAACATAAAAATATCGCATTTTCATATTCATTTCCATGTAATTTGTTTCATTTTAGACTGCACTTCCATTTATAATTCCATTTATTTCTATAGCGCAACAAAAACATTGTTTCAGTCCAGTCACACACACTTTCCAATTAAACCAAGTTATCAATCAGTGCATCAGGTTCAGTTTATTATTCAAGTTGGTTTCAACAGTTTTCTATCGAAGGAAACCCAGCAGATTGCATCAAGTCTTTGACTTGCAGCATTTAATCCTTCTGGTTCAGCTTGTGGCGACAGTGGAGAGGAAAACTCCCCTTTAACAGGAAGAAAGCTCCAACAGAACCAGAACCAGGCTCAGTGTGAACGGCCATCTGCCACGACCGGCTGGGGTTTGTGGCTTCATCTCGGAGAGAAGTCCAGCTAACCGGATCAGCTCTGGGCCGGTTTGAAAGGCTGAAGGGTGAAAGGGAGCACATACAGCAGCAGTAGCCCCCCCTCCAGGAAGATGTCACGGCTGAACAGAACACCAGACCAGGTGTACTTTCTACAAAGAGTAACCCAGAGACCATTTGGTTAAAATATGAAACAACAGCTAAAAAGACACAACTGGAGAGTAGTAGGAGAATGTAGCAGAGAAAGGAAAAGTGGTCAGACAGTGGTTCATGATCTTGCAGTGGGGAATTTAACAACAAACTCCCAGAGCAACAGAAAGCTGTGATTCAAGATCAGTTGATTACAGATTCATGACTTAATAACTTCTGGTCCAGTGGGGTCCAAACTGACTGCTGTGGGCCTTTTTTTTTTTTTCAAAAAACAATTGTCTATTCTCATGATTTCTAGAATGGCTTAGGGAGTGACTCTTTCTATAAAAACTAGATAAGGAATGGATGCACCCAAGTATTTATTTTGGTAAATGTTGCTGGATGTTTGTGGTCCCACTTCCCATTAATTTAAAATAAGAGAAAAAAAATTAACTGCATTTTCCATTTTAATAAAATGTAAATATCTCAGTAAAAACTGCCCCCTAAATTTACCTGTGTTCATCAAATTTGTACCATTCCTTGAGGTTGAAGGGGGTCAAACAAAACCATTCCAAGGGCCGCAGATGGCCCCTGGGCCGCACTTTGAACCCCCCCTGTTCTCATCAGAATGAACATGTTTCGGACTGATCTGACGGCTAATAACGAAAGCTGAGCTTGTAAGCGCTCATTTCACCGTGTTCACGAGCGAATGTGTTCTCTTCCAGGGGCGAAGGTTGTGAACTGTCCGTGAAGCCCAGACCGACCGAACGGGAGGTTTACTCTCCACGTCGTCGCTCGGCTTTGGTCTCAGAAACGGATTTAAATAATTTACGAGGCTTCGCCACCTCTGTGCGTGCGCGCGTGTGTGTCGCTTCGTTGCCTGGAAACGGCTCCCGCGTCTGCGGTCGTTGCTATAGAAACGCCCGTGGTTGAGAGCCTTCTGGAACGCCGGTGAGTTAAAACCATAAAAGTCCGAAACAGGGAGGTTCTGGGGACAGCTGGGACTCAGACGGGTAAAGTTCTGATGATACTTGTTATTATATATATATATATATATATATATATATATATATATATATATATATATATATATATATATATATATATATATATATATTAGTCTTGAAGTTACCAACTTATGTTATTAACATAATTTTTGTTGCATATACAGTAGTGACCAGACAGAAACCTGTTTTTTGGTGATGGTTGCAGTAAAAAGTGATCAGATCAAACTGAATGAAAATGAACTTAATCCCATATCCACTCTGAGCTGGTGCTAGCAGTTCATAGCTGTTATCCTGATGTTACTGACTACAATATGGCTGCCTTAAAACTGAGCTGCTGAAAAAATGTACGTCTAATCAGATTCACATTTTACAAAGAAGTCCATCTCCTAGAAAAGTCAGCTCAGGGTTCAGGTTTCTGCCGGTGCAGAACTTGCCCAGAAATGGCAGCAGTGAGGCGGAGACTTTTAAGGACAATGAAACCGACAGACTGTGTGAATGAGCTTCAGCGTCTCATGATATGCAGAGAGCTTTTCAGGGTCTTCTGCTAATATTTCAGGATTTGTCCAGGATGTCTGCTCCTCCATCGAAGCCCAGCCTGCGGCACAGCGTCTCCGAGTGGCTGGGCAACAACCAGCAGCTGTCCGGCACAGCCCAGCGCCAGCAGCACGTTTCCCGCGAGGCCCGACAGGAGGCCCGGGCGCTCCGCAGCCAGACCCGCTGCCAGGTGGGACCTCCAGGCTCAGGTCCAAGAGTCTGCGCAGCTGAAAGCAGCCCGTCGCGATCCTGAGAAGATTTTCCTCATTTTCAGTCGTTTACTTTCTGGTTGGATTTGTTTTGTGTTTTTAGTTTATTGTTATTCAGATTTATGGGGTGCCAGTTGTGAAGTTACAGTCAAAACCCAGCCATACCTTTGACTTGATAAGAGAAAAAAATGGGGGTTCATTTCTCAAACTCCTAATTTCACCATGTTATTCATTCATTAATGTCTCAGTTTAAATCTAAACATCTAGCTAGCAAGCTAAATATTAAGCTTCAAACTAAATATTTTGTATTTAGTTAGCAAGCTAAATGTTTATCTTGCTTGGAACTAAATAGTTGGTAAACTAAATATTTTTGCTCCAAATTAAATATTTAGCTACAAGCTAAATAGTTTGCTTATAACATTTGGCTTCAAACTAAATCTTTAGCTTCAAATGAAAATTTATTTAGTTAGCAAGCTAAATAGTTAGCTTCAAAATAAATATTTAGCTACAAACTAAATAACATTTTTGGAGCTAAAAATTTAGTTGGTAAACTAAATATTTAGCTTCAAATTAAAATTTAGTTTGTTTGCTAATTATATATTTAGTTTGAAACTGTTATATTTATAAATGAATGAATAACTTGGTGAAACTATAACTTTGAAAAATGAACCCCCATTTTTTTCTCTTATGACAGGTTCAATAACCCAAATTATTGCTGGTAATTTTTGACTGAGTAATTTCACAAACGGCGGCCGATACAGTTTCAGTCATTTGAACTAAAATCATCCTGAAGCTTCTCTGGATTTAAAAGTCTTTGCTGAAATGATCAGACATCGGTGTGACCGATCATCCATCCATCCATCGTCTATAACCGCTTGTCCGTGCAGGGTCGCGGGGACGAGGGGCGAGGGACACCCTGGACTGGGCTCCAGTCCAGCACAGAACACAGACACACATCCTCATACCTAAGGACAATTACGAGTATTCAATTAACCGAGCTGAGCAGTCATGCTTTTGGACTGTGGGAGGAAATCGGAGTACCTGGAGAGAATCCCTGAATGCACAGGGAGAACCTGCAGCCCTATACAAGCAGTTCCCTGCAGCAGGGAGATCCTGGGTCCTGCGTGTGCTCCGTGCGGATACTGTATGTGGGTTCCTGGTTCCTCCTGGAGTCCAACAGAACATGAGTGTTTGTCCCTGTGACGGACTGATAACTGGCGTTTTCAATAGAAAGATTGTCCTTCGTGTTTTTGTTGAATCGTAGAGCCTCCCTTGAAATAAAACGGCTGAATCCTCTTTCCTGTGGCTGTGCAGACGGTCTGGGATGAGGGCGACACGTCTCGCAGGCTCAGCGACCGGATCTGGGACGTTGCTCGGTGGAAAGACGTCCTGGAAGGCTGTGCACAGAAAGTGGACGAGGAGATGGAGGCTCTGACTCTGGTGATCGCATCAGAAACGTTTCTCAGATTTGGTTTTCCAGATGTTTCTCATAATTCTGCCGTTTATTCCGTGTCTCTGTGACGGTCCAGTCCAAAGCGCAGAGCGAGCTGACCCTGGCCGCCACCGCCGTCCCCCTGGAGGTCAGCAACGAGTGCCTGACGCTGAGGGAGGGGCGGCGGGGCTACGAGCTGGTCAGCGACCCGGTGGAGGAGCAGCTGAAGAAGGAGGTGGTGCTGATCGGAGGCGTGCAGCAGCTTCTGCAGCGGGGCGTTCAGCGGGCCTTTGAGCAGCTGTGGTGAGTCCTGCCGTGGGCCCAAGCATCGCTCCGACTCTTCCTGCCTCTGACCCGTGTTCCTCTCTCTGCTGCAGCGTTCTGCAGGAGCTTCGACACCAGCTGACCTCTGACCTTCAGAACAAGATGGAGGCTCTGGACATCGACATGTCCTGCCTGTCCCTCACAATAAAGTCCCCGAACATCTCCCTGAAGACAAACCCGACCCGGATTCCGTCAGGGTAAAGCAGAACTCTCCCTGGGTTGACATTTCTGAGCCTGCTGCAGATGAACTGATGAAATGTCCTCACGGATGCAGTTCCTCCACCCCCCAGGAGTGGGCCCAGTTCAGCCAGCACAACGTGGCTCGTGCCCACGAGGCCGTGCGCGTGTCCCAGCAAATGAGGGCGGACATGAGCCTCAGCAGAGCACAGGTGGGTGAGAGACGCACCCTTCCCCCTGACCCACAGCAGGGGGCGCTGTAGACAGAGCGGAGCGCGCCAGGTCAGATTAACAGTGTTTTACCTTAAAGAGTCTGAGAGGAAGAGGGTTGAATTATTAGGTTTTGATGTGACAGAGCGACACAAAGCTATGAAAATCTGCCACGCGCGGATTCAAGAACCCAGCTCGGCACAGATGTTCCCCGGGGCTTGCTTTTATGAAAAAAACCTTAGCCACTTAAAAATTCAAGATGGTCGTCAAGGAAAATGTATTTTTACACTAAATTTGCCAGTACTTATTTTTGTGCTTGTATTCTCACCTGAAAGATTTTTTCAGTAATAAGCTGAACTACAGCAGAAAACCCAACACAGCGCCTCGTTAAATGACCAACACCTGGAGTTTATTCAGTCTGACAGCAGCCGCTCTGATTCTGGCCTCAGAGGTTCTTTAGTCGGCCCCTCCAGGATTTCACGATTGTTTTTGTTAGTTTTTGCAATCAAAGTCACTGATTTTGTGGCGCTACTGTAGAAATATTTGCAAGTAGCGATATTTTTTCCTCGTTAAACTCTTCCAAAATCTACTTATAGATGAAAAATGATGGGTAAAAATATAACTCAAACATTTTTATTCTTTCAAAAACTTAAAAAGCTTGATTTTTGTCACTCGCCATATCGATCAGAGACTATAACTTGACATCAAATAAGCTGAGGCAGAAGTGTAAGAAATACTGCCACCTGCAGGTGGGAGCTAGCATCACTTAACACCAATGTTTTGGACCATTATGGGAGAAAATTTGCAATAAACTCACAATTATCCATTAGTGCGAAAAAATGCAGGAATCTGTTGATTTTGCTACAAACTGGAGGGACTGCTGAGAGAACGTGTGCAGGCTGATCATTTAAGGTCCTGTTTGTTCTTCGTAGGTCCAGAACGAGTTGGAGGCTCAGCGCCGCGCCACAGAGTTTGCTCTCCGTAAACGAAATCACCACGAGGAGCAGGCCAGAGATGAGC
Organism: Anableps anableps; assembly: GCA_014839685.1. Taxonomy (NCBI): domain Eukaryota; kingdom Metazoa; phylum Chordata; class Actinopteri; order Cyprinodontiformes; family Anablepidae; genus Anableps; species Anableps anableps. Next base: position 33,910,426 of record CM026079.1, read on the forward strand.
TGCAGTGGCAAATCAAAACCGTACGACAGGAAGCTAAAGGTTACGTTTTTATCCACCTCCAGATGTTCCTGATGTGCTTCTGTTGTTCTCCACAGACTGAAGATGAAATGGCAGAGATGGAGAGCGACATCCGCGGGCTGGACGCAGACCTGCAGGCCAAGACGGCCTCCCTGAAGCTGGCTCACACCCGACTGGAGACCCGGACCCGCAGGTCCGGCATGGACCTGTGCCGTGACGAGGTCTCTGTGAAGCGCGGCTCGTTGGCACCGCTGAGCGACTGACGGGAAACTTTGAACGTTTTCCCTTGTGTTTGTTGTTAGGTGCAGCATGGCCTTGCTGCTGAGGTCCAGCAGCTGGAGGCAACGGCGCTGGCCCTGAAGCAGAAGCTCTCAGAAGCCCAGTGAGTCTAAGCTTTTCAGAGCTGCTTCTGGACCTCAGTCCCTGAGTTAATGTGGTCTTCCCTCTCAGGCTCTCTCTGCAGAAGATGAAGCTCCATCACACCCGCATGCAACAGGATCTTTCCAGGAAACAGGAAGCCCTGTCTCTGGAGCAGCGCAGCATGCACACCAGGACCCGCGTCACATCTCCCTCTGGCGCCGGCAAGGCCGCGGTGCCGCTGGTTCCGCTCGTGAACTCCAGCGGGAGGAGCAACCTTCAGCTGCTGGCCCAGTGAGGAGATACTTCCACTCCACCTGCAGCACATTCCCAACATGTCCAGCACCGATCCTGATCAGGAGCCAGTCCCACACCCGTCCTGTTACCTTGACGACAGGAAGCATCAGCGTAACCATGGGAGGAGGGTGGCTTGGAGAGGAGATGTTTGACAGATTTTAATTTTTCTTGGTGTTTGTCATGGTTTGTTCGTGCTCTGCTAAGGAGAAGCAAAGTTCTGTCCAGAAGTCCTGACCCAGCCGGGCCTTCCCGTAACCATTGGATCAGTGGTTCTTCAGGCCTCCTGGGAGGATTCCAGAGGCCCCTGAACCACTGTTGTGTTGATAGGAAACTTCACAAGAGCTCTGTTCTTACCGAACCTTTTAGTAAAACATAACTATTAATATGATTTAATTTCCATTTGGGATGAGTGAAGTCTTTTTGAATTGAATAATTCAGCCTGTGTTCCCAGAACTTACAGGACGCTAACTGGGACCAGCTTGTTTCCTCGTCCTCCCAGGTGAGAAGTGATCACACGTTGCCAGGTTAGTTACTCTATTAATGAAATGTTTACTCTAACGTCTGTGTGGAGAGCCTCGGTCAGTGGATTTCATCAAAAATAGGAAAAGATTGAATGTCAGAATTTATTCATAATGTTTACTCTGAAAAATAATGTGAGCATAAAGTGTTTGAGCTGAGACAATATTTGCTGTCTGATGGTAAAGATATATTCTGCAGTAATGAGCGAGACCTTTTGGCTAAATAAAAGCACCGTTACGAGTCAGTTATCTGACCTGTGTTGTTAAAGAGGCGAGATTTTATTCAAAGATCTGTTGAGCGTTACTGAGGAACTCCAATAATGGCAGAATTTGCATTTTTAAAGCGGTAGATGTTTCATTTTTTACCTTCAGATGTGGTCTTGATATAACTTTGCTAACACACCTGGTGGAAGAGGACTCTTATTTATGACACATGATTCTGTTACCATAGCTGAGTAATTGGTGTTGATAACTAAAGTAGAAATTGAGACAAATATTATATTACATTATGTTATAATGTTGCTCTTATGTAATTTTGATTTCTTTGCTTGTAATTTTGTCTGTGGTGCTTCTTGAGTTTGATTTGGCTTAAAAGATATTAAAAATATAAATATTCAATTCATTTCAAAAATACTTTGTTTATCCCAAAGAGAAATTAAATGTTGATGTAACTCATTTAGTCAAGGAGTTATTATAGATGGTGATGATGTCGATATATTGACAAACATTATGATATTATGTTTGTCAATATATTGAACACCCCAAATTACAAGTCAGCCCATAGTAGAAGTTCCCTGTCAGCCCCAGAAAATATACTACAAGCCCAAGGAACAGTACGTCCTGGAAGTTACCAGAAAGTATCCAGTAAGCCTCTAAGATCCAAGTCAAGTTTATTAGTATCGAACAGTTCAAAGTGCTTCACATCATAAAAACATCAAGTATACAGCAGATCATCAAAAAATCAAAATTATCAAGAAAAAGCAACAAATTATCCAGCAAATACACATGAAAATCATCAGCAAAACATTGATCACTGATTCACTTACTTTATTGAACCGATTTACACTCAGTAAATCCGCCCTTTGGAGAACCGAGCTGATCTCACCCGGATCTGTTTGCAGATTTCTGGTCCAGACTGCTGATCCAAGCAGCTCTAACCAGGTGGGTTCAGCCTTTTTTAAAGGAACTCAGTGTTTCGGCTGTTCTGCAGTTTTCTGGAAGTTTGTTCCAGATTAGAGGAGCATAGAAGCTGAAAGCTGCTTCTCCATGTTTGGTTCTGGTTCTGGGGATGCAGAGCAGACCAGAACCAGAACCAGAGGACCTGAGTGGTCTGGAAGGTTGATACAACGACAACAGGTCTTTAAGCCGTTCAGTGATTTATAAACTAGCAGAAGGATTTTAAAGTTTGTTCTCTGAGCTCCAGGGAGCCAGAGGAAGGACTTTACCCCTGAAACTCTGGGAAAGTATCCTGTAAGATCCAGAAATCCACCCTGCACCTTCTTGGCATGTCTCAGGTCTCTGCTGGACATGGACAGGGCTTTCATGACTAGTTATCTACGGTTTGTGCCACGCTTACTTACCTTAAAATATTTCAGAACATTCTGAGTCCAAGAAAAAACATTGAAAGTCCTTCAGCCTGGAGAACTGTCGCTCAGGAAGGTCTTGCTGACTGAAGGGAAAATGGCAGAAAAGAGCAGAAGTTGGATGTTTTTTATGTTTGAACAGTTCTTGGTTAAGGCTCGAGGAAAATCAGGATTATGTATGAAAAACTCCCTTCAACACATTTTATTGGAAACGTTTTCAAAGCATCAGCTGTGATGAGCTGGAGGTTTTGGACATTTTTGTTTATCCTGTAAACTTTCTTTGAAAAATGATTTCACGACCTTATTTTTCTCATATTTGTTTATTTAAAATTCAGAGTTGAGCGCGCTCACTCGCGTCTTATCAACCATTCGCTTTAATGGCTTTGTTTGGCTTTGTCATAGTGTTCGACTGCTGCTGATAGAAGCATAAAGTCTGCGATAAGGACGTGAACTTTGACTCTGCTTCAGATAAATAATGTGGTAAACACGGTCATCACCTCAATAAATCCCATAAATTTCACCTGCGTCTGCATCAGTGGATGTATTTTTGACCATCTGCAGTTTGAAGATCGTGAAACCAGGAGGTTTTACTGTGAATTAAACGTTCTCCTTCATCCCCAAAATCATTTTTGGAGCTTTAGTTGTTGCTTAAATTGAACTGTTGGCTGCAGAATGTGCCCTCAGAGATTATCAGGGAAGAGGAACAAGTGCTCTTATAACTGAGATAATCTCGCTGATTGAAATCACAAGCAGAAAGAGAAACCGTCCTGAGCATAAACCAATGTCACAGCAGCTATCAGTCTGGAGTCCTGTCAGCTCGGCTCGCGAACAAACACCTCCTGCTGGGACTGCTTTCAGGGAAAAACATTTCCTGGCATCTCAGGTTCCCTCCAATAAAAGGCCTCAGTGATTTTCTGCTCCATTTTCTTTACTGAAAGCTTCCAACGTGATGCCCCCCCCCTCCCCTCCCCTTCCCTCAATCACAGAAACTTTCTCTCCGTCGTAAAACTGCTAGAAGCAACTTTGTACCACAAGCGCGTCTCCCTGTCCAAGCGCCCAGCCTCCTGTCATCGACCATCACCGAGACTATGTTTACTACTTCCCTGCCCGGCCCTCCAGCCCACTCTGACAGCATGCGCCTCCTAACCGCTCAGATTATTCTGAATCATTTCACTTAAGGGCCCAGATGCTACCTGTCTGTTGGCCTGTGCTGAGAGGGTGATTAAGGCAGGCTGGTGTGGGATAAATGCGCCATACTTCTGCCTGAGTGGCTGCGTCTCCTTATCTGTCATCATGTCGTGTGCACCTCGCCCCCAACGCGCCCACATCGTGGCCACCGCCTCCTTTGTTGCTGTTTTCACCTGATGGCAAGATTTTACTTCTGCGTCAGAGATGAGTGAGCACCATGGAGGAAGAGCTTGGCTCGCTTTTCATCTCTGACCCACAGAGTTTGCAGAACGGAGACGACGCCAGGATGGACGTCCAGGTGGTCTGCTTGCTTTAGGCGCTCCTGTTTGACCAGTCATGGTAAACTGGGGGAAATCTTGGTTCTCCAGCAGACTCGTCTAAAGAGATGGATCTTACGGTCATAGACTGTGTCGCTCTCTCTGTTTACTGCTTCACCTTCCTGCTGGGCCTTCCTGCCAACCTGCTCGTCTTCTTCGTGTACATCCGCAAGGCTCGCAAACACGGCGCCACGCCCAACGTGGTCTACGCCCTGAACCTGTGTCTGGCCAACCTGGCGCTCGTGGCCTGGATGCCCGTGAAGGTTTTAGAAACGGTGCTGAAGAACTGGACACTGCCACCACCCGTGTGCCCAGTTTACAGCTTCTTCCTCTACTCCTCTCTGTACGTCAGCTGCCTCTTCATCACCGCCGTCACAGTTGGGCGCTACCTCAGCATTGCCTTCCCCATCATCTACAAGAGATACCGCCGTGCACGACTGTCCTGCTACATCTGCGTCGCCTTGTGGGCGTTGGTGATGGTGCACCTTGGGGTTAGCCTTATGGCTGAAGGTGGGGCTTACTTCGTTGGAGTCCAGGACGAAGTCTCTGCCTGTTACGAACATTTTAACGCAACGCAGCTGAAGGTCCTGCTTCCTCTTCGCTTGGAGATGGCCATCGTCTTGTTCATTGTGCCTCTAATTGTGACTTCCTTTTGCACGCTGCGCTGCGTCACTCTGGTGTGGCGCTCAAATTTGCCTCCTTTGGGCAAGAGGAGAGTCCTGGCGGTGGCGCTGTCCACACTGGCCGTGTTTGTGATCTGCTACGCCCCCTACAATGCCTCGCACATCGTGGGGTTTGTTCAGCAGGAAAGTGTTAAATGGCGGACTACAGCAATGCTGACGAGCTCCTGTAATGTCTTCCTGGAGCCAGTGGTGATGCTGATGCTTTCGCCTGTTGTGTCGAGGGGCATCCTGGGAAGAATCTGTGGCCAGCAGAGTCACTTCAGATGGAGCTATGGGTCTCGATATCGAGGAAAACCCACCAGTGGGTTCGCAAATACCAGGGTGCCACCTATAACGTCCGAGAAGATGCGGGTTGAGGCCGAGGTGACGAGAGAAAGTCAAGGATGCGCTAGAGAACAAAACAAACCGACGATCTTTCATATCCACGTCTGAATCAGCACAGATCTGCATGGTGATTTGGGAACGTTGTTGTCATGCTTCTTGTAGAGTTTCTTCAACCAAATGCTTCCGTGGATGAAAGGCAGCAGAAACTCTGGTGAACACAGACATGACAGAGTGATTTCACCAGTTTTCCTCATGTCCTAGTTTTACCATGACTTACTCTGAGAGCAACCAAACTCAGTTGTTCCTCAGGAAACTGAGTCGTTAGGATGGATGTAAAGTTGAATTTTTACTTACATGAAGCCTTTTTGAAAGCAGCGGCAACCTCTGAGTCAGATCTTCAGTTTAGAGACAATCCGCTCAGTTCGGCGTTTAACTTGCTGGTATTGAAAGTTTAATTTCTCTGGGGTTTAGATAACAGATTTACATGAAACAGCCTGAATCAAATCACAGCTCTGTCAAATTTGAGAGATTTAACAACAGTTTGATGTCTAAAACAAATCAATTTCATTAATACATAAACAAATGTTTCTCAGTCATTAAAAAAAGTTTTTTTTTCTCAGAAACCTTGTTTGTGTCTCGATTATTGTTGGACTCCAACAGTAAACATAAAGGAAGGATTTTTAAAAAATGTTTTTACTTTAACTGGATATTCTCTGTACAGCCCCCCCAAGATGGCTTATTTTTACAACTGGTGCATTAAAAATTCACTGAATTAAATCAAATGAACTCTTTTCTGTTTTCTTAATAAAAACTGATACTTGCATAGGATACATGGTCTTACTTTAGCTTAGCATTAATTAGCATGTTTTATTTTATCTTGATCTTTGATTCAGTTTTAGTGTGCTATATCTTAGCAGGGTTCAATTAAACTTAATTTAGTTTACCGTTGTTTTTCTACACTTTTATTTATGACTATCTTGAGTCAACCTAAATATTGCTTTGCCTATATTGCTTTAGGTATACTAACGTTGATTCTAGGATCATCTTAAATGTATTTTACCTCCTTTATATCCAATTAGCTTTTAAGTAGCTTATTTTAATTTAGCATACCATTAGCTTGGTTTATTTTTTTTATTACCTTAGGTATATTGGCTGATTTTAGTTAGTGATTTATCTTATTTTACCTTTGATTATAGCTTAGTTCACTTTATCTTGGTTTTTCTAGGCTTAGTTGACTATTTTATCTTTATCTTAGCAAGTTTAACTTAGCTATCTCATATTGTAGCATAGCTTAGCATACATATGTAAGCTTAGTTTATTTTTCCTTAGTTTGTTTTATCTTTGATTAGCATATCTTAGTGTAGTTTAGCCTTTTTATAGCTTAGTTCAGTTTATTTTAGATTTTCTAGACTTAGTTGATCTTATTTTACATATCATTATCTTAGCTTTGTTATTTCATATTGTAGTATAGCTTAGTTTATTTTATCTTAGTTTTTTATGCTTAGCTGATCCCGTTTTGTCATTTCTTATCTTAGCTCATCCTAAAGTTAGCTTAGATATTTCATTATTTTGTAGCATAGCTTAGGATGTCATACCTTAGCTCGATTTACTTAGCTTAGCTTATTGTATCTCAGTATTTGGGCATATTGTTTATTGTTGTAGCTCATCTCTACAGTAGCTTACCCATGTGACTGGAGTGGAGAGTCTTATCGAAGCGATACCTGGTGGAAGAGTTTAACTGATGAGCCTCATCAGGCTGGTCAGTTGCTGTAAAGTGGACTCTTCTTAACAAGAGGAGGAAATGTGGAGATTTTTAACACCTCTAATTTTTTTTTCTCTTGCCTGAGATTATTATCTCAGACATTATTGCTGTTTACAAACACTGCAACAAGTCAGACATTATTGCAGTGTTTTTCACCGGACTTTTTCACCCATTCTTCAATAAATGAAAATATTACAGAGAAGTCTGCGTTCTTGAGAAATAAACTCTAACAATACGAAGTGGTTTAAAGACTTTGCAAAGGATAATATGATCTGAACAACATGGAGAGCAGAAGAAGAGGCTGAAACTACCTACGTCATTTATTATTTCTATCTAAGCTTTATGGGCTTATTTTATTGTCTAGCAGTAGTTTAGCTGGTTTGACTTTTGTTTAAATTATCTAATCTTAATTCATTGAATCTTAATCTGCCTTCACTGTGCATCGTTTACCTTCTATTACCCTAGTTTAGTTCATCTAATATTACCTTAATGCGCCTCATTTTATCTTGGATTCATTTAACTAATCCTTTTTCTAGTTTGGCTCACGTTACTTTAGTTTAACTAGTTTTTTATATTTTTGCCAGATTTTAGGATAACAGAGGGTTAACCCAAACCGGACCCACATGTGCAAAGAGTGATGTCCATCCTGTGTTTACTGCAGATATCAGACAACGAGCTGAGAAGTTTGCCCTCCAGCGGTCACCAAAGTTGCCTCCTCTCCATCTTCCAGTGATTTTTCACACGACTACATCCTATGATAAACTGCGTCACCCCTGGTCTCCCACTGGTTGCTGGGAGACCATGTTTAGAGAACAGATTGCGTCCTGAAGTTTATTAAATTTCCGCAGTTGAAGCATATTAAGGAGCGTCTTGAGTTTCGATGAAACAGTCGGGCTCCTGAAGCTGAAGACGACGGTCGAAGGGATGGAGAGTTTGGATCTTCAACCCTGATCGAGGTAAAAACATCTCTTCTTGGCTTATGGCTGCAACACCTTCAGGGTGTAATTTCTGTCATGTGATGCTGTTCAGCCGTTTTTTTTTAAGGAGGGGAACCTGAAAAAGACAAGTTGATGAGTCAAGCAGCCGAAGAAATTGATTTTCAACCTTTTCCGAACCTTCTTGTGAAAAACAGAAGTCTGCACAGATCCGAGGCTGTTTGGAAGCCAGCAATGCATCGTCATACTTTCAGTAAAGCGTCTCCACTTTCCTCCTAAAGGAAGCATGAATATTTCCCTAAATGCCAACCAGTAAAAGCAGGAGGATCTGGGTGCTTCCTGAAACGTTTTGCTTTGTTTTTAAGCCGACTGAACATCTCATCAGTAGGCCTGTCACCATAACAAATTTAGTTCCAGAAGGTAACTAAATTTGCAACAAATGATAATATTGTCATTTTGAGACCATTTTTAACTAATATATGAATAATTATTGCATATTAGTGCAAGAATACCCTCTCAAAGATAAAAAAAAAAATTATTTCTAAAGAATAGTTAATACTGGAACTGGAAAACATTTGAAATCTCCAAAATAAACAAAACTGAAACAATTAAAATGGACTGAAGTCTCTGTTGTCAAATTTGCATTAAAAAAAAAACAAAAAAAACCAAAAACAAATCATCATTCATCTTAGACCAGGAAAACAGGCAAAAGTGGCAGGAAGTGCAAACTCCTTCTTACTGGGTGTCAGATGTTTGAAGCATTTTTCAAAATGGCGGCTTTTCAACGATATCAAGGGGAGCATCTCTTTAATGACTGTTGTCCAGATGGAAACTGTCGAGCTCATTTTAGTTGATCGTGGGATGAACTGATTTACTGCTTATCGTGCCAGGCTTACTCTAATCAGAACCACAGCTTGGTGTGAGGATTTTACTGGATCAAACTCAGATGTCCTGAGGAAACCAACCAACCATAGTACCACCAGGGTCATTGGACCAGCTTCTGGTACCGCTGGCAGTCTGGGTCGGTACCAAGTCCTGCTGGAAAATGAAACCAGCATCTCTATAAAGCTGGTCAGCAGAAGGAAGCATGGAGAGCTCTGAAATGTTCTGGTAGACGGCTGCGTTGACTGTGGACTTCAGAAAACCCAGTGGACCAGAACCAGCAGATCATCACTTTAACCAACGTGGGTTCTGGTCCACTCCACTCTCCCTCCAGACTCTGGAACATTGATCTCCAAATGAAAACTTAACTTTCATTTGGACCGGGTCTGGTTCTGTGGTCATCCCTGTTCTGCACCTTTTTCCTTCCACTCAACGTTCTGTGAATATGCTTGGCTGCAGCCCTCTGAGCAAGCAGCTCCTGTGGCCGTGACCTGTTGTCTTCTGGACGTGTGTCCAGGCAGCAGGTTTGTTCATGTCCAGCTTCTGCAGCCGAGTGTCCGTGAAATCAGCGATGATCACGTCTGAGGTTCTCCTCAGACTGGAGCACATCATCAGCTCTTCTTTGTCTTCTTTCCTGCAGCGGCTCTGACCCCGAGCTGAGCGGCCGCCATGTTGTACAGCCACCTGCTGCTCTCCGTCTACATCCTCACCTTCCTGATGGGGGTCCCTGCCAACATCCTGTCCTTCATCACCCTCTGCAGGAAGGTGTGGCGCAAGGCGGCGCCCATCGACGTGCTGCTCCTCAACCTCACCGTCTCCGACCTCATTTTCCTGGCCTTCCTGCCGTTCAAAATGAAGGAGGCGTACGACCACATGGCGTGGCTGCTGCCCTACTCGCTGTGCCCGCTGACCGGCTTCATCTTCTACGTCACCATCTACAACAGCACGCTGCTGCTGACGGCGGTGAGCGTGGAGCGCTACCTGGGCGTGGCCTTCCCCCTGCGGTACTCGCTGTGCCGCCGGCCCCGCTACGCCGCCTGGGCCTGCTTCAGCTTCTGGCTGGTGACCTCCGGCAACCTCAGCATCGTCTACGTGCTGCCCTACTCCCAGTGGAGCTGCGGCGGCAACGCCAGCTGCGGCGTCCCGCCCCCGCCGCCGCCCACCTGCTACCTGAACTTCTCCAAGGCGGAGCTCAACATCCTGCTTCCGGTTCGCCTGGAGCTCTTCCTCGTGCTCTTCTGCATCCCCTTCGTCATCAGCTGCTTCTGCTACGTCAACTTCATCCTCATCCTGTCCCGCCTGCCCCACATCAGCCGGCGGCGGCGGCTGCGCTGCATCGGCCTGGCGTTTGGGACGCTGGTGGTGTTCACCGTCTGCTTCGGGCCGTACAACGCCTCCCACGTGGTGGGCTTCGTCCACGGCGAGAGCCAGGAGTGGAGGAACCTGGCGCTGCTGTCCAGCACGCTGAACGCCTGCCTGGACCCGTTCATCTTCTACCTGTCGTCAGCGGCGGTCCGCAGCGCGATAAACCGCTGCCTCCGCAGGATCACGGCCAAGATGCACGTCCTGGGGTGTGGGGGGCCTCGTCCACGCAAACCGCCGAGAGGTGAACAGTTCCAGGCAGAGGGTCCGCGCTGAGCAACCGGCTTCATTTAATATTTAGGTGCTTTACGGACAGACAGCAGATGTTCTGCTGTTATCAGACCATGAGATGATTTCAGCCCGATCACCCGCTCTGGGACCGACCAGAGAAACACTGGTGGTGAATCAACAGATAATTAACGTTTTAATTAGGAACACCGTAATTTTGATTATTTAATTACATGGATTTTAATTTTTTATGCAATTTTTTTTATTTTTTTTAATATACAAACGTTCCAAGTGGAACCTTTGAATTTACGCGTTTCTGGTACGACCGTAAATCTGACGCACAAGCTACATCCGCTAACAGCAGCGACGGAAGCGGCTCCTCTGGGGGTTAATTTCTGCTTCCAGAGCCGATCTGATGCTGGAAAAGACTCCTGTTGTGTTCAAGTTGCGCTAAAAGCAGTCGGCCTATCAGAGAAGCTATGCTAGCCTGGACTAGCATCTCAATGCTAACCATGTAGCAGCAGCGCTAATGTCAGCGTCCACAGTCCACGTTTCTAAAGAAGCTCCATGAATGATCAGGGTTCCTGAAACTCTGGAGAGATGAGCTTTGCTCCAACCTGATGCTGGAAGAACCTGAAGAACTGATTAAAGCTAGAAACATCTCTGCTGCTCAGCTCAGATGCTGTTGATTCAATCATTTAGCAGCAAAAAGGGGTTTGAATAGAAAATGTTGCTGATTTTGTTGATATTTTTTGATTAAAATGCAATTAATTACAGACCCTGAAATTAACGCTATCAAAACATTTAATCGAGTCCCATCACTATTTTTAATATTTTTCTGCTGAAACCAGAAACTTTCACTCACAGCGTTGCTTCTGGTCGATGTTTGCTGCAACTCAGCTCTGGTGTCCTCAAGACTTCTCCTCTAAAAAGTCTTTATGCTTCGTTAAACTATGCGTCATCAAATGCAGCGCAGGCATAGAGGGCCCAGAGCTGCTTCCATGATTAACTAATCAATGACTTAATTATTGAACATTGTGATATTTTGATGACAAACGTTCAGCCTGATTCTGTTCCTTGTAAAACATGTAAATATCTGATGTATTTATGTTTTAAATGTAACGCTCATCCTAACTTGTGTCAATAATAAAACCTTCATTCAGAAAAGCTGCAAATGGAAAGACAAAATATGGAGCTAAATTGGGGCTATAAAGTTTGTTCAAAAAATTTTTCTTTTGAAAACAAAAAAAGCTTTTGAAACTGAAAAATTCAACAGCTGTAAATACGTTTTCCAGCCGCTGTGTTATGATTCAGTTATGATTCTACACCCATCATCTGAGGTCCCGCCCCCAAAATAAACAGGGCCTGAAGTTTGAAACTGAAAAAAAGACAAAAACCTGAAACTGTTAAAAACTTTCAATCTGAAGTTTTAGTTTCAAACCAACAAGCATTGGTCAAATTATTTTATGGATTTCCTGGTCTGGGTATTCAAAGCACAGAAAAATAAGATACTGGGAGTTTTACACTCAAACTTGTTCTCCCTCCTGATAGTCCGCTAGACTCGGTTCGATCGGGAACCAAAGCTGCAGCATCTCCTCCATGTCCAGCTGCTGCGGTTCTTCCTCTCTGCTCCGAGTCAAACCAACCAAACCCTTTCAGCAACCTGTTCCCCTCCTCGCCTGTGGGGGCGCTGCACCAAGAACCACTGAAGGAAACGACATGAAAACCTCTGAAGACGCTGAGCGCAGCTTCCTTCTTCACCAAACGTCAACAACATGGAGCGGCGTCAGGTTTTAGCGGCTGGAGGATTTCTCTTCAGTCTTTGGCTGAAGACCACGAGCCGTTTCTCCTGCTAGCGCTAGGCTAGCTAGCGTTTGTTTTGGTTGTGTTTACCCAGAATGCCCTGCGCTGTAGTCCACTTCCTGCTTCTGGAGCGGCCTCCAGTCCGCTTGGCGTTCACATCTGCATCCAAACCGAACCAGAGTTCACTTGGACCGAACCGAGACCGAGGTTTGGAGGCGGACCAGAGTTCGCCTCCCCAACCGGACCGGACCTTCCAGGCAGACGGACTGGAGCTGGATTATAGCGGACTGAACAGGGCTGCTGGGAACGCAGCCTTACTTTCTAAGTTATTTTTCACTTTCAGATCTTTTTTTTTTTTTCTTCTAACAAATGTTATGGCTCCAATTTAGCTCCATACATTGAGTCTGCCAGTTCTATGTTGTGGGGATTTTAATCTCTAAATGTGGAGGACCATCAGGGATCAGCCTCAGCTGGAAGCGCATCTGCTTCCAGAACCCTCACCAGCAGGTAGAACCTCCTGCAGCACCTTTCAGCTGCTTCCATGCGTTTCCCGTCATGTTCCCACCTTCCCCACCTCGACCTAATTGACTCCCCATCAGGACAGCAAACAGGGCGTGGTGTTTACCCTCACGCCACCTGCTGCAATCTGACCCTCCGCCAGTGTTTGAGGAACCGTCAGGCGTTTACAGCCGGGCCTGAGCGCAGCCTGGTGTCGGCTCCGTGTTGACTCTGCCCGCCAGCTGATAAAACATCCCCAGCTCTTTAATTGCTGAAATCATAGCTCTCATAAAACACTTTGCTTTAATTTGAAACGGTGACTCAGTTCCTCTGCGATGTTTGAGCAGATATCTGGTTCAAACACCTTCGGAGATGAAGATTATCTGCTCGGGCCGACCCGGTTCACGCCACAGCCAGGAAACCCTTGTAATGTTTCCGTCCGCTCATCCTGGCCTACGCCGTGATGCGTCCCAGGAGTTATTTGGCCCAGTTCTTCCTGCAGACATGTCCAACAGCAGGGGGTCGCCTCCACCATCCTCTGCTGGGCTACCCTCCTCTTCCTCAGCCGGGATCATGTCCGTCGCCTCTGGTTTGGGGGACCAGCGTGCTTACAGTGCTCGACTGTTTGATAAAATATCTCTGCAGAGGGAGAAATCACAGAGTGCATGCAAATGCAAAATTTCTCATTTCTCCAAAGAAATTAAAGCATCCGTCCATCCAGCTGCAAAGGTTTGCCCCTCGGTGCTTGGAATGTGCTTTTCCATCGTCTTGGTGGAAGACGTTGGAGGTCCCTGGAGAAGCTGTGGTCCTGGAGGCAGATGTTCCTCTAGAATCTCTGCCTGACTTGAAAACGTCGGCTTCAAGCTTAAGATCTGCTACGTTTGTCCAAAACGAGGCAAATATAAAGATGACAGGAGGATTAGTTCGTCTTATTTTGTTGATATTCAGTAATATCTGAAAATAATCATCAAGAAATGTTTATTGAAGCTGGTCGGAGGAACCGATTTTCCATATTTCAGCAACCAGATCATTAAATCGAAGTGAAAGACCAAAAAAACCCCCAAAAAGCAGCAGTGCTTTGTAACCATATTCACACCCTAAAGCTTTCCATGGATCTACAGAGCGGTGCATACCTGTCAGGAGGAAATATTGCCAAAATGATTTAAGGTTTTCAAATAAAAAAAATAAAAAAGCTGAAGAGTGTGGTGTGCATTTATTCAGCTGCCTTTACTCCGATACCCATTAAACAAAATCCAGTACAAACGTGGAAGAAGGTGCTCTGTCCAGATGCTCAGAACATTAACGTTTTGGCCAACAAGCAAATTGCTGTGTTGAGGTACTCACCATCCTCACTGGGAAACATGGTGGTGGCAACATCATGCTGTGGGAAGCTGGTCAGAGTTGATGGGAAGATGGATGGAGCTAAATCAGGACAATCCTGGAGAAGAACCTGCAGAAGAGCTGAGACTGAGGTGGAGGTTCAGCTCCCAGCAGGACAGCCAGCCTGGACATATCATGGGACGGTTTAGATCAAAGCAGATTCATGGGTTAGAAAGGCCTAGTCAAAGTCCAGACCTGGATCCAGCTGAGAATCTGTTGAAAGACCTGAAAACTGATGTTCTCATGTTCTCTATTCATTGGAGACGTTCTGGTGGAGAGAAACCCCAGAAGACCTGGAGCCAGAGGCGGTTCTAGAGTTCTGACTCAGACGGCTGAACAGAAATACTTGCCACACTTTTCAGATTCAGGTGTTTTACATTATAAACTGTTTTCCTTCCACTTGAAGGATCTGTGTCAGAAAATCCCAATAAACTCACTGGTTTGTGGTTAAAATGAGAAAAAAAAATGTAAGGAAAAAAGTTCAGTGGGTGTGAATATTTTCCCCAAACAGAGACAGAAACCAACTCGTCTGAATATCTTTATTCCAAAAATTAAATAGCACAAATAAAAAGGCTCAAAATCCGACCAGGAGGAGATAAAACATCCAGTTTTACAGTATCAGGATAAAACAGATTACACAGAGAAACCCAAACATTGTTTGTTTTGAAGTGGAGCCTGCAGATTTCTTCCTTCATGACCCGCTGCAGAGTTCTGACCCGTTATTGCTGTTAATTACAAACACAGAGGAAATGACACCAGGGGGCGCTGCAGCCCACACACAGAAACCGTGAAAATAAATAATGCTACATCACAGCCACACCGACACACTCGGTCCCGACAGAGGGGTTCCGGTTCCGGTTGTGCTCCAGAGTTTCCATGATCGCCTTTTTTTGGTCCGGTCCGCTCCGAACCTTCAAGTTCTGCATAATTTTTTTATTTACTTGGCATCACACAAATATTACAACATGGACACGCATTACAGCAGGGTGACAGAACCAGAACTTCATCAGCACCATCAGCAGAAGGCACAGTCTGGACCGGTCCCGCAGTAAACTTCAGAACCTTCCCTCTCTAGCGCCAACAGAACCACTGAGGAAAGCGATCTCTGGCTACAGAAACGACTCATTTTTCTGGTTCTGGAGTTCGGAACCGAGATCCGTGAAGCAGATTTGAACTTTTAAGAAGCACCACAAGATAAAGGAAAAACATGTAACTCAACTGGGCGTAAAACGGGTCCACGAGGATTTTGGACGTTGGATTTGTTTCAGAAATTAACACAAAAAACCAAAAACATTATTTCATTATTGTTTTAAAAATATATTAAAATATGAGCTGTTGGTCATTTTTTCATAGTTGAAGACGAAGAAGTAATTTTAAATCTAATTTATAGCGAATAATAACGCCAGACGTCATCAAGGGAGCTCCATATATCACTGAAATAAAAAAAATACTTGATTGTTTTTTTGTTTTTTTTTTAATTCTCTGCTCATCCCTTTTCCATAAAATCGGTTCAAATGTTTTATTTAAAAACAAAAACCTCTTTTCCAAAACACGTAGGAAGCCTAAAACTCTTAGCTTGCAGCTCAAGAAGCCTTTCCTTCAGACCCCAACCTGATTGGACGGTGGTGATTCAAACTGTCCAATCACAGCTGTGATGCTTGGGAAACACAGCTGCAGGTCCTGGAAGGGGAACAAAACTAAAAGTTGGAGTAAAAAGAAAGAAGAATCGAACCATCCGCCATCTGATTGGACAGTTTGACTTGTGACAGAGTCGTCACCGTCCAAACAGGTCCAGAAGTAAAATACTAAAAGTTTTTAACAATTTTTCTACCAACAAACTTAAATTTTTCAGCTTGCTTTTAAATCTGACAGATTGATAAAAATTTAAAACTAATTACTTTCTAAACATTAATCTCATAAACTCCTTTGTTTTTTCTTTAGATAAAAAGTGGCTAAACGTGCATTTAGTTTATAATATGATTATAAATATATCTTCATTCAGGTTCAAAATGCTTAAATTGAAAGAGATTAAAGGCATCTGTGAGACGACGTCCTGCCTGCGGGTTCTGGAGGTCCGTTTTCAGTCCCGACCGGTCCAACACGTCGGCGCCGACTTCAAATATTCTTCAAGTAAAAGCGGACGGGAACAGACGGTTCTGATGGACGTGGCGAGCCAATCGGCACGAAGCCGCGAGCGAGCAGGCACGTAGGTTTGGTCCGAGTGAAGAAGCCCCGACGGCTTCGTTTGGATTAGAGTGAAGAGGCTCAGCGGCACTGCGGCAGGAAGCCGTAAAAATCTCATCCTTATTGCATAACGAGACGCTGCTTCTCCGTCAGAACGTCCGGTTTGAGGCTGAAACACGACGACGTGAGCTGGAAACCCACCTCAGACCAGCAACAACCAGTTTGGCATCTTAATTCTAAAGTTTGATGATTAATGAGCGGGAAACAATAAAACAGAAACATCTGCAGTCCTGTGAGTCGGGTAGAATCCGTCCAGTTAAAATGTTCCCTTCGTACCAGCTGATCACCTCTGAACCCAATCAGGCACTTTGATAAAGACGACCGATCAGAAGACGGCGTTCAGGCGTTAGAAACAAACATCCGAAACCAGGAGAATTTCAGAGAAAAGGATCCATAAATATCAGAAAAACACAAACCGAACGACAGACGCGTGAAATCTCCGACCACAGTGAGGAGACACCGAGCCGGGTTCCCGTCACCTGAGGCGGCCCAGCGGGCGGATCAGAACCGCCGCCTTCACAGCCGGCTTCACTGGGACGTTCAGGCGAAGTACA
The DNA here is from genome assembly GCA_014839685.1 of Anableps anableps. Taxonomy (NCBI): domain Eukaryota; kingdom Metazoa; phylum Chordata; class Actinopteri; order Cyprinodontiformes; family Anablepidae; genus Anableps; species Anableps anableps. The sequence goes on from CM026079.1 coordinate 33,927,359, forward strand.
TGGTCCTCAGGGTGTCGTGGTGGATCTGCACGGCCTTGGCCAGCGCCTGGGGGTCCCTGCCGTTGCTCTGCCCTGAGATGTGGCTTCCCTCGGCGCTGCGGCGGCACAGAGGAGGCGGTCAGACACGGCTGCGCTGCCGCGGCCGGGAGTCTGCAGGAGACTCGCGGCCGCGGCAGCGCAGCCAACAGGCTTCATTGTTCCAGAGACGCTGACCTGACCTCACAACCTTAAAGTGTTTTTAACATATTTATTAAAAGCATCATGATGTCGCGACAGTTTAATATCAGATAATCTGTGAAAAAAATCCAGCTCCTCTGCCTTCTCCCAGTGCACCCAGTACTACCTGCAGAAATCCACCAGTCAGAAACAGCCAATCAAGCCAGGAGGCGGGGCTTAGCTGTCAATCACCCTCATGTACACGTCGCTTAACTTATGATATGGGAAAAATATCTTGTTCCACTGGCCGATTATTGCACTGTGGCTTCATCAATCTTCAGGACCTACTGACCTAAACCAGCTCCTGTATCTGCTGAAACGTGACTGTGAGTCAGTTTTTCTGCTTTCAGGTGTATTAAGATGCTTGCAGTAGAAGCTGGAGCAGAAACACTTGGTGAGGTTTAGTGTTTCTGCAGTGCGAGCCTTTCCAAACGCCCGGATCTCAGCGAGGACACTCACCTGTCGTGCTCTTTGTCCACCAGGTGGTAGCGAGCGCGGAAGGCCACCAGGTGGGCGTAGTAGGCCGGCGCCGGGATGGAGACGGAGCGCGTGCAGCGGACGTAGGTGTGGCACAGCTGGTAGGTGAGCAGCTGGAACTCGTCAGCCGTGAAGCAGCTGTCGTCCCAGAGGACGTGGTAGTGGGACGGACGGCTGGTTCCCTGCAGGGAGGACAGGGAGACGCTGAGGCGACTACAATCTGCGGACAGGAGATCAGGACGATCTCAGCGAAGCTGCTCTGATCTGAGGTTCGACGTTCACCTGGATCCCAGCGTGGCTGCACAGGTAGAAGTCAAACTCATAGGGGTGAGTGATGTCCGTGTCCACGGTGGTTCCTGCTGGGATGTTCCCGCTTCGTCCAACCTGGCGCAGAAACAACCAGTTAAAAACGTCCACCCGAACCTGGGGGTTCAAAGTGCGGCCCGGGGGCCAATCGCAGCCCTTGGAATGATTTTGTTCGGCCCCCGATCTCAACTCGAGCACGGTTTTAATGTTTACCATCGCTTCTCCTTCCTTCATTAAAATATTGCATGTTTAGTTATTGAGTTGAAAAGAGATTTTTTTTTGCATTTTTAAGTTTTAAAAACATAATTTTTAAGGCCTGAAAGGACTTCTTGGTAATTTTGTGAACATGTTTTATGTCAGAGATGTTTCCTCTGTGCAACAGGAGGAAGTCGTCCATCAGGAAGCAACAGGCTAATGCTAATATGATGATTTCCTGACCTGTGGCTCCAGAACTGATGGTTACTCTCTGAAAAACACACCAATGTACCCTGAAAGTTTCGGAAAGTACCGTAGAAGCATCCCTGAGGCTCCATGAAAGTGTCCTGCAAGCTCCATTAAACTACAGGCTGTGTTGCACGTCTCACCCGCTCGTTGCGATCTGCGCAGAACAGCCGTGTGTGATGGCGCTTCTGAACCACGATGAAGGTGATCCCCGGCTGGTACTCTTTCTCCAGACTGATGCAAGCCTCCCTGATGGCCAGCAGCTCGTAGTGCAGCACCTGAGCAGACAGACAGTACGGTCGACTGATTAGGCTAATAGTTATCAGCTGAGAATGAGGTGCATCTCTGAGAAGAAAGGTCTAGTTGGTGTTTGGAGAGTGAAGGTGGGTATGAACATGTGACTGTTTACTGAGCCTGTGTTTAAAAACACACATTTGGCTTTTTCTTGGTTCCTGGAGGCTCTGGGAGCAGACTGGGAGGCAGATCCTCCAGTCCTCAGGCTCCTCTCCTGAGGAACCAGCTCCCAGTTCCAGTCTGGGAGGCGGACTGCTCTCTAGACCAGGTTTAAAACTTTCCTCTCTGATGAAGCTGATAGTCAGACTGGCTGAGGTCACCCTGAGCTGGTTCTGGAGCTCTGCTGCCAGAGGCTGCTGGAGGACAACCTGACCATTTCTCCTCACTTTCTTCTCCTACTGCTCTCCAATTTGCATTATTTGCTGTTATTTCAACTATTAGCTTTTTGTTTTCTCAGTTATTTTTCTCTCCATAGAAGGTACCCCTGGTCTGGCGTTCTGTTTGGCTGTGACGCCTTCTTGGAGGAGCGCATCAGCTGAGATGATGCTGCCATCAACTAATCGTTCTCCTTCTCCTGCTGTTAACTTTTTACTTTTCTCTAACATAGAGAGTACTCCTGGTTCAGTTCATCTGTGTTTCTTCTTGTGTCTCTGCTCTGTCTTCTCAAACCCCCAGCCGGTCGTGGCAGATGGCCGCTGGTACTGAGCCAGGTTCTGGTTCTGCTGGAGGTTTCTTCCTGTTAAAGGGGAGGTTTTCCTCTCCACTGTCGCCCCATGCATGCTGGGTATGAGGGATTGCTGGAAAGTCAACGACTCGATGCTCTGCTGGGTTTCATGAGACAGAAACTTTTTACCAATTTAAATGATAAACTGAACTTGACTAAACTGACTGGATTTAGACGATATTTGTTGTGAACTGACGCCGAATGCATCAAGCAATAATTTAATGTTTCGCTGAACTGCTTGAATCGTTTGTGTCTGAGGTGATCAGAGAACCAAACAGGATCTGAGGCGTCACCTGTCTGAACTGCCCCTCCGACACGCCGTCTCTGTAGAAGATGATCCTGGTCGGCTTGTAGCGCGTCGACTTGTAGAACTGGATCAGGAGCTCCCTGACCATGGAGGCCAGGTCCTGGATGACCTCCTGCCTGGGCCTCTGGACCCGGACTGTGGCGCAGTACCTGCTGGGGTGGGCGTCCATGCTGCCGACCACCTGCGGAGGAGCATCAGCTGGAGCGTTAGAGCGGGGCGGACTTTCAGCTCAGGTTCCAGAAAAGAAAACACCCGAGTGGATGTGGCGAAGGCCAGGGCTGCTACGATCAATCGAATCAATCGGGACGAATCGATTACTGAAATAACTATCAACTAATTTAGTCATCGATTAATCGTTAACTGGAGAATACAAACTAAAAAAGGCCATTTGCTGAAAAAACGACACCCGCAGCAGTAATTAAGCCAAAACTGTACAAAATATATCAATATTTTGCATTTAAGATAAAAACCCTTTGTCTGTAAATCTGTTCCACCCAGAACTCCTCAAGGGGCAGTTTTAGCTTCACCTGCTTCACATTCACAAAAGGAAAGCTGTATTACTGCTTTTAGGCAATAAAATGTTTCTTTTCTGATTTTAAAAAAGTGAATAATTATTTATGTCTAATATTGTATAAAAAAAGCGTAAGAGGTTAAATTAAAAATCTGCAGAATGGGCCTTTTTTTTTTTTTTTTTTTTATCCGATCAATTGTCAGAATAAATCGATTACTAAACTAATCGTTAGCTGCAGCCCTCGTGACGACATCCGTTTCCCTTTAATATAACCTGCAGCGGTGTCGCATGCATGGCCTGCAGGGGGAGCCAGAGAGCCAAACACCTTCTGCCACCTAGAACAGGTGAAACTGAACAGCAGAGGAACCGGATGCCAGTTCGGGTTGGACCGGCTTCCATGTGGGAACGTGTCGGCCGTTCTCACCGCAGCGATCGACGGCTTCTTCCCATCTCCGGCTGGAGGATGAGTGACATCAGCTCCCAGGAAGATGATTGGCTGCTGGAACACCGACGGGCTGAAGGAAAACAGGTCAGAGTTTAAAATCTGCCTGGGGGTCCGTGAAACGTGCAGGCAACGTGTGGGGGGGGCGTACCGCTGGTTTGGAAGCAGGATGTTGTTGATGCCTCCCAGCTTGACGTTGATCTTCAGGCAGAGGTTGGACAGAGTCTGAGGAGACGTCTTCACCACGTTCTTCACCTGGACGCACTGCGTGGCCATGCCCAGCAGAGTGTCTCCGACACGCTTCACCTCCGCTGTGGGTCGGAGGAAGCTTCAGTTAGACATGCCCTGATGACCTCACTTCCTGCTGCGGTGCAGAAATGAAGGGTTTTGGTACCGTAGACGGGCGTTTTCCCAGGCAGGATGACGATGATGAGCTGCAGCCCGGCGTAGGTGTTCTTCAGGTGCCTGAACATGGGCTCCACGCTGTCGGCGCCCTGAGCATACTTGCAGAAACACGGCTGGCCCTGGATCGGCATCCCGGCATCCTTGGAGATTTTCCGCAGCTGCTCCGTGAAGCTCCTGAGGGGAAAACGAGGAACAATGGTGGGAATCTGCTGGGAAGACTGGAAGGAGTTGGGTCAGGATCTCTCGGTCCTTCATCCAGGCGGGTCTGGGTTTAAATGGACCGAACCAGCTTTACAGTTAAAACAAATCAAACTGCTGTAAAAACCTGTATTGCTTTGATTTTACTCTGGTTATTTTTGTCTGAATTTTGTTTCAATATCTGTATTTAATTGTTAATGTATTTATATTTATTTAAAACATTTATTTTTATGGAAATAAATTATGCATCAAATAGTTATATTTATAAGATTTCTTTATTCTTTAAAATAAATTATATAATACAAATATTTATTTATTCAAATAATATATTTAGGGTAAAAATAACAATTATAATAAAAATAGAAATTAAATAGATAATAATTTAATAATAATAATAATTTAATATTTTTATTAATAACATTTATAAATAAATAAAATTTATTACATTTTATAAGAATTTACTTTTAATTTTAAAATATTTTTTACTCTGGTTATTTTTGTCTGATTATCTGTATTTAAGTAACTAAAACCGTTTATTTTTATGTTTTAAAAAAAATGCATCAAATAGTAATAAGATTTTGTTATTCTTATAAATTCTATAATGCAATGTTTTTTTTTCATTCCGATAATTTATGCTTAACAAAAACAATTATAATAGAAATTAAATACAATTTAAAAAAAAAAAAAAAAAAGTAAAATAGAAATAATTTTGTAAAATGATATTTTCATTTCTATAAGTATTTACTATACATTTTTTGAATATTGTTATTATTTATTTCCTGGAGGACTGTCAGCCAACAGAAATCCTGGATCAGCCCCTAATAACAGGGATGTTCAGCAGCTCAGCAAACCAAACATCTGTTCTCGTCGTGAAGTTTTGAGCTCACTTGAGGATCTCCTCTCTGCACTGCCTCTGGGTGGCGAAGCAGGCGATGGCCCACATCTTGATCTCCACTCCGGTGTGAAACTGCTTCCCCCTCATGTCCCACACGCCGTGGCTGGGCGTGGCCACCGTGCGGTTCTGCAGAGATGGCATGCGTTGGTGACGACAGGCGTTCACACGCGTGCAGCGCAGGAACAAACAGCAGCTGTGAGCTAACTGAGGATCTGTTATCAGCAGTGATTGGATGATGTGTAAAATATGCTGCATGTTTGGAGACATTAAGCTGCTTCACACAGACCCAGACGATGCATCAGAAACAGAAGATGCTGCATAAAAGCAAAGACGGAAAGTGGAACAGCAGAGAAACAGGATTTCTCCACAGAAAACAGGTTTTTAACTTTGATCTTTTTATCATTTTAAATTCATCATGAAACTCAAACATGTAAAAAAGTACAAGATAAGAGATGCAGTGGATAAGGAAGGTTATTAAATACTGTTTATGTTGAGAGATTCACTACAGCAGCTCTGATGTTCTGTTGGTTTAACATAAATGTAGCTTCTTTCAGTTCGCTCAGCGATATTGTAAATATTAGCCAAGCAACATAATCTCCCACTGAACAACTTAAGCCTTCATTAGAGAATATTTATCAAGAGATGGGGAATAAAATCCAGTGCAAAGAAATTACATCATTTATTTAAATCACCCCTAAAAGATCAACAGAGTGTAGGGAAAACTTTTAAAACGTTTTACTTTAAGTGGATCAGATGTCTAGAAAGCAGTTTAACTAGTAATCCATGACTTTCTGGTTTCCCAGGGTGTTAATATGATGTGACAGAGAGCCTCATTTCTTTTAGGCATTCTTCAAAACTGTACAGACAAGAAAACTTGCCGCTCAGGTAAGGTAGATGTTTGCTGATCTTTTTAAGTCCTGACCTAAATACCTGGCAGAGCTGCTGTAAAATTATTAGTGCAGCAGATAATTGAACTGTTAGCCACTGAAAAATTCAAGATGGCCGCCATTTTCAAGCTGGTCGTCAAGAATAATGTATTTTGCCATAAATTTGCCAATATTTATCACAGATGAATACTTTTGGTGTCAAATCAGACATAACTGGACACATAGAAATCATATTTACTGATAATTTTTTGATTTTTCAACATGGCCACCATGGATGGATGTTGTAGAAAATTCATTTTTGCTCAAAAATTGCCAATTAGATGAATGTGTTTGGTGTTAAACCATTTTTTGAACCATGGAAATCATATATATTTTTCTGATCTGGTGTTTCTTTTTTCTGGTGGACATTTTTCAAAACGGCTGCCATGGATGTGATGGAGAATAAATGTTTGCACTAAAATCAGCAGGAGTTATTGCCAGTGGTGGGCCCAGCTAACCAAAGAGTTAGCTTCACTGACCACTAATTTGCTAAACAAGAATCTGAGCTAAACCACTAAGCACATAAAAAAATTAGCATAAGCTAACATTAAACCACTAAACGCATAAAAAAATTAGTGCAAGACAACGCTAAACTTCAAAGCACATAAAAAATTAAAAGGAAGCTAACGCTAAACCGGTAAATGCATTAAAAAATAGCAGAGGCTAACACTAACCGTTAACACGACTGTCTCCCAGTCTGTCTCTCATCTTCATCCAGGTGACGACTGGTGTGAGACTCGCTGACAGCAAAGTCCTCAGTTTCTGATTTTGCTCCATATTATTAATTACTTTATAGCTGGATGAACTATATAGTGAAAAACATCTGACAAAGTTCATCCAAGTCATGAAAATGGGAAACATTTTACGGCAATAACTGGTTTAAAAGGCTCAAAAACGGCGGCCATCTTGAAAAATGGCCGTCATCCTGAAATTCAAGTGGCTGATGGGAAAAATAAAAACATATAACCTGAATTTTTATGCTTGTATCCACACCTGAAAGATGTTTTGGCTAATATGCTGCACAATAAGGGTCTGTGTATGGCAGAGGGCCCGTTTATCTCTTCCAGAATTCCTGGGAACCTTGTTAGCCTGCATGGCATCAATTTTGTAGGTTTTTCAAACTAAAGACTGGATTTTTCAGGCTGATGTTTAGCTAAAGCAGTAAAAGTTGCTTTTCCAACTGGTTTTGAGTCGTTTTTTACCATCTGTGGAGAAATCCAGATTAAATTCTCAGCCTAAAACAGAAATTTAAAAGGAAAGGTACCATAAAGGGTTCAGAGCTCACCCTGCCGCCATACTGCAGCATGGGGGCCGGCAGGACACGCCCCGTCACCTGAGCCATCTCATCGCGCACTCTGAACTGAAACTCCTGCACGAACGGGTCGGACTCGTAGTTGGCGCTCCTCACCTGCAGGGGGCGGGACACGGTTTCTGATGAGCCTGAAATCAGACCGAGCTCCATGCAGAGGGGGTTCTGTCCTCACCAGGCGGCTGATCTCCTCCTGTCTGTCCGGAGCGGACCGGGCCGTGGCTTTGATCATGGTGGACGTCTGGTTGTCGGTTAGCTTCTTAATGCAGCGCTGACCGGGAACGATGTTACACACCTGCACACAGAAACACCGATGGAGTTTAACCAGAACGTTCCACCTTTTTCAGCCCATGAACACATCCGAGAAGCAGCAGATGCTCTGATGCATAAATGAGAATAACAACTGAAAAATACAAGACAGTTCATACGCTTCAAGGGGAAAAAAACGAAAGAAGCAAAATCAGCAAACAAAAAACGATCAGAATCAGCAGGAAAAGCCTGATCTGCATAAAATCAGTTTCAGGTTTCAGTTTAAAGTTGAGGTTAAAATGTGGATCATTTGCTTACAGGGTTTCTGCTGGTTTCACCGACTCAGATTCAAGACTCTTTAAGACCGTTTTAGGATCATTATGAATGAAATTTAAGACCTATAAAAAAAATGTACAAAAAATGGATGAACGTCATCCAGCCAACTGGTGATAAATTTGCACTTACCCATGACAGACCCCAAAAAAGCTAGCTAGCTAACAAGGGTAAGTTAGCAGTGAGCCACAGAACGCAATGAAGAGGTCTGCATGTGAACCTACGATTAAATATTCCTGCCAAGACAACATTTAGGACCTGTGATTAACGTATTTAAGGCCAACTTACTTCTTTTAAAGGAATTTAAGACATTTTAAGACCTTAACTTTAGATAGATGGATTTAAGACTTGTTAAGCACCTGCATCTTCGCTGACAGACGCAGAGATGCTGCTTAGAGCATCACCATCGGTCTCATTAAATCCAGCTTCCTGCTGTTATTAGATTTTAACTGCTAACTGATAGCAGTCAGGGGCTCTGATGCTAACACCTAGTTTAGTTTCTATAATTATGGTCAGAAGATCATTTTTTATCCATTTAAATATTATTTCTCATGTTTGAGATGAGTGCGGTTTCTAATTTCACCACTAGATGGCAGTAGATGTTGCAGGTTCTCCCTTTAACTTTTAATTCAGTTGATTTTCTAATGATCTAAAGTTAAAAGTGGGCTTTATGTAAATGGGTCCGAATTAACATTGAGGACTTGAACAGAACAAGGGTTTAAAAGAGAAACATCAATCAAAAAAGCAGGAAAACAGGGTTAATTTAACAGCAAGAGAGAACCAATCAGAGCTGGGTCGTAAATACAATCTGATGATGTCATCAATCTGATGATTGTTTATTATTTCCCTAAAAAAATAAAGTAAATATGAACCCGTTCAAGTTGGAGCTGCTCATTTATCTCTGAATGTTTAGGGAGTGAACTATGAACATGAATTAATTCAGTTCAGTGAACTAGTTCCTGTTCAGACGAGGTTTAATATCCAGCTGATGGCGCGTCCTACCTCCAGCGGCAGGTAGGTGTGCTTCTGCTCCTGGCCCACCTGCAGGCAGGGCAGGTGGGGGTATTTCAGCTGCAGGCTGTACTTCTCCCTGAAGTACTGCGCCACGGTGCGCTCCACCGTCTGGCCGTTCTCCAGCTGCAGAGGGAATCTGTGGATTCAGAGCAACAACCCGGTGAAGCAGGGATCAGCTTCGACTGCGTGCCGACACCTTCAGAGGCGTGGAGACGTACGTCTGCAGGCTGGCAGGCCGCCGGGTCACGTTACACACTCTGTACTTCCTCCGCATGCTTCCACAGTGGGTTACTTCCACTTTAAGACCTGCGGAGACGTTGGGAGAACATCAGCGACAAGACAGCAACATTTTCACCTGTTTATTATCAGAAAGCAACAAGAAATGTCTGAAAATCTGCTCAGTGAAGCCAGATTTAACAGTTTCAGGTGAATCTGAAGTAAAAGCATGAAACAGCCTTTGGAAACCCTGGAGAGGTTTTCCCTACCTTTGATCTCTTTGGTGAATTTGACTCTGTGGGAGTCGGGGAGCGAGCGCGGCTGCTCGTCCATGTTGTGGATGTCCAGCACCTCACACATGAACTGGATGACCGGCTGGGCTTTGTAGAAGGCTGTGGCTGAAACTGCAGGAGCAGAGGGAGAAGGTCTGACCACAGTCTCAGCTTCTTCGTTTCATCCGTTTACACATGAAGAGGATTTGATTTTTCTCCATCGGATTTTGCACATTCTGAAGTGATCTCATCGTTTCTGAAGAACAAAGTCATCAAAAAACCGACAACGCAGCAAAATAAAGCAAAAACGCTTCATTATTTTAACTCTCTGATCAGCGACTAAAGTCCCACAATAACAGATATAATATCCGATAATAAAATACCAAACCATCAGAAACCATCTCCACTCCCTAAAATCTAATATTTCACAGCATTTTTACAACTATGCAGTATTCATGTTGAAATGTTGCCGTGACGTACAGAATTTTTTATTCTTTATTCTGCTTTTATATATATTTCATATTCTATCTTTGTGAGTGTGTTCTCTGTTATTGCCCGTCGCTGCCACCTTGCTGCTGTTGTACAGAAATGTTCCCATCGTGGGACGATAACGGAGATTCTATTCTATTCTAGGAGCATCTTGATCGCTGAGAAGAGGAAGCCAAGTTCTCCAGATCTTCATGCTGAGAGGATCTCAGCCTCCTCTGGTCTACAAACCTGTCATTTCCCCCTCATGACCTCATCCTTTCTGGATTCAGCATAATGCTGCCACCACCATGCATCCCTGTAGGAATGGTGAGTTTTGGTGATGCTCAGAGTTGGTGTTTTTTAAACTTTTGGACGCCCCCCCCAACAATAATTCAGCTTAGGTTTAACTGGACCAGAACGCGTCCTCCTAGGCCTGTCACCATAACACATTATGCTGGACGATAGATTGTCCCAGGATTGATTGCGATAAACGGTGATATTGCTGTTTTGAGACCATTTTCAAGTAACATATTGATGTTCGCCTCTCAAAGACCAATAAACCTTCATTTTGCAAAGAACATTTAAGATTATCACTATTATTTAACTTTCTATTTTACTCCCAGTTTTATTATTTTTCTTGTTTTTTTGTATTTACTCAGTAATTTTTATAAATTCACGTCAGTCTTTTTCATTATGTAATTTATTTCTATTTTTCCCATATTCTGTATTTATTTTGTAATTTTTAAAGATATTTTAAAAATCCAAAATAAAACATGACAACCAAAAACAACAAATAAAATGGAAATAAAAACCAAACACAACCGAAAGCATAAATAAAATGCATCACGATCATCTCTGTAAACAAAACCGCCCTTCAAAAACAATTAATCATCAGAATGGAAACTATGGAGCTCATTTTCATTCATAATGCGATTAATTGTTTCGTTGCTGATTGCGGCAGGCCGACGTCCGCTGCCAGGTTTTTAGTCGGGCCTTTAGTGTTTTCCTTGGGAGGAAAGGTTTCCGCCTTTAAGTTGTTCTCCTCAGTCCAGGAACATGGGGGACACAGGAGACTGATGACGCCTGCAGAACAGAACCAGAACTTGCTCCATGCTGCTGGTTCCAGACTCCCCGATGGAGAAATGTTTAGTCTTTGTGGGTAATGAGGACCATTTTTACTGCTCTGTAGCACAATTATTTAGGACTGGGACTTTAATGCATTCAGTTCAATTAATTATTACAGAGATTTTAACGCGTCAACAACTATAACGCAATTAATCACTTTTTTTTTTTTTTTACATGCAAGCCAGAGCCTTTGCGTTCACGTGTTTCTGGTACGGCCCGTAAACCTGGCGCACAGCTCCATCCGCTAACAGCAGCGATGGAAGCGGCTCCTCTGGGGGTTAATTTCTGCTTCCAGAGCCGATCTGATGCTGGAAAAGACTCCAGTTGTGTTCAAGTTGAGCTAAAAGCAGTCGGCCTATCAGAGAAGCTATGCTAGCCTAGAATAGCATCTCAATGCTAACCATGTAGCAGCAGCGCTAATGTCAGCGTCCACAGTCCACGTTTCTAAAGAAGCTCCATGAATGATCAGGGTTCCTGAAGCTCTGGAGAGATGAGCTTTGCTCCAACCTGATGCTGGAAGAACCTGAAGAGCAGATTAAACACTAGAAACATCTCTGCTGCTCAGCTCAGATGCTGTTGATTCAATCATTTAGCAGCAAAAAGGGGTTTGAACTGAGAATGTTGCTGATTTTGTCAATTAAAATGTGACTAATTAATTCCAGACCCTGAAATGAACTCCATTAATCACTAATAATTATCACGCTGGGGATTGTTTTGTGCTCTGCTCCTGACTGATCCCTTTGGACACTGAGGTCATGACCCCTTGTAAGCTCTCAGCAGACTGTGGCCCGTCCCTGTCGGACAGCTGGACTCTCTTTCGGGTCTGAACCTGACGGCTGGTGTGAGCTGGAGAAGACTGAAAGCTGAAATTAATTTTTTAAATATTTTTTGGCGTCTCCTCCAGCAGTTTGGTTTGTTTGATCTGAATTCAGATCAGATTAACGGCGGAGACAGTTTGGCGATGATTTCGGTAACTGACTGTTTGAGGGACTTGACGGAAACCTCTGCAGATCTGCATCTGACCCAACCGGGCCCAAGCAGAACCTGAAGGTTTTAGTTCCCTTCAGGCAGAACCGGGCTCCCGGCCCTCCCCAGATTCTGCCCGAGCCGTCACTCACCGTCGATGTTCAGCATCATCTTCCACATGGCGGGCCGCACCGACTGATGGAAACCGAACCACACCTCCCTGCCCCCGCCCAGCGGGTGGTCGTAGCCCTCCGGGGAGGAGAAGAAGGACCGACCCACCGGGGTGTACCTGTGGAAGATGAAGACCAGAACTATCATCTCAGCTCCTGAGGTTCCTCTCAAGCCGTTACAACGTGGGGTGTGACCGACTTCATGGAGGGCAGGTGTCGGAGGACGACGTCCACGGCGTGAACCGGATTGGTGCTGAGCGGCTTGTCCAGGTCCAGCGGTTCGGGAACGCCGCGTCCGGTCAGGACTTCGTGCAGCAGGTGCCAGCTGACCGGCGACACGAATCGGATGCTGACCTTAAACGGGCGGTCCTTCCCGCCTTCGCCCGGCAGGGTGACGTCCAGATCCACCTGGAGAGGACCAGAGAAGATGAGGAAACCGACTGGACTGGAGCGGATCAGGGCGGACCCGAGTCTTACCCCCCCTGTGGCGACGGGAAGCGGACTCGCGGTGTAGAGACTCCTCTTTCCATCGTAAACCGGCAGCCGGTCGCCGAAGATGGTCACCTTGAAGTGCTGCACCATGGAGTCCACCACCTCCCTGGAGAAAACACACAAAACATCCCAGTTCAGCCGCAGCTCGGCAGACGGACATCCCGGTCCTGGGTGGATCCGTTCCGGTACCTGTTGACCCGTCGGGGACATTTCTCAGGCTTGATGTCCACCTCGTACAGGTAGACGTCGATCTTAGGGATCTCCACCTGGAAGCAGTTGGCCAGGAGCTTGATGGGCTTTCCGATGGAGCCATATCCAGGTCGCCGTGGCAACGTAAACAAGGCTTGGGCTCCTAAGACGAGGAGGAACGGAGAAACGTGTCATGGTTCAGCATAAATTTACAGTGAATATTTCTCCAGTGCTGAGGAGGAACGCACCGATATGGATGCTACGGCGACAACAGAGCTGGGCAGAGCAAGAGCAGCACTACTTCCAACAAGCAAGAGTAGGAAGGAGCAGTCCAAGAAATACTCCAGTGAAGTAGTATTTGGTAAAAAGGCAACTGAAGGACTGAGTAACTGATCAAAATATCAGCTATTCAACACTTAAAACTACATCATCAGATGGACCAAAATATAAAAAATTATGTGGAAATGTTGGTATTTTAAAGACCAAAATAAAAATAATTCATATCAATAACATAATTACAAATTAACAAAATCAACATTTTCATCTTTCAACACAAAACTTATGAAACTTTAACAAAAACCGCAGGTGTGTGTCTATCATTCAGTGAAGTTACTCACAGCGGGCAGAGTATCCAGAAGTTTTACTCAAGTAAGAGTCGCAATACTTCATAATAAAATTACTCAAGTAAAAATAAAAAGCACAGCTTCGTAAAAATGCTCCTAAAAGTATATTTTTTCCAAAAAGTTACTCAAGTAAATGTAACTGAGTAACTGTAACTAGTTACTTACTGCCGATAACTGCCCAACTCTGCCGATAACCGATATTGACTAATATTGTTTTTCCAACCCTTTCGTTGTCATGAAAAAACAACCGCAGCGCTCACTGTGCTTCTCTGCTTCAGTTCAACACCCACAATCCTTTGCTGCATCACAAACACTGTCACATGACCAAGCCCCTCCCCCTCCTGAAACACAATCGTCGGCTGCTGGTATCGGCCCAGTTTTGCTGATCCGACCAATACCGAGACATTAATGCTGATCCATCGTGGACCCCTAGTGGTCACAGGCTGTAAATGCCATGAAGCAGAGACTGAGCAGGAAGTCCTCTTCTTCTTCTTCTTCTTCTTCTTCATCTTCTCCGAGCTGCTCCCTCCCCCCTCCATCCCTGGTCCGGCTCTCTTCCTCCTCTGGTCCCGTCCGAGCCATCCCTGCCTTCTGCGCTTCCCAGGGAAGATCTGAACATCTTCAGCTTCTCCTCCCAACCAGCTGCAGCAGCCGAACCTCTCAAACATCAACACAAGCTTCCCGAGGCAGCAGGTCAGACAAGAAGGTGCTGCAGCGAATGCATCGTGGTGTGGAGTTCAGGGTTCCCACAAATATTTCTAGTCATTTTCTGACATTATGGACATCTGGTTGGGTCTATCATCTGCTTTATCTTCTTCAACAAATCAGAGAGGAGCACAGATCTGAGGCTGGCTTCTGATTGGGCAGGGAGGCAAAGGGCTGCTGCAGTGTTTTTGAGTCATTGTAATAAACGTGTATCAGTTCAAATATGAAATACTGGGAAAAATCTGGGTTTCAGATTAAAAACAGATCATTAAATCCCAGTTTGTGGTCAGTGGTTCCTTGGTTTCCCAAACTGACAGAAAAATTGTTTGGCATTTAAGACATGAACCAGTTCAAGAACCAAGGGTCCAGTTCAACAGTCAGAACAGCGGGGCTCCAGCAGTGGAATGACCCGGTCTGGATGGGCGCGTTCATCTGCTGGAGACCCCAACTTCAAACGATCAGTGAGTGGGACACAAGTCTCTCTAGTTTCCCGAATATCAGCTTTTTATCGGGAATAAACCCAAATGTTCTGAACCGAAACAGAATATTCTCATCCCCATCCTGGAAGAAAGAAAGTCTGGAAAGTCAAACCCGCTTTCGCTCCTCAGTTTTCCCGTCCTGATCCAGACTGTCAGAATAATCCTGCTCCGAGACCCAACAGAACCGCACGGATCTCTGAAGGACAGGATTCAGGACCAGGAAGATCCAAACACAGCAACGGGACTGGACCGACTTCCAGAACCAGCAGCCCGGGCACAGAACTGAACCGGGTCGGTATAAACGAGCTGCGAGCTTTAACACGGAGAGCCGGCAGGAAGGAAGTGGTTAATGAGCAGGAAGGCGCTGAAGACGCTCCAGGATGTCTCCAGGTCGGCGCTGCGGAGAGGGCGGGGTCAGGAGCAGTGGGCGAGCGCCATGCCAAACTGGAAACCACAGTGACATCAAACCACCACGGTTCCCCCAGTGTGACTCAGGAGATCCTCATGAAGCGAACCCAGAACCCGGAGGGGTCCGGTTCTGCTCCTGAAAACCGACGAAGGCGCACTTCTTCCCTCTGAGCTGTCACCATGGCGACGGCATCGACGTTGCCACGTTTTCACCATGGCAACAGCAGGCGGTAAACAGCAGGCAGGAGTCGCTCATCACCACCTGGACTCGGGCCCAGACCCGGAGCCTGGACTCGGACCAGGAGACTGGACCTGGACCTGGACCCGGACCCGGACCAGGAGCCTGGACCAGGACTAGGAGCCTGGACCTGGACCAGGAGCCTGGACCCAGACCAGGACCAGGAGCCTGGACCCGGACCAGGACCAGGACCCGGACCAGGAGCCTGGACCCGGACCAGGAACAGGAGCCTGGACCCGGACCAGAAGCCTGGACCCGAACCTGGACTAGGAGCCTGGACCCGGACCAGGACTAGGAGCCTGGACATGGACCAGGAGCCTGGACCCGGACCAGGACCAGGAGCCTGGACCTGGACCAGGAGCCTGGACCCGGACCAGGACCAGGACCCGGACCAGGACTAGGAGCCTGGACCTGGACCAGGAGCCTGGACCCGGACCAGGACCAGGACCCGGACCAGGAGCCTGGACCCGGACCAGGAACAGGAGCCTGGACCCGGACCTGGACTAGAAGCCTGGACCCGGACCAGAAGCCTGGACCCGGACCAGGACCAGGAGACTGGACCTGGACCCGGACCCGGACCAGGAGCCTGGACCCGGACCAGGACTAGGAGCCTGGACCTGGACCAGGAGCCTGGACCCGGACCAGGACCAGGAGACTGGACCTGGACCCGGACCCGGACCAGGAGCCTGGACCCGGACCAGGACTAGGAGCCTGGACCAGGACCTGGACCAGGACTAGGAGCCTGGACCCGGACCAGGACCCGGACCCGGACCAGGACTAGGAGCCTGGACCAGGACCTGGACCTGGACCAGGAGCCTGGACCTGGACCAGGAGCCTGGACCAGGACCAGGACCCGGACCAGGACCCGGACCAGGACCAGGACCCGGACCAGGACTAGGAGCCTGGACCAGGACCTGGACCAGGACTAGGAGCCTGGACCCGGACCAGGACCAGGACCCGGACCAGGACTAGGAGCCTGGACCAGGACCAGGACCCGGACCAGGACCCGGACCCGGACCAGGACCAGGACCCGGACCAGGACTAGGAGCCTGGACCAGGACCTGGACCAGGACTAGGAGCCTGGACCCGGACCAGGACCCTGGACTCGGACCAGGAGCCTGGACCTGGACCCGGACCCGGACCAGGACTAGGAGCCTGGACCTGGACCCGGACCCGGACCAGGACTAGGAGCCTGGACCTGGACCAGGAGCCTGGACCAGGACTAGGAGCCTGGACCTGGACCAGGAGCCTGGACCCGGACCAGGACCAGGACCTGGACCCGGACCAGGACCAGGACCCGGACCCGGACCAGGACCAGGACTAGGAGCCTGGACCCGGACCCGGACCCGGACCAGGACCCGGACCAGGACTAGGAGCCTGGACCAGGACCTGGACCAGGACTAGGAGCCTGGACCCGGACCAGGACCAGGAGCCTGGACCCGGACCAGGACCCGGACCAGGACTAGGAGCCTGGACCCGGACCAGGACCAGGACCCGGACCAGGACTAGGAGCCTGGACCAGGACCAGGACCCGGACCAGGACCCGGACCAGGACCAGGACCCGGACCAGGACTAGGAGCCTGGACCAGGACCAGGACCAGGACTAGGAGCCTGGACCTGGACCAGGAGCCTGGACCAGGACTAGGAGCCTGGACCTGGACCAGGAGCCTGGACCCAGACCAGGACCAGGAGCCTGGACCCGGACCAGGACCTGGACCAGGACCAGGACTAGGAGCCTGGACCAGGACCAGGATCTGGACCAGGACCAGGACTAGGAGCCTGGACCAGGACCAGGACCCTGGACTCGGACCAGGAGCCTGGACCTGGACCCGGACCAGGACTAGGAGCCTGGACCAGGACCAGGACCCTGGACTCGGACCAGGAGCCTGGACCAGGACCTGGACCAGGACTAGGAGCCTGGACCAGGACCAGGACCCTGGACTCGGACCAGGAGCCTGGACCTGGACCCGGACCAGGACTAGGAGCCTGGACCAGGACCAGGACCCTGGACTCGGACCAGGAGCCTGGACCAGGACCTGGACCAGGACTAGGAGCCTGGACCTGGACCAGGAGCCTGGACCCGGACCAGGACTAGGAGCCTGGACCAGGACCTGGACCTGGACTAGGAGCCTGGACCAGGACCAGGACCCGGACCCGGACCAGGACTAGGAGCCTGGACCAGGACCTGGACCAGGACTAGGAGCCTGGACCCGGACCAGGACCAGGACCCGGACCAGGACTAGGAGCCTGGACCAGGACCAGGACCCGGACCAGGACCCGGACCCGGACCAGGACCAGGACCCGGACCAGGACTAGGAGCCTGGACCAGGACCTGGACCAGGACTAGGAGCCTGGACCCGGACCAGGACCAGGACCCGGACCAGGACTAGGAGCCTGGACCCGGACCAGGACCAGGACCCGGACCAGGACCAGGACCAGGACCAGGACTAGGAGCCTGGACCCGGACCAGGACCAGGAGCCTGGACCAGGACCAGGACCCGGACCCGGACCCGGACCAGGACCCGGACCAGGACTAGGAGCCTGGACCAGGACCTGGACCAGGACTAGGAGCCTGGACCCGGACCCGGACCCGGACCAGGACCCGGACCAGGACTAGGAGCCTGGACCAGGACCTGGACCAGGACTAGGAGCCTGGACCCGGACCCGGACCCGGACCAGGACCCGGACCAGGACTAGGAGCCTGGACCAGGACCTGGACCAGGACTAGGAGCCTGGACCCGGACCCGGACCCGGACCAGGACCCGGACCAGGACTAGGAGCCTGGACCAGGACCCGGACCCGGACCAGGACCAGGACCCGGACCAGGACTAGGAGCCTGGACCAGGACTAGGACCAGGACTAGGAGCCTGGACCTGGACCAGGAGCCTGGACCCGGACCAGGACCCGGACCCGGACCCGGAGCCTCCTGAGGACCGATGGGAAAAGACGGACCGCTCCCGGCGCTCCGGGTGAAAAGCCCACGGAGACCAAAGGCCGGCCCGGCCGCAGCAGAGTAATTACCCCCGCGGGGCTCCAGAGAGGCGGCGGCCGACGCTGAAGCTGCGTGTCCTGGGAACACCCCCACGAAACAAACGCCAAAAAGAAAAATAATGTTAAAGATGCGCCTTTTCTCATCATTTCACATTTTCTGGTCAAAAATAAAACCCTAAACCTGGAAACTCCTTTTCCTTTCAGCCTGAACACCTGTCAGAGAAAAAGATGCCGAGTCATGAAATCACCAACAGATTTTCTTCTTCGTTTTTCTTCTTCAACTATAAAGATCTAAAACTGCCTCAAAAAACCAAGTTTTTTCTTCTTTTTTTAAGATGTTGCATAAATAAAATGTTTCCTGTTGGAGTCCAGAAGAAGCTGGAGCAGGAGAGCATGAACCGAACGAGGACAAGTTAGCAGATTTCATCCAAATCAGATGTTCTGGTGGTTCCTGAACATCTGGGCCCAGATGTTCAGGAACCACCAGGGCTCTGGCTTCAGATGAGCTGCAAAGTCCTGGAACACCAACAATCAGCACGACCGAGTCTGCTAAAAACCGAGGCATAAGCCAGTTTTTCTGAATCACTCGTCTAATTCTGGAAATATTTCTAGGGGTTCTTATGGCATCTTTACGATGAATTTGAGGTGGTTGCAGGCAGACAAACCGTTTCCTGGAGCGGTGAGCTGTTTCTCCACCATCAGCACATTCAGCAGCGCTAAGCCCCGCCCCCTGGCTCTGATTGGCTGTTTCAGGTCGGGGGGCGGGGTATTTCTGATTGGCTGTTTCAGGTCGGGGGGCGGGGTATTTCTGATTGGCTGTTTCAGGTCGGGGGGCGGGGCATTTCTTCAGACCAATAGCAGCTCAGGGAGGAGGAGGAGGAGCTCCATCTCAGACCAAACTGTCTCCACATGGAGACGGTTTGAACAAATATGGAGAAAACATGTTTATGTAAAAGTTACTGCAGCTTTTATCAAATTAATCGTGATTAGTTAACTAATCAAAAATTACAATTGTCAACTAATTTAGTAATCGATTCCTCGTTACCTGGAGTACAGACTCTAAAAAAGCCATTTGCTGAAAAAATAAAACACACCCTAAGTGGTAATTAAGCCAAAACTGTACAAATATGTCAACATTTTGCATTTAAGATAAAAAAAAAAACAAAAAAAAAAACTTTTGTCAGTAAATATATTTGACCCAAAACTCCTCAAGTGGCAGTTTCAGCTTCACCTGGTTCAGAGTCACTAAAGGAAAGCGATATTACTGAGTTTTTGATTGTTTCGACAGAATAATCGATTACGAAGCCGGTCGCCAGTAGCAGCCCTACTCCGGTGAGCTGTGTGTGTCTTATAATGGAAGAAAGGAGATGTTTTCATTTTCTCTGCCTCTCAGCCAGAACCTGCAGGACGTTGCTGTACTCGTAGGTTTTTAGGTATCCAGAGAGAGAAAACTTGGCTAAATCTCTGTTTTATCGATATTTCACTGCTAAATGTTTCAGCGACTCAGAGAGCAGAACCAAAGCTGCTGTTATGCATCGTTCTGAAAAGAGAGATCTGGGTCAGCAGGTCTCTAACAAGGTTTCGTCCTGCTGGTGGAGAAAGTTACGGTCCGTTCGTTCCTCCTAATCCACAGCTGCCTCCCCGGACAGGAAAACCCCCGAACCGGAACCAACGGACCCGTGTGAGTCGCCGTGAGCTCAGCAGCTTCAGCCGAGCATCCAGCAGCTGGTGGGAAGCTCAGGCTCTCACACAGATTCAGATCTGCAGCTGGAGACCCAGCTGACTGGGTCTCCAGCTGCAGCTAGAGACCCAGTCTCTAGGACTCCAGTCTCTAGCTGCAGCTTCAGAACCAGCTGACTGGGTCTCTAGCTTCAGAACCAGCTGACTGGGTCTCTGCAGCTTCAGAACCAGCTGACTGAGTCTCTAGCTTCAGAACCAGCTGACTGGGTCTCTGCAGCTTCAGAACCAGCTGACTGAGTCTCTAGCTTCAGCTTCAGAACCAGCTGACTGGGTCTCCAGCTGCCTCAGACAGCCAGCTGAGGAAACCCGTGAGACCGGTTTATCTGAAACATATCCCGGTGAATCTGGCATTCAGAGCATGATCACCTGTTGTACCGATTTCCATTCATGAGGTCTCGGTCCGGATGACCCGGCTCGCTGTAACTCGGTGTGGATCCGGGCTGCCCCCACTCCTCCCTCCCCTGCTCCCAGCTCACAGCAGTACTACACGGTCCTGACCCGGTTCTTTACTGCCTTTCCACCTGGAAACAGAACAATACACAGTTTAATTTCCACCGTGAGGAGGTTGGAGACAGTTTGGACCGGCTTTAATCCGGACGAAAAGAAGTACAGGACCACCTGAAGTTAGCCTCTGACTCGCTGCGAAATTAAAGGAGTATTACACTTTTGTTATACAGTCTGAACTACTTTAATCGGCTCTAAATTAAATCTTAAACAATTAAACTTCTCAAACCTAAAAAAAAATATTATTTTACATTAAATTAAAATTCTTGAAAACACAGCCTGGGGTTTAAAAACACAATGTAAGGTGGTCTACATCTCGAAAAAAAATTGAAATCACACCTTTTTTCTATTTACGATAAAATTTTTAAAAAATGACAAATCCTACACTGTGTTTTAAAGAACCGATAATGACTTCTGAGTAATTCGGCCCACATCTGATCCTTCTACATTCCTGAGATTCTGAACTAGAGCAGATTAAATGTAGAGAACATTCCTTAAAAACTGTGACACAGCCCTTTAGCACAACACTATCATTCAGACTCCAACTTCAGCATCGTGTGTCGGCTAACAACGTTTTTAGCTTCAAACACCGACAGCTAACAGCTGAAAAACGGCAAAAATATTCACCTTCTTCCAGGATAAACTCTGTGTTCCGCTAAGGGGACGTGACAAGCCGGCGTTCCTCTCTTTCAGTCGGCTGGCTGGAGTTCGGGAACCCGGTGTCCTCCTCCGTAAAAACCGGTCCACTAAGATCGAACGGAAAGATAGCGTCAACAGATACGAGCCACTTCCGGGGGTTTATTTAAAAATAAAAGCGCGTTTCGCGCGCTAAACAAGCTTTTCAATATTTGCACGTTTTTAGAAGTGAAATACGGGTCAGTTATTTCAAAATATTACATTTTTATTTTAATCTTAAATTCATTTTCTTTTATGCTTCTATTTGGTAAATGAAAAGGAAGAAAGGAAATTATTTTTATTCTATGAATTTTGATTTAAAACAAAAAATTATATGTGAATTTTTATGTTGATTTGTTGATTTCCAGAAAAATCCCGTATCTTATTTTTACCTTGAACACACACTGTAAATTATATTTCTTTGTTTAACACCTGCAGTAACCAGTAAAAGTAAAGACAACATATTTTCTTCTTAAACTGTATTATGCTGCTGATGTGAGTCTTTGTTTCTTCTATGGACAAAATTGTAAATATTTCCTAAATTTCCCAAATTAAAGCAAACTAACGTGCATATGATGGGTATAAGAGTGAGCATCTATAAAAGAAAAGAAAAACACAGTTTTTACAAACAAGACACAAAAATGAAATTAAGCAGAAACAGAAATTCAAAAACACTTGTATAAAGGCTGATCATGTCACATTGCATGTCACATTTCAGAAAGTATAACTTCTTTTTCTATGTGATATATATTTTTAATTACAGATTTATACGTTGAAAGGTAAATACTCATGATTTCCGGTGTGGGTGGATTAAATTTCTGTTGTTGGCGTCAGTTTCAGTCCCCTCCTCTTCTAAGGGAAACCCGTCAGGAAATACCAACTGTAGAAAAGAACGTCATTTCCTGAAGAGGGTAACGTCATACTTGACATTTAAGAAAACTTTTGTTCATGAAAAGGCTTCAGTTGGCAATGTTACACTGAAAAACATGAAATAATTACACAGCAGGATAAATCACATAAAGAGAGGAAGAATCTGTTGAACTAGAAAAAGGCAAAAAATAATTAAATGAAATAGAATACTTTAAAAATGTTAAATAACACTAAGTATTCTAATTGTTATACATTAAATAATTTATAATAATTAAATGTCTTTGTACTTATTCATATACCAACAAACAAATAAAATACTTGGTGAATTTAATATTTAGGAGAAAATCATTTTAAATATAAAGGAATTTTTAAACACTACATATGAAACAACTAACAAATTGATCTAGATTGACTTTTACTTAACATTTATGTTCGACCAATAAATAAAGAGATGAAGGAAGTCCAGCATCATCCAACATACCTGGTGTTAATTAACAGATAAAGGAATATATGTGTTTATTTATTCGAGTCCAGATTTTTTTGACATGTTTCTGAACATCAACACACTTTCTAAACTGAAGGTAAAGGCTGTAACTTTATACTATAAACACTCAGAAATCAGTTCAGTACATTTTCAGTTTACTGATTCCACATTCTCAAAAAAGAAAGAAAGAAAATACAAATTTCTCATTATTTGAAGTATTTTTTAGGTCAGAACTTAAAACTGTGTTAAATGATGGTAACTATTCTGAACATTTCAGAGAAACTCTGTAGAATATTATTTTGCTTTGTTGCAAATGTCCCGTTTGTCAGTTTCATGTTTTGTCAGCTTTGCTGGCTTTAGGTGTTAGGCTTCGATCACTTTCCACAGCTCTGCCTGCAGAATCCCAGCAGCCTGGATGGAGTTACTCACTCCACACTGTAGGTGTCTCCAGAACCCTTTCATGGGAGTCCACAGCTGCCCTGTTCCTGAACCACAGAAGACAGGAAGCAGGAAATGCTGCAGGAGGAGCAGCTGCTGCAGCAACAAGCTGGGTTGTCCCTTCGCGTTGGCTGAGGAGCAGCTGGATTCTGGCGAGCCAGGATGGAGAAGGTGATCAGCTGCTTCAGGAGGAGGCCAGAAGCTGTGACCAGGCTCATCTGCTTCCCCTGGGCAGGTGGAGGCTCCATCCACTACGCCCGCTGGGGAAACGTCCTGAACAGCTCCATGGAAGGTAAACCACACCTGGAGGACCAGGAGCTGCACTTTGAGCCAACATGTTTGCTCAGATCAGCTGTGGTCTCATTCCTCTGCAGGTTTAGAGCAATTTTAGGAGTAATTTGTGGATTTAAAATTAGCTGACGATAGATAATGAAAGAAAGAAACCTTCAGGTTAGGCTCCAATCCGCTGCTCAAAGATCAATCCAAAGACACACAGAACCAGTTTCCTCCCAGCAGCAAGACGTTGAAGATAAAACCAGAAGACTCTTTGGAGATGTGCCAGGGACTTTGAAAGATGTTAAAATGTCATATTCAGGGTTTAAAAGGTGCTTCAAACATTGAAATTGTATTTTTAAAAAATTAAGATGGATTGTTTTAATTTGTTTTTTATCTGACTTCGTAATGTTAAAATGATCAAATCTTATTCTTGTTCGACCCTAGTCATATAATTTTATTCATGTATTATATGCACAATATTTATTTATTTTTATTTAGACCCAGTTTGTAAAACATCCCAACGACTTTAGCTCCAACAAGATGATTCCTTAGAGATGAAAACTAGATGATCTGGATGATGAAACATCTGT
The DNA here is from genome assembly GCA_014839685.1 of Anableps anableps. Classification (NCBI taxonomy): domain Eukaryota; kingdom Metazoa; phylum Chordata; class Actinopteri; order Cyprinodontiformes; family Anablepidae; genus Anableps; species Anableps anableps. The sequence goes on from CM026079.1 coordinate 33,951,325, forward strand.
CAGGTCCAGTTTCCCCAGTATCCCCTTCTTACCCTGAGGCTTCTTCTTCCGTCCTCCAGTTTTACAGTTTCAGGTTTTTACAAGTTTTAGGCAGAAGCTACACGGTTTGCTGTCATGGTTGGTTCAAGAAAAGTCTGAAAATTAGTGAAAAGCAGCCAAAACCAAAACAGGAAAGAAATAACAAAAGGTCGACCATCTCAGATCTGCTGTCACCAGGGGCCGTTCCCTCTTTACCAGTGGTGGGAACCGCTAACTAAAAAGTTAGCTACGCTAACCCTAAAGCACTAACCATAAGCATTAGTTCCGCTAACGCTAAAGTGCTACACCAACAAGGTATTTAGAGGAAGCTAATGCTAAAGAGCTATTGTTCATGTGTTGTTGTATCCTTCCGTACACCTCATTCTTTCGTTTGTTGTTTACTTTCCATTTGCTCAATAAAATGTCTTGAAAAACAAAACAGAGAGAAGTGAGCAGAGGAAATGGAAGCACTGCTTAAACAAGCTTCACCCCCTTCAAAATAAGAGCATGAGTCTAACTTTTTTTCAGCTGAAAGATTATAAAACAAGCAAGTATATTAGCACTTTAGAATTTATCTGGAAAAATTAATTTAGAGGAAGCTAAAGTGTGCTAAACGTTAAAGTTTGCAAAAAACGAAAAAGTGCTAAACGAAAAATTAGCTCCACTATTAGCGCATTAGTGGAAGTGTGCCCATCACTGCTCTTTAACTGTTTTGAGGCTTTCTTTCAAATGTCTGTGTCCTCGTGACTTATTGATGAAGCGTTGTGGATCCGTTTGCTGCAGTGTTCGCGGTGAAGCTCCCGGGCCGAGAGAGCCGAGCCAGAGAACCGCTCTTTGAGAACATGCAGCAGATTGTGGACGAGGTCATCTCAGCTCTGCTGCCGCTGCTGAAAGAGAAACCGTTTGCTCTTTTTGGCCACAGGTGGGACATCTCACAGCCAGCAGCAGTGATAATGTGGGGTAGTTCTGAGCAGTCAGTATACTCCATACAGCAGTCGGGGATTTCAGTTTGGAAAATCAGAAAAGTTCTCCTGGAAGAGTTTAAATGAACAACATGGTGATCTTCTCACCACCCCGCATTAGATATCTGTCTCTGTTATCTCAACTGAACATCCTCTGTTGCTCCATACAAACCATACCTTTAAACTTTTATAAATAACTTCTTTCAGTTTTGGAGCCCTCACCAGCTTCGCTGTTGCTGAAGATCTGAAGAAACTTCACAACTTGGAACCAGTCCACATGTTCCTGTCTGGAGCTTCGGCTCCATATGTGAGTTATTCAGTTATTCATACAACTTTAAATTAATATGTAGCAAAATCAGGAACTGAGGACTTTGCTGTTAGTGAGTCTCCCACCAGTCGTCTACTGGAAGGAGATGAAGATGTTTGACAGATTGAGAGACAGTCATCTTAATGGTTAGCATTAGCTTCCACTGATTTATTTTTTTTTATTTGTTTAGTGTTAGCTACTGCTAATTTTAAAAATGTATTTAGTGGTTTAGCATTAGCTTCCACTAATTTGTTTGTGTTTAGTGGTTTAGTGTTAGCATATGCTAATTTTTTAAAATGTATTTAGCAATTTGTCATTAGCTTCTGCTAATTTTTAAAAATGTATTTAGCATTAGTGGAACTAAGATTCTTGTTTAGCGATTTGGTGGTTAGTTAAACTAACTTTTTAGTTAGTGGGCCCATCACTGGCTAATAACAACTGCTGATATTAGTGCAAACATATATTCGCCATTATAACCTTGGTGGCCATTTTGAAAAATCTTCATCTGAGAGACAAAACAGAAGATCAAGAAAGTGTGATTTCTATGGGTCAGGATCTGTAGGCTATGATTTGAACACAAACACAATCATCTAACTGGCAATTTTAGAGCAAAAATTTACTTTCCATGACGACCATGGTGGCCATCTTGAAAAGTCAAAAAAATATATATATCTGTAAACATGATTTCTGTGGGTCCAATTATGTATGATTTGATCCCCAAAGTATTCATCTGTGATCAATATTGGCAAATTTAGTGCAAAAATAAATTTTCCTTGACAACCATCTTGAAGAATGGCTGCCATCTTGAATTTCTCAATGGCTAACATTTTTTTTTCTTTTAAAGCTAGCCCTGTGTGCCCACTGAGGTTCTTGTATCCATATGTGAAAGACTTTGAAGAAATATTCAGTTATCTGCTGCATTAACTGAATGCTGCTTCACTGTTCCAGTCTGAGACTCGGATTAAAGCTCCAAAAAGAAGCGAGCTATCGGATGGCGAGTTCCTCCAGTGGTTGACGTCCACTGGAGGAACTCCTCCGGAGCTACTGGCGAGCCCTGAAGTTCTGAAGCTCTTCCTGCCGGCCCTGAAGGCCGACCTGCACGTTGTGGAGAACTACAGGTTGGATCATCTGTGCAGAGACTCCTGTTGAACTCAGACTCACACTGGATGATTTCACTGAACTGATTCTCTTCCTGCAGGTGTTTGGAACCACACGGTCCATTTCTGGCCTGTCCCGTTACATGTTTTGATGGAAAGGAGGACATTCCTCACGACTTACAGGGTCAGTCCTTGCAGGGAGTCTAAAAAGGCGTGTCAGGGATCTGGAAAGAGGAGCAGCTCAACACTACACATAGATTAAATGTACATTACCAAGAAAACATGACTGTGTCCATGTCTGCTTCTGAACAGCTTGGAGGAGCATCACCTCAGGAGATTTCACCATCAGGATGTTTGACGGCTCTCACTTCTACCTGAAGGATCCTGGGAATGAAAAGATCCTGCTGGACTTCATCACAAAGACTTTGGAGGCAGCAGAAATGGATTATTTATGATTAAAGTCACTCTATTGTGTAGTCGGTAAAAAATGTTTATTAGAAAATGTCTAATTTTTTTATGTTTAGCATTAGCAAAATTAAGATTCTTGTTTAGTGAATTGGTGGTTAGTGAAGCTAACTTTTTGGTTAGCTGTGGCTAATAACTACTGCCAACTTTAGTGCAAACATATATTCTTCATTGCAACCATGGCAGCCATTTTTAAAAATGACTTTGTAACCGTCTTTATGTGTCTCTGAAGGTCCAGGTCTGAGTCCATCACTACACCCAGATTTCAGCCCTGATCACTGGTTTCTAGCTGAAGGAGCAACTATTTATTTATTCTGGCCGTTACTGAACAGGAAGAAAGACCCTGTTGACAGCAGTGGTGTCGTAAGCTGTTGAAAAGTGTGGGGACATGAGTTGACTCGGAAGTTATTGTGAGCTATTTTGAACGGCTGTAGGTTAAACAATCTACTGTGAAATTATGAAATATTTTTCAACTAATGTAGCACTATTACCTAAAATGCACAGAAAAAAATATTTTGCATGCTTAACTTCACATTCTAAGGCTACAAAATTCAAATGTATTCTACTTTTCTTAAATCCCAGCATTTTGTCTTGTAATTTCTGCAGTATTTTGATTTGATGGTTTTGATTGGTTCTTTTTCATCCAAGGAACACTCTGAGTGGGCAAAAACGATCTGTCTGTGATTTGATGGCTGTGAGGTTCATTTTCATATGCCTTAAGTTGTGAACACAGTTGTTTGTGCACTTATAGCATCCGTTGTGTGTGAAATACACATGAAAGTTTGCACGTTTTTGGCCTTCTTGGTGTTCCATACAGCAACAGCCGTGAAGTCAGAGTAAAGAGCGTGCAAGAACACATTTTGAGTGATATGTTAGATTTACACCACAAATTGTTTGTTCATGTAAATATATGCACTCCAAGCAGTCTCACAGCGAAATCAGGTTGGTGGCACAAATATAACACCACAGAAGTGCTGTTTTAGAGCAAAAGTGCAGGAAAAGTGTGGGTATTAAAACACCCACATCCCCCACAGGTGTGACATCCCCATAGTTGACAGAAAGCTAGAAGTCCTGTTTGCAGTTTGCTATAAGCCATACAGGAGACACAGCAAACATGGAAGATGTTGCTTTAATCAAAGGAGACCAGAACTGAACATTTTGGCCATCATGGAAAATGTATGGAGGAAATCTAACTCTGCACTTCAACCTGAACACACCATCCCCACATGGTGAAACATGGTGGTGGCAGCATCATGCTATGGGAAGATAGATGGAGCTAAATCCAGGACAATCCTGGAGGAAAACCTGCAGAAGACCTGAGACTGGGGTGGAGGTTCAGCTTCCAGCAGAACGAACACTCTGAACATCCAGCCAGAGATGATATGGGATCATCATTAGATCAGAGCAGACTGTGGGTTAGAATGGCTTAGTCAAAGTCCAGAGCTAAAGCCAACTGAGAGTCTGTGGGGAGACTTGAAAACTGGTGTTCAGAGATGTTCTCCATCCAACCTGACTGAGCCGGAGATGTTTTATGAAGAAGAATGGAGAAGCGTTCAGTCTGGTGGAGACAAACCTCAGAAGACCTGCAGCCACAGGAGGTTCTACGGGGTTCTGGCCCAGGGGGCTGGATAAAAATGCACATTTTAGGACTTCTAGTCATCAAAGATCTTTTTTGTTCATTATTTTTAAAATCTATAAATCATTTTCTTTCCACTTCACATTTCTGCTCCTGTTTGTGTTGGTCTGTCACAGAAAACTCAGACAAAATATAATCAAGTGAATGTGACGAGACAAAATGTAGGAGTGGTTTTAAAACTTTAATTTGCACAGTTCAGTCTTTTAATTTTCTCTAACCTCCCTTTACTTCAAAGATAGAGAACATTTTAACGACAGCTTCCTTCCATCATGAAAATGTCGGTACCAGACCCTCAATTATGTCCTTTAAGGCTGCGTTCCCAGCAGCCCTGTTCAGTCCGCTATAATCCAGCTCCAGTCCGTTTGCCTGGAAAGTCCGGTCCGGTTGGGGAGGTGAACTCTGGTCCGCCTCCAAACCTCGGTCTGGGTTCGGTTCAAGTGAACTCTGGTTCGGTTCGGATGCAGATGTGAACGCCAAGCAGACTGGAGGCCGCTCCAGAAGCAGGAAGTGGACTACAGCGCAGGGCATTCTGGGTAAATACAACCAAAACAAACGCTAGCTAGCCTAGCGCTAGCGGGAGAAACGGCTCGTGGTCTTCAGCCAGAGACTGAAGAGAAATCCTCCAGCCGCTAAAACCTGACACCGCTCCATGTTGTTGACGTTTGGTGAAGAAGGAAGCTGCGCTCAGCGTCTTCAGAGGTTTTCATGTCGTTTCCTTCATTGGTTCTTGGTGCAGCGCCCCCACAGGCGAGGAGGGGAACAGGTTGCTGAAAGGGTTTGGCTGGTTTGACTCGGAGCAGAGAGGAAGAACCGCAGCAGCTGGACATGGAGGACATGCTGCAGCTTTGGTCCCAATCGAAGCGAGTCTAGCGGACTATCAGGAAAACAAGTTTGAGTGTAAAACTCCCAGCATTGTAATAACACACAGGGAAGACCCGGAAATTCAACCACACACACAGAAGTAAGTCAAGGGAAAAAAAAGCAAGTTTATTTGTTTTTCGGAACCTGGTAGCTGCTCCGGAGGAAACAAAGAAGGTCTCCACAAGGAAATCCAGACGCGGCACCAGGGGTCAGACGATAATCAGGAAGAGGTAATACACGGGAAGGCAGAGAGAGCAGACTTGGCTTGAGGGACAGGCAATACTCGGTGGTCGTGAGGCAGAGCTTGAGTCAGGGTCCAGAAATCCAGAAACAACGGAATCTGTAGCGGACTTGGCAGGAGGGGAAGAACCGTGGACTGAAAAAGGGTCGAAGAAACACTAGGAGGCAAGGCATGAAACGCTGGATCTCTACTGGCTGATAGCTGTCGACAATCTGGCAGGGAGGCTGAGACTGAGAGGTGTTTAAGTAGGACGAGGCCCAGGTGGAACAGGTGAGTAGAATGAGTGCTAAATACAGCATGGACAGGACCAAACATGAATCATGACAAGCATCTTATTTTTCTGTGCTTTGAATACCCAGACCAGGCTATCCATAAAATAATTTGACCAATGCTTGTTGGGTTCCAGGAGATAAAGGCCAGGAAGAAATGCTGGTGGTCCTCATTTTCCCTAAACCTGCAAGGAAGATGTCGCCAAACCTGGAATATCCAAAGTTTCAGACGGTTGTTTACAGATCCCACTTCTGACACCAAATGTGGTGGGAAAATATATTGACCCAAACAGACAGACTGGAACCGACTGTAAACCTACTCAAAAGGAGTAATTAGATCAAAAAGAAGGTGTTTTCCTCTCCTTGAAAGACCTTTCAGGGTTAATGATATGAAAGTCTGTGTGCCTGATAAAGAAGTGTGTTAGTGTCAGCTTTTTCTCGCTTGCAGAGTAATAATAAATAAACTACACCGAAGCCAAAAAGTTGTTCACTTTTATTTCTAAAGCAGTCAGAAAACATCCAGACCTGCATTAAATTTTAAGCCCTGCCCACTGCACGCCTAACTTTACAAACTAAAATAAATACATAAATGTGTCTTTATTATACATGAGACATTTTTTACAGCAGTTTTATATTAAGCTCTAGGAAAAAGAATAAAACAAACAGAAATTCAGATCATAGATTTGATTTTATGTCTCTTTAATCATAAACCCTTCTCTTTTTTTAAAGGTTTCTACATCACATTCAGGGATAGGAAACTCCAAAAGCACAATTTGTGGATCTCAGCTGAACCAGAGATGTTTAGAGTAACAGACGCTGTTTTTTGATGAGCACAAAGATCATGAAGTTGTTGATTATGATTCTGAAAATTTCAGTTCAGGTGCTACTTCTCTGGTTGACGTCCTGGAAACGGTCCACAGTCTGAGGTCAGGTTCTGTATCTCTGGCAGTCAGGTATGATCAGGCAGAGCTACAGGTGATCATCGTCTCTGTGGGGAGGAGGTGGGGGTGGGGGAAGGTCCCGGTCTCGGTCCCTTCGCTGCTCATCGCCCAGCTGGAAGGACTCACCGGATTGAGTGCTGGTTCGCAGGGAAGACAGGCGGTGAAGGTGTCCAGGGATCCACGGCAGCCTCATCTGGGCTCGCTCTGACGGAGCCACTGGGTTCACCTCCAGCTCGGCATCCGCCAACCAGGGAGGGATGTGCACCGGCAACGAGGGGTCCAGGTCCGGCATGAAGGCTGGGTTCTCGATTCCAGCTGCAGGAGAAACGCAGAAACCAGATCAGAACTGGCTGGATTTAAACGATAGGGGAGATGATGTCGGTGTTCTACCTCCTCTGTAGCTGACGCTCATGGGGAAGGAAGTATTGTAGCCTGAAGCGCTGTCTCCTTCGGAGAACTCAAAATCTAGGAAAGATGATGATGTTTTTAGTGCAAATGTAAAAAAGGAAATCTTTGACTTACATGGTTTTAAACGGGGGAACATAAAAATAACCAGAGCCCGCATTCTCAAAGATTCTCAGAGTCCTCTCAGAGTCCCCATCCTATCCTGAAAGTTCCTGCCAAGGAGTCGTAGCTTCAGAGTGATTCATTCAGCCGCTGACAGCGACCCTGAGTTGGAGACGACAGAAACTCCCATCTTAGTGAGGAGGCGCGGCCGACCCTGCTGCTAACCGCGGTCGACCCCGCTGCTGGGCGTGGTTGATTTTACAGAGAACGCCTCTCCTTTCTGTCGGTCTCTCCACTCTTTTCCCTGCTTAACCCTCCTGCAGTCCCAGGAGGGGTCAATGAGACACCCCCGGCCCCCTTCAGACTGACCCGCTTGCGCTTTTATGAGTTTTTTTTCCTGTGGTTTCGGGAACTAACAGGCTGACGGGACACCCCCATTGCATCCCTGTCGTCCTACTGGGACATCTGCCTCGGTCTCCCCGAGCGCCCAGCTGGGACTCTGAGGCTCACTAAAGGTCCTCCTCTCTACTCCGAACATTTGGTCACAGTAGGAGCTCTCTTAAGGCCTAAGATGCATTGTGAATAACTCTAAGGTAAAATTCTGATAAAAACCTTAGAATTCAAGAAATTCTAAGATTTTTCCAAAGATGACGTCACTGGGAGCTACTTTTAGTCCTAGGATTCTGTGAGAATACCAGCCCTGGTCTCCATTCATCCATCTTCTTCCCAAAAGATACTGGGTTGCAGCTTAAAAGGAGCTCACCGAACTTGCTTCTTTTCTCAGTTACCGTTTCCATCTGGGGGAAACAACCTCAATAGTGTCCACATTGCTGCAGGTGCTTCGCCAAGCCACCTAAAGACCTCCGACTCATGAACAAGATTATGGGCAAGTTTACGGATCCAGCATGAAGCTGGAAATTGGTTCATGTTTGTCTAAGAACCTCAGAGAGTTAATAAAGGACTGAACAGCCCTTAGGGGCTTGGATATCATCCTCCTAAGGTACCCTTCAAAGGAAACCACCAGGAACACGGTGGAGAGCTGTCTCTAAGACACCACATCATATAACGGCAGGTAGGAGAAGCTTCACGCATCTCAGATGTCCTTAAAGAGCTCTTCTTTAAGGACATCTGGACTGGACGGCCAGTCCAGGACAGCGGTTTCCGTCCCAGCTGTCTACCTGCTGGGACGGAAACCGCTTTGTTCCTCCTGAAGCTGACGTCCAGACGGACTCTGGCTCTTCAGAGGAGGTTTTCCCCAAATGCCTGAGAAATGTGATCTGTGACAGTTAGAACCCACCATGTGGTCTTCTTTCTTCTCAAGAAGGACCACCACCCCTGTCTGTTGGTCTTCAGTTTCTTTCCATCTCAGGTTCTATTTGGCTTTTTAGATCTTGGTACTTCAAATATTCGAACTCAAAGGTGTTGTAGTTTGTTCTCGATACTAACCTTCATCACCAGAGTGGTAGGGTTTATTCTTTCCATTTGGCATCTGCAATGGAAACAGAAGACTTTTATTTTCTAATCAAAACTATAAAATGTTAATAAATATACTTAACAGAAGTGGCTTTAGCACATGTTTTCTGTTCAGTCAATGAAATAAATGAAAAAAGCAAGCTGAGGGTTGAAGTGAGACCTTGGGCTGCTGCTCTCTCTTTGTGTGCTTCGTTATGGTCTTCGGTGGCGCCACACCCATCTTCCCAGACTTGAAGGACTCCAGGCGACTCCTCATGGTCCTCTGGAAGATCTCCTGGACCTCGTTTTCATCCTGGTTGATGTCGAAGTGGCTGCGGCTGAACCTGTACCGATGCTTCAGGCAAGAAAACACGCAGAAGTGAGGACAGATTTAATGTGGGGGGGTTGAGGGTGCAGCTCCAGCCTGCTGGACATGTCTACCTGCTTCCTGCCTTTGTAGAGATGCTGGTCCAGGAGGTGGTGAGAGTTGATGCCCTCTGCTTCTCGAAGTCCTCTCAGGTTCTGCTCGTGCATCTCCAAACTGACTGACGGGACTGGGTCTCTTCTGGAGATCAACAGATCGTTACCGGTGTCATTTATGTTGTTTTCAAGAGGAAAAAGGAAATTCTGCTCTACAATATCTGAGCAGTTTATTTACCTTTAGGACAGGTGCATTCATGATAAAAAAAGAAAGTACACCCTCTTTTTAATATCGGGGTTTTAGCATGTAAACTAAACACAATCTGGTCTTTGCTAGGTTCTAAAATGATTGAAATACAACTACAAGTGTAAAAAAACACAACAAATTTAACAATTTCATTATTTACTGAGAAATTATCAAGCAAAAGTGGAAAAGTGTGAAAAACTAAGTACACCCTAGCAGCTGATCAGATGCATTAACTATCTAGTCATCATCAGTGTGAAAACCTATTTAAAAGCAGGAGTTTCTCAGTTTGCTGCTCTGGAGCCTGCAGGTGTGTGTTAACGCCAAAGCGGAAAGACATCAGCAAAGGTTTCAGAACCACGAGCTATGTTTCCATCCTAATGTCATGCGAAATTTGACCGAACTTTTGAAATGTCACAAAAAAGAAAAAAAAAAAGAAAAAGTGAATTGGTCGTGTTTCCGTCTACTGGTTTGGAGTGAGTGACCCAACCAGGTGACCCAACGCGTGATTTTGTCAGATGTTGACGCTACACATGGCTGTAATAAACTAAACATGGAGGTTGCAAACAAGCATGGACCACACATCTCAGACCTCCATCCAAGCTGGAGGTTTGGACTCAGAAATTTTTCAGAGTTTCGTGCCTCTGGTGAGGCACAGACCCACCAGTGGATGGGGACGTCCACCACGCCCATCCCAGCCTGGAGTGCCTCCAAACGGCCAGTCCAGGCTGACGGTCCTACCCTACGTCCCGGAGATTTGGACTGGGAAAGTTCGCTAAGTCAGAACTGATTCAGCAAATGTGTTTCCATCTCCTCTTTAGCACATCGGAAAAGCCAAAAAACCACCTCAAACGAGGGGAAAAACTTTTTTTTTTAAGAAACTGGGGAAATTATTTCAAATTTTGCCTTTTCCATCAACCTTTTCTAATGTGATACTACAAAATGTGCAGAAAAAACATTGATGGAAACATGGTTTATGAAAGTCAAAGGTCATCTCCAAACCATCTGAAGTCCATCATCTTCCAGAGAGGAAGATTATTCCCAAGAGAGGAAAACGTCTCATCAGCTGCCAGCGTTCCCAGGAGCAAACGACCCAGCAGGTTCAGCCCGACGTCAGAGAAACGACCAGAAACCCCAGAGCTCCGTCTCTGACTCTACAGGCCTCAGTTAGCAGGTTAAAGGTCAGAGGTCAGGACCCTGAACCAGTACAGCTGCTGGGAAGGGCTGTAGAGGAAGACTCTCCTCTCTAGAAACAAGATGGCCGCCGGACCTGGGGGAAAGACGAGACTCCAGGGACAATGTCCTCTGGACAGAGGAGACCAGAGATGTTGGACCAGGATGGACGGAACCAGGATGGACAGAACCAGGATGGAGGACACCTGACATAGCAGATCAGCAACAACACCTGAAACCATCAAGCACGGTGGTGGAGGAATGATGGTTTGGGTTTTTTTGCACTTAGCAATCACTCAGTGGACCAGATAAGAAGAGAAACAGATTTCCAGATGATTCTCACTCTCCCTGCAGGGTTGAAACAAAAGGAGCCAAAGACAAACTTTGAAACAGCTCCAGAGACTCTGGAGATCAGTTCATCCAGAACACTCTAGAAGATCCAAGGAACATCTGCTGGTTTGGAAGGAAAACATAAATAAAGAAGTTTGGGGTCAGGAGTTGTTCTCTCACCTCATCGCTGATGCACCACCCTGATCATCAGCCATGTTAGCCATGATGTCTGGCATGGCCTCTTCATAGTCTTCTCCAAACTTCTTCTTGAAGTCAACAAATGCGCTTTCATTGCGGATGAACTCCAGAGATCCTCTGCGCTCACCCTGAAACAAGATAAGACCTGGACGATGTTTCGCCATCTGCAGCCTCACGTTGATCACCCAGAGGACGGCGTGAGGTCCTCACCTCGGTCACGTACTCCATGGCGTCCTGCAGGTTCAGCTGGTGAAAGACGTTGTAGAGGCGGTCCTGCTTCTTTCTTGCTGACGGCTTTAATAAGAGCCACGACATCCACTTCTCCTCGAAGTTCTTCCACCTTCAAACAAGCATTCACTGTAACTCTTGAGTTCGATGCTGATTTTAAAACAAAACAGGCTCCTGCACTTACTTGTTCCTCATGTAGTTGTCTCCTATTTGTCCGGAAATGTCCTCAATCGCAATCAGCATATGTTCAAATACCTGAAGCAAGACAAATGACAGATTTTGTAACATATAAAGCAGAGGTCTTCAGTGTGGGAGTCGTGAGATTTCTGATTAATTAGACATTTTTTGTATATATTTGTTTTAAATTCTAAGTTTGTTATATTTAAGTACACATTAACATGAATCCAGTATGTAACGAATTAATAAAATTAGGTGTGACAAAAATTGTTTAGTTTTATTGATACTTTAACAAGAATTTAACACCCTTTTAACAGCGGGGTAAAAATACATTGTATTGGTATGTAATACCGAGTTACACCACAGGGTGGCGGTGCTTCCCATGAGACAGTTGGGTGGATCTTCTCTTCTGCTCCGCACTCCTCACAGATACGTGAAGAAGTGCACTAGCAGTAAATTGTCTCCGTCTTATTTTTGTTTAATTACAGATTGGAAATGTCCACCAAGCACATTAATATGATTCCATAAAGATTTTTATCATATAACATTTGTTATTACACTAAGCAGGCTTATGTAGACTATTTTTTGAGAGTGAAATAACTGTTCTGCTGTGTTAGCATTTCGGCACTAGCATGCTAGTTGCCCGCCATCTTAGCAGCTAACTGCTTGTTCATGGCAAGTGGTATTATTAGGCCATCACTTTAGTATTCGATCACAATTCCGTGGCTTTTTGCTCAAACTGTTTAATTCAGATATTTACCTTGTTCTGCACTTTTTCTATGAGTGTGAGCTCAACGGGAGCAGCTCGCTTCACTTTCAGCCACTGGACCAAAGGTTTCATTGTCAGTCCCTGCAGTCACATAAATATATGAGACAGCATGAGAATCAAGGCTAGGAGGGGCCATTTAGGCCAAAATTCATATATATATATATATATATATATATATATATATATATATATATATATAAAGACATTCCCACACAAACAAATATTGTTTTATCATCATTCTGCAGCAACATTTCATTTATTTTTCAGCATATATTCTTCAGTTCCAGACAGTTTAGGAATGTTTCTTAACACTGTTTTGCTGATGTCATTTAGCTCTTTAGCTCCACAGGTTCTTTTCAAGCTGTGGGATGCTTTGCCATGTTTGGAGTCTGTGAATACTTTTAAAAAGCAGCTAAAAATATTTTTTTCCAAGAAGTCTTTGTTAGATTTGAGTTTTTTTGACATACAGTTATGATCCCATTTTGAAGAATGGATAAGAAAAACAGGCCTTGAAGTGATGTCATATTCATCTTTTAGAGAAACAGGAAGGCTCAGACTAAAAATGTCTAGAAATGTGTTTAATTTACATTTATTTTATACAAATTATTTTTTTTTACTTGTAATTTTTCCCCACAGAATAAATTCCTCAAATTAAAGGTTGTATTTTTCTAAAATTTTCAGTATGATTTTACATTGCTCCAATAACATAATATATTGTGTCTTTTACACTTTTTTAGCACTTTTATATCCTTGTTCAAGAATTACTTCCAGTCGCTGACTGGATGTATCAAATGCATGAAAGAGTAGATCCAGAATGTTGTGTTTATGTAATAGTTGTGTGTGAGGAGAGAATATGAAGATGGCTGAATAAATTATGGCTTGAAGGGACTATTATGCGAGAGGTGACAAGCAGACGCAAAAGTCCGGGTGCTTACCTGAAGAATCACGGTGAAGTAGACGACGATGAGAGTCGTGGACACCATCAGGTTCTTCTCTTTTATCCTCGTCTCATCCAGCAATGTTGCCAGCCCATAAGCCACAGCCCCTCGCAAGCCACCGTAGCCCATAATTACTTGATCAACAAAATCTATCGGGACGAGTCGGAACCTGTTCAGGATCCAGGTGAGGAAAAACACACCTGAAACACAAAGATGAAGGGTCAGTTCCGTGACCTTTGACATCGGGCTGTTTTTCCCCTTCGGACACGATGACGAAGGCTGGAACGTTCACCGATGAATCTGTAGACGAAGATGAAGAGCAGCGTGAGGAGGATGAAGCCTGTGTTCCAGACCCAGATGGTCTTATCGATGGCGGAGATGCCGAGGAAGACGAAGATGATGGTTTCTGAACCGTTGGCGAAGACCTTCATGGCATACCGGATGGTTTGGACAGAGTTTTCGTCCATGTTGGAGTTGATGTACTTCTGACAGCAAACACCGCAGAAAACAATCCTTCACAGCAGAAACAAAAGCTGTTGAGCTTCAGATTTGGATCTCTCTTGGTTCCATTATGGCTCTGATCTTTCAGAGCCGAACCCTGGCCAGATTTGATCAACAAATCAGAGATTACTCACGAAAGGATGGCAGACAGTGAGAGCATCTCGGCCGTGAGGTAGGCCAAGTATCCCAGGACGAAGATGAAGCCCGGCTCAATGATCTGGATGTTCTTGGTGCATCTGCTCAACAGAGAAATCAGCAGGCCGAACACCAAGCCCATCAGGGAACCGCCGAACGCCACCACGAAGAAGGAAACTGTTGAGAAAGATGGAGAAGATTCCGGTTCTCCCAGTTAACAGAATTCACCAGACCAGATTATTTCCAGATAAAAACTCATTCAATGTCTCACTTATTCCTTTGATGATCTCTTTAGCATCGATTGCACTTCCTCCAAGAGACACGAACGCATCAAATACGTTGAAGAGCACCTAAAAGATGGGTAAGAACTGGTGAATGTTGGTTTGGCCAAAGTCTGAAGAAAATCTCTGAGCAGGACTGTTTTAAAGTCTTGGTGCTTTAGGAAGAGAAAGAAATGAGGCTTCGGTCAGGGCAACGATGAAGAACCAAGTACGCACCACTGTGACTCCGTCGTTGAGCAGCGACTCTCCGAACACCATGATGAAGAGGACCTCGTTGACGTGGACCTGCTCGAACACGGCGATGACGGCCACGGGGTCAACAGCGGCGATCAGGCTGCCGAACAGGAGGTACTGCAGCAGCCCGATTTCAATGTCGCCTGCAAGACGAGGGTCGGGGAAAAGTCAATCAGCTGAGGGGACATTTAATACCAGACTCAAGATCTTTTTCCGTTCAAATCATGTTTAGTTGTTGCAGAAGATTTTTATTCGTCAACATTAATTCAATAAAAATATTTCTCAAAATAAGTCTTCTCGAGGATTTATTTGTTAAAGAGAACTTAAAGTTATAATTTCAATTTTTTTTGCTATTTTTCATATGTTTTAAAATAATAAAACAAATGTATCATTGTTTTATAAAACATAAAAATAACTGAAAAATAAATAATATTATAACAATATTATAATTATAATAATATAATAATATTTACCCAGCAGTAGATATATTTAGATATAGAGCTTTTTATTTTAATTTCTTGTTGGATTTATTAAGTCATTATTTTTTTGTTATTCTATCCAGCAAACTCCATTGAACTGTATGTTTAAAATTAAACATTAAAATTTTGAAAGCTTTACTTTCTTAAATAAACTTTTTATTTCTAATTTTAAATTTAGTGAAGGGATGTTGGCATGTTTCTATTGTCATATTCATATTTTGAATATAATTTAATCTTAGGAGATCTGAATTGAAAAGTTAAATTTTTTAAATTAATTTTAATTTTTATTTATTTATTTATTTGTTCAGTGAATACCATATAAAAATATAAAAAGTTAGTTTTTTGGTCAATTTTTGCTAAGATGTCCATGGATGTTTTGTCAGTTTTTCACCAGAAAAGAAGAACTAAAAACAAGTAGTTATTTCATATTTTTGGTTTTAAAATGAAATATCTGAAATTCACAATTTGTGGCCAATTAACTGATGAAGAAAATTTTACATTAAGTTAATTTTTTTTGTTTCATATTCAATATATTACAAACACAAAATCTCTGCCTTGGAGAAATTAAAAATTTATATATATAGATATAGATCTCTCTCTCTCTCTCTCTCTCTCTATATATATATATATATATATATATATATATAGAGAGAGAGAGAGAGAGAGAGAGAACGATGAAAATACACTTCATTTTTTTTTTTGTTTTCTCTGGGCCAGAAATGTTTAGTTTTTCATACTTTAAGTATGAAAACAAATCCAATCAAATGTTTTTATCCGTTTTTTGGCCACAAAAACAAACAAACAAAAACTTCATGTTATTTTCATCATTTTGCATTTTGCATCTATTCTCTGATGAGAAAATCCAACCAGCAGTAAATACCTAGAAGACCTCCGCCTACCTGTGCAGGTAAGCCATAATGCATCCACCTATTAACCAGCTAAGCCAATAGAAACTCTTAGTTACCCATGGCTCCGCCCTTGTGGCACCCCCACAGCGACAGCCCCAGGCTGGCGGCGTTCCAGCAGGTCCCGATGATGGCGTAGACCAGGATGCCCCCCAGGTTGGTGAAGAAGAGCTTGTTCGGCATGCTGTAGCCCGTGTCCAGGATGATCTGGGGCAGCAGGTAGAAGAAGAAGACGGTCGGCGTGAGCGTGAAGGTCTGGACCTTGTCTGCACCCCAGATCATCCCGCCCAGGATGAAGCCGAAGCAGATGAGCAGGGCGCTCTCTGGGATGTAGTTGGTCACACGGTGGTTGGCCTCGATGACTGAAGGACAAACACAGGTTCTTACTTCAGAGAGGACGTTTCCTCTGCAGCTCTCATGTTTTAAATCAAAGCCCAGCAGGGTTGTCTCCGTTTTCAAACCTCTAATTATTCCTTCAGCTCACTACGTCTTTGTTTATTCTGAGCAGAAATCAGCAGATAAAGCAGGTCTCCAGGCTCAGTTTCACCTACACTCCTCCCCCTCAGAACAAAAGAAGGACCTGCTCCGTTAAAGCGCTGGTTGTGTAAGAGCAGCCCCTTCAGAAACACCCTGGTCTCTGAGACAGGGCGGCCTTCAGCGGCTGGAGAGGACGGCTGAGGCAGAGGATGCTGTCCACATCTGGCTCAACTGTATGGACAATTAAAGGCCTGGCAACAGACGACCAGGCACACACTCACACCTGAAGGCAATCAGAGAGGTCAGCTGACCTAGCAGTCTTGGTTCTGGACTGTGGGAGGAAGCTGGAGTGCCCTGAGAGAACCCACGCATGCACAGGGAGAACATGCAAACTCCACGCAGAAAGACCCCGGGCCGGGAGTGGGACCTTCCTTCTGTGAGGCGTCAGTGCTCGCAGCTGCAGTCCGGGTTCAGATCCACAGTCAAAAATTCACATCTGAGTTACTGAGCCTGTCATAAGGGGGACAAATAGGAGCTCAGTTTTCAAAGTTATTCTTTCATTTATGAGTGTCACAGGTTCAATCTTAATATCTGGTACCACCAAAATAAAAGCTGGGTCTTCCGAACCTCTTTATAAACTCCCACTTTTGAATTGCTTCATGTCGCCTCTTTATCATCGTTTCCTTTCCGCCTTTCTTGGACAATATTTCAGCTTAAAACAAAGAAGGAGCCGTTTTAACAGCAACCCAGACGTTTAGCGATGGATCTGCAGCAGCGATGCAGCAGCGATGCAGGATCCAGTCTCACCAGCAGGACCCAGCCTGTTCATCAGCAAGTGAATTTGAATATTAGCTCTGAGCTAGCTAAATACTGAACTAACTCACAGCTAAATATTTAGCTTCTAACGAAATATTTAGTTGGTAAACCAAATATGTACCTTGCTAACTAAATGTTTAGTTTGAAGCGACATGTTTAGCTTCACACTGAGCTAAATCTATCACTTAGTTTGAACCTAGACATTTAGTCTGTTAGTTAAATATTTCGTTTGAAACTGTGACATGTATAAATGAATGAATAACCTGGTGAAAATATGACTTTGAAAAATGAACCCTCATTTTTTTTCTCCTTTATGCAACCTCCCCCCCCAAACTAAAACACTAAACCATTGTTCACTCAGGTGAGTTTTACCAAAATCCACCATCTTAATTGATCATTTAGAGAGATAATTTACTATGATAATTAAATATTTTATATTTCAACCTTACACCATATACATTTTTATGAAAACAATCCCCCACATCCCAGGGCCTCTCCAGGAACCTTTAAATGGTGTTTGGACCCCTGGGGAAGCGTTTGTCCAAACACGAGGACAGAAAAGCCAGGAGAGTCGCTGCGTCTCCTCCAGAACCTTCTTTTACGTCTGCTCTCCCTCCCAGGCAGCCATGAATAAATACAAATGGCCCCACAAACAGGAGCGCTAGGAAGCCGTTGGTGGAGGCGGTGAATCCCACACCGCTGTGACCTTTCAAAGTTAAATGAAAGATGAAATGCATTCATTTATTTAAGAACACAAAATAAAAAAAGAAGCAGGCAACATATAAAAAAAATAGAAAAATAATAATATAAGGTAAAAAAAAAAATAGACAAATCATTAAAGCAAAAAAAAAAAAAAAAAACAAAAAACAAAACAAACAAAAAAACCTAAATAAATACAATAACCATAGAACAAAATATAAAAACAAGCAAACAAACTGGCAAAATAAAGTAAAAATACATGAATGAAATGTTATATTATAACTCTGTTCTGGTAATATTTGATTTTCTCAACCCCCGGTATTCAGAGCCCAGAGATCCAAACTGTCCAGATTAAATTATACAGCTGCCTTTTTCTCTCCTTCTTCTTACTGCGTTTGGATTTTGAAACGAGAAACTTTCTGTTTCCTCCACATGAAGCAGGAAGTTTCGATGAAAAGTAACTAAAAGGAGCCTTTCGATTCAGTTGGCAGAGGAGCGATTTGCTTTAAGTTTGTACTGTAACTGAACCATGTTTGTCAGGTTGCAGCTGTGCAAATGATCAACTGTTGCTCTGAGAAGGCATCACTTTGATTTATGATTAACCAGCAGAAGGATGAATGAAATCATTTAACTTTTCCTTTTGCAAAACATTATTTCAACTAACAGGGTGTCACTGAAGCTCTGTTTGTTAAAGATAAAACCTCTGAGCGCTTTACTTTAACTCGTTCATTTCTCCTTTAAAATCTGGAGTGAAAAGCAATAAAAGAGAACAGTTTGTGAGACCTTCAGGAAGCCTGGGAACTATTGATCCGGAGCTTTTAAAGGCTGGAAGAGGAATGGATAAATGGAGGAATTTCTCCAGGACTCCACCTCATTAAAGCACACAAACCCGGCCTCCTCAAGCTCATTCTGCGTCTTAAAAACTTTTTCATGAACATTTAATTGAGTGTTCTTTAAATTGAAATTTTAAAAATGTTGTTTGTACTTATGTGGGATTATTTTCTGTATTTAGAAAGCAAAATAATGAAAATTATTTTTATTTTTGTTGATAAAGTAACATTTCCAACTCTTACTTTCCTCATTACCTACCAAGTTTACCCAAGAAGGACACCATTACCCATAAGGCAACGAGGTAAGGGGGCTCCACATGGTGCCATTTAAAGGAGACGATGGGGATTCCGGTGGCGCTGATGTGTCCGTCCCCGTGCTCACGGTGCTCTGACCTGGGATGCGATTCCTGAGGCGTCACAGACGAGATGAGGCAGAGCAGGAAAAGCGAGCCCAGGATCCGGGACCGCTGATCTCCTCTGCGGATCATTGGGAAAAGCAAAGCCAGGAACGTCTCTCTGACGGGTTCTGCACCTCTGCTGCACTGGGACACTTCTTATCTTTCTAGCTGATTCTCCTCCCGTTCATCACTGCTCTGTTTTTCCCCGCATCCTCATTCCTCAACCGCTGTGAGTTCAGAAACTTTCCACACCTGGACTCCAGCTTTTTGTACTGGGACCAGAGGAGGGAGTCACAGACGTCTCTGGTTATTCAGTCACGCCTCACTCGTTTGCTCTGTCTGCTCCTTCCGGTCCCTGACGGGTCCGCTCGGCCTTGTGGGACAGGCTTCCAGGGACGGCGTGTGTGATGGGGCAGAGGTCACTGGTTTGGTGCTGGGTGGACCCCCGTCTGCGAGTTTCGGAGGTTTTACGTCGTCTTACGCCTCAGTAATGATTGACCTTCGTGTTTCTCAATCTTGGTTAAAGACTCTCCGGATGTGAGTGGAATAACTGAGCCATCTTCACAGATGTCCAGAACAAACTGGGCCGAGACGTCGCAAATCCAAGCCTGGCACTTTTACTCACAGTTTCATCATTTTCATTCCGTTATTTCCATTTTAATTCACTTTGCCGTACTATATCAAGGCCAAAGGTTTAAATGATTTTCTTAAAGGTCGTTCTGACGTAGTTTGGTCAGTTTTTTGGCCCGGATGCAGCAGGATTGCAGCACAAAAGCTCTCGGACACATGGAGGCCTTTTCTGCGGCTCTGGGCGACCCAGCGCGGCCGCCTCACGACAGCAGCTGCTGCAGCGGACGGGTTCATGAGATCAAGACATTTCAACAACATCTTTAAGGACGCTAAGAATCCCTCTGATTTGATTTTTTTCTTACGTTGGTTTTCACGAGTTGGGAGGTGTTTCACAAATCAAAAGCTGGTTTCAAAGTATTAGTTATCAGCATAGATCAATTCAGGTTTCAGCAAGAAGAATCATCTGAACTGGTGCTGATGACAGAATTATCAGTGGAGTTGCCCTTTTTGGTTGTTTTTTTACAATATATGTTTCATAAATTTCATAAAGTTAAAACTGTGTTCAAAAGACTCAGAGATGAAATGACGTCCATATTCTTTCTAATAAATCTGACATGGCCATCTAGGAGCTCGTATCAGCATGCTAGCTGTAGCTTTCCGTCAACATGTCAAAACAGGAGTTTAACAGGTTACTGATGTAAAAAGTCACACTATTTGCCCCAGGATTGTATCACAACTGGTATCTTGGATTTAAAGGCAGAAACAACCCAAAGCTAACTACAAATAGCTCGAGCCGGGAGTCGACAGCCAGACCACTGCAAGTCTTGTTTGTGAGCATAAAGTTTCTCAGCTAAGAAAAGGCTTTCTTTAACCTTGGTTTTTATTTATCTGTCATCTGTCAACACAAAATGTCTACTGATCTCCATGAATAACTTAATAAAATCATTTAATAACCATTCTCCTCAAACATTCCTTCTGAATGTTTACCAACAACGAGCTCCTCCTGCCTCTCAGTTTTTCTCTGTGTGGAGAAAATGAAGGAGACAGCGTTTCACTTCAGATACTTTCTGAGTATTTCAACTTTCCTTCCATCCACCAGATGTGAAGCGACTTTTTATGGTCAACCGGCATGTTATTGCGAGAAAACTAGCTTCTGGCGATCTGAAGGTCTTTCCGGATACATCCCTGCAGAGCTGAACCTTCACTAGTGAAACATGGACCGATTATGTTGAGAAAAGTGAGACTCGCGCAATAATCTAAAGCAATCTGGTGATAAAGCTGCTGGTCAGAACTGGAGCAGAAATTACAACATGGATATGAATTGTCATAAGGATCTGTCTCCAAACTTCTGCTCTTCTTCAACATTTCTCCTGACTTCCTCTTCCTCTTTGGATAAAAAGCCATAAAATGCTTCACTTCATGAACTCAAATCCAAGCTGCACACTCTGCTACTATCACCACTTTAAGCATCGAGCTGTTGATCTGGGATGAAGGTAAACAGTGTGGAGGTGACTGTCCTTCATGAACTCATTCAGTCTGTCCGTCGCACCACTGAGAATGAAACAGCCCCACACCATGATGGCACCACCACCATGCCTGACAGTTGGTACAGAGGCTTAAATCAAAACTACAACAAAAACTCTGAATTTAGCATTTTTATTTCAGTAACAGAAAATGCTAAAAACTGGATTCCCTCTGATAGCTGCTGATTGGCCAGGTTTGCTCTCTGCTCTGGATCAACAGAGCCGTTCTGTTTGAGCAGAACAAAGAACAATGCAGTCATCAGACGGACTGGTTTCAGGACTGGTTCTCACACAGGTGGGAATCACTTCACCTCTCAGAACCACACGTGAGCTGCGACAGCACGACAAACCTTTGAGTCAACGCACCTGTTGTTATTTCAGTCTGGGGATATTATTTCTGGACCATCAGTTAAAAAGCATAAATCAATGTAAAACATAACTCGTCCATAGTTGAAGCAGAAATCACTGAAATTCTCACGTTGGAGAGAGAATCTGAAACAAAGGACCCTTCAGCAGTAAAAGCAGCTTTTTACCTTGATGGACAGATGATGGATGGATGATGGATGGATGAATGGATGGATGATGGATGGATGATGGATGATGGATGGATGATGGATGGATGGATGATGGATGGATGATGGATGATGGATGGATGATGGATGATGGATGGATGATGGATGATGGATGGATGGTCCAACGTCATTTTTTTGTTTTGTTTCATCTCTAATTAAATCGTATTTTCTCCTGCGGAGATAAAAACTTCAGACATCGATGTGCGAACATCTGTAAATGCAGGTAAGATACTGACTCCTTCTAAGTAGTCAACAGAACCCGTTTAAAATGCTGAGGGGTTCAGCCGACCAGATGCTGCATCCAGGCTGCCCAGGTTAACCAGTAACTCCAGACTGGAAACAGGAAGCCAGAACTCCCAGAATAAAGTCGGCACAAGACGAAGGGGACACGTAAAGTTAACGAGCAGGACACGTAAATGTTTGACGGTTTGGGCCCGGTGAACACGCGTGTTGCTCTGAACATGGAGGAACCTGGTTTATAGACCGTCTGCTCTGTGGGAAATCACTGAAACCAAAACGCGCAGAGTGAGGGTCTGTGTTCGAACTCTAAATGTTGAATGTGCCACATGGAGACGATGGAGTCGTGTTTCCAGAGATCAGGTTCCCTCCTGTAAGGTCTATAAAGCTTCCTTTTACCCCAGTCTGAGCTTAGAGACCGTTTATACTCCGAAAACTGGTACGTAATCAGCTTTGAGCCTTTTATGTGGAAATAAAGCTCCCCTGCATCTGATCAGAGAGTACGGTGTCATTCACAGCTCATCTGGCTCACCTCTGTGGCGGTTGTGCAATGATTGAAAGGTTCAAGTTAAAGGCCGGCCACCGTTCTGCAGCTCATATCAGGTCATTTGTTCATAAGAGGTTAAAGGTGTTCATGCTCAGCGGTGCGGATCTCACAGAGATGATTTACAGCATTTAAATCACATGCAACCAACACATGAGCCGTCACACGCGGCCCTGGACGACAGGCTTTATTGCCCCCCCGTCACAAGCTGCCACCTTCCTCCCTCGTCTGACAGGGAGAGCTATGAGTGGCCAGTCTCTTACCTGCAGTTTGGAAGAGCAGAAGCGAGAACGCTCATTTCTAGTCGCAGGCGCGTTTCAGTTAAAACACAGTTTAAAAGACAGTTAGCCCTGATACTGACCATGTGAATGTAAACCTTTGATTTTGAAAAAAGTTACAAAAAAAAAAAAAAAATCTCTAAAAATTGTCCTGGCTAAGTTTCCTGGCATTTAGCAAATAGAAATAATTTTGGAGATTTTAACTGGCCTGAAACGGGAGAAGTTTGGTCTGATTTAACTTCAGACAGTGAGAAAAAAATGAGGACGTGTCTTTTTATTCAGCGTATGTAAACTTCTGGCTTCAACTGTATCCTTGCAGCATCACCGGAGCAACCATGAACTCACAATTCAGAGAGACCAGTTAACCAAACTCTCATGTTTCTGGATTGTGGGAGGAAGCAGGAGTACCCTGAGAGAACCCATGCATGCACAGGGAGAACGTGCAACCTCAATGCAGGAACCCCTTGTTGCAAAGCAACTGCTGCACTAACGAACCAAATAGCTCACCTTCCTTCCTCGTCTTTACCATCTCTGACATCAGTCTGAGGAAAGTTTCCGCTCTGAGACGTCAGAGGAGTTTCTTGCAAGTAACCTTGCTGCATCTCCCTACAAACAGGAACTGGGCTTTGACTAGGCCCATGATTTTCCATTTCAAAAATCTCACCCAGTCCTTGGTGGGTTTACTGGGATGTTTTGGGTCATTTTGATGTTGCAGGGTCCAGTTCTGCTTCAGCTGAGCAGCGTCAGGTTTTAGCGGCTGGAGGATTTCTCTTCAGTCTTTGGCTGAAGACCACGAGCCGTTTCTCCCGCTAGCGCTAGGCTAGCTAGCGTTTGTTTTGGTTGCATTTACCCAGAATGCCCTGCGCTGTAGTCCACTTCCTGCTTCTGGAGCGGTCTCCAGTCTGCTTGGCGTTCACATCTGCATCCGAACCAAACCAGAGTTCACTTGAACCGAACCCAGACCGAGGTTTGGAGGCAGAACAGAGTTCACATCCCCAACCGGACCGGACCTTCCAGGCAGACGGACTGGAGCTGGATTAAAGTGGACCGAACAGGGCTGGACTAAACGCACCCTTAGTTACTTTATGACATTTAAGGACTTTTTTTTTTTTTTTAGCATCTTGCAGCCTGTTTTAAGGGTGGACTTGTTTGGACAGTCAGGCTTGCGTAGCAAAAGAAAACAAAAAAATTAAAAACCCTTGAAAAACAAGATGTTTTTCCTGTTATAAATGAAAAAAAAAAACTGTATTCAAGAACTATTGACTTAAAACAAGCTCCTCTATCATACTGAAAAGTTGCTTGTAAGTTAGTTTTGTCTTATTTCAAGTGTATTATGGTATATGCCCTAAAAATGAGACAGAAATACTTGGTAAGATTTTGTGTTTTTGCAGTAAGGTCATGTTGGCAGTGGCTTTGAATCTCCTCTAGTTGTTGAGCATTTGCTACACAGTGGAACGGCTGATTTAAAATCCTTTTAAGGCCTCTTCAGATCCCTCACCAGATGCAACAATCCTCTCTCTGAATGCCTTCGACGGATCCCTGGGTCTCACCGTGGTGTTCATGGCAGAACCCCTCTCTGGTCCCTGTTAAAATATCCAATAGACGGCAAGACAACCATCTTTTACAGGTGGGATATTAGCTGCTTGAAACCTTCAACAGAACTTTAGAACTTCCAGAACCAGTCAGATGGACCTTCTTCCTGATTTCCACACCCTATGTGGACGACAGTTGGTGAAAAGTCCTGCGGACGTGTCTGACGTCAGAGTTCAGTTCCTCTGTGCATCACACCAACCCAGTCCCATATTTATGTCGGCCCTGGTGAACATAGATTCCCTCACACCAATGCACGCTCATTCATTTACATTGTCCACATAGCTGTGACCCATTTACGCCTGTTGTGTACACAAGGAGCCACTAATGGCAATGTTTTGGGATCAGAACCGGCGAACACAGTAGGTTCACCTGCAGAGGTCACAAAGAGCTTGTTCCTGTTCTTCAGACATGTTCCTGACTGCTTTTACAAGAACGTGTCTGTTTTTATTTTAGCCTCTTATCTCTGATCTGTGAGTCATTCAGGCATGAAAAGGGTCCTAAACTCAAGGGATGAGCCACAGTTGTGTCAACACATAGCAGACAAGTTAGCAAAGAAACAATTTGGGAGTTTTGTTACCAGCAGACTGTCAGAAAGTAGCATTTCTTGAATTTCTTTACCTGAATCTACAAAACCAAAGAGAAACAGCAAAAAGACTGAAAATCATTGTGTCTGACGCAATAAAAACCAGTCAAAAAGTCCTGAGAGTCCTGAAGACAACTTTAAAAGATTACTGGAAAGTCTGGATCACAGGAAGTGAAACAGTTAGAAATCTTTAAACCCTCCTGATCAGCCGCTCAGACCTCTGAGAAATTTGCAGTTTACAGGAACAGTGAAGGACAGCCGGCACCTGAAGGACCTTGAGAACGTCACAGAACTGCAGCCTGAAGAGAAAAATACTTTCCTGAATCCTTAGATGTTTCAAACTAAATCAGCTTCATGCATCGATCTGGGTTATAAACTCTGCAGAAACGGCTATGATGGAAAACATCAGTTACACTAACTAAGCACCAATCATAAACATTAGTTCAGCTAACCCTAAGGCACTAATCATAAATATCAGTGCAGCTAACACTAAATCACTTATCATAAATATTAGCTCCACTAACCAAGGCATTAAATTCCACCATGTTGATACCTACTAGGATCAAACTACTTGCTGCGCACTCTTCATTCTTCGGAACAGATCTTTCACTCCCGGTTTCAGTTTTACAGTTGCTGAGCTTTGCTAGCTCTGTTGCTGATTTAGCCTGTTTGGCCACAGTAGGGCTTCAGTCAGAAAGCATGCAGGACATTTATCTGGAGAAATTCATTCAATGGAAGCAAAGTGCGCTAAATGTTTTGAAAGTTAGCAAAAACCTCTAAAGCGCCAAACAAAAAATGAGCTCCACTATTAGCGCATTAGCGAATTAGCAGAAGTGTGTCCACCACTGGAAACGATGCATCATTCAGTTTATTACTGGGGAAAAAAAAGTTTAACAAATGAATCATTTAACAAATAAATATTATAAATAAATATTATAACAAATAAATATTAATTAAGTAATTATGTCTATAATTATTTATTCAATGCTTTTTTGGTTGAATTGTGGCCTTTGAGCCCTCATAGTTCAACACAGAGTCGGATGTTTTGTTTTAGTTATTAAAGAAATGATCATCTTTTTAAAGCATGATAACTGTAACCTTAGCAAACTTCATCATCCTCAGTGAATGGCCTGATGAAGGCTCTTACCTCGTCAGTCCTTCAAAAGCATCAACGATCTGTGAGTAATGCCCAGGCCCAGAAACAGCCCAAGAATCTTACAGAACCAGAACCAGAAGCTTCCTGCAGGAACAACTGAGAGCGTTCCTCTGCTTAGAGCCAGACTGCTGGGCTTCACTGCTTCTTTTTCTACGTTTATTTCCTCCATGTTGCAATAAAAGAAGTTCATTTACTATAAAGCAAGACGGTATTTTATGTTTCAAGTTCTGCATTTTCAAAGTTAACACTAAATAAAAGCTCCTTTATTTCTAACTCACAACAAAAAAAAAAAACTACATAAAGGATCATTTTGACCTTTGAGCAAAATAGTTTCATACTCAAACTGTTTCTTTAAACTGTATTTGTTTAATCTGGTGCAGTACTTAAGGAAAATTAATAAATATAAACTTTAAAAGAAGCTCTGAACACTCAGAAGGATCAAATATTATTGTAGATATGATGATAAAAAACTAATGATCAGAAAAAAAGTGCTGCTGCCAGAAGTTGTTCTCGTTTCTCTCTGGAAAATGTTCAAGCGCTGAACATAATTATTAGTGGTGATATCTAATTTCAATTTTTGCCAAGTTTTGTCTCAAAAAGTACTTCTCCTACTCACTGGGAACACTTTAATCCACATTAATTCTGCTTTTCTGTTTGGAAAAGCAACTGGTTCTGCTCAGCACTCACCCAGTTTGCAGAGCCAGGAGACCAGGATCCACAGGGCCACGAAGTACGGGGTGGTCACATGGTGCCACTTCCACGTTACGATGGGTAAAGTTGTGATGGGCGCTGCTTCGTGCCCATTGCCATGGCTACCGGTAGCGGTCGTCTCGTTCCCGGTGCTTGAGGCTGTGTCACTCTGGCCCGCTGTGGTGTCATGGGCTGAATAGCTGCTGGCCAGACTGGAGGCCACCACCAGCAAGCAGAGGAACAGCGCTGATCTCCATCGGTCCCCCATGTTCTGGTGGAATACTGCTGGTTCCTGTTACCTGAGCTGTTCAGTCCTCAGATCCAAGCTCTCATTCCTCCTGACCTTTGACGTTTCTCCAAACATCCAGCAGTTTGTCCTCTGAGACCATGATGGCCCGTTTTCTGCTCTCCTCCCAGGCCAGGATTGGGTTTTCTGCAGCAGGTGAAGCTCAGCCCATTCTGATGCTCCACCTTCTCCTCCCACTTCTCACCCAGACCAGCTCGTTTGGCCACTTTCCTCAAAGACAGATTCTTTCTTTATAAACTGAGAATAAGAAACTGAAATTGAACCTCAAAGACAGATAGACATAACAGAGTTCAAAAGCACCTTAAGGACTGGACCCAAGGTTCTGGTCTCAACTGCAGACTATCATAGATGAGACCTGCTGAAACAAGCTGAGCTTTGCCTCATTTTGTGGAAGATAAAGCAGTTTTAACCACGATTCATGGTTTCCATCATCAGTGTTTCAAAGTTTATAGTAAGTTAATGTAAAAACTAAATGAAAAACCCATCTGAACCAGTTCGACTCCCCTTCTTTACGCTTTCTCTGAATCACACTTTGCCTTAAAGGGCCAGTACTGGGTGTTTTCCAGCCACATAGAATCATTTTATAGCTCAGTCCAGTAACTATGTTAGCTTCAGGCTAACATAGTTATAGAAATGCTGTATGTATCAAATATGACTTAAAAGAAGTTTGACTTCATAATTTAACGCCATGAAATTCTGTCTCTTTCAGAAAGTCCTGTTCTTTCTGAAACGCCGCCTTCAGGAAGTCATCACAACATCACTCCTCTCCTTTATCAGCGTTGCACTGAGAAGTAGCTCGTATAATGAGCTCAGCAGATGCGCAGCTCCACCAAGTATTTGCTTCATGCATGTTTGAGAAATCCTTTAATCTCCTGTGGCAACCGTTCAGCAGTGTAAAACGCAAACGGTGCAAACAGTGGATAAAACTCCGCCTTCAAGGCTGAAAGGTTTCGATTGGGTCGGTACCAGGGCAGACCGCGATTTGCTCCAGTAACATAAAACACATTTTAATGTCTCAGATTCACAGGTCAGCATAATAATATTTAAGATATTTGAAGTTACTTAAAGAGATGCAAAGCCCCCTCCTGTGTCTTGCAAAAGCATTCATGCTGGAAGAAGACTAATACTGCACATCAGCCTCTACGCAGTGGTGGCAGCATCATGCTGTGGGACAGGGGAGCTGGTCAGTTGATGGGAAAATGGATGGAGCTAAATCAGGACAAGGAAACCAGTTAGAGGCAGCAGAAGAGCTGAGACTGAGGTGGAGGTTCACCTCCCAGCAGGACAACCACCCTGAACATCCACCCGGAGATGGCCTAGTCAAAGTCCAGACCTGAATCAGGTGAGAATCTGTGGGAAGACATTCAAAGCTGCTAACATCCCCTCCCCCCCCATGCATGAAGCTGTTGCTGAGCTGGAGAGCTCCTTCAGTGACAGACTGCTGCATCCTCAGTGCACTAAAGAGCGTTATAGGAGATCCTTCCTCCCAGCAGCTGTTAGGCTCTAGAACCATCACTGCTAAACCCCCCCCCCACATTAACTCCCAATAAAACACATCGAGGGGGCGCTGGGTGGATCAGTTGGTAGAGCGGGTGCGCGGCGTGTGCCGAGGCCGTCGCCCTCGATGCGGTCGTCCTGGGTTCGACTCCTGGTCTCAGCCCATTTGCTATACGTCTTCCCTTTCTCTCCTCTCTGCTTCCTGCCTACGTACTATTCAATAAAAGCCACCAGAGCCTAAAAATATCTAAAAAAAAAAAAATACAAAACACGTTAAGGTTTGCAGTTATAACATGACAGCGTTCAAAATTTCAAGTGGTGTGAATACTTTTCCCAGGACGTTTCTGTGCCATGTTTTGTGTGAAAGCAAAGCGCCAGAATGGATGCTGCATGCGGGTCAAAGCAAGAACCTTTATTTACCAAGTCAGACTGAAGCTGGAAAAGATCTGACAAAAAAACAGGAGAAAACAGAAAACCGGCGGCTGTAGGAGCTGAGGACGGAACACAAACACGAAGGAGAGTCTTCAGATGCTTGTTGTGCTTCGTAATGACCTTTGACCTTTCCAGTCTGGATCAAAGCAGAACATGATTCCTGCTTGTTTTTGGGTCTGACTCTCTGAACTTATTGGTAAAGACGATTAAAAAGCAATAACATAAATTCATGTTTTGCCACAGCAACACTGAAAAAATCCAGCCATTAAGCTGAACGGCTGTAATCAGAGGGAAGCATGTATTAATATGACTAAATAATCCCAGTTTTTAACCAAACAGCTGGAGCCACAGCTACTGGCACCTGCATCACATTCTCTTGAGGAACATTTTAAATAAAAATGACTTCTTGGAGTAGTTTTCCACCGTACTTTTTACTTCTGCTTGATTAATATTACTTTGAAGTAACTCTGGCTTCTCTAGTACCTCTAGTAACTTCAGTCGATGACCAATAAACACGTTTAAAACAAAAACGCACCAGAAACAGACTTACAGTCTATGTTAGAGTGAGACCTCTTGTTCATACTCAAGCTTTGTCATGGTAATATTTTCTATCTGCTGATCCTGCTGGTTTTGGACTGTGGGAGGAAGCAGGAGTACCCGGAGAGAACTCACACATGCACTGGGAGAACATGCAAACTGCATGCAGAAAGACTCCAGGCTGGGATTCTAACCAGGGACTTTCTTGCTGCAAGGCATCTGTGCATAACTTTAGATTTTTTCTCTCTGGTTGCATCGTTTTCCTAAATTAAATCAGATGTGATCAAACAGTTAGGACCTTTTTATTTCCACTTGAGTAAAACACATGAAAGCATTGTTATTAAATAACTGAAGTGTTTTTTCTACTTTTATTTTCCTTTTTAGTTAATAATCTATGATTCCCTTCTTCTAGAAGTCATCTGTTGTATATTAGTATTAACTGCAGGGGTGCAGATAATAGTTGGTCAATTATTCTTTTAAAACCAGATTTTTTTCCCCAAAAATCAAAAAACTTTCATAAAATGTTAAATTTTTGTAATTTTTTTATTTTTATTTTCAGGCTTCACTTTCCCCCAGTTTGCCAACAAATATGGAGGCCAAGGTGTTTTATTTTCTACCGACAGTCATGAGTATTTCCATGAAGCCGCCTGATTTTAAAACTTCAGAAGCAGTTTAGATTCAACTAAAAGTGGACTCAGATCCCAGAAGGTCCCAGAAGGTCCCAGCAGCAGCAGCAGCAGCAGCAGCAGCTCTAAACCGGATCAGGACAAACCGCTCCCCACCGAGCCGCTGAGCAGTTTCAGGTTCTGCAGGGTCTTTACTTTTCCAGGGTCTGATGGAAAACTAAAGCAGTGGGAGAAAAACTATAAAATCTATAGAAACTCTGCTTTTTCCACCTAAGATAAGTAATATTTTACAATGCTTGATTTGACTGAGGAATCCAAATATCACGGTTCTAAAATGCCACGAACATTTACAGGTGTCTTTAGGAGACCCAGAAGTGATCTCAAACAGAGTTCACTGCTTTAAAGACAAGCATCAGAGCTGAAGGAGGACGATGGATCCATGAGAACCGATCCGTTCCAGCAGATCCGTCTGTGTCTGGATCTGCTGGTTCTGCAAGCACAGCTCCGCCCACAGAGGAATGGCTGCAAAAACGTTTAGCGTTTCAGGTCGTCCATGTTTATAAATGAAATTAAATGGAGCAACAACCAACAGGAAATGTAATCTAAATTGGTTGAAAATCTGTTTAAAGCTTTACAATAAACTAATGATATAATACTGTTGTGTAATTTCACCCAGCCTTTAAATATGAGTCCATCTGAGTGGGAAACACATCCCTCTTTAAGATATGCTGTTATCACCCTGATAAGCCTCTCTTTGTCCAGTAGGACAGCACTTTTCTTTCTTCTACACTCCTCCATATTTTATTTATAGAATGCCAAATGTTCGAGGTTCTGGTATTTAAAAGAGTTCAGGATGTGGTCCATTTTAACAAATGTCCCATCTGACCAAAGCTCCATATGGTTACGTTTGTGATGGTAGGACTACACTAAGTTTTTCCTATCATGCCTCACAAGCAGTCAGATGTAGATGGAGTCTAATGTTTGCAGATGGAGTAATGAAAATTAACAAAGTTCCTGATCGTTAGGGAGTGTGCACAAGCTTTTACTTTTTGCTGGTGTAACCATTTTGCTAATAAAAAACTAAAAAGTGTGGCTTGCATTTGTTTTCTGGCCCTTTTACTCTGACCTCTCCAGATGAGATGTGGTGCAACCCCTCTCCTTCTGATGCCAGCTAATGAACAGAGGGAGCACCTGAATCTGAGCATGAAGCAGCAGCGTGACTGATTTAGCCGCAGGACGGCTCCGACCTGGTCGGGATTCGAACCCATGACCTTCCAGCTGTGTTCCAAACGCCCTGATGCAGGAACGAAAAGCTTTCAGCTTCAGTTTCATCTTTTCTCAGGAAGCCGCCTGTTTACGGTACAGCTCTGTTGACTGTTCATTAGTCAGCTCATTGCATGAAACCGGGTCAACCCGGTGCAGAAACTCCTGCCTGTGATCCGAGGCGACGAGACAGACGAGGCTGCGTCGGCTGAAGCATATCAGGCAGTCAGCAGCTCTGAGACGAGCTAAACTCAGCCTGACACGAACAACACAAAGGCCACTTTTATTATTTATTTGACAAAAACTGAGCAACAGTCTGGAAGGAGGGAGTGAAAACTTCATGTTTGCTGCTTCCAGCGCGGAGCGAGGGAAACGCCTGATCAGCTGCTGGTCTCCCCAGGAGCAGACGTCCCAGCAGAGTCAGCCCAACAAGGAGAAAGACTCTTCACAGCAAAAACACCAAACCTCACCGAGTATTTCTGCTCCGGTGTCCACTGCAAATATCCTGAAGACACCTGAAATCAGACAAAACTAACTGACAAGTAACTTTTCAGCAGATATAGGAGCTGGTTTTAGTCTGTAATTCCTTAATATTGATGAAAAGTTCTCGTTACAAGTGAAATAATCTGCCAGTGGAACAGGATATTTTAATTTATCATATGGGGATGGCCTCTGATATGGGAAAAAGTATGAATCTATGTTTGTTTGCAGCTGTTTTACTGTATTTTGTAGCAGCGGGGGTACAAAGTGTCTCTCTGCGCTGACCGTGGCGTGCATGGAGACGTCAAACTGTCCTGCAGAGCGGAGGACGAGTAATTAGAGTGCCAGCATGGAGGTGTGCTGAACGACATGCTCCGCAGGGCGGTGCAGGTCAGTCACCCAGGTGTTGAATAAACACGGGTTCTGATCCGGTTCCGATGAGACGCATCAGGGTCGTAACAGCGGAGGAGCAGCTGATGGATTTAAAACAACGCTGATTCACTGAGAGGTGGCGCGCTGAACAGGAAGCACCTGCTCAACATGGCTCCTGCTTCCTGCCTGAGGGTCAAAGGTCATCTGCAGTCGAAGATTTGACGCTGAAGTCATCAGATCTGATGGAACGTTCTTCAAATCATCAGTTTTACCTTTTTGTTTAAATTTTTCCTTTAAATCAACATTTGCAGAAATCTTTCTTTTGCTCTGTTGAGATGATTACAGATAACCTGATTCAGTGCTTCGTAAATATTTTCACAACGCTTACATGTATGACCTTATAACTACAAACTTCAATATCTTACTTTTTTTCCTTAACAAATAAAAACTTAAATGTGTGGCATGCACCTTTCTCTGCAGGTCTTCTGGGTTTGTCTCCACCAGCTGCCAACATCTACAGACTGGAATATTTTCCTCCAATTTTCTTTGCAGAACAGCTTCAGCTCAGTCAGACTGGATGGAGAACATCAGTTTTCAAGTCTCGCCACAGATTCTTAGCTGGATTCAGGTCTTTACTTTGACTAGGCCGTTCTGGTCTCTTCTGATCAGAGCGCTTTCTTTCACATGTTGCTGTGTCTTCTAATTAACTGCAAACATGACTTCTTCTGGTTTTCTTCTTGTCTCTCTTCCATAGAGGGCAGATTTATGGCATCTGGAGGTGGTTGGTTGGATTTTATTTAGGGATATGAGAGTAAAAGGGGGCTGAATACAAAGAGTTTTCACATTTTTATTGATAAAAACCTTTAAATACCATGAATCTTTTCCTTTCACTTCATAGTAATGCAACAATTCACCGTCTAGGCTGTGATTTAGATGCAGCTCTGATTTAAGTCTAACAGCCCAGATTTTCAGTGGTTATCAAAAACACTCCTGATAATTTGGCCATAATTAATCATTTTAAAACTTTTTCCACATTTAACTGAAAACACATCCTGTTCAGATAAACTACAAAACAACCAAACCTGAAAACAGAGTGTAGAAAAGCTACAAAGATGTAAAAGCATCTTAGGTATTAGGAGAAGGGACAAAATTGTCCAATCACCAATACGTCCCCACATCTGATAAAAAAAAAAAAAAAAAAAAAAAAAAAAAAAAAAAAAAAAAAAAAAAAGTTTTTCCACTTTTAACTAACTTTGTCTTCACAGTTTGACTGCAGAACATTGATGTTTAAGGAAAAAATGCAAAATAAATGAAATCCTGCATTAAACCCTTCTGTTTTTCATTTCTCCAACTGCAGAGGTTAGTCAACAAATCTCAGGAGGAAAGGGACAGAAGAAACTGGTGGAAGGAAACCCAAAACATCTGAGGTCATCCAAATCATCCAGTTTCAATAAATTCTACCAAATCTTGAGGAAATAGATGCAACTTACTGAATTTAAAGAAAGTTTAAAGTGAATTCTCTGCCTGATTATTCTGTCATTCAGCAAACTGAAATAACTTGGCTATGTTTGCTGACCGAAAAAAGCAAAATCAGTGAGAAAAAATGCTTAAGTTTCTTTTTAGAATTTTTTTGTAAATATCTGGTTTAACTGCAGAACTGCGGAAGGTAAAATGCTGTAACTAGCTTAATTTTAAAGATGTGTACATGATCTTGATATCATTTCGATGTTCTTTTATTGCTTTCAGATGAAATGTGTAGTGTAGCTGCTTTTTTCATTTTAATAAACATAACAAATATTAAAGATTAACTCTTAATGTTATTATACATACAATAATACATCACAAGAACATGTCTGGAATTTAGATTGATCACAATTTTCACATTAAAATATTGATTCATTGTTAACATAAGATTTTAATTTAATTTAATTTAATGTTTTATTTTATTTCATTTTGATTTATTTTGTTTGATTTAACTTCATTTGGTTTATTTAATTTTGTTTCCCTTTTCCTGTGATTTTATGTATTGCGTGTTTAATTTAATTTTGTTTTATTTTATTTCATTTCCTTTTTTTTTATTGTAACTTATTTAATTCATGCAATGTTATTTTAATTTTTTTCCCTTCCTTTCCTTTCATTTTAATTTATTTAATTTTGTTTTATTTAATTTAATTTAATTTCTTTTCACTTCCTTTCAATTTAATGTATTTTATTTGAATTAAATTTTATGCTAACTGTTGCTTCTATTAGCTAACCGCCTCAGGTGAGCGCGCTCCCCCTGTCGCGGGAGCGCGCGGACAGGAACCGTCGGAACATGACGGAAGAAGAAGAAGATGCGGCTGGGTGAGCATACATGCGGGTTTAAACACCACAGAAACACACATTTGTGCCGTTCGGACGGGTTTTAACGCTTCAGCTCGACACAGATCGTTCGTGTGAACCTCCGGGGATGTCCCCGCGTGTCTGCGGTACTTCACGGAGCCGATATACCCAACTAAAGTCACCAAACTCGGCGTCGTGAGCGAAGTTGTGTCCAGGGGGAAATGGTCGCGCTCAGCTTCGTGTTTGTTTCAGAGTGAATGAGGAAATAAAAACTCAGCTGTGGTGATTAGAAACGGAGCATTTTGGGCAGGAAGGCGGACCGATGTCAGTGTGGTGTTTCGGCTGCTTGACAGCTCCACGTCACCCATCAGCTGACGAGCTGGAAGGACCACAGGGGCTTTTATTCTGGGAAAACTGGGACACTCAGCTGGGAAACAAAGAACTGCCCAGTCCTGTAAGAGCTGAATCTGAATCCTGCTTAAACAGCCGACAGTCTGTGATCAGAGTGAGAGAGAAAAACTTTAAAATAGCTGAAACTTTTGGAACCAGAGGTGTGGCTTCAGGAAACTTCACTGCCTCCATTGGATCAGAAATTAATTACACCTTCAACTCATGGCAGTTATGTTTTAATGAACATGCAACAGCTGTGGTTAAACGTGTTTCTTTCTTAATCCATAGGGTTTAAGGTGATGTCAGACACCCTTTCCAACTCTTCAGGGGAGGCTTTCCACAATGTTTAGGAGTGTGTTTATTTGAATTTCTGATCATTCCTGAGGTCAGACACTGATGTTGGACAGGAAAGGCTGGCTCACTTTATCCCCTTTATCCCCTCTAAATAAACCTGAAGGTTTCCTCTCAGGTTGAGGTCAGTTCTCTGTACCGGACTAGTTCTTCCCCTGCAAACTCTGTCCTCCAAGTCTTTATGCACCTTGCGTAGTGCACTGGTTGGAACAGGAAGGGGCCATCCCCAAACTGTCTCCTAGACGTTCACTGCATGAAATTGTCCAGAATATCTTGATGTGCTGAAGGATTGAGAGACCATTTCACTGGAACTTGAGTCTGAGCCCAACCGCTTCCCTCCACTGGACCAAACGTTACGCTTGACTCAACACAGTCCGCGACGTTCTGCTCATCTGAACAGAATCTGTACAAAAACTGCAGCAGAAACACTCAGGCATCTCAGCTGAGTCCACACTAATCAACACTGATCAACATCTCCTCCTCACTGCAAGAGTTGGTTTGAAACAATTAAAGCAGGAGCTTTTCCTGCTCCAGCCTCAGACGTTTCTCCTCATCGATCCGAGTGACACAAGTCAGGAGGATCAACACGAGTCCTGCAGAAAGATAAGCCACGTGAGTTCCTGATAGTCGGGCCTCACACCACTGCTGTCTCGTGTCGGCTTGTTTACGCTCATTTAGTTTCTGATGTACAGCGCATCACAAAAGTATTCACTCCCCCTTCTCCACGTCTTGTTTTCAACCCCAACGTTCAAAGAGACAAACTAGGGGTGCCACTTGGCCTGTTGCAGTAATCAGCTCATTGTGTGATAAGTTAAAATGAGCTCGATCATTTCCACTCTGATGATTAACATTTTTTGCAGGACGTTTGTTTACAGACATCATAATCCATTTCATTTATGATTTTTGATTGTGTACGGTTTTCATTTCCGTTTTAATTATCATTTATTATCAAGTTTGTGTTTTATTTTGGATATTTATAACATCTTAAAAAATTACGACGGTAAATACAGAATATGGAAAAAACAAAAAAATAAATATATTGAAAAAGAGTGATGGTAAATTTAAAAAATTACTAAATAAATACAAAAAATGAGAAAAATCAGATGAAATGTACATTTTCTGCCTACAAGCAAAACACAGAGTTCATCAGTAGCCAAGAGTGAACTTTTAAAATGTCTCAAAAAGAAAAAAGCGAATTATTTGTGTTTCCATCTGCTTGTTTGGAGCGAATCAAGCAGGCCACGCTGAGCGTTACTTCGTCAGATGTTGAGGCTATGCATGGCTGGAATAAACAGGAAGTAGAGGTTGCAAACTAACACGGAGCACACTTCTCAGAATTATTTTTGTTTTGCGTTTCCTCGACGGCTTCTAATGCGATACTTCAAAACTTTGCAACCACACGAAAACAAAGCAGGAGGAGAAACGCTGCAAACTGGTTCCATGAGCAGAAGTCCTCCAGACCACCAGGGGCAATAATGGAGAGTCCTCCCCCCCGAGCTGCAAGTTTGGAAGTTGACCTTTTTCAGGGTTTTGTGCCTCTGGTAAGGCACAGACCCACCAGTGGATGGGATTTTTCGCTACATCTGAACTTATTTAGCTAATGTGTTTCCATCTCCCCTTTTAGCGCATTAGCTCTTTTTCAGACAAACCAAAACCACCTCAAAGCGAGCGTTGAAACTTTTTTTTAGCAGAATTGAGGAAGTTATTTTGAATTTTACTGTTTCCATCAACTTTTTTTAATGTGAAACTTCAAAATTTGCGTGTTAAAAAAGCGTTGACGGAAACACTCCGAATGAAACGTGGTGGCAGCATCATGACCCACATCGAATCTGTGGCAGGACTTGAAAACCTTGATTTACAGATGTTCTCCATCCAGTGTCACTGAGCTGAAGATGTGGGGCTCAACGATTAATCGGATGAATCGTGATGAATCCAATTATCGCAACAATCGTTAACTAATTTAGTAATGGATCAAACGTTAACTGGAGCATGGAGACTCTAAAAAAGCCCATTTGCTTTAAAAAACACAGTCAGAGCAGCAATGAAGCCGAAACGGTACTAAAATATAAACATTTAGCATTTTAAAAAAACCCTCTTAGTCTGTAGATCTGTTCTACCAGAACTGCTCTGGTGGCAGCTTCAGCTCCACATGCTTCACATTCTGGAAATAAATCTCCTATTAATCACCTTCTTCATCGACAGAGATCTTTAAATATTTCATCCATTTATTGTTTCATCTTTAACTCCAGATCTTGATGAAACCTGAGGGTGATTGGCAGCGCTAAGCCCCGCCTCCTGGCTCTGATTGGCTGTTTCAGGTCGGGAGCGGGGCGTTTCTTTAGACCAATAGCAGCTCAGGGAGGAGGAGGAGGAGCTCCATCTCAGACCAAACTGTCTCCACATGGAGACGGTTTCAACAAATATGGAGAAAACATGTTTATGTAAAAGTTACTGCAGCTTTAAGCTCCTTTTTGTCCAATTATTAATCCCATAATAACCAGCAGATCAGTCCTCTCCTGTACTGGTTTCCAGTCCAGCAGGAAGAGCTGAGCTTTCCTCATGTTGATGTCAGAAGGATCCATTCAGCTGCAGATGATCCAGCCTCACTGAAGGATGATGATGTTGCATTTTCGGCAGGAAAATGTTGATTTTTTTTTTTTTTTTTTTTTTTTTTAAAGTGAATTCATTAGTTGATTTGAATCTTTTCATGCATTTCTGATATTGTATTAGAAAGGCTTAAGTGGTTAAATGAAAGCTCTGTGGAATGTGATTAATCGCCAGAATAATCCAACAAACCCCAGAAGACCTGCAGCTGAGGAGGTTGTAGCATAAAAATGTGAAGGGGTGTGAATACTTTTCTGTGCTTCCACTCAATCAGCTTCTCTCATCGGTTCCA
Organism: Anableps anableps; assembly: GCA_014839685.1. Classification (NCBI taxonomy): domain Eukaryota; kingdom Metazoa; phylum Chordata; class Actinopteri; order Cyprinodontiformes; family Anablepidae; genus Anableps; species Anableps anableps. The sequence goes on from CM026079.1 coordinate 33,989,532, forward strand.
AAGTTCTGCCTTGAGAATTCAACCCTTGACCGAACAGATAACACGAGTACAGATTAATCAGCGCAGCAGTGAGTAAGGGCGCTCTGTGTTTCACCTTGGTGATTGTCTCTCTGCAGATAGCGACCTCATCACATGTCCCCTGATCGCTGATAGCGCGCAACCACTCAGGCACAAACCTTCGTCTCTGGTTCTCTGCCTCCAGACTCAGAAATGGATCACAAGGCTGTGTTCAGAGCTCTGGACAAAGTCTGTGAGGACAACATCTCTGTCCTGTGTGGACCCTCCGAGTCGCCGTACGGCACCGTGACCAAGCGCCTGGTGGCGTGTATGAGGAAGATCCAGCAGCACGGCCGCGCCCTGGAGCCGGTGGTGGCCGGCTTCACCGCCGTCTACCATCACTACGACTTCGACTCCCAGACGCCTGGAAACGGATACCGCACCCTGGTCAAGGTAAGGCGCGGCTTTGTCGTCTGTAGTCCTGCAGGCCCGCGCAGCCTTAGCATCGACCTGTCCCTGTGATTTCATTCAGATTTTATAGTTTAGTTTTCAGATTCGAGGTAAATTCACAGGACAGGATGGTGAAACAGCATGCTCTGCTACTGCAGTCAGCTCTGCTTCTGCTTGTTCTTCCACGGTGTGACATCACGCCTCCACTACTACAGTTTTGTGTTTTCAGAGACGACCTGGTACCCACTGTTCTCGGGTTTTAGTTCCATCGGGTTCCTTCTGCTCCGTAGAGGTGAAGCTGTTTCAGCTCCTGTCGTTTCTTCACGACTCTCGCTGTCAGGCTTCGTTCTCACGGCAGGTCGTGATCCTCGGTTCCGATGTTTTTGCTGAAATCTGATTTTTATTATTACTAATCAAACCCGGCCTCAGTCAGACGTCTGAGTGGCGGGTTAAAGCGACCCCAGAAGAAGACCGCAGCCCCCCCAGCAGCAATAATGGCCGCCGGCGTCTCTGGACGGGTCCTACAGCCGCTGAGAGCCGACAGCACCGCCACCGGATCAGAACCAGACGCAGGAAGCTGAGCAGCAGGAAGAAGAACCAACAGCAGCGGCCTTTAGCGGCGCAGCGCCTGCAGCTGCTGGAGAGGACCTGTCTGGAGGTGGAGTCGGACTGGGAGCGCTGGGACCGGGATGGGAGGCTCCACCGACTCTCATCGCTTCATCGTTTTCCGCTCGGCTGCTTCTGGCGCAGAGTTATGACGTAAAAGTTGGATAAACGCGACATTCGGACTGCAGGCGCTCTGGGAACTATCGGATCTGATTTAGTTCCAGTGTGGAAGCGGGACAGATCGGGTTTTTGGGGTGGAAAGAGCGGAACCGGGCTGCGCTGGGCTGCTGTGAAGGCAGCCCGAGTCTCTGGATCCAGAGGAAAACTAGTGGTTTCTGGTAGAAAGCAGATCTCAGGGTTCCTTCCTCAGGCAGGTCGTCCCGGTCCTGAAGCACGAGAGGAGCTCCACATCATCATACCTCCACCACCGTGTTTGACTGTAGCGATGATGTTCTGGTTCTGAAACGCTGTGTTGGCTTTGCTCCCGATGGAACGGGACCAGAACCTTCCAGAAAGGTCCGGTTTTGATGATCATCAAAATGTTTCTGGTAAATGTGAGGCAGGTCTTTGGGTTCTTTTGGGTCAGTTCTGGTCTTGGAACTCTCCCATGGAGGCCATTTCTGTCTCTTCTTCTGGATCCTGACCTCTGACCTTAACGAAGGCAGTGAGGCCCGCAGAGCTTCAGATGTTCTTCTGGATCTCCTTGATGAGTCGTTGATGAGGTCCTGGAGTGGTTCTGGTGGGTCAGCCTCTCCTGGAAGGTTCTCCATGGTCCAGGTGAGGATCCTGGTTCTACTGAGTTTCTCTGGAGAACCAGAACCCTGGAGATGGTTCTGGAAGCTTTTCTGGTCTGATGGATGTCAGAGACTTTGTTTCTCTCCTGTTCTTCTTTAGATCGGGACCTGATGTGCTGCTGACTGAGTTTTAAGCAAATGTTTATTTGGGACATTTGCAGTACACACATACACACACACACATACACACACACACATACACACACACATACACACATACACAATACACACATATATATATATATATATATATATATATATATATATATATATATATATATATATATTCGGATTATTTACATTCTACAGATGCTTTGTTTCCTTTTTTTTAGCAAAATAATATATTTTTTAGTTTTTTATGGCTCCAGTGACCTTTATTCTGCTGCTTGCAGGTCTTGCTGTCCTGCCTTCTGCACATCATCCATAAAGGCCGCTACATCGCCTCCAACTGCAGAGGAGCCTTCTTCAGGGCGGAGCACAACGCCTCGGAGATGGAGGCGTACTGCAGCGCCCTCTGCCAGCTGCGAGCCCTGCTGTACCTGGCCCAGCGGCTCATCCACGACAACGACCACGGTCAGCTGTACACGCAGCAGGACGCCGACCTGAGCGACCGCTTCGTGCAGGAGTACAGCTCCATGCACAAAGCCTGTTTCTACGGACGCTGCCTGGGCTTCCAGGTGAGCCGACAGCGACACCGTCCTGTCTGTCCTGCTCGTCAACCGTTGATCCTTTAAGAGCTGCTGTGTTTGGTTTCCCAGTTCTCTCCTGGTCTGCGGCCGTTCCTCCAGACCATCGTCATCAGCATGGTTTCTTACGGAGAGACGTACGGCAGACAGCAGTCTGGGATAGGTGAGACTCTACACTGCGTTCCCAGCAGCCCTGTTCAGTCCGCTTTAATCCAGCTCCAGTCCGTCTGGCTGGAAACTCTGGTCCGGTTGGGGAGGTGAACTCCGGTCCGCCTCCAAACCTCGGTCTCGGTTCGGTTGAAGTGAACTCTGGTTCGGTTCAAATGCAGATGTGAATGCCAAGCGGACCGGAGGCCTCTCCAGAAGCAGGAAGTGGACTACAGTGCAGGGCATTCTGGGTAAATACAACCAAAACAAACACTAGCTAGCCTAGCGCTAGCGGGAGAAATGGCTCGTGGTCTTCAGCCAAAGACTGAAGAGAAATCCTCCAACCGTTTTCATGTCGTTTCCTTCATTGGTTCTTGGTGCAGCGCCCCCACAGGCAAGGAGGGGAACAGGTTGCTGAAAGGGTTTGGTTGGTTTGACTCGGAGCAGAGAGGAAGAACCGCAGCAGCTGGACATGGAGGACATGCTGCAGCTTTGGTCCCGAATCGAAGCGAGTCTAGCGGACTGTCAGGAGGGAAAACAGCCTTAATCTCATGCTCTGATTGGAGATTAGGGAGGGGAATTGATACAAATTTATCAATACCGATTCCCTGGTGATTCTCACTGAGTTAGGAAATAAACTCTTTAAAAAGGCAGTGTTATGTGAAATCAACTTTTTTGGGCTTTCCACTATGTTCTAATGTTATTCCCTCATCAAAAACACACCTGGAGTGTTGCTTTGATTCTTCAAGCATTTTTGAGAAATCCTTCTATCTCCATGGCAACCATTAAGCTATGCAAAACCCCTGGACGGACCTAGCGCCGCCTTAAAGGTTCAGCACCTCCTCGGAGCTGCAGTTTCTAAGCTTCCAAGCTTCTGCCTCACAAAGCACCCCTCCCCAGCGACTCCCCCACTCATCTCCTTCAGACTTGCGCCAGCAATTAGAAAAGACCTGGTGTAACTGCGCACCTGTTGAGCTCATTATATGAGCTACTTCAGTGAAACGCTGGTAAAAACGTTGTTAAAGGGTTAATAGAAGAGTGCTGTTGTGATGACTTCTTGAAGGTGTAGTTTCAGAAAGAGCAGGAGTTCTTAAAGAGACAGAGGCTCAATTTCAAGGTGTTAAATTCAAAATTATGACATTTCTTTGAAGTCATGTTAGATATATACAGCATTTTTATAACAACTGAAGGTAGCATAGTTACTGGACTGAGCTATAGAATGATTCTATGTGCCTGGAAAACACATAATACTGGCCCCTTAATAAAAAAAAATGCACCATTTTCTTTTCAATTCAAACAACATTAAAGCATCAGTTTTGGGGGGGGGTTTGGCTCCCCCGTCCTGGTGTGATGAGTTTTCCTCTCCCTGCAGGAACGGCCGCCCTGTCCCTCCTCACTTCAGGGAAGTACGTCATCGATCCGGAGCTGCGAGGGGCCGAGTTTGAACGCATCACCCAGAATCTGGACTTGCGCTTCTGGAAGTCCTTCTGGAACGTCACAGAGTCCGACATTTTATCAGTAGGCAGGGTCAAATGCTCCTTATGTCATCAGATCACCAGAGGAGCTCTGCTGTGATTCAGATATTCACCCCTGGCGTGTTTTCCTTCTCCTAGGGTTTCACCCGGATCACCTCCAACCCGGTGCAGGTGAACCTCACGCTGACCCTGCCTCCTGACAGCCTGCGCCTCCCTCTGGCCTCGGACCCCCGCCTGTTGACCACCATATCGCCTCCCGTCGCCCACTGGGGCCCCGGGCCGGTCCACATGAGGCTGATCTCCTACGACCTGCGAGAGGGTCAGGTGAGGGTGCACAGGAGTGATGCATGGAGCCGTAACTCCACCGGTCATCTCTGAAAGAGGCTGCGTGGTTTCAGTTCAGACAGGAAGTCTAAAGGGAAGCGTTGCTCTGGAGCTCATCCATAACCACACAGATTGAGGTCTGCATTGACTTTAAACATTTTGTTTCTTAGCTGCTGTTTATGCAGAATTATCAGCCTGAAAAAAATCAGCGTTTGGTCGTTGAAAACAGAGGGAGAGTCTGCAGAGCTGCAGAAAGACTGAACTGTGCTGTGAAAAACCAGATTGTTTTGGGTTGTTTTCTCTAGTCACACCCAGGCCTGATTATTGGCATCCTACCATTGGAATCCTACCTAAAGAACCGGGATTTCTTTGTGTCAATCGGCAACTTTTCATTGAAGCGGACAGAAGTCACGTAGAGTACCCCAAGGTTCAGTCCTGGGACCCCTCCTATTTAATATCTACATGCTCCCACTAGCTCAGATTATAACAAGTATTAAGATTAGCAACCGCAACTACACAGATGATACACAGCTCTACATCACGATGTCACCAGGTCACTCCAAACCCAAATCCATGCGTGGAGGTGCCAAAACTTTCTCCAGCTGAACAAAAACTGAAGTTATTATCTTTGGACTCAAAGAGGAACGATCCAGAGTCAGCGCGCAGCTTCAGTTATTCCAGCTAGAAACTAGTGATCAGGCCCGAAATCTGGGTGCAGTGATGGACTCAGACCTGAACCTTCAGAGACACATAAAGACAGTTACAAAGTCAGCCTTCTATCACCTGAAGAACATTTCCAGGATTAAAGGACTGATGTCTCATCAAGATCTAGAGAAGCTCATCCATGCGTTTATCTTTAGTCGCATTGATTACTGCAACAGTGTCTTCACAGGTCTGCCTAAAGAGTCAACCAGACAGCTGCAGCTGATCCAGAACGCTGCTGCTGGCGTTCCCACTAAGACCAGGAAGATAGAGCCCATCACCCCAGTTCTGAAGTCCTTCCACTGGCCCCCTGGAGCTCAGAGAATAGACTTTAAAATCCTTCTGGTAGTTTATAAATCGCTGAACGGCTTAAAGACCTGTTGTTGTATCAGCCTTCCAGACCATTCGGGTCTTTCTGGTTCCGGTCTGCTCTGCCTCCCCAGAACCAGAACCAAACATGGAGAAGCAGCTTTCAGTTTCTATGCTGCTCTAATCTGGAACAAACTCCTAGAAAACTGCAAAACAGCCGAAACACTGAGTTCCTTTACATCAAGGCTGAAACCCACCTGGTTAGAGCTGCTTGGATCAGTAGTAACTGGAGCACTGATCAATATATTTGATGTATACTTGATTGATGTTTTTACAGTGTAAAGCACTTTGAACTGCATTGCTGCTGAAATGTGTTTTACAAATAAACTTGACTTGGTAGACCAGTAGAATCAACAAATCAGTTAAATAGAACCTGTCTGATAACATGAAGTAGGCTAAAAGATCTCAAACAGGTTCAGCGACGACAGCAAGAGCTGAGGAGGACTACAGAGCAACCCCAGAACAAAAGCAGAAGGTCCTGGGAAGATGCTGCTGAAGCTGCTGAGAAAGAGAGTTCTGATCATAGCGGACTGAGTCCTGTGGAAACATGAGCTGAAAGGCCACTCAGTGAGGAAGAAGCCAGTAGAAGTAGTAGTCTGTAAATGCAGAGCTTCGTTTGTGAAGACATGTCCAGCGGTCTGATGAAGCTAAGATTGAAGCCTTTGGACACAACGACCATTGTTGAACCGGAGGAAACAGAGGGAAGGTTTCAAACTGAGAACAGCGTCCCAACTGTGAAGTATGGAGGTGGCAGCATCATGCTGTGGGGCTGCTTTGCTGCAGGAGGAACTGATGCGCTTCATCTTCAGGAAAGAAGATTATGTAGAAATATTGAAGCGACATCTAAGGAGCCAGGAAGTTGAAGTTTGGACACAAATGTGCCTTCCAGATGGCCGATGTCCCTCAGCACGCCACCAGATCAGTGTTTTAAGGAAGCGACCATCATCAAGTCCTGATCTGAACATCAGAGAGTGGAGCTGAAAGCAGTGTGAGAGGCAAGGCGGGCCTACTAACCTGACCCGGTTACGCCGGTTCTGTCTGGAGGAATGGGCCAAAATTCCAGCAAACTATTGTCAAAGCTCGTGGAAGGAAGCCAGAGCAGTTGACCGAGGACAGACAGTTTAAAGGAGGCAGTTTTACTAAACGCTACATTTGAAGAAAGCTTAGAAACTCCTAACAGACCTGAAAACTTGGTCAGAGCCAAGAGGTTGTGTGTGTTGTTTTTTTTTACATCGTGTTTATGTCTGGTTTTCCGTGCTCTGTTTTCCTTTTCTCCGTCCATATTTTAGGACAGCGAGGAACTGCTCAGGTTCTCCCAGAGTGATGTGGCCCCCATCTCACCGCCTCGTCTGCCCTGGCTGCAGAGGAAGCCGCCGTCTCCCTGGCTGCTCGTCCACTTCCACGGAGGAGGCTTCGTGGCCCAGACGTCCCGTTCCCATGAGGTGAAGCCAACACGCCGCTGCTGCAGCGATAAGGAATCAGATCTAGGGCTGCAGCTAACGATTATTTAATTGATTATTCTGACGATTTATCGATTATGATTTTAAAAAAGTCACATTCTGCAGATTTTTAATTTAGCCACTGAAGACTTTTTATACATTATTAGAAATGCATTAGAAGATGCAAATATACAAACAATTCAAGTGTTAAATAAGAAGACAAAGATTTTCTTGCCTAAAATGCAACAGCAGCATTCGTTTAGTGAACGATTGATCATCTGCAGCTGAATGAATCCTGACATCAACATGTGAAAAGCTCAGCTCTTCCTGCTGGACTGGACACCAGTACAGGGGAGGACTGATCTGCTGGTTATTAAGGGATTAATAACTGGATAGAAAAATGTGCTTAAAGCTGCGGTAACTTTTACAAAAATATGTTTTTCCTTAATTTGTTCAAACCGTCTCCATGCCGGGACAGTTTGGTCTGAGACAGATAATCTGTGGAAAGATGGAGCTCCTCTTCCTCCTCCCTGAGCTGCTATTGGTCTAAAGAAATGCCCCGCCCCTGACCTGAAACAACCAATCAGAGCCAGGAGGCGGGGCTTAGCGCTGCCAATCACCCTTGTGTTCGCGCTGCTAAATGAGCTGATGGTGGAGAAACAGCTCACCCCTCCAGGAAAACTGTTTACCCGCCCTCATCGGTGGCCATGCTAGCTAGCCTTAGCATTAGCAGCAGGCTGTGCTGTGGTGAACCAGCTGTAGTGGCGAACCAGTGTGCAAGCTGCACGTACATGAGGGTGATTGACAGCGCTTAGCCCCTCCTCCTGGCTCTGATTGGTTGTTTCTGACTGACTGGTGGATCTTCAATGCTAAATGTTCATATTTTTTCTTCAGTTTTGGCTTCATTGCTGCTCTGACTGTGTTCTTCAAGCTAATAGTCTGTTAATGATCGATCAATTACCAAATTAGCTGAAGATTATTTCAATCATCAGTTTATCACGATTAATCCGATCGTCATATTTTGTGTTTTTGTTTCATCGATCAGAATTATCTCCGTAACTGGTCGAAGGAGCTGAGCGTCCCGGTCCTCTCCGTCGACTACTCTCTGTCGCCTGAGGCTCCGTTTCCTCGAGCTCTGGAGGAATGTTTCTACGCCTACTGCTGGGCGCTGAACAACTGTCGCCTGCTGGGTCCGTGCACACTCTACACCTCCTGTACAGGCTTCCACTGATTACTGCCCGTCAGCCTTAACACACACAGTACCTTGTTCAAAGTGTACACACCCCTTCTGATTTATCCTTTCCATAGTTTGTCATTTTAAAAACACAAGTTTCGATGTGTTTTATCGGGATGAGTCAGAGGAACAGAAAGCGGCGCATATCTGTGAAATGGAAGGAAAATGATTGGATGGTGATGTTTTTGCACGGAGTCAGAACTCTGGAGAACCTCCTCTGCTGCAGGAGTTTATCTCCACCAGAACGTCTCCAGCTCCGTCACGTGGGATGGAGAACATCTGAGAACATCGGTTTTCAAGTCCTGCCACAGATTCTCAGTTGGATTCAGCTCTGCACTTTGACTAGGCCATTCTAAGCCATGAATCTGCTTTGTTCTAAACCAAGGGGGTTCAAAGCGAGGCCCGGGGGCCATTTGCGGCCCCTGGACTGATTTTTTTTTTTTTTAGGCCCCCCGACCACAATTCAAGAATAAATGAGGACAAAACTACGACTTTTAAATCAAGCTCTACTTACAGAAGTGCTAGCTGCAACACTAAGCGATCATCTGCGCTGCCTCTGTTGTCATGGTAACCAGGACCACGCCTCCCCATTGACTTGTGCTCTAACGTCCACCTCGGTGCAGCCAGATCTGCTCTGAACTGCTGGATCAAGTCTCGGCTGGATACAGGAAGTGCTTTCAGAAGGAGACTGACCCACATCCTGTTTTTGTTGCTGAAAACGGATGAAATGTTTTTACAGTTTTCTTCAGTCGAGCCCCCTGGAGGCCTTTCGGCTAACAAGGAAAGTTTTGGACCTCAGATCCCGTTCCTACAAAAAACATGATTATTTAATTCAAATACTTCATGCTATTAGTTTATGGTTGAGTAGGAAAGAAAACAATCACACATTTCTGTGATTTTAATTTTTAGAACTATATCATTTTTGGCCCACGAGAACTTCTGAGCAGAAGGTTTTGGCCCACATGACAAAAAGTTAGGACACCCCTGAGCTAAGCCAACCAGCTCAGTCAGGTTGGATGGAGCTGGATTTAGCTTCACCCATCAACTCTGACCAGCTCCCCACAGCATGATGCTGCCACCACCATGCTTCACCAGGAGGATGCAGTGTTTGTTTTGCATGTAGGCCCAAAACCATGATGCTGGTTATTCTCTGAGGAACCTCTGAGGCCAGAACCAGAACATCTGCAGTTGGACCCAGATTAAAACAGACTCAGCTGGACTCTGGCTGCTATTAAACGTGTTCTGAAGGCAGCTGGAATCTGCAGATTTTATCTCCTGTTCTGCTCCTTTAGTTTCTAGGAATCGCAATCCAATCTGTTCCCCGAGTGCAAAGACCAATGGGATCTTTTCGTATAAAACGGAGCCTGTGGGGCCCGGTTTCAGGCCGAGCCGCTGTGGTCGGAGTGAAACAGGAGGAATGTGATCTCTGTTGGTGCTACCTCCATGTTTTCAGACAAACCGAATGATTTTCAGAGAATTGTTTGGACCTACAGCAAAGAGAAAGGGGAGTTTTTCCAGCGTGTCTTTGCAACAGTATCCTCCAGATTTTAGTAACAATGGTGAGATTAAAGGGGGGTGGGTGCTCTGGAGCTTTATGTCGAGTGGAGATAAAGGAAATCTGAGCAACAAGCTGAGCTACTGGAGTAGAATAGGGCTGCAGCCAAGAATTACTTTAGTTATCGATTGTTCTGACGATTAATTGGATGAAAAATGGTCACATTCTGCAGATTTTTAATTTCACCTCTTAGGCTTTTCACACAATGTTAGAAAGACTTTAAAAGAGGCAAATAAATTATTAAATTCCTTTTTCAAATAGGAAAATAAACATTTTACGACCTAAAATGCAATAATATAACTTTCCTTTCGTGAAAGTGAAGCAGGAGAAGCTAAAACTAGGAAAACCACTAGAGGAGTTCTGGGAGAACAGATTTACTGACAAAAGAGTTTTTTAATCTTAAATGCAAAATGTTTATATTTTATGTTCAGTTTCGGCCTACTTACTGCTCTGCGTGTGTTGTTTTTTCAACACGACCTTTTCTAGAGTCTGAATACTCCACTTAACGATTAATTGATTACTAAATGAACTGATGAATATTCAGTAACCGATTAATCCGATCAGTCATTGCAGCCCCAGAGTAGAACCAGCTGGTGATACGACCCACATCTGGGTACCGTGTTTAAAACTGAACAGGTTTCCTCTGATCCACAGGCTCAAAAGTATACATACACCCCGCTGATATTTGGTGGAACGCCCTTAAGCAAGTCAAACCTGGACCAGACACGTTCTGGATCCCCCAGCAGGCTTCTGGTACCATTGAGAAGAGTCCATTTAAACTGGTTGGACCCATTTTGGTGTTCCAGCAGAACGGTGAACCCGAACTGGTTCTGGACTGGATGAATTGGGTTGTACTGAGCTTCTGGAATGGCCTCCCCAAAGGTTCAACCCGTTAAAAATTTCTGGGTGTGTGCAGGAGAGCAGCCGGTTTAAATCGAGTCAAGAACCTTGTTGATGGGTCCAGAAAGGCAGTGGTTGCTAAGAGACGCTGATCCAAATATCCGTTGGGGTGTATGTAAATATATGAGCCTGTCCTCTCTGATCCCAGGCTCCACTGCGGAGCGGGTCTGCCTGGCCGGAGACAGCGCCGGAGGGAACCTCTGCATCACCGTGTCCATGAGGGCCCTGACCGCCGGGATCCGGGTCCCCGACGGCATCATGGCCGCCTACCCCGCCACGCTGCTCACCACCGACGCCTCGCCCTCCCGCCTGCTCACGCTCATCGACCCTCTGCTGCCTCTGGGCGTTCTCGCCAAGTGCCTCAACGCCTACGCAGGTATGTGGGCGGGGCCTTTCCGGCGCCTCCAGGACGCCGGTGGGGGGGGGGTTAATGTCAGATGTGTGGCGCCCAGGGCAGCTGACAGCTTTTTCCTGGGCCCAGATGATCCCAGACGGCCCCCAGCCGCGGCGTTCTGCAGCCACTTAAAGACACGATTCTCCCCTCCGATGCGCTCCATACTCCGGGTTTTATGTTTTCCTCCTGGGGACCGGCCCCTTCCTGAAAAACTGGAAATATTAACATTCTTATTAATATGCGTCACTGGTCCTCATTTATCCTTCAGTACATTAATTCAGTTGATGAATCTAATTAAAATCTGAATCATACATACACAGGTGAAACCAGAAGTTTACATACACCGAATAAAAAGTTACAAAAAAAAAAAAAAAAAATCTCCAAAAAATGTTCTCGTTATTTTCTGGCTTTGAGCAAATAGGAATAATTCTGGTGACTCTGACCTGAAACGGGAGAAGTTTGGTTTGATTTAACTTCAGACGTTGAGAAAAAAATGTGGATGTCTTTCTTTAAATTCAGAAGTTTACATACGTGTGGTCAGTATCAGGGTTAATTGTCTTTTACCCTAGCTGACTTGGGTCAAACCCAGTTCTGCCCCCCCCCCCCACTCCACCCTGGGCCTGGGATAACAGACCCAGCAGTCCCCCTGGTGGCGCCACCTAGAGGTCTGACTGCTCTGCCAGATAAACAGCTACTGGGCTGAGAGACGATAGCAGCTGATAAGTTTAGTGGAAGGAAGAGATGCTGTAGTTTTTAATTTGATTTATATTATTACTGCTTTAACAATTACATGAAATAAATTCTATTCATAATGTATTTTATTTGAAAGTAAATAAAATAGTTGATTTAATTTTTAGCAGCTTTAACTGGTTCCTTGGAAGGAAGCTATAAAGGCCTCCAAGCTGGATCTGTATCAGCTTGTATTAATGGTAGAATATTTTAAACTGGCTCTAATAGTTTAGAGGGAATCTTTGTTCCCTGGAAGGAAAAGTTTCAGGAATCCGCTCTGGATGACGCCGTCTCTCAGGTTGAGAGTGACCCGGCCCGTTCTCCCCAGGTTCAGACTTCCAGACGGTCCAGCCTGCGGAGAGGACAGGCAGCCTCAGCGCTCTGGGCCGAGACACGGCCCTGCTGCTCAGCGACCTCACTCAGGGAGCCTCCAACTGGATCCAGTCCTTCCTGGACCCGGCCAGGACGTCGCCGTCTCCGTCACACTGCAGGGCGTCGGCTCCCGCCGCCTCGTCCAGCTCTGCAGACATCCTCCACTATCCAGACGGCTTCCAGCCACTGCGCTCCGAGTGTCACGCCTACGTCCTGCCGACGTCCTGCCCCGTCATCAGGAACCCGTTTGTGTCTCCGGTGCTGGCGCCGCCCAGCCTGCTGAAGGGCCTGCCGCCTGTTCACTTAGTGGTAAGAAGGAACAGAACGGTTCAGCTTATTTCTATAGCGCCATTTCACAAAAACTCCCCTTTAACAGGAAGAAACCACCAGCAGAACCAGAACCAGAGCCAGAGCCTGGCTCAGTTCATTTTCCTCCAGATTTATGCACCATTACAGCATTTCAGGTGAAATAATGAAAGGTTGTTCCCTGACAGGTTCTGTTTGGGAACCAGAACTCAGAGCAGGTTCCCAGAAAGTGTGGAGAGAAAATTGACCAATAGAAACGCTCCCACTGGCCCCACACTGACCAGTAGAAGTGCTGTTGCTAACGTCCACTCAAATAGAAATGCGTCTTCCCACCAGCCTACGGAAGGAAGTCCCGCCCCCAGAAGTGGGGAACGTAATCTGTAAAACGCGATTTGAAAACAATGTAATTTGTAAAATTCGGTCTGAAATTTTTTTTGGCAAAAATTAAATCTGATTTTTTTTTTTTTTTTTTTTGAAAAATAATTTGAAAAAAATGCCAAATGTTGGTTCAGCTGTTGCATACACATTGTAAATATTTTTTTGACTGAGAAGTTTCTCAAAGTTTCATTTTTTTTTTTACTTTTTTTTTTCCCCCCAAATTTCAATTTTTGAAACCTGTTCTTTGCTTGCAACAATATTGGAACAAATTTCTCTCCGTAAAAAGGCAGCCAACTTTCTGATTCACGAAGGAAATCTGTGGAATAAAAAATAATTCAGGCAGAAAAACGGTGCAAATAAAGCTGCCTTTGTCCTGAGTAAGAGGTGAGCTGGTCAGACCCATGACTCCTCTGCTTCACTGCAGGTTAACGCAGAAACCCTGCAGGTTCTGACGGACCTGCTCTTGATTCTTGATGAGGCGTTCCCTTCTGGACTTAAATAAACTCCGATAAATGGGACGATGACGCTGCAGAGATGTATTTATTGGTTGGTTCTGTTTTGTCTGGATCAAGACTCAGGCCCGGCTAAAATCTTCCAGAACCTTGTGGGGAAGATTTGTTGGTCTGGTGAAACCAAGCTGGAATTTTTGGGTTAGCACCGAGCACCAGCAAAAGATCCCCACAGTGAAACACGGTGATGGCAGCATCATGCTGTGGGGAAGAAGGATGGAACCTGGGGTGGAGGTTCCCCTCCCAGCAGGAGAACCACCCTGAACATCCAGCCACAGATATTATGGGATGGTTTAGAACTCAAGGCGCGGGGGCCAAATCTGGCCCGCCGTAGCTTTTACTGTGGCCCTCCAGACTCCGGGGGGGGGACGCATAAATAGACCCTTCAAGATAACAGCTGTGCTCAAATATTATGTTATCAATCAAATCAAAGCAGTTTTATCTGTATTCTGCCAAACTGCATCAGTCAGTTCCTCCAGTGTTGGGCAGAAATTCACTTTCTGCACTTTTTCACGCAAAGGCATAATTGTGAGTTTATTGCAACTTTTCTGCAAAAACTCCTTTTCCTTCCGCCTTCACAGTTCTGCTCCGCTGCTCTGTGTTGGCCAGAGAAGACCCTCCCGTGGGTCGGGCTTCGCCGGTGTGCAGGCGCAGCGGCTGACCGCTTGTCGCTGCGTGTTTCCCTGCAGGCCTCGGCGCTGGACGCCTTGCTGGACGACTCGGTGATGTTTGCCAGGAAGCTGCGAGCGACGGGCCAGGCCGTGACGCTGACGGTGGTGGACGACCTTCCTCACGGCTTCCTCAGCCTGACGCAGATCTGCAAGGAGACGCAGTTCGCCTCCAGCATCTGCGTGGCCCGGATCAGGCAGATCTTCCAGCCACAGGAGGGCGCCGTCGGCACGCCGTCCGCGCCGCCAGAGACTTAGATCCGGCCCGCCGGGTCGGTTCTGCCACGTCAGGAAGTAAAACTGAGGGCAAAATAACGCTGCACTTTAAACCTGCACTACACAGCTTCACTGGATCAGATGGACCTGTTGAAGGTTCTGGTGCGAGGAACGTCCAGAACCGCCGCAGAACATCTGTCCCTCAGGTTCTGATTGGGTCTCTGGCACCAGAACCTCCTCGTTCAGCAGCTGATGGATCCGGATCAGGAGGATGGAGTTCGACTCCTCAGATGGTTCTGTCGGAGTGGACGGGCCGGGTCACTGGGTTGGACCGCTTTGTGATTCTCCCGGGTTGGGGAACCAGACGGCCTCCCCTCAGAAACACACTCAGATCCAGACGGGATGCGCCTCCCTCCGGTGAGTTCTGGTTCTGGTTCTGTTCTCCCGGGAAGATGGAGCTCATCTCCAAGCCCGGCCGCCTTTCAGCTGCTTGTATCCAGGATCCGGTTCTTGCAGCCCGGATCCAGATGTCAGAACCACCGGTAGGAGCCGGGCCCAGGTCTTCATCTCCCTCACCCGACAGCAAGCTCTGCTCCATCCAGCCGTCACATGATGGACCTGAACCGGACCCCTTGAAGCAGACGGACCACCCGGGTCCAAACTTCACCTGACTCCTGGTTCTGTCCGGTTTCCCTCCGTGCTACACTCCATGAGCTCCTTGGTTCCTCAAAGGTGATTCAGGTTTTTCTTTAAACCGATTTATTTTTGTCTTCAGAACCTTTTTCCTGGAAAGGTTCTGATGACCCGCTCTGACAGAACCCATCCTCCTGGTCTCCGTGCCTTTAACAGAACCTTCTGCTCCTTCTCAAGCATCCCAGCTGGACCTGATCAGGAAGCTCCCTCCAGATGTTATTAATATTGTTCTGTTTGGACCTAACATGTAACTTGATGTTTACAGCAGTTTGTGAAGAGAACAAACTGTGAGCTAATTCTGACCGAGTGCAATAAACCAGAACTACCAGAACTATTTGGCTCTGTTGGCGTATTTCCATCTGGGTCATAACCTGATGGTAGCAGTCAGCTGCAGAAACTACCTCCCATCCACAAAAATCTTTTTCTGTCAAATTATTTTACAGTTTTATTATGAGATTAGAAAAACAAAAATCTATTTTTCATGTTTAGTGTTTGAACCAGTATCGATCGACAGATGCTTTATTTATCCCCTGTGACTAATTAAGTAAAACTTTATTCCTAAAGCACCTTTTAAAGGTTTAAAATCACAACGGGATTTACAGGAATGCATAAAAAACCCAGAGAAATGAATAAAAATCAGCAGATGCTTCTGCTGTTGAGGTCTGATCCTGCCAAAACTGACAACAAATAAATACATGAGGAAGTAAATGATGAAATAAAATTGAAAATAAATAAATGATGAAAAATTGAAAATAAATAGAGGAAATAAATAAATGATTAAATAAAATTTGAAAATTGAGGGAATATAATTGAAAATTAATGAGGAAAATAACTAAATATGAGGATTTTTAAAAATATATATATTAAGAAATAAATGAATATATGTTGTAATTATTTATTATTAACTTCAGATAAAGTTGAATTCAGAATAAAGGATCCAAGTTACTAATTTGCAAACAAAACATTCACTTTTTCCTTTTAAAAACAATGAAGTTTAAATTGATCTACTCTGAGCTAAAGCTTTTATACTTACAAAAGGCTCCTAAACTTCAGTGCAGAGTTAAATAAACAAAACAAGTATTTTCTTTAAAAATGTCAACTATTGAACTAAAATTAAATTTAAAAAGCTGCAAAAGTCCAAACTGGTGACAGTCTGGAGCAATTGAAACAAATATAAAGACATAAGGAGCTTTTCTGTTTGAACAACATACTAATTTTTATCACATTATAACAAAAAAACAGCGTGAAACAGAACTTGATCAGATCCTGTAGACGAGACCTAATGTTTAATGCTTGTCTGCGCCATAACCAACTTTATATTTTGCATCAAATTTTTTTATTCTAACAATAAAATATATTTTGTTATAATAAAGTGAAAATGGTATTGTTGTGACAATATAATTTTTAACAATATATTATCACATAAGTATAACATAATATGTTGTAAGAATGTGTAACATGTCTTGCAATAACATGATAAATCTGTATGTTGTGATAACGGCATATTGTTCAAACGTCAAAAATATACGGTAAAAACATAATAGATTATATAAATGTCAAAAAGGGTGTTGTTGGTAGAATAAAGTTTTCTCCTGATGACTTTAATTAATGTAAACTGTCTTAGTTCAGAGCTTTAGATTCAGGGTAAAAACAGCCAGAAGCTTCCTGCCATACCCCTGTCTGACGGCAGGTGGCAGCAGCGTCACCTCAGACGCCTGAAAATAAGCCGCAGGGATTCATCGAGGAAGAGGAGGCGACCATGTTGATTTAAAGGAAGAAGAAACACAATAGAGACAATTTATTTCAGGATATTTTCAGCTAATTTAGAAGAAGGTTGTTGATTCAACGCACTCAGAGCATCGCTCGTACAGTAACGGAGGATTTCAGGTATGTTTATCGGACTTTGGAGCGTGCTCTGTCGGTTAAAACCCTGTTGTTGGCACGTTAGCTCGGTGCTAAATGCTAACTGTTGTGTTGGATTTATGAAGCGTCAAAGATTTATACTCAAATAAAGGTCAAATTATGTACAATGTTACTCAGAATCGGTGTGTTATAACTTTATTTGTATTTACATGAATAAATTTTGCAGTTTTTAGCCGTAGTGTCTGCGCTCGGAGTTTAGTTTAAGTTTGTTTTAGCCGTTAGCTGCTAATACATTCCCTGACGCGTAGTTTTAACGCCACCTTAAAGGTTCCCGGCTCAAATAGAACCATAAACCCATCAGAACCCTCCCTAGACTGGAATATGTGATAATCTATTTTATTTTTAACATTAATTCAGAGGTTAGTTTTAAATTTGACTCTTGTTGTTAAAGTTAACCGAGAGTGGACGTTAAGTTGTGATTAGCCGTAGCTTGAACGGTGAGTCCTCCAACCTTTACGGAGTCACTTTGTTTCTGTTTCTAAGTTTAACCTGTTCTGAACGCACCTGCTGTTTACCTTCACCTGTTTACCTGTGAAGCGTCACAAC
This sequence comes from Anableps anableps, assembly GCA_014839685.1. NCBI lineage: Eukaryota > Metazoa > Chordata > Actinopteri > Cyprinodontiformes > Anablepidae > Anableps > Anableps anableps. The sequence goes on from CM026079.1 coordinate 34,006,944, forward strand.
AGCAAGCTCCGCCGACCTGCTTTGCGTTCATCCTTAAAGGCTAATTAAGGTCCTTTATCAGCCCAGTACGACCTTAAATCGAGTCCGGATTAAGCAATAACTATTTTAAAAGAAATAAACATAAAACCTGAATTTGACAAATTTGAGCTGGATTATTTAGACTATTTTATTTAATTTCTCTTTGAGATCAGTAAGGTATATTTAAATTGAAAAGAATAATTATTGAAACTCTTAGACTATAATTTATCTAGACTGCAAACAGCCTTTAAAGCAGAGATTAAGTTTTTTCAAACAGTTTTAGATACAAAAAGGTGGTAAAATAATCCCTTTATGCACTTTTGTATTGGATTGGCCATAAAACAATTTTCTGCTGACTGCTTCATCTAAAATTATTTTATAGAATTTTTTTATTTTTTAGATGAAAATTGTTTGAACTCCTGTCCCAAAAACCAATCCATGTCTGTCTGATCTGTCCAGCAAAGAGATGTAGCGAAGCGCAGAACTGCTGGGCCAGGGGTACCTTCTATGGAAAGAGCGGCAGGGAGAGAACTCAGAGTAATGGGAGCATGCTGAAGCAGCTCTGACTCCGTTATTCCACCTTTGTATTTAGGAAGAAAGTAAAACATCTCAAACACATCCTGAGGCAGTTTTTCTGGTCTCGCTGTAGCTGAACGTCGTTTGTTTTTCCTCCCATGATGATGTTTTATTTCCTCAGACTGTCGCTAAATCCTGATGAAGTTCTCCAGGATTTTGCCCTTCAGTGTTTTTCAGTCAGAAACCAGAAGCTTCATGCTGTCAGACGGTTTCCTGATACTATAAATGTTAAAAAGAACCAATGAGCAACCTGCATGTTAGAGTCTGAAGGGTTTTGTTTGGGTTGTTTCCAGGTGGGACGTTTGAGTTGTCGGTCTGGATTTTTTGGAGGCGGGGAGTTTGCAGCGCTGCACGCTTCAGGCCGACCGGATCATCCCTGCTGTCACCGGAGAGGAGGAATAAAACGGAGGCGCAACAGAAACACACCGAGGACTCGACAAGGGCGGAAAGCTTCTCTGCTTTGGACTAAAATCCTTGTTGGAGCTTTAGTTTTTCCTCACATGAAGCAACAGAACCTCTCCCAGTGGAGATAAACGAAATACTGGCTTTCTGGAGACGACCGTGTACAGAGTTGGACATTCTTTTCTCCGGATCAGGGATATGCAGCAGCTCTCTGGGAGTCGCAGTGAAAAGCAGAGATATTGTTGACGATATAAACTCCTTTTGCTGCCGATTGCCTTAGTTGTTCTGTTTCAGGACTGGAACCACTTTGATGCTTGTTCACGTATAATTTTTCTATATCGTGGGCGAGTCTATTTCTGCACATGTTTGCGGATTTCTCTTCATTTCGAAGAGTTTTTGTGTAAAAACTTGTTTTGTTTTGTTGGCTGTACGGCGGTCACTCTGATGAGGACTGAGCTGCAGCTTCGTGTTTATATGTAAATATTACTGAGCCATTTCTCTGCCAAGTTCTTCAGACACACAGAGGTAATATCGTTGAAGACTTTATTAAACTTTAAACTTGGTTTTTTTTACTGACGACAGAATTTTAAAAAAAGAGACAAAAATCTGAAAAACAAACAGAAATTCCGGAAAAATGGCAACAGCCCGAACGGAAAACCTCGGCCCGGTCGTGATGGGACTGAATAAGCAGAACGGGCAGCTCAGAGGACAGACCAAACCTGCTGCAGGACCCCCAGCATCAACTCAAGGAAAGAATCCATCCGGGAGCAACCAAGATGGCGGAGGAATCAAGTTCGGAGACGACTGGAAGAAATGCCTACAGCTCCCCCCGAAGGACAACAGGGTCAAAACCTCAGTGAGTCTCTGCCGGTCGCTGTCGGCCCAGCTTGGTCTGAAACGTCGTCCCTGATGTTGTGTTTGTGTTCCGCAGGACGTCACGGCCACCAAGGGGAACGAGTTTGAAGATTACTGCTTGAAAAGGGAGCTCCTGATGGGAATCTTCGAGATGGGCTGGGAGAAACCTTCACCGATCCAGGTTCCCGTTCGTTCCTTTCATTGATCCTTCCGGGCTCAGCTTCATCTCTTTCTTTTTAGAAAGTACACAAAATAATTTTATGTTTTTCCCTTTCTGGTTTCTGCAAACAAACTGATCAGACGTCAGATTATTTCTGAAAGACGGCCCTTGTTACAGACCTTCGGCTTCATCCCTTCCTCCTCCTTCTATGATGTAGTGAAGTCACCAGCCTCTGCTCCGGCTCACACTCTAATAATGAAGAGCAGATCAGCCATGACTGTTAAACATGGCGGCACTTCCTGTTTAAACACTCTCGTCTGTACAGTTGGAGCTCTGAGACTCCCTGCTGGTCTGAAGCTGTTGCTAACTGACTGAAGGCTTCGTTATGAAGCTTAAAGGCGATTTAAACCTAGTTTCTGGAACATAACACCTGATATTAATGTTAATATAACCTGAAATTGGCTCTGAAACAGGTTGGCTGGTCACTTGATGTCAGTTTTGCATACTTGGTTTGATTTGGACGATGTTCAGACGCTGCAGTTCTCCTCCTAAACAGTAGGTGTCAGTAGTGAAAACTCTGTTTTTCAGGAGGACAGGAATCAGAAGGCACCTCTTCAACTTCTCCACTTTACTTTTTCACTGGTTTGGTGTTTTGCTCAGTCGTACAGAAGCAGGTTTCAAAGCGTCTTCAGCAGCAGTGCATCATGTGAAGCTGTGCATGTGGCGTTCAGAGCTGATCTCTGCAGGAAGCCATGTTGTCTCCACTGGTTGCTGCTGCTGATGTTGGTTCCTCTGCAGGAGGAGAGCATTCCCATCGCGCTGTCCGGACGCGACATTCTGGCCCGGGCGAAGAACGGAACGGGGAAGAGCGGAGCTTATCTGATCCCGCTGCTGGAGAGGATAGACCTGAAGAAGGACCACATACAGGGTGAGTCTGGTCCCCCCCGCTGCTCCTGAGCAGCAGGGCCGTCCCTGACGTCTCTCTGTCTCTGCTGCAGCCATCGTCATGGTGCCCACACGGGAGCTGGCTCTGCAGATGAGTCAGATCTGCATCCAGCTCAGCAAACATCTGGGAGGCGTCAAAGTCATGGCGACGACCGGAGGAACCAACCTGCGGGATGACATCATGCGCCTGGATGAGACCGGTACCCCCCCACCCCCAGTCAGATCGCATCATCCTGCTCCAGCTGTTCTCAGTTGACCTGTTCCTCTGCTTTCAGTGCACGTGGTCATCGCCACGCCCGGCCGCATCCTGGACCTGATCAAGAAGGGCGTGGCCAAGGTGGACAGGGTCCAGATGATGGTGATGGACGAGGTAAACATGATGAGACCCGTTTCTGTTCCTGCTGCTCTCTGGAGCGTGGTGTTGAAGCTCCTCCTCCTCCTCCTCCTCAGGCGGACAAGCTGCTCTCTCAGGACTTCGTGGTTCTCATCGAGGACATCATCAGCTTCCTGGCCAAGAACAGGCAGATCCTGCTCTACTCCGCAACCTTCCCCATCAGCGTTCAGAAGTTCATGGTGAGTAACGGGTCCCCGAGCAGGATGGAGCGCTCCTAAGCCGTCGTCTTCTCCCTGCAGGGTGGCGGGAAGGTCAGTGAATGTTTGATGAGCCTGTGAATCAAAACTAAGGCTGCAGCGGTCGGGGTTCCTGGAAAAGCCTGGAATTTGAATCCAGCATTTTCCAGATCTGGACAAGTATAGAGAAGCAAATGGAGTGAGGAATAAAATTCATGATGTTGGACTTTAATCCCAAACTCCTCCAGAAAATATCATAAAATAAAATCTTAAATGATGTTATCGTTTCTACTGCCTCAGCAAGAGACTCAGCTGCAATGTTTTAATAAATATCACTTTATTTGCTTAAAAATAAAGTGATCCAGTTTTCTTCTGGCAGAAAAAAATGTGTTGGTCCTGACTCTCCCTGCGTTCCTGTTGCAGGTGAAGCACCTCCAGAAGCCCTACGAGATCAACCTGATGGAGGAGCTGACCCTGAAGGGCATCACCCAGTTCTACGCCTACGTGACGGAGCGACAGAAAGTCCACTGCCTCAACACGCTCTTCTCCAGGGTACGCGTGGTTTCCTGGGATTCCTCCTTCCTGGTGCAGGAGGAGCAGGGTGGAGTAATCACGGGTCTCCTCTGTGTTCTGGTTCCAGCTGCAGATCAACCAGTCCATCATCTTCTGCAACTCCACCCAGAGGGTGGAGCTCCTGGCCAAAAAGATCACTCAGCTGGGATACTCCTGCTTCTACATCCACGCCAAGATGATGCAGGTAGGGGTTCTGGTTCTGGCTCTGGCTCTGGTCCTGGTTGTTTGGATCCTTCGTTGTTCACAGGCCTCTGGGTTGTTTTTCAGGAATACAGGAACCGCGTGTTCCACGACTTCAGAAACGGGCTGTGCAGGAACCTGGTCTGCACCGGTGAGTCTTCGCTTCCTGTTGATGCTCCCGAGCTGGGAAGCTGCGCCCCGGGTCACGGGACCGTAGATTTGTCCTGCTGGCTGGTCGGGAACGTTTGGGTTTGGTCCAGGGTGGAACGGTTGAACCGATTATTGGGCGAACCGTTAGCTGGAGAATAAGAGAGGCTGTCCGCTGAAAGAGCAACGCGCTCAGAGCAGCAATGAAGTTAACACTGTTCAAACATAGACAGTTTGCATTGTAGCTGCTTTTTAATCCAGTTATTAATCAGTTAGTCCCATAACAACCAGCAGATCAGCCTGCTCTGTTCTGGTTTCCAGTCCAGCAGGAAGAGCTGAGCTTTCCTCACGTTGGTGTCAGCAGGATCCATTCAGCTGCAGAGGATCCAGCCTCACTGAGGGACGATGATGCTGCATCTGAGGAAATAAAATGTTGATTTTCTGATTTTAAAAAAGGAATTATTTGTTTACATCTTTTAATGTATTTGTAATCTTGTTTAAATCAGGCTGAAATGAGAAATGATTATTTCTTCATCTGCTTAATGGTCAGAATAATGGCTCGATGAATCGATGACTGACAGTCGTTGGCTGCAGTTTGATCCCGTCCTGCTGTTCCCCACAGATCTCTTCACCAGAGGAATCGACATCCAGGCTGTGAACGTCGTCATCAACTTTGACTTCCCTAAAAACGCAGAAACGTACCTCCATCGCATCGGAAGATCAGGTGGGTGGGCAGCGGCTGAGGCGCCGCCGTCGCTGTGAACGAGCCCCGCTCTGACCGGCTCGCTGCTTCAGACGCCAGGTTGAACGTTGCTTCATGTGGAGCTCCAGCAGATCCACAGTGGGTCACACAGCCCACGTTCACTTCCTGAGCGTGGGTGAAAGCAGCTCGAGGTTTTGTGCGCTTGCTCCCATCCCGACGTCTGTGCAGCTGTTCTTACAGCCCTGTGATTTCCAGCCGTTCCACCCTGAAGCAGGAGCACAGTCACTCCAGAGTCGGGCGGGGGGGGGCGTTCATTTCAGACTGGACCTGGAAGAGTTGCTGTGTTGTTGAAGTTCAGGTTAACAGGAAGTGAGGAGCTTACAAAGGTTCCTTCAGAGGAAACATCTGATATCCAGTCCTGGTTTCCTCAGATCTTCCTTCCAGCAGACATTCCTCCAGTTTGGGTCAGCTGGTTCTGTTCGCAGCGCGTGTTCGGTGTCCTGATGGGTGGAGCGGCCCGGCTCCGCAGCCTGCCAGGCTGAAAATGATCAAGAACCATTCAGTGGTTCTCAGGACAGATTCAGCCACAAATTAGGTTAGAAACCAAAACTCGCAATAACTTTTTTATTTTAAAACCTAAAAATAGACATTAAATGGTGCTTCTTCAAAAACAACCAATGTAAACATTTATCAAAAAATTCTCTTGTTTTTATTTTATTTCTAGATCATTTTTAAATAAAATATAAATACATTTTAAACATTTATTTTTTAAATTAAGATATAAATACATAAAGAATAGCCTTTCTTTCAATTTGTTTTTAAATAATAAAGATATAAACGCATAAAATAATCTTTTTCATTTTTAGATTGTATTTCAATAAATAAATTTTTTTTTTTTTTTTAATGTTTTGATTTTTTTTTAAGTAAAATATATAAATATTTACAAAAATATTCTTATATTTTTTTATTACTAATTTTTATTTAATTTATTTTTAAATGAATACAATGAAATAAAACTGGCTTGTGTTTTGGGTTTCTCAGAAGGTGGGGTGACATTAGTTCTTGTTTATCTGGGCTGGGAGGAAAAGCGGCTCCCGGGCCCGGCCCCGGGCGGAGACGCTGCGTTTCAGGCCGGGTGGGTGCGAGCGCGCCTGTAACCGTGTTGTTGGTTGGTTCTCAGGGCGCTTCGGTCACCTGGGTCTGGCCATTAACCTGATCACCTCGGAGGACCGCTTCAACCTGAAGGCCATCGAGGAGCAGCTGGTGACCGACATCAAGCCCATCCCCAGCAGCATCGACAAGAGCCTCTACGTGGCCGAGTACCACTCGGGCGGCGGCGACTGCGACGTGGAGGAGGTGGAGGAGAAGCCCCAGCGCCAGCAGGACAGCACCTAAAGCAGGTGGCTCACCTGGGGCAGCTGTTCACACCCCCGCTGCAGCACTCTGGTGTCTCCTCCCTAACCTGAGCGTTTTCTCCTCCGCAGAGCCTCGGGACGCTCCGGGCTTCGGCAGACCTCATCGCTCCAAGCAGCTCTTCACCTTCCCCCTCGTCCCTCGCTTTCCGCGCCGCCTGCCTCTCGTTCCTCCGCCGTTCTGCCTGTTCTTGTTGTGAGCCGTTGCTCTGCTCCAGCCTCAGCCCGGGCTCCCTGCGACTCGCTTTCCCAGACCTGCACGCCCCCCGACACGCCCGTTGTCACTTAAGTGCCTTACTTCCTCCCTCGTGCACGCTCCCCTCACGTCCTGCTGCAGCAGCAGAGCACAAACAGCCCCCCTCCCGTCTCAGCGTCCGTTATGCAAGAAACCCAGGAACCGCCACCTTCTCCTGCTGACAGGCGCGTTTTTAAAGCGTCGCAATAAACCAGGGCAGCTTTCTTTAAATGCAGCGTGACTGTTTCCCGTTAGGAAAGGTAGCCGAGCAGGAACGAAGCTGGAGGACTTCCTGCACGGACCCGAGGGCGTGCACGGGGAAAGCGGGAGCAGCTCCTGCGCTCTGCAGCTGGTTTTACTGTGAACCTTCGCTTCGCTCTCGCTCGACCCGGAAGACGTTCCGAACGTGTCCGACGCTGGAGCAGAACAACGGTCCGAGCTTCCCGTCCCGTTCCCCTTCTGGTCCCGCTGCTTTCCCCGACGGGTCGGAGCCCGGACGCGTCGCACTTAGTGAATGTATTAGATGCCAATGTTTGTCCTGCAGCCGCGTTCTGAGCCCAGGCCCGGATAACTCCGGGGTTTGCTGCTGGAAGCTTTTCTGAGTAAATCTGCAGGCGAAGGTCCCGGATGAACATCCGGTTCCCGTCGGATTTATTTGGAGCCAGGCTGTGGTTTCCAGCTTTAACAGATGTTGATTCAGAATCCAGAACAAGCTGCGGCGTTATCCGGGACCGGACAGAAACTTCTGATCATTTCTGTTTTCCTGCTGCAGTCTGAAACTGGGTCAGGTTTTCCTTTCCTGATGGACCAGGGGGCGACGACACCGCGCCCCCCCTCCTGCAGCAGCAACAACCTTTCCTTCTCCTGCTCGGATCCACTTTCTCCTAGTTTCGGAACAATGTGAGTGTTTAGTTTGGACTCGGCAGGATCGTAGCATCTCTGAACAGGCAGCTGGGGTTTCTTTTGGTCCTCCCCTTCCAGAGCGTCACTAATGATTTAAAAAAGAAAAACATAAAAAAATATATATATTTTTTGCTTTGAAGATAATTTTTGTTGCTTTTGCCGGTTCTGATGGGAGCTGGATTTTTCCCAGAAACCAAGTGTTGAGTGGAAGCTCGCTGCGCATCTCTCTGGTACTTAAATCCGGACACATCTTTGATTGGAAGCGATTTCTACACCAAAAATCTTTGTTTTAATTGCCGGACGCAGCGTGGAGCCGGACCCGACGGGTTCTGGGAAGCACCGTGATCTTCTCTGCCGTGGTTTTCCCGAGCAGCTCCATCCGGCTTCCGACAGGGCAGTCTTTAGACGAGGTGTTACAAATCATCTGGACGCAGCAAACCAGTCTTTGTTTCCAGTCTCCGATTAAAACCAGAAAATGTTTGGCTTCATCGGAGGAGGAATCTTTAGTTTTTCTTTTCTTGAAACTGATTTTCAGGATTGAAGCAAAACCAAAAAAATGAATGTGGGTCGGAGGGGTGTGTGTGTGTGTGTGTGTGTGTGTGTGTGTGTGTGTGTGTGTGTGTGTGTGTGTGTGTGTGTGTGTGTGAGAGAGTGTGAGAGAGAGATGTTTTTCTGATTCTGTTCCGCTGAGCCGGGAACAGAACCAGAAAGACGGCGTGTGGGGATTCTGCGTGTTTGGTCGTCGGGGATGTGATGTTCTCGTTTCCGGTCCGCCTCCTCCAGAAATATGCAGGCAAAACTAAAAGTTTCTTTCCCCGTTTTGTTCCAATCACATCCCTGACGACCAGTCCGTCGTCATCTCCTCTGGGCTCCAGCTCGAGGAGACCCAGCGCTGGTCCGTGGTCGTGCTTTGTTCCACGCTGACTCAGCTCCAGAACCTGAGCTGCAGCTCCTCAGAGGGAGTTCTGACAGCAAGGCGATCTTCTTTCCACCGTTTCGTCCCTGGAGCTGGGCATCAGAGGAGGTCACGATGAAACTTTTGTCTGTCGACTCATCGTCGTGTTTTTGTGTCGGCGCGCCGACGGGGGTGGGGGGTGTGGGGTGGAAAGCGGGGATATGTCAAAGAAGAACTAAAACTAAACCCAGAAGTGGGATGGGGTCCGGGTGAATTTCTAAAGGAGGAAAATGAACCAAACTAAAAAACTCTGACGCCATGATGTGAATTCCTGTAAAGCAAAGTTAAATTGGGTTTCCAGACTTGCTGCACTGATGTGAAGTGACCTGCTGCTGGAGGTGTCATGACTGAAAAACACTCATTTGGCTCCAACCGCCTCCAGCCTTTCCTTTATTCTCGACTTTTCCCTCAGGAAGTTGGTTTGTTTTCCTCATTCATGTCCTGCGGGATTTGTTACAATGATATGAAATTTTTAAAAAGGTAAAAGTTCGATTGGATGAATTATAAAACTGTAATTTTGTGTATTTTGAGTTTGTTGACCATTCTGCCCTCTACTGGTGTAACATGGAAAAAACATGCAGGGACTTAAAAATTCAATAAATTGGCCTGAACTTTATTTTGTCCTGTTTGGTTTTCATTTCTTCGCTGTGTGCGAAGACTTTAACAGCTGAGATTATGAATGAAATGGATTTTATTTGATTATATCTGCTGCTGTTGCATCTAATGCAGGTTCCCAGAACTATTCTGGAACCCATTTGGTTTATTTTCCCTCATAATCCTTGTGATCAATTCGTGTCTTTAATCTGGGTCACACTTTACTGTCATTGTCATCAACACAGAGTTCATTTCACATTTTCATCAGGTTACATTTGGATCCGGTGTTGTCGGTCTAAAATCTGACAAAATATGAAATACACCAACATTATCTTTTAAAAAGATTCAGATATTTTTAATCACTTCATGGTTTCCACCTTTTTCTTGGTGTTTAGTGTTTTGTTTTAGTTTCAGTAATTTTTGGTCTTTTTAATCTGCCAGTTTAAAAGTCCAGGGGTTTTGGGGGGTTTTTTGCCTCTTGAGTTTCATTGTTTTTATTGCCAGATTTTTATTTTTTCTTGTTCTTTCTTGTTTGTCCCACATTTTAATAAAACTATGACACCCCTTTAAATACGGTAATTACTGTTTTATGGCTCCTAAAATGCAGCCGTAAAAGGAGAACCTCCAACACCAACAGACCCTCCGGAGGCTTTCCTGCCACCATTCCCACCTTGAAGCCTTTACTTCCGCAGCCTTTCAGCCCGTCCAATCAGAAAGCTCAGCCCCTACTGCGTCAAGAGAGATTCGCTCTGATAAGCCAATAGAATTCCAGTATGACGAGCTTCACGCTGCCCAGCGAGCAGTTTGATCCCGCAGTCGCGCCGCCATATTGAGAGGGGCAGAGTTGTCTGTTACCGGTGACTAAACGGAAGCAACGAGCCTTTCAGTTGTTTATGACACACCGCGTTTTCTATTAAAGGACGTCAAATGACGGACAGCTGGTTGGATCGATCATAATGACTCTTATGCGTCACATCCGCTTCTGAGTTGGTTGTGGACTTTACTCCTGGCCGCATCGTCCTCTGCAAACCTGAACGTGAGTGAAAAAACCTTCTCCTCCTGCTTAAATTGATGAGTTTCCTTTGAGAGCAGCTTCAGTCCGTCTGTCAGCGGTTCTCGCTCCGGTCCTGCTGGTCCTGCTGGGGGACAGAGGGGGGCTGGAAGCCGGGCCATGGCAGCGGTGGGTCGGTGTCTGAGGTTCTGCGCACGACAATATGATGCTGAGATGGTACCGATTATGATGAACCTCTGTCAGCTCAGCAGCTAAAATATCCAGACCTACATGGTCCTGTGAGACCTAAACTGGTTGCCCCTGCCTCATGTCACAGCATCTAATAGGATTCAGGTCAGGACTTTGACTAGGCCACTTTAAAGTCTTAATTTTGAATCATTGTCCAGGTAGAACCCAGAGCCCAGGTTGGTTTTAGCTTGAGGTCACCAGCAGATGGCCGGACAGACGGCAGATTTCCTGGTTCCGTTTATCGCAGCAAGTCTTCCCTGTCCTGAAGCATTAAAACAGCCCAGACCATCACACTGCCACCACCGTGTTTTACTCCAGATGTAACGGGACCCACTCCTTCCAGAGAGTCCAGCTTTTGTCCCGTCAGTCCACAGAATGTTTCCCCAAAAGTCTTGGGAATAATTGAGACGAGCCTTGATGTTCTTTCTGCTCAGCAGTGGCTTCGGTCTCTTTCTCAAGAGGATGCATCACTTTTCCACACAGGGCCGTGCAGGTTTGGAGTTTTTCCTCCCTTAACAAGAAACGCCCTCATTTAGAAACTGCGTTGTGTGTTTACTGGCGTCGTCGTTCATATTTAAACTGGTTTGATCTGAAATTTTCTTGCAGAAAATATGGCATGAAAGCAGTTGGTTGTGATTAGGATAAAGCCCTCCCTGGTGTTGCCATGACAATGGAGACTGGATGGAGGTCCGATATTAAGGCTTACTGAGGCTTTAAAAAGTTACCTTTTCAGACCTTCCCACCCCTTACTGCTGTGCACTGCTGACCAGCTGGCTGAAAGAAGCCACACATTTGGCACGAGCAGAAAGATATCTGGAACTCTCGTTGCTGCTTCTTCTGTGTTTAAGTTCAGCTAGATTGTGTTCTGGGTTTTCATCCTCCTTCCTGTCTCAGCGCCTCCCAGAATGGGCAGTGTTTTAGCTGCCAGCTCCCCCAGCTCTCCACCACCACCACCAGCTGCCGGTTCAGCCTCCCCCGGGGTGACGGTGCCGCCAGGCTTCGGGATGCCTCCGGTCCTTCCTCCTCCTGCTGGGACGGGATCCGGACAGCAGCAGGAGGCGGAAACCCCTCTGCCCAACCCCGGAGCGTTTGAGGAGTGTCATCGGAAGTGTAAAGGTAACGGAGGCTTCACGCGCCTGAAGACGTGAGCCTGCAGCTGGAGGTAACCATCCTGGGTGCTTCCCTCCTCAGAGCTGTTCCCGATACAGATGGAAGGAGTCCGACTCGTCCTGAACAAGGGTCTGAGCAACCACTTCCAGGTCAGTTTGTGTTTTAGACAGGAAGTGACAGCGTTTGACCCGCAGCTCCCAGGATGTGATCATAAAATCAGAGTAAAAATTGCCCCACATAAACCTGGGATTTATGATGACAGAACAACACGATGTTCTGCATAATTATGATGGTTTTCAACACTTCTGTAACATTAAAATCTGAAAAGTGTGGCGTGCAATTTTATTCAGCTCCCAGGAGTCAATAGAAGAACGACCTTTGCTGCAGGTCTTCTGGAGTTTATCTCCTCCAACTCAGTCAGGATGGATGGAGAACATCTGAGAGCATCAGTTTTCCACTCATGCCACAGATTTCAGTTACTTCAGGTCTGGACTTTGACTAGGCCATTCTAACCCATGAAGCTGCTTTGATCCATTCCATAATATCTCTGGCTGGATGTTCAGGGTCGTTGTCCTGCTGAAAGGTGATCCTCAGGTCTTCTGCAGCCTCTAACAGGTTTTTTTTTTTTTTTTTTTTTTTTTTTTCCTGGATTGTCCTGGAAAATGTTCACAGATCATCAGTTTTCCAGTCATGCCACAGATCTTCATTTGGATTCAGGTCTGAGCTTTGACTAGGCCATTCTAACGTATGCTCTGCAGTGTGGATCTCCAGAGCTGCTCGCCAGATCCTCCATGGCGACTCCTAATACCTTGACACAAAAACATTTAGCCGTGTTTTTAAAAACATAATAAAAACCGCTAGTTTTAGCTGTTTTTACCCAAAATAAATTCCACATCTGATGAGGCAAACTATATTTAACATTTTCTCATATGAATATAGAATTTCCTGATGATTATTTATTTTGTAAATGTTTGATGTTTTTCTTTTTAGTCTAAAACCTACAAACAGAAAGCATCGACTCAGAGGAGCTGAATAAAAAGGCACACCACACTTTTCAGATTTTTATTTGCAGAAAAAAATGGTGAAGGCTTGAATTATTTTCATTCTTCTTCATATTCTTGTGAACGTCAAAAAGGCTGAATACTTCAGCAAGGTGCTGTACCTCCCTTGTGGTCTGGGGACATCCTGGGGTCCCTCAGGAGGACCTGAAGACACGTCTGGTTGTCCTTCTCCAAGACCTGATCTCAGCTTGACAGAAGAGTAGCTCAGATGAAGAATGATCATTATGAAACAATAATGGTCCAAGGGTAGTTCCCTGAGGATCATCTGATTGGAGATGAAGATGAGATGGATCCAGTAGACGGATCCGATGCGTTTCAGTGTGCAAAATAAAACATCCTGTGTGGAAGGGGACAGGAACTGTTGGAATTGTTTTCTCCGGTCGGACATCTCGGTTCCATCCAGACTTAAACTTTTAAGCTTTCAGTTTGTTTTTCTTCAACGTTTTGCCTCAGATTTGCACCTTTTCCAAGTACAGTCTTAAGCCAGCTGCAGGTTTTAAATGCTTGACCGACCGGCTCTCTCCAGGTGAATCACTCTCTGCAGCTCAGCACCAGCGAAGACTCCAGCTACAGGTTCGGAGTGACGTTCATCGGATCCAAGCAGACCGGTCCTGCAGAGGTACGCGGCGGTAGAACCTCTCTGAATCTCATCTTGTGTTTGTGTTTAGAACCGTAACACGAATCGTCTGCTCTGGTTCAGTTCTTCCCAGTCATGGTGGGAGACATGGACAACAGCGGCAGCGTGAACGCTCAGATCATCCATCAGATCAGCAGCAGAGTCCGATCCAAAGTGGCCTTCCAGGTGAGCAGAGGGGCTTTGGCGGGGTTCTGGTTTTTATTCCAGCTGCTGACGGAGTAAATCTGCCGTCAGACGCAGCACCAGAAGTTCGTGACCTGGCAGGGCGACGCTGAATTCAGGGGGGAGGATTTTACAGCGGCGCTAACCTTCGCCAACCCAGACGTCCTCGCCGGCTCTGGTAGGCGATCCAAAGCTCACTGGTCCAGTTAAAGTCCCGCTAGAGTTGCATGTGTTTATGTTTGTGATGGTAGGACAGGGAAGACTTTTTCCTTCAGTGCCTCCTGAACAACCAGTTAGCATTGAGATGGCATCTGATGGTTGTCATGGAGACCTGGGTTAAACTGTTTAATTATCGCTCAGACTGTAGCTGTGGGACACTTCAGACCAGGAGATGTTTTCTTGTAGCCATTTCCTGATTCCTGATGATCAACATACATCCGCCTGACCAGAATGCCATGTTATCTTGCTGCGTTGCTGCCATCAGGGATCATCATCACACACTACCTTCAGTCCATAACTGCGGCTCTGGCTCTGGGAGGAGAGCTGGTGTATCAGCGTCGGCCCGGAAACGAGGCCACGGTTCTGTCTCTAGTTGGCAGGTACACAGGTAAGGCAAGTCAAGGTTATTAGCATAGCACATTTCAGCAACAAGGCGGTTCAATGTGCTTTACATGATAAAAACAGAACACAATAAACAAACAAAAAGCATTATATTACTGTGGCAAAATAAGGAGAAGTAAGAAGAAGTTCTAATCCAGACTAGAATTCATCTATTTTCCAGTAATTATGAATCAAGGCTGCTCCAAACAGCTGGCTTTCAGCCTTGATTTAAAGGAACTCAGTGTTCTGGCTGTTTTGTGGTTTTCTGGAAGTTTGTTCCAGATTAAAGGAGCATCGAAGCTGGACCAGCTGCAGCTGTCTGGTTGGCTCTTTAGGCAGACCTGTGAAGACACTGTTGCAGTAATCAATGCGACTGAAGATGAACGCATGGATGAGCTTCTCTAGATCCTGTTGGGACATCAGTCCTTTAATCCTGGAAATGTTCTTCAGGTGATAGAAGGCTGACTTTGTAACTGTCTTTATGTGTCTCTGAAGGTTCAGGTCTGAGTCCATCACTACGCCCAGATTTCAGGCCTGATCTCTAGTTTCTAGCTGTAATAACTGAAGCTGCGCGCTGACTCTGGAACATTCCTCTTTAGGTCCAAAGATAATAACTTCAGTTTTATTTCTGTTCAGCTGGAGAAAATTTTGGCACCTCCACACATTGATTTGTTCTCAGCATCTGTTCAGTGATTGGATGGGTTCAGAATCGCCTGGTGACATCGTAATGTAGAGCTGTGTATCATCTGTGTAGTTAATTAATCAGTGGAGAGCACCGCTAACAAAAAAGTTAGCTGTGCTAACCCTAAAGCACTTATGATAAACATTAGTTACGCTAACGTGCTAAACCAACATGGTATTTAGCCGAAGCTAACATTAAGCTATTAACTTCAACCATGTTGACACCCATCATGATTCAGTTACACACCAACTGTACAGTTCGCGCTTCAGGAAGCGATTCTTTGAAACAGACCTTTCACTAATGGTTTCAGTTTTATAGTTGTTGAGTATTGCTAACTGTGTTGCTGATTTTACTTGAATGACCACAGTAGGGCTTCAGTCAGAAAGCACGCAGGACATAGGTAGATTTTAAACTGTTTACTGTTGAACTAGAGCGATGCATTCTGGGTACAGAATAAACATCATTTGCTGCAGAAGATCCACAGCTGGACATCACAGGTGGAAACCTGTTTGATAACTAGGCTCAACTGGAATATATGTATGATTGAATTTATTTATTTTTTCTGGTAAATTGCCTCGAGACGACATTTGTTGTGAACTGGAGCGATATAAATAAACTGAACTGAAATTGAAAACATGAGGAGAGGAATACTCAACTGCTGCATAAACAGACTTCAAAATAGGAGCATGAACATAAACCACGAACAGAAAACCAAACCTTAAACACAGATGTGGCTGAAATGTGCAATACAGATAAACTTGAACTTGTACTATACAAACTAGATGTCAGACTTTTGTCAACTGAAAGCTTAAAAACAGCCAAGTAAATTAGTTCTTTAGAATTTATTCAGAAAAATTAATTTAGGGGAAGCCAAGTGTGCTAAATGTACGATAAATTGAATAAAAATAATTATATAAATAATAATACAAAAAGAAAAACAGTCATGTTTTCTCCTTTTTTTTTTTTTAAAGTTAGCTAAAACAGAAAAGCGCTAAATAAAAAAGTAGCTCTGCTGTTAGCATATTAGTGGAAGATTGTCCACCACTGTAACTAATCTGACAGAACGATATAAAGTCATGGAGAACTGTAACCTGAAGGAAAAAAATAATCATATAAAAAATAAAATACAAACAAAAACCATAACATTAAAAGAATAAAAAGATAATATAAATGATAATAAAATAGAAAAACAGTTATGAATTTCTCTTTTTTTCCAATGTTAGCTAAAACGCAAAAGCACTGAGTGAAAAATTAGCTTCGCTATTAACGCATTATTCGATTGGCAGAAATGTGCCCACTACTATAACTAACCCGAGCTAGCTGTAGCATCTAGATATTAACTAGAAGGGGCCCCAGGATTGAACCTTGGGGTACCCCACATGTGACTTCTGTTCACTCTGATGAGAATTACCTGTTGACACAAAGAAGTCCCTGTTCTTCAGGTCAGACTGGAACCAGTCCAGTACTGGACCAGAGAGTCTTGGTGTTGGAGATGAACCTACAACCTGTTTCCTGTTAACGTCCCTCTGTGCAGGAAGTAACTTCATCGGCGCGCTGACCCTCGGCTCGGCCGGAGCTCATGCGTCGTACTACCACAGAGCCAACGATCAGGTGACTTCCCAGTCCCCGCCCCCCTGGCGTCTGCATCACGTCGACGCTGAGCAGCTCCTGAACGTCTCTGTTGTTCTGCAGCTGCAGGTCGGCGTGGAGTTGGAGGCCAGCTCCGTTTTGGAGGACAGCAGCGTGACGTTCGGCTACCAGCTAGATGTTCCCAAAGCTAATCTACAGTTCAAAGGTCAGCTTACCTGGAGATGCTGTTGAATTCCTCTTGATGCTCAAGTTCCTGTTATTGAAGTTAAAAGTCCTCACAGAGGCAGCTGCTGCTCTTCATCAGTCTGGGAAGTTCTTCGTTACAATCTGAGGAACGAATAGATGCTGACTCAGCGTAATCAGCCGCATTAACCTGAGGAGATGTTTTGATGCTTCTGCTTCTGGGTTTTGCCTCCAGGTGTGATCAACAGTAACTGGGTCATCGGAGCGACGTTGGAGAAGAAGCTCCTCCCCCTGCCTCTCTCTCTGGTCCTCTGCTCCTTCCTGAACCACCAGAAGAACAAGTTCCACTGCGGCTTCGGCATCACGATCGGTTAGAGCCTCCGACCGACAAACGGACTCTGGCTCCAGCGTCACTGCTCAGCCTCCTCTCAGTCAGTGGTTGGTAGAAGATGAAGTGCTGCGCAGCTTCAAGCAGAACGCGATGTTCTGGACTCCAGCAGCGATCCAGACTTCCTGTTCTGAGTCTTATCCCAGTTTTTTTTAATGAAACGTTCTGTTGTTATCAAGGAAGTAAATATAAATCCAGCTGGTTCAGCCACAAAGCTGTTTGGGTCAGCAGTTTTTTTTTTTATTTACCCTGTCAGAGAAAAATGGGGGTTCATTTTTCAAAGTCATATTTTCACCATGTTATTCATACATTTATAAATATCATAGCTCCAAACTAAATATCTAATTCACAAGCTAAATACTTAACTTGCAAACTAAATATTTAGTTAGGAAGCTAAATATATAGTTTGAAAACTTATTATTTATTTCCTCATCTCAATGTTTAGGTCTAAGCTAAATATTTAGCTTACAAGCTAAATATTTAGTTTGAAATTAAATATTTATTTTCCAAACAAAACATTTAATTTCCAAACTATTTAGTTTTCAAAATAAATATTTAGCTTGGACCTTAATGTTACCTTGCTAACGAAATACTTCGCTCGCAAGCTATGTACTTAGTTAGCAGGCTAATGTGCTAACCAAAAGTGTTGCTTACTAGCTAAGCACGGCAAATATGTAGTTTGTCAACTGAACATTTAACTTCCTAACTAAATATTTAGCTAGCATGCTAACTAAGAATTTAGCTCACTCGCTAAGTACTTAGTTAGCAATCAAACTAAATATTTAGCTTGTGAATTAAATATTTACTTTGGAGTTATATTTATAAATGTGAGTAATATGGTGAAAATATGACTTTGAACACCTTTTTTTCCTTTGACAGGCTAAATAAACCAAAATATTGCTGTTCATGTTTGACTGTGTAATTTGCTAACGCCCCCCCCCACACACACACACACATCTGTGCTGTGCTCTCAGTCCTGATCTGCTCCGTTGCCCTTGTCCTGCTGGAAACTGGAAACACCTTATAAACACTTCTGTCTCTGTTTCCTTCAGTCAGTCAAAGGTTCGGAACAGATTCTGCTTCAGTTTCAAACCATTTTTTGTCAGTTTTAGATTTAATTCAGGTTTGATGAATTTTTTTTACTCCTTTAAGAGGATTTGTTCAAACATGTCGACTCAGTGTCATCTGAATGTTTTCACTCCCGTGCTCTTGTACTTGCTTCGTCCTCTTTTCAACCACAAACTTAACTTCAATGTTTAATATGACAGGATGATGAAAAAAATATTCATTTATATTATTTATATAATATAAATGATGATATATATATATATATATATATATATAATGATGATGATGATATATATATATATATCATATAATATATAATAAATATATATAAATATATAAATAAAAAAATACTAAAAATGTTTTTTGTTTTGTTTTTAAACATAAATCTGGAAAGTGTGGTGTGCATTTATCTTTGGCCTCCCGAGTCAGAGTTGCTGTGGGTGTGTTTTATCTCCACCACTTTTTACATAATTTCTGAAAAGTGTGGTGTGCATTTATGTTCGACTTCCAGATGATATTTTGTTCATTTTATTTTGTAAAGCAGCTCAAACTCAGTCAGATTGGATGGAGAACATCTGAGAACGTCAGTGTTCAAGTCTTGACCTGCTTTCCTGTCCCTGTTGAAAAGTAACCCCACTTTATGATGCTGCCATCATCATGTTTCACTGTAGGAATGGTTTGTTCAGGACGATCTGTTAAGCTAGTTTTCCTCCACACTGCTTTGCATGTAGGTTTAAAAGTTGAGTTTCATTCCCATCTGAGGACCTTCCTCTGGTTTTCTTCTCACCATTCGTTCATGGAGGTCAGCTCTGTGGAGCTCAGGATGAGTAGTTGTCCTGTGGACAGGGTGTCCCACCGGAGCTGTGGATCTCTGCAGCTCCTCTAGAGTCACCATGCTTGTCTCCTGTCAGTCCAGGTGGACGTCCGTGTCCTGCTCCATCCCTTCTCCATGTCCAGATGACGGCTGGATCAGAGCTCTGGATGTTGCTGTCGAACCAACATTTTCCCATATGAGAAGTTAAAATGTCTTGTTCCTCTGGCAAATTACTTCACTATAACTAGAACTTCTTCACCAATATTGAGGAATTATTGACTGAAACCAGCTCCTATGTCTGCTGGAACGTTACTGGAAGTTAGTTTCACCTCATTTCAGGTGTTTTCAAGATATTTGCAGCAGAAACCGGAGCAGAGATACTCAGAGAGGTTTGGTGTTTTTACAGTGTTCACCTTATGAGGAAGAGGAGGAGTGAAGAAGATCTGGTTTGAGATGTTTATTGTAGCAGAAAACAGACATTTCAGGAGGAAAACTATGGGCTGTTGCGAAGAGAAGCAGTTTGAACTGGTGAGTCCACAGGCTGGACCTTCTGATGATGCTGGAAGTTAGTTTTGATTTCAGGTGTTTCAAGTATTTGCGCCAGAAACCGGAGCAGAGCTACTTGCTGAGGTTTGGTGTTTTTACAGCGTTAAAAACATCTCCCATGTTTCTGTCCCACGTTTGTTTGACATTAAGGAGGGGACCGAAACTTTTCTTCCACTCAAAGCACTGGGGGGGGGGGGCTTGGGGGGTATCTGAGCCGCCTGTATGAATAATTCTGACCCTAAACTGGGAGCAGAACCTCGGAGATGATCCAAGGACTCAGAATAAAGAGGCAGAAGCAAAGACGTCTGAGGAGGAAGGTTTATTTTAAATAAACAGGAGATGAGAAGATGGACCAGAAGTTCTGCTGGAGATCCTGGAAGAGGATCCTGGAGGTCCTGGAGGTCCTCTTCCAGGATCTCCAGACAATAAAGAGCAGAAGGTCCAGTTTTCTTCCCTCACAGAAGCTGTGGTGAAGTCCCAGCACGTTCGGGTGTTGAGTCTGTTTACTGGGTCTTCTGGGTGAAGGAGTCCCACAGGGCGGTCAGCTGGGCCTGCAGGTCCTGAGCTCCGGCGTCCAGCTTGGCCCTCAGCTCCTCCCCTTACGGAACCAGACGCTGCTGCAGCTCCTGGGTCTTCTGGGCCACTTGGGTCTGGAAGCTCTGAGCTAAGGGAGTCGCGCTCCTCTGGAAGTCCTGCAGGCTCTGCTGCGTCTTCCCCCTCAGCTCGGCGCTGTGGGGGGGCCACCTGGGCCTCCAGCTGAGCCTGCAGCTCCTGGCGCTTCCGCAGCAGGGCCACGGCCTCGGCGAACGCCGCCGCCTTCGGCTCCTCCACCTGCTGCTGGAGCTTGGCCACCAGCTGCTCGCCGTAGGGCCGGACGGCGGAGCCCGCGGCCGCCGCGTCGTTCTCCAGGCGGGCCTTCAGCTGCTCGGCCTCTTGGCCCAGCCGGGTCAGGAGGTCCTGGGTCAGAGGGCCGGCCTGGGCCCGGAGGGCCGCGCTGTACTGGTTGACGGTGTCGGCGCTCTGGGAGATCTTCGTGCTGGTGGGGACAAAAGAGAACGTCTGGCTGCTGGAGGGCAGACCGCACCGAAGCCCGCTCCAACTTCACGGCCTGTCCCAGTTCGGACTCTCGGCTCTGCTTCTGGGACTCCTCGGCGGCCTGCGTCGCCCTGGCAGCGCGGTCCCAGAAGGCCGCCCTCACCAGGTCCAGGCTGGTCCTGGGAGGCTCCTGCCATACGGTGTTGGCGTCGCAAACTGGGGGGACGCGTCACGTTAACCTCCCTGGAGCCGTTCAGGCGCTTCAGACCTGCAAGATCCGCTCACCTGAGATCAGAACCAGCAGGAGCGTCATGTTTGGGCCCTCTCGTTTCACCGTCCAGGGGCCGCTGGCTTCTCCTTCAGCGTCGGGCCGGTGTGTTCTGGCCCGGCGGCCCGGCCCGCGGTTTATCGCTCCGTCCGGGGGCGAAGTCCTGCCGCGGCCGCCCTGTTGGACCGCTGCCTTCCACGTCACGCTGCGGGATCCTGCTGCGGGTGAACGGCAGCGGCAGGCCCGGCAGGAGGCCCGGCAGCAGGTCCGGTTCCGGCCTGTTTTCAGCTGCTGTCGGTTCCGCAACAACCCAGCAGAAACACAGCAGGATTCAGAAACTGCAGATAATTTCTCTTCCTTTTGTTTCTAAATATCCCCAAAGACAGAATGAAGGAGAGGCCAACTGGCCACTTTATTAGGCACAGCCGTTAATCACACAGCCAATCACGTGGCAGCAGCTCTTTGGGCTTCTGGACCTGCTGAAGTTCAGACCGGGCCTCAGAACCAGGAAACATGGACCCTAACTCTGGAAGACCCGGAAGGAGACAAACATGAAAAAACCAACCTTTTCCATGGTTTGGTCGGAAACGTTGGAGATTTTCTAAGGTTTTATGAAACGTTGTCATCTTAAATCTAATATGCTGTATTTTGCGTTTTGTGTAAATGTTCTCGGTCAGGGATCTGCAACCTTTACAGTCCGAAGACACATTTTGACCTCAGTGCAGCAAAAAAACTCGTTTGGAGCCGCAAACGTTACATTAAAGACGAATGTCTCATTTCTGACGAACATCTACAGTGATTTTGAAAGAGACATTTTATTTTTGTTTTTAGGTTTATTAAAACCACAAGATGTTTGAAAAAAGACGACATTCCTGGAAAATGATGATGTAAAAAACTGAACTGCAACTGAACGGTAGGATTCAGGCTCCAAGTTTGGGTAAAAATCAACAAGAAAGCTCAACATTTCACACAGACCCACCTAATGTGCCGATAACTGGTGGAGGGGCTCAGTTAAACGTTTGAATTGAATTCATCTCAGGGTCTGAAATTAATCACTGCCTTCTCATCAAAAACCACGGACCGACAGCATCAGCAACATTCTCAAGTCAGAAACGCTTTTTGCTCCTAAGTTATTGAATAAACAGACGAATGAGCTCAACAACGAAGATGGACCAAGAGAAGCGGCGGCGTCATCCATTGTTGTTAGCGGATGTCGCTTGTGCGTCAGATTTACGGTCGTACCAGAAACGCGTGATTGCAAAGGTTCTGCTGGAACCTTTGTATGTCAACAAAAAATGTGATTACTTGGGTCAAAAAATGTTATCGCTTTAAAATCTAGGTAATTAATTTATTGTAATTAATGCGTTAAGATCTGTTTAATGAGTTTGGGTTTCAGGAGCAACATTTACTGCGAGAATCTGACCCGTGGAGCCATCCTCACTTGTAGCAATGGTTCAGGTCGGTGGTGGTGGCATCATGGTGTGGGAGACCGCGGCCTCCCTGAGTGTTGTCGCTGACCATCTCCATCTCCTGATGGAGCAGAACAAAGCCCCATGTCACCAACTTTAAATCATCTCAGCCAGGTTCCTTGAACATCACCATGAGTTGCCTGGACTCCAGGAACCAGGGAACCTGTGGGATGGGGAGGACCAGCAGATGCGCAGGGTGGGGGTCTGTTTCCTGTCTCTAGCACAATGGGCACACCCTGGAGCGGTCCATCACAGGTCCTCACAACCAACCAGCAACACACGCTGTGTGAGGAGCACTGACTGGACCTCCAAACGCTGCTCTCATCATCAGAAGGTCCAACCTGAGGACTCACCAGTTCAAACTGTGAACTGGTGAGTCCTCAGATGTTCTCTTTCCAACATCCCAGAAAATGTCGGTTGTCTGCTCCAACAAACATCTCAAACCAGATCTTCTTCACTCCAGTGGAGCAAGACATTTTAATTTATGGGAAGAATGTCTTGCTCCTCTGGCAGAAATGCCTGCAGGGAATATTTGGCAGGAAGCTGATTCTGGCTTCGTGCCGGACATGAATCTCGAACTCGGAGCCCTCTGGACTTTGACAGACTCCTGGTTTGTTTTCTTAGAGCTTCTTTGGAATAACAACGACTTCATCCAGAAGAAAAAGTATGAAACACTGATAAACGCTCACTCCTACGGTCAGATTTTAACCCAGCGTTCCCTGAAGCAGTAAGAGGTGTTAAACTGACCTCTTACTGGTTTCAGGAGCGTTGAGCTCGTGCCTCAGGGTTCTCCGGGTTCCTCCAAGGGCCTGTGGACGTTTTATCAGCAGAGCTGTTTCCCTCCGAGGGAAACTTATCAGCTTGTCGGGTTGTATCAGGACACGCGGCGTTCTCCTGCAGAGATTATCAGGGGCAAAGTCCGCCTCGCGTCACGACCCGCCAGGATTACGCAGCTGCATCGGAACAAACTGGACCGCGTCGCATCAGCTGATCTGCTGGAGGTTCTGAGACCGCAGCTGATGCATCTGCTCATCGGTGGCGCCGCCAAAGTCCAGGAATTTCCAAGAACATCTCCCTCGGTTCTGGGAGAGAAGCGCATCTGTTACATAGATCTATCACACATAGAGTGAGCTGTTTCCTGTGGTTCTGATGGAGCCCAGCCTGAGGTTCTGCTCCGGTTCTGGAAGCCCGGGTTGCTCTGACAGAACCTTCCTTCAGGTCTTATTCCGTGGTTCTGGTGTCTCTCATCTTCCTCCTGACTCCATAGGTTCTCTGAGGTTCTGGTTCGGCCCGGTTCCTGGCCCATCAAGCCCAGTACCACCAGGGTCACTGGACCAGCTTCTGGTACCGCTGGCAGTCTGGGTTGGTACCAAGTTCTGCTGGAGAATGAAACCAGCATCTCCATGGTAGAACCCAGTGGACCAGAACCAGATGACCCGGTAGAACCCAGATTATCACTGACTGTAGAAACTTCACCCTGGACCTCCAGCAGCTCAGGTTCTGGTCCTCTGCGTTCTACCGGGTCATCGGGTTCTGGTCCACTGGGTTCTACCGGGTCCGGACCTCTCCTCTCTCCCTCCAGACTCTGGGATCTTGACCTCCAGATGAAGTGAAAACTCTACTTTGATCTGAAGAGAGGACTTTGGACCGGTCCCGGTTCTGTGTAGGATCCGACTGAGCGTAGTGGACCCAGATGTTCTGACTCCAGTCCTGCTGAAGCTCTCCCAGATTCTTTAATGGGTTCTACTTGACAATCCTGTCAAGGCTGCAGTTCTCCCTGTTGCTGCTGCACTTTTTCCTTCCACCCAACTTTCTATGAATATACTTTAACTTTTTTATGATATTCAAATTTTCTGAGACTCTGAATTTTGTGTTTTCATTCTCTGTGAGTCAGAATCATCAAAATTGCTAGAAATTGTTAGCTTGACACTCACTGGCCCTCCGCCAGCCGCAGGAAGGCCTCAGTGGATGCGACACGCGTCCGCAGCCCTGAAAACACGGTTAGATGTAGCCTGTACCAACTACAGCGACACTGATATCGACTATACTGATGAGCCAAGACGATGAGATGAGCTGGAACGCAGGAGGCCTTTGAGGGCCTGTTGATGAAACCATTTTATTGTTTGGGATTTGAGGAACAGCTGTGAATGCGACTGGTTGTGACTCCGCAGATGGGCGGGAAGATGGCTGATTAATGTTTTAGGAGACGTTTTATGCATTTTTTGTCATTTCTTATGTTGTAGGTTGTTTGATGTGATTTTTAGCAGCTTTCCCCTGTCCAGAAAGAATACTTGAAGGCTTGAAATATTTCGCTCTCGGAAGGATGTGTTATTTAGTGAAAAACAAAAATCCATATTTAGAGATAAATGTCGATAAAAATCACTTTTACCACAGTTACTGGCAGCACAAACAATCTGTAGAAATGAATGCAACGAAAGCAGTTTTGACTGTGATTTCTGCTGTAGTTGATTTATTCACTAATTAGATAATTAAAGTCCCGTTTCCCTGGGATATACAGACATATTCAACAAAGTTCATTCATTCCAATGAAGCTCGTCTGTCAGATTCAAAGTATCTTTTGAAAATGCCTTTTAAGCAGGTATTAAAACTACTTTTTAGTAAAACCATTTCTGTGTTAAAAATGTTTATTTTTTATTGGTTGGATGTAACATTCTCATCTTAGCAGTCATGTTTTCATTACTGTAAGCAGAAAGTCATCATAATTACCAGAAATAAAGGCTTGAAGACATCAGAGTGGGATTAATCACTTGGTGAACCGAGTTGCTAACATGACTGAACTTTTCGACCGTATTCTAATTTACTGAAAATGACTGTAATTATGACGTGAAGCGCAGCGCCACCTTTATTAGCTCCGTTTAAACGGTAAAAACGGAGCTTCAGCGAGAGGTTTGTTGGCCATCAGAAAGCCTGGAGAGCATTTTTAAAGCTGGGAGGAGAGTCTGGCTGCTCGGAGGGGAAATATAAAGAAATGCGGATCCGGAGCTTCATGTGGAACCGTTCTTGACCTTTTTCCCAGTTTAAACACAAACTGCACTGGATTTTACTGGGATGTGATGTGACTGGCCCACAAAGAGTAACCCATAACCATGGAAGGGAAACTAAATTACTTTTACAACAAGGAAAATCTGAAAAGTGTGGAGTACATTTGTGTCCAGCCATCTCCAGACATCAACTAACCAGTACCCAGAGTCCAGCTGAGTGTAATTTTATCTGCAGATGTTCTGGTCTCAGAGGTTCCTCAGAGAACATCCAGCATCATGGAGACCGAGGAGCCCAGCAGCAGGTCAGGGAGGAGGTTCTGTTTAAGGCAGGGTTGGTTCTACAGCAACATCCCAGAGCTCTGATCCATCCATCATCTGGACCTGGAGACGGGATGGACCACCTGGAGATGGGATGGACCACCTGGAGACGGGATGGACCACCTGGAGACCTACCAGGACATGGACGTCCACCTGGACTGACAGGAGAGCCTTGGTCAGAGAAGCAGCCACCATGGTGACTCTAGAGGAGCTGCAGAGATCCACAGCTCAGGTGGGACACCCTGTCCACAGGACAACTACTCATCCTGAGCTCCACAGAGCTGACCTCCATGGACAAGGGACAGGAAGCAGGAGGAGACACTGGAAGAAGGTGGATGGAGCAGGACAATCCTGGAAGAAAACCTGTTAGAGGCAGCAGAAGACCTGAGACTGAGGTGGAGGTTCCCCTTCCAGCAGGACCACCACCCTGAACATCCAGCCAGAGATATTATGGGATGGTTTAGAGCAGAGCAGATTCATGGGTTAGAATGGCCTAATCAAAGTCCAGACCTGAGAATCTGTGGCAAGACCTGAAAACTGATGGTCTCAGATGTTCTTCAACCATCTGACTGAGCTGAAGATGTTTCAGTGTGTAGACGTTCAAAGCTGGTGGAGATGAACCTCAGAAGCCCTGCAGCCTCAGGAGGTTCTCCAGGGTTCTGGCCCAGAGGCAACTGTTATTCTCCACCTCGCAAAAACCTGACTTAATGCGGCTCGGTCCGTAGCGTGCCCCCCGCAGCAGAGATATCAAAACATGCAGCTTTATCTCGAGATGTGTGCTATTATTTTTATTGGCTATATTTTTTTTTA
The DNA here is from genome assembly GCA_014839685.1 of Anableps anableps. NCBI lineage: Eukaryota > Metazoa > Chordata > Actinopteri > Cyprinodontiformes > Anablepidae > Anableps > Anableps anableps. The sequence continues at coordinate 34,033,155 of CM026079.1, forward strand.
TCATTTCTTTGAATTAAGCTAACCAAGACGAAATTAGCAGAGGAAGAAACCAGCCTTAACTGACAATCACGCTGGACTTTCAAAGTAAGACGTCCACATAACGCAACAGACGACTGCAGCTTTGGCCTTTACACGACTGGTTAAACCCAACCGCTGTTACACATGGGATTAGTTTGGAAAATATCTAAATAAAAGCCTCGCTTTCATAACTTTCTTTGTATATTTAAAGCTCATAAAACCGTACATTGGGATACTGCCACAGGAAGTAGGCTCCACACAACATGCTAGTGATGGTCCACATTATATGGTATATGATGGTCAACCACTCGATGGGGTTTCCTTCGAAACTTTTTAAACTACTTTGAATAATTAATTGAGCTGCTGAACTGGTTGATAACTAGGATCAACTGGAAGGTATATATGATTGAACTGAAATGATGTTTTTGTAAAGTGCTTCAAGACGACATTTGTTGTGAACTGGTGGTATATTAATAAACTGAATTGAATTAAATTAGCATTTTAGCTAATTTTGATATAAAAGCTCAACTTAACATAATGAATGGAGTAAATCAATATTACTCAATATGCTATGAATAGCACACATGCTATTCATAGTGTTTCAGCTAAAACTGGCATTTTAGCTAATTTTAGGCTGAATACTGAATGGAGTAAGTCAATGTTAGTCAACACCTTAATGATAGTCCACAATATCAATAGTCCTAAATAGTAGCATTTCGGCTAATATTAGCATTTTAGCTAATTTTAGCTTATGTGCTCATGTTTATAAATGGAATGGAGGAAGTAAATGTTAGTTAACATACTAATGGTAGCATTTAAGCTAACATTAGCATCCTAGCACTAATATCCTTCTAAACTTGAACACTTTTTTTGGACATTTTCATGACATGGAGCCGTGATATGACAGATGCAAACTGAAAATCTTTTGTTTTCAGCTGCTTAGGCTTAAATGCGCAACCCTAAGGCCTGCAGGACCTACCTCAGCATCACAACCTCTGATTTGAATCTGAGAGCCACATCTCTTTTAAATTTCTTCAGAAGTTTTCTAGTTATTATTGATTGTTATATTTTCCTTCTATTTTGTGTTGATCTGTGTCACAAAATCCTAGAAAAACACCCAGAAGTTTGTGGATATTATGGGATAAAATGTGTCATACATGTGGAGCATTGACCAAATCAGACATCTCCATAAACTGTCACCTATTAATAGAAGGGCAGATCATCACCTTGAACAGAAACTATCTGGAATTTATTATTTATATTATGTATAAAAAGAAAGTTAGTGAGCTCAGCTCATATTCAGTCACTTGCTTATAATTATTACGTGAGGGAAATATATGAGTAAAGCCTGATAGATTGACTCAAGAATAGAAAATGTTCAGTTTCAGGAGGAACCTCAACGTTCTGACCCAAATAAAATAACTGGGATGAATCACAAATAAGATTCAAACATGTAAAACAATAATGTTGACACTTCTGTGTCTCTGCTGATAATTAATCTGGAGTGTCCCACAGATAGAGACACATGTCCTCACTGTGTCCAAATGAATATTATCAGAGGGTTTAGTTTCTACTATCAGCTCTGTAACCATGATGTTCATGGAGATGAAGGTCCTGATGTCCTGTCGTTACTCCGGGCTGTGAGCGCTCTGAGCTCAGCCTCTCCTCCATCCAGCTCTGCTGCCCACAAATACTGATGGGGACGCCTTCAGCATTCATCAGCTGGCTGACTGACTGGACAGGGAGGACTCCAGCTCCTCAGCAGCACTTCTCTGGAACAAGCCTGAGCTGAAAGCCTGAACTCTGGGTTTCCCTCAGAGCAGCTATGAAGGTCCTCGCCGTCGTGCTCGTCCTCGTCTTCCTCACAGGTCAGAAAATCTCGATGCTTTGCTGAAAATCTCAAAAGAAGAAGAAGAAGAAGAAAGGCTGTAAGCTGTGTGCCTCTCTGCAGGTTGTAATGGTGGACAGTATGAACATCCATCACAAAGGCAGGTAGAAATAGCGCAGGACGCCTACTGGGACTACGTCCAGAAGTCAACCAGGACCCCAAAGGACTCTGTGTGGGACATCAGATATTCCTCTCCAGGACAGCATCTGTGGTGAGAGGAAACCTCAGAGCTTTTCTCCTCAGCAGTAGAGCTGGATGAATGTTTAAAGGGAACATTCATTAATGCTGAATATCTGAAGCTATAAAAACCTAAACTTAGGAAGATGTGAACATATTTCAGAAATCACCATTTTTAACTTTTGGGGGGTTTTTTTTATGATTTTTAATGTTTTTAAATTATTTTTTAATTTTTTAAATGTGATTTTTTTTTTTTTTTTTTTTTTTTTTTAATTATGATTTAAGAAATAATTTTCTTTTATTTAATTCCAATGATTTTTTTTTTTTTTACTATTTTCCTTTTTTTTTACTTTTAAATATATATTTTTCAATTCAGTTTTTATAAGTTTTAATCTTACAGTTTTTAAAATTATTATTATTATTATTATTATTATTATTATTATTATTATTATCATCTGGGAAATAATCTTCCTCTCTGGAGAATGATGAACTTCAGCTAGTTTGGAGATGACCTTACGACCCCTCCCAGCTTGGCGGGCAGCCACAGCTGCTGCTCTGAGATCCTTGCTGATGTCTCTCTATGCTGGCATCAGACCAGCAATCGAGAAAAACTCCTGCTTTTCTCACACTGATGGTGAAGTTAATCAACACATCTGATCTGCAGTTCCTAGCTGCTACGTTCTCTCTTAAATACTTTGGAATAACATGGGTGGACTTAGTTTTTTAGAACTGAAAGAGGGAATTTGACATGTTTGAATAATTATTGTTGTTTCTACTGAGAAAAACTTTAAGTCATCCAATGAAACTTTTAAAGAATAACTTTAACAACTATTTAATGTGTGAAGAATGAGGTGTTTATCAGAGTTCTGTCTGTGGTTCTGCAGCTCCATCATCTCACAGAGCGTCGACATCGTCTACAAATTCTTCCACCTTGTCTACGTTCATATAGTTATGTGGACCACCAACTTCTTCCACAAGATCTGCCATGAGGTAGATCACCTGCACTACCATCTCCAGGATGTCCTGTACCACTTGGAAGCTGACATACATTACCACGCTAAAGAGCTGGCAGCTCAAATCAGCTGGAAGTTAGAGGAGATCAAGAAGGCTGCAGCCCACTACATTGAAGCTCTAGACCCCAAAGGCCTGAAGATGGCGCTGCTGAAGAAGACCAAGGAGCTGAATGAGCATTTGGATAAGTGCTATGAACTCCTGCATACTCACCACCATTATCAACATGGTCACCAACACCATCACCATCATCATCATCAAGGTCATCATCATCATCATGGTCACCATCACCATCATCATGGTCACCATCACCATTACTGTGGACCTGAGATAAAGAAGAAAATAAATGAAAGCGTGGAAGAATTTAAGACCACCTTGTTCTCTCTGGTCCATAATTTTGAGACTGAACTTGCCCAAGCCACCGAAGAGATCAATAAGAAAATTGTTCCACATGGAAAAAGATGCCACGGCAAGCTGATTAAAAACTCAGATCACCTGAAGGATGACCTGGAGAGCATATGGCAAGATTGGATATCCTTAAGTGAGATAAAGACTGGCTGAGTGGATTCGACAGTGGCTCCATCTGAGGATCATTAATAACTTAAACACAGCATCTTATTTTTACTTTTAATACTAAAACATGTTGATGGAGACATATTTTTCCAAGTCAATATGATTTACTTAAGTTTCAGAAAAATGTCTGTGGTATTTATTGATCCAAATACAAGATTAAAATACAGAAACTCTGATGTTGTCTTCTTAAAATATTTATTTGCATGTTACTAAAGAGCCATAACCAATTCAGTTATGCTCCTTCCTTTTGTTCTGAAAGATCTATATGTTTGGAAACAGTTGTATTCTCACAAATATAGCCTACAGGCAAAACTAGCAAAATACAAAGTTCAGAAAAAACTGCTTTATTCTCAAATGCCTGAAGGTATTCTAGATAAAGAAGTTGATCTTTCTATGATCTGCTCAGGTTATTAAAGCAGCAAACAGCAGATTAAAAACATGTTCATTATGTTGGTAAACACACAAACATACAGTTCTGACAAAAATCCTGATATTCACTGCGGCTGTAAATGCTGATATTAACCAAGAACTTTGATTGAGTTGACTTCAGTTTTGGCTCATTTAAACTATTTAGCATTAGGCCTACTGGCTAATTGTAAACACCTTTTAAAAAGCTGACAACACTGCCTGCGGAGTACATTTTACAGATAATCTATTACCAACCTCAAGAAGGTATGAATAACTAAAAACCTTAATCAAGATTTATTTTTATGTCTGAATAATTTTTACAAGCAACTTTTTTTATAGCTAACATTAACTAAGATCTTTTACTGGCTAATTTAGCCAAATAGTTTTTATTGGCTAACCTTAAACAAGTATGTTTAATTGCTCATTTTAGTTCTTATTAGGAACTTTGAACACTTTTTTTTAAAAAGTACCTCCGATAAGTAAATATCCAACTTTGACCAAGTTTAATTTAATGGCTATAATCTTAACCGAAGAAGTGCTATGGCTAACCTTTTCATCTGCTAACAACTGAGTTCTTCTAGCTTTAGCGAAGCCGTTTTAGTGGCTAATAAAACGAAATCATTTTTACAGGCAACATTAAACTGGTTCTTTTTACCCAATGTAACTTAATAAAATTAAATTTGATAGTTAACTTTACATATGTTTCAGTGGCCAACTTAAACACAGGCTAGCCGCCATAGCTAAGTTAGCTAGGTGGCTAATACAGTGGCTTTCCAGCCAGACGCATTTTATTGGCTAATTTTAACCAAATTATTCAATACCTCAGGTTTTTTTTTTTTTTTTTTCTTTTTTTGTTATTTATTTATTTATTTATTTTTTATGCCAAAGCTTAAACTTTTACCTTTTTTATTGTCACCATTGATGAAGCAAATTTTAAAGACAAATCTTTGGCAAACACGTTTTCTTGGCTAACCTCTTTGAATTGCTAACATCCCCGAATTTAGGTTAAACTTGAAAAATATAGGTAATTTAAATTTACAAAAAGATTGTATTATTAAACAATACATTTTAAACAAGTATTTTTAATTGCTAACCTGGTATGTTTTTCATATAAACATATTCCAAGTACATTTTACTTGTTATTAAACTGTGAGAAACCAACATTTTGGCTGGGATCAGCTGCAAGAGACTGATTAAATTTAGCCCTTAAAAAATCTCGATCAAATCAGAAAATCTCGATGCTTTGCTGAAAATCTCAAAAGAAGAAGAAGAAGAAGAAAGGCTGTAAGCTGTGTGCCTCTCTGCAGGTTGTAATGGTGGACAGTATGAACATCCATCACAAAGGCAGGTAGAAATAGCGCAGGACGCCTACTGGGACTACGTCCAGAAGTCAACCAGGACCCCAAAGGACTCTGTGTGGGACATCAGATATTCCTCTCCAGGACAGCATCTGTGGTGAGAGGAAACCTCAGAGCTTTTCTCCTCAGCAGTAGAGCTGGATGAATGTTCCCGGAGATTCAGACAGAGACTGCATCGGTTTATTTGCTGCTCCTACTGTCTCTGATTAAACCATGGAAGCATCTCTTCAGCTTCAGGGCTGCAGCTCATGAATGTTTCTACCAGCCTTGACATGCCTGCAGGACGGATGTCTGGGCGCAGCTACAAGGTGTCCCTCTCTCTGGACAGACAAGGTTTATCCTGCTGCATCAAGCACACTGCTTTATTTTCATCCCCTTCTGATTCAATTTGTTATTTTCAAGGAAATATTTTAAGAAATAACGATTTCAGTCTGAAATGAACCTTTAGCTTCAGTTTCGGGACATTTCTGCATCCATCATGTTGAACATATTTGAACTCATTCAAGTAAACTGTTTCCTCTTTAACGCAGTTCATCCCTGTCTGGACGCATTTCCTCATATCTGTTTGTTTTCAGTCATCAACAGAGTTATTCATAAGCTGTTATCAGTGTGAACATTAGCCGCCTAATAAAGTTTTATAAATGAAGCCTGCGTCTGCTGTGTCAAATCAGCTTGGTTGGACTGTGACATAGAGGTGACCTTTGACCTTTCCCTGCTGTGCTGTCAGTCAGCTGTAAACCACAGAGAGTTCTGCTGGGTTGTGCAGCTTCAGTCACAACTTAAAGACATGGCAGGAGGAGGAGGAGGAGGAGAGGGGCTTCGTTTCCTTCAGGGAAGCCAAATGAGCTGGAGCAGAGCGGCGCGGCGCGGCGCGGCGCGGTGCGGCGCGGCGCTGCGGCGCCCAGGGCTGCTTCAGGGTTCTGACCTGTGGCTGCCTGTTCAGAGTGCCACGTGGAGCCAAAACAACAAACACAGCAATAAAAGGTGACAACAGCGCAGTTCGTGCCGGAACTTCGGACACAGGTCAGAACTCCTCCTGACATTTATTGGATCGGTGCCGCCTCATCTGTATAAATACTCAGGGAAGCGTTCAGTCGGCCTCACAGACGTCACAGATCAAACCAGGCATCTGAGGTGAGACTCGACTCTTTCCATACCTGCAGGAAGGTCTAAGTTTGCTTCATATAGCAGGGATTTAAGTTGGAGCTAAAGTTCTGGCGGAACAACGAACAACTAACTTCCAGAAATCTCTGTTTCTGATCACTTTTTCCTGTCATGTCGCTCACTTTTCCAGCTGTGCGTGCTTGTGGCCATCATGAGGGTGTTTGCAGTGATCCTTGCTCTGGCAGTCGTCTCCGGTGAGTTCACTTTCTCTCCGGGGAAATGAGAAATGTTCTGGGTTAAAAAGCGGGGGCACCTCCATCTGGCGCACGTCAAGAGCTGCTAGTATTTCCAAGAAAGGGGAAAGGAAGTCCGAAGACTGAAAGAGGAAACTCAGAAAATAAAAATCCTAGTTTTAGTTTCTTTTTTTATTGTTTTGCAGATTTGATATAAATTTTCTAAAAACTCTTCTGTCTTTTAGGTTTTTGTGATTTGGGGTTTTAAAAGAAACAATTCTGGTATAATAAAAACACATTGATTCATAACATTTGTGCTGTTTCCACTGAAAGTTTTATACCTGTTCATGGATTACATAAATATTGATTTTGTGCATACAGCTCTTTTAAAAATGTGAAATGTTCTTAGGGTAATATAAATCCAAAGTAAAAGACCTTAAGTATCTGTCCAGGTTGTTTATCTGTTTGAGGGATTTTCCACCAAAGACTCCTGAAAAGACCTGAAAAGACCCAATAAAGGTCCAGGATTCGACTCCATAGCTGGAAGTGATTGCTGGCAGTTTGCAGCCAGAGTTAAGAAATGACACATCCCGATGGTTCTTCTTTGCCCACACCAGGATGCCGTGCACGAAGTGTTCTCCAGGACGACTGGCGGGGCACGTGGGAGGCGTCGGTGGAAAGGTTTAACGACTACATCGCGGAGCTGAACACGAGGGCTGATGGGGTGGTGAAGGACATCAAGAGCTCCCAGATCAGCCGAGAGCTCGAGTGAGTGCTCACTGTGTTAATCCACACGCTTCACACGGAGGCGTGAAGCCTGCAGCTGGTTCCGGTTCTGGTGTGCCGAGGATCCATATATGAACAAAGGGAGAAAATCTGAAATGTTTATATTTAAAGATTCAAGTAGGAAGAAAAAGATCATCAGGTTACGTCTTCTAACTTGAACCCCTGGAGGATTTGGACTCGATCCTATCAGAGCTTCTTGTACTTCTTGTTCACTACTGTTATTAAACTGCAGATGGACATTTAGCTAATTTTGCTCCTGATATCACCGACTTTGGATGATGTCATTCTGATATAGAGCAGGGGTTCCCAAACTTTTCAGCCTGTGAACCCCAAAATAGCATTGCCAGAGACTGGCGACCCCCTAAAAATACATATAATTATTTTACTCTATTTATTTAAAAATAAATAACTAGATGTACTTTTAAATGAATTTATTTTATAAAAATCAAATCTATTTATTTTGTCATTTAAAATGTATATTACATAATAATTAATGAGACGTTTAATGATACATTTATTCATTTCATGATATACATTGATTTATTTAATTTTAGCCCTTTTGGGCCTCCATAGAAATCAAATCACTATGATTCTGGAAATCATTTTGCAACCCCACTCCCACTTGGTGTCTTGCGACCCCTCTGGTTGTCCTGACCCCCTCTTTGGGAACCCTTGATATAGAGGACAGAAACAGGGAGAAGTCAGAATCATATCAAACAAATGGAAACAATAAATAACTGATACACTAACAAAAAAGCACTCAATTAAAATGGTTAAGAATAAGCTACGAATATTACATTTTTGATTTAAGGTTAAAATGTAATACTTTATTTCCTGTGTTAATGCATTTATTTGGGTTTCCCTTCATTTTTCAACAAACATATTAACTTTTAATAGTGTATCTTTTAACTAGATTTAATAATTCATGTTTATTTCTAGTTACTTTTCAGACTTTGTTCCAGTTTTATTTCTGTTTCTTCAGCTTTGTTTCTGGTGCTAGCCACTTGCTGCTAGCATACCTAGCACCTTCCTAGTTTAACGCAAAGTCAGAAAAGTAGCCTAAAAACTCTCAAAATTGTAATGTAACATTTTGTTCTATACCACAAAAACAACAAAACTTTACTTTGATTATATATATTTTTTAACAAAAAACTTTATTTTGATTTTTAAAAATTGTTTGAATAAACAAGCTTTTTGCTTTGCAACAGCACAACAGGAAATGCAATTTAGCTTCCAGTTGCTAGTTGAAATTTTGAATTAAATTGCGCTACCTTTGCTTTACAAGAATTTAGATTCGTAGAATAACGTAACTTCCAGCCAAACGTGTTGCAAGTTAGAAAACTTATGGAATTTGCTCATAGTTTTGCTCAAAGGCAAAGCTAACAGTTAGCAACAAAATGCACTAATAATATATTCATCAGGATTATATGCTTTGAGATACCAAAAAATGGAGTGAATGTAGTAAAAGAAAAAAAACCACAGAAATGAACTATTGCTAATATCAGTACATTCTATGCATGCGGCAGCCATAGTGGAGTTTGAGGCTGAGGCTGGTTGAAACCCGACAGTCCTGATAAATAACCATTAGGTAAAAACCGGAGCCTGAAACACTCTCAGAACCAGGCTCTTATAGTTGTATAATTATATATTTTTCATTATATTACAACACTTAAACCTTTTCTGAGCCGGTCACACATTTTTGTTGTAATTTGTTAAATTTGCTCGTTTCATCCCTCCATATTCTGATGCAGTACTTCACCAGTTGTTCCTTTAGACTCAGTGACGTGACTGTAAGACGTAAACACTCCTCGGAGCTCAGCCTGTGCGTCTGGCCTGTTTTTGCACCCAGGCATCTTTCAGTCTGCTGCGCTAGGGGTCAGATCTGCCTCTTTCCGGTCAAACTGTGCAGAAATATGCACTACATCGACCAGTTTGACAATGTTTGATTGCAAAGGTGTTTCCACTGAGTTTTGTTGACCTGCAAACACCAGTAAACGATGCGTCTCCTGAACAGCACCCTGATCCAGGACAGCATGTCGGAGCTGGCCATGTACAAGGACGACCTGCAGACCAAGCTGGCCCCCTACACTCAGGAGGCCGCAGAGCGCTTCGGAAGAGACCTGCAGCCGCTGGCCGACAGGCTGCGCAGACACATGACCGATGCCCGCGAGCAGATGGAAAGCTACCTCCAGGAGCTCCAGACCATGATGGAGCAGAACGCCGACGACGTCAAGGCCCGAGTGTCCACCTACACCCGGAAGCTGAAGAAACGCCTCCAGAAGGACACCCAGGAGATCCAGAGGTGAGACTGACTGGAAGAGGCGGTGGCGGGCGGCGCTCTGATCACAAACTCGGATGAATTTCACTGATTTCAGGTCATAAATGAACTTTTACAGGCAGGAGAAGAAAAATTCAAACTGTTTCATCCAGAAAATCCTGAAATAATTCATGTTGTTATTGAATCTGAGAGATTTCTTACTGTTTTTAACATCAGTGAAGTGAAAATATCCCAATAAACTGAAATACTGGGAGAGAAAAACTCACTAATTCTATAGCGTCCTTGTTTATTTGCATAATTATTAACAGATTATTTGCCTTATTAAGCAGAAACAGATAATCCAATGGGATGTTTATGAGTCAATGTTTTGAAAAACTCCAATAATGTGCAATTAAACTGGATTTTTTTTAAAATAAAACCTTATTTTTTGATGCATGTTTAAACTCTAAACAGATTTCTGCCAACAATGAAGACCACTTAAAAACATTCTGACTAACTTTAGCTGCTTGGAATGAAAATATCGAGAAACGAGGACTGACTCGGGACATTTAGAATAAATAAACGTCCCTCAGACTGGTTGGAACATGTCCAGCCAGATGTTTGTTGAGCTAAATGAAGACGCTCCTGTTCTCTGTCTCAGACATGTTTCCGACTACATCGAGGAGCTCCAGAACCGAGCCTCGGACAACGTGGAGAACATGAAGACCAGACTGGACCCCTACTTCGCTCAGGTACGGGACAACGCCGAGGCCAAGATCACCACCCTGAACGAGCTGCTGAAGACCCAGGTGGACAACCTGAGGGACCAGATCCAGACGGCCACCGAGGACCTGCGCTCCACCCTGGGCGGGAAGATGGAGGAGCTGCGCAACTGGTTGGAGCCGTTTGTCACCATGATCAGAGAAAGCATGTAAACGGCGGCGTTCATCAGGACTGCTGATCCGAACATGTGACAGAATTCACCAATAAAACCAGTTACAGACCACTTATTTGTCTCCTCGCCAGTTATTGTTAAAATGCTGAGATCTTCACAAATAAAAGCTCAGAAACAAGAAAAAGCTTCACACCATCATGAGTCTCTGTCTTTACTGAGAAACAAGTTTTACATCTTATTTACATTTTTCAAGAGATTTATCTAAAAGCATATATTCCTCCATCACCAAAACTACGGTACAAACCGCAGCACAGGCAAAATAAAATATAGATTTATAAAAGAAACTAAACTAAACTCTCCACATGGATAAAAAAATGTCTTAGAAAAGTAAACAAGTCTTTTTATTATATAAAAAATATTTATTGAAAATGACAAAAGAAAAACTTTTTGAATAAGAAATTAAGTAAATGTGACAATAATTTTAAAAATGTAAGATTGAAATAACATGAAAAATATGATGTAAAATAATATTAATAAAAGAAATTATGGGGCGTGTTGCGGTGGTGCAGAGTTAACGCACTGGAGCGGAAAAAAATTAAGAAGAAATTATATTTTGGGGGAAATATGAAATAAAAACATAAAATAAAAAAATGTGAAAGAAAAGTACATTAATCCTCAATTTCTTGTTAAGAAGTAACAAAAATGAAGTTAAAAAATGAACTAAAATAAATATCAATAACAAATGAAAATAAGAAAATATAATATAAAAGTACGCAATACCAAGTGTAAAAAAAAGAGGAATAATAAAAAATAGCTATAAAACTATCAAATAAAACATTAAATGTTATACAATACTCCAAAAATAAAAATAAAGGGAATGTAGTGAGAGAGAAACTGGTTGAGCAGCAGAACCGGAGGCTCTTCTCCGCTTTCAGCATAAAAACATGTTTTTTTCTTTAGTTTTTTTAAGATGGAATGAAGAAAAGATGGTGTCTGCAGCTGGCTTCAGGATTCCTCCTGGTTCTGGTTCCGGTCCATCACATCCCTCTGGCGTGGTTCCTGTAGTGCTCATGCAGAGTCGAGACGTCTGCGAAGCTTTGCGTGCAGATCGCACAGCTGGCCCGACGCATCGTCGCTTCGCCCTCGGAGTCGCTGCTGTCGCTCGCGGCCAGACGTTTTTCCGGGACGAGAGATTTCACCAGGAGCTGCAGCTGGAGCTCAGCTGAGATCGGGCTTCTGGGAGGAGATTCTCCCGCTTCCTGCAGCGGGACGACGACGGGCGGCTCCGAGGAGACAGCGGGAACGACGTAGAGGCGGTCCGGATGAGGATACCTGAACAGGTCCTTCCTGTTGCTCACCGGAAGCTTCCGTTTCGGCCCAGATGAAGAGACGGCGGCCGTCTGGAGGCTGGGAATGAAGGACAGGATGCTCTCCGGAGGACTTTCCGGCTTTCTCCCTGCGATGAAGTGGCACACCTGATGGGCTTCCAGCAGCTCTGTGCTGGAGAACCTGGCGGAGCATCTTCTGCAGGGGTACGGAAACAGGAAGGGCTCCGCGACGCGCGCCGGCTGCGGCACGCTCAGCCGCCGCCGGTGAGTCTCCAGGTGAGCCTTTAAGGCGGAGTGGCAGGAGAAGGAGCGGCTGCACGGCAGACAGCTGTGGGAGCGGCCTCCGGTATGGAGCAGCTTGTGTTTCCGCAGATTCCTCGCAGTGGAGAAGAGTTTCCCGCATGTGCTGCATTTCACAGCGTGCGGCTGTCGGCGGCGGGAAGAGACGGGAGACTCCGGCTGCGCTTCATGGGAAAACGTGCCGCGACAGGAGGGACAGGCGTGCGGCGTCTCGGCCGCGTGTTCCTGCAGGTGATCCATGTATGATCCCAGGAAGTGGAAGTCCAGCTCGCAGCGGCTGCAGCGGAAGGCTCGCGGCCGGCGCGGCCCTCGTTTGCTCCAGTGGCTGGGTGCGCCGCCGAAGCGTCCACACCAGGACCGCACGCTGAGCCTGGGAGGCTCAGGAGGAAACCGGGAGACATGGTTGAGTGTCGGATCAGAGAAGCCGGAGTTCGGAGAGAGGATATCGAAGTCTAAGTCTTCAATCACAGACGGGCTTGAGTCCCCGGACGAGGCGGGAGGTATCAACTTCCCTCCACCTTCTCCTTCAGGGAATGCCGATAACTCTGCATCCGGACTCGGACTCCCTGAAGCTCCCGCCTCCTTCCAGATGTCCTGCAGGGAACCTCGGCAAGCCGTCTCCGCGCCGCTGGCTCTGCAGCAAACCGAGCAGTGCCGCCTGCCCCCGGCCGCCCGGCCGTACTCCTGCCTGCACGCCCCACAGCTGTGAGGTCTTCGGGACGCGTGGGACTGCAAATGCAGAACGTAGTGGCACCAGTGGCGATGGATCCGCTGGCAGATCGGACATTTAAAAAACAGCGGAGTGACCACTGCTGCATCACCGACTTCGGAAACGAGGAATCCTCGGATCTTTCCTGAACCTCTGAACGTTTTCCAGCAGCCGAGGGGCCGTTTGCCATGAATCCGTCGGTGGTTTTCAAACGCGGACTTCTTGGTGAACTCCTTGGAGCAAACCGGACACCTGAAGGTCTTATCCTGGTCGGCAGTCGAGCGGGATCGTCTGCTTCTTCCCAGTTCTGTCTGGAGCCTCTCCACCTCCATCAGGTGGACCTTAAGGTGACGGATGAGTTCGGCTTTGTCCCTGAACGTCTCTTCGCAGCACGGACAGCGAGTGGCCGGAAGCTCACCGTGGAGCTTCAAATGCAGCTTGAGTTGAGAGATCTTGGAGAAGCTCTTGGTGCAGACGGAGCATCCGTACGGCTTCCGGCCCGTGTGGAGCCGTTTATGGAGCGTCAACGCAGAGATGTGGCGAAAAGAGCGCAAACAGAAAGAGCATCGGAGGTTTTTCCTCTCCTCCTTCTGGAGACGACGGCGAGTTCCGGGTCCGGACGGAACATTTGTCATCATCCGATTTTCCTGATTTCCATGTCGGACGTTAACAGTTTCATCACAGGAACTGGAGATAGTCGGAACATCACAGAATGAGCGGACCGGAGGTCTCTTTGCTTTCCTGTCTCCAGTCCAGTGCGTTTTACTCCTCCGTCTTCTCTTCCGGGTTGTTGCAGCTGATGAAACAGATTCCTGAAATGGTTTCTTCCTCCCGGGCTCTTGATTAGCTTCCACCTCCATGAAACAGGACTTTTCATCCTCCCACTTGATTGTTAAAACCTCTTTCTTTCTCCCGCGGCTGATGTTGGATGTTGCGCATATTTTTCCATCGTCAGGTGCTCCTGTATCCTGTTCAGATGACCGATCTTCATTAGATTCCAGGACTTTATGTCCTCTTGGGACCTTCTGTACAGTTCGTCTCTGTGTCCATCCCCGAACCTTGGAGAAAACCTCTGCAGAATCACCGTTGGGATCGGTTGGCACTCCTTCCATCTGGAGCAGATTCATCTTTCCTCGGCTGTCAGGACCTGCTCTGGTATGACTTCCTGTCTCTGTCGCGTTGCTTTTACCCTGAAACGAAGACATCAGCTGGGATTTCTCCGTCTCAGGCTCTTGATTAGCTTCCACCTCCATCAAACAGGAAGCTTTGTCTTCCATCTTGATTGTAAGAACCTTTCTCTTCTGTCCACGCCTCACGCTTGATGGTTCTCCATCCTCAGGAGCTCCTGGATCTCCTTCATGTGGACGTTCTTCTTCAGGGTCCAGGACTTTAGGTCCTGCTCTCATGTCCTTCTTTAACACTCGCCTCCTTTTTCGTCCCGTTTTCCTTCTCTTGGTCCTCACTCCCAGGAAATCCTCTTTCAGAGCAGACGTTCCTTCGATCTGCAGCAGGTTCATCCTGTTTGGTTCTGGCAGTTCTGGAGTCGCTCCGGTTTGACCTCCTGCCTCCATCGATCTGCTTCTATCCTGGATTGATGGTTTTCCATCCTCAGGAGCTCCTGGATCTCCTTCTTGTGGGAGTTCTTCTTCAGGGTCCAGGATTTTAGGTCCTGCTGAGTCTTTCTGTAATCCTGTCTCATTGCTTTTATCCTGAAATGAAGACATCATCAGGGATTTTTCCGTTTCAGGCTCTTGATTAGCTTCCATCTCCATGAAACAGGAAGCTCCATCTTCCATCTCGATCGTAAGAACTGTTTTCTTCCGTCCACGCCTCACGCTTAATGGTTTTCCATCCTCAGGAGCTCCTGGATCTCCTTCATCTGGATGTTTTTCTTCAGAGTCCAGGATTTTAGGTTCTGAAATTGAGTGTTTCCTTAATATCCGCCTCTTCTTTGGTCTCCTTTTCATTTTTCTGGGCGCCATCTTGGAGTTAGCTCCCAGGAAATCCTCTTTCAGACCAGGCGTTCCTTCGATCCGCAGCAGGTTCATCCTATTTGGTTCTGGCAGTTCTGGAGTCGCTCCGGTTTGATCTCCTGATGCCATCGAGCAGCTTTTATCCAGGATTGAAGCTCCATCTTCCATCTCAATCGTAACAACCATTTTCTTCCATCCATGCATCACACTTGATGGTTCTCCATCCTCAGGAGCTCCTGGATCTCCTTCATGTGGACGTTCTTCTTCAGGGTCCAGGACTTTAGGTCCTGCTCTCATGTCCTTCTTTAACACTCGCCTCCTTTTTCGTCCCGTTTTCCTTCTCTTGGTCCTCACTCCCAGGAAATCCTCTTTCAGAGCAGACGTTCCTTCGATCCGCAGCAGGTTCATCCTATTTGGTTCTGGCAGCTCTGGAGTCGTTCTGGTTTGACCTCCTGACTCCATCGAGCTGCTTCTATCCTGGATTGATGGTTTTCCATCCTCAGGAGCTCCTGGATCTCCTTCATCTGGGTGTTTT
This sequence comes from Anableps anableps, assembly GCA_014839685.1. Taxonomy (NCBI): domain Eukaryota; kingdom Metazoa; phylum Chordata; class Actinopteri; order Cyprinodontiformes; family Anablepidae; genus Anableps; species Anableps anableps. The sequence goes on from CM026079.1 coordinate 34,048,708, forward strand.
TCATCAGATTCTAGGATTTTAGGTTCTGGAATTGAGTGTTTCCTTAATATCCGCCTCTTCTTTGGTCTCCTTTTCATTTTTCTGGGCGCCATCTTGGAGTTAGCTCCTGGTAAATCCTCTTTCAGACCAGACGTTCCTTCCATCTGGAGCAGATTCATCCTATTTGGTTCTGGCAGTTCTGGAGTCGCTCCGGTTTGATCTCCTGATGCCATCGAGCAGCTTCTATCCTGAACTGAAGCTTCACCTTCCAAGTTAATTGTAAGGACATTTCTCTTTCTTCCGTGCCTGATGTTGGCAGTTTTGCATGGTTCTTCATCCTCAGGAGCTCCTGGATCTCCTTCTTGTGGGAGTTCTTCTTCAGGGTCCAGGATTTTAGGTCCTGCTGAGTCTTTCTGTAATCCTGTCTCATTGCTTTTATCCTGAAATGAAGACATCATCAGGGATTTTTCCGTTTCAGGCTCTTGATTAGCTTCCATCTCCATGAAACAGGAAGCTCCATCTTCCATCTCGATCGTAAGAACTGTTTTCTTCCGTCCACGCCTCACGCTTAATGGTTTTCCATCCTCAGGAGCTCCTGGATCTCCTTCATCTGGGTGTTTTTCATCAGATTCTAGGATTTTAGGTTCTGGAATTGAGTGTTTCCTTAATATCCGCCTCTTCTTTGGTCTCCTTTTCATTTTTCTGGGCGCCATCTTGGAGTTAGCTCCCAGGAAATCCTCTTTCAGAGCAGGCGTTCCTTCCATCTGGAGCAGATTCATCTTTCCTCGGCTGTCAGGACCTGCTCTGGTATGACTTCCTGTCTCTGTCGCGTTGCTTTTACCCTGAAACGAAGACATCAGCTGGGATTTCTCCGTCTCAGGCTCTTGATTAGCTTCCACCTCCATCAAACAGGAAGCTTTGTCTTCCATCTTGATTGTAAGAACCTTTCTCTTCTGTCCACGCCTCACGCTTGATGGTTCTTCATCCTCAGGAGCTCCTGGATCTCCTTCATGTGGACGTTCTTCTTCAGGGTCCAGGACTTTAGGTCCTGCTCTCATGTCCTTCTTTAACACTCGCCTCCTTTTTCGTCCCGTTTTCCTTCTCTTGGTCCTCACTCCCAGGAAATCCTCTTTCAGAGCAGACGTTCCTTCGATCTGCAGCAGGTTCATCCTGTTTGGTTCTGGACTTGCTCCGGTTTGACCTCCTGAGGCTGGAATATCTTCTGTTTTCTGGCCGTTTCCCTTCTTCCTTCTCATCTTTACTTCCTTCTGTTGGTTTGAGCCCAGAGCGGAACCAGGAAGAGTTGGGTCATTCCCGGGAACAGCTTCGCCGTCGGCGGACAGTCCGACAGTTTTTTCCCGACCTCTCTTTGTTGGCTTGAATTTTGTCCCATTTTCTGGCAGCTGCTCATCCTTTCCCAACAACTCTGCACCTTCCGGAATGCCTTCCGCCTTCCCGTTGCTGCGCTTGGAGGAAGCTCTCCTTCGGGATCCTTTGAGGAATCGGATCAACAATTCCTCCACTGCTGAACTCGTTTTGATTCCCAAAGTGCAGGATCTCCTGATCTTCCTGCATGCTGAGCCTTCATCCAGTTCATCCGAGACGTGGAGTTCTCGATTTTCCATCTTTCTGCTCCCACCTGCTTCATCTCCGGCTGATCCTGGGGTGGTCACCTCGACGCTCCGTGAGGCGTCATCGTCTTCCGTGTGTTTCCTTTTGCGAGGTTCCCTCCTCCTGTCGGGTTGCTTTTCCCTGGAAGCTGCTGTTGTGACCATCAGAGGGAAATCCAGCTGGTGTGCTGGAGCTTCCCCGACCAGTTTGGTCTTAGTCTGGAAGTTTAAAGTTTGCTCTGTTATTTTTTTCCTCCAACCTCGACCTTTAGGCTTTTTCCTGCTCCGGACCGGATCTTCATCCTGCTTCCGACTGAGCGTTCCTCGCATCACATCCCAGTCACTCCTCTCCTCTCTAACGGGAAAGGTTTCGGTGTTTGGAGCTGCTCTCTGTTGTCGCATGTTTGAGTCTTTCATTCCAGTTTCATGCTGGGTGTTTGACGCTTCAGCAGATGGAAGCTGATCCCAGACGGATGCAGTGGTCGGAGATGTTGTTGTTTTAGCTCCTCGTCTTCCCGGGTTTAATTTGAGAAACACATCTGAAGGTGACACTTTTTCCTCCCGTTTGGTTTGATCCTGCAGAGCTGCTGGGAGCTGCTCAGCTGAGGGATTCCTGCCCTCCCTGGGTTCCTTCTTGCTCTCCTGGGGTTGAGTTTCCTGCGCAGCGATATTCCCGGCGAACCCTGAGCTTCCGGTTTGGGAAGACAAACCGGTGTCTGCCTCAGCAGCAGTCGGAGCGGGCTGGATGTGTGTCACAGAACCCATTCTCCTCGTCCGTTTTCTTCCAGGTGAGACAGACAGACGCTCCGTTTCACTCGGTCCAAGCGTCCTCTTCTGGACGGTTTTTTTCCTGAACCTGAGCTCCGGATCTTTGCCCGCTGTCGGATCCGTTTGTGGGCTTTCCTCTTTGTTCTTGTGAGTAGAATCGGATCCTGATCCTCCAGAAGTCTCATCTGAAGGATCTTCTTTCTTCCCAGCAGCTTTGGGAGCTTTAGCTGCTTTTTTCCTGCGTCTGGAAGTGGGCTTCGGCGCTGCTTCCCGGCTCTCTGGAGGGATTCTTGTTTCTTCTCCGGCAGACTCTGAGCTGATTTGTCCGGACTCCTTCTCGTTGGGATGCAGATCGGATGGTTGGGAAAGATTTCTGGACGTTTGCTTCCTCCTTAAGGATGTGAAAATCTCCTCCTTCAGGTCCGATTCTTCTTCCAGACTCAGAGTCTGGTTTTCCCTGCGATCCCAACCTTTGGCTATCACCAGCAGCCTGGCCATCTTCATCAGTGTCTTCTTCTTGTGTTTTCTGCCGGGTTTGTGTTTCTGCTGCTGCAGCAGCTGACGGAGGACGGAGCTGCAGATGTTCTCCTTGCGGCTCTCTCCGCTCCGCCTTTCAGGATCTGTTTGGTCTTCCGGAGGCCGAAGCTGTAAATCCGTCTGGTGTTTGCAGGGAGCAGCTTCTCCTCCGGGATAATCCAGGAAAACAGGATCTCCACCGACAGAGCCTGGAGCTTCGAGACAGAGAGAGTCTCCTTTTGAGACGCCGAGGGATCGTTTCTGTGAACCAGGAAGTCCATCCAGCGGAAAAACACGACCCGGGTTCATGGTGCTGTTCTCCGCTCTCTGCAGATCCGACCCATGCGTCCTCTGATCCGCGGCTTCTTCAGTCTGAAACCAGAATCACGATGTTTAAACTTTGCACACTACGTTTACTTTCAATCAGACAAACGATCCAAAGTACGCGGGACGCAGATGGACCCGGCCGATCCCTCACCTCCTCTCCTGGGATTTTCCGAGCAGCACCTGAGGCAGCCTGCAGGATCTGGCCATCCGTCGCTCCCGGTCTCCCACAAGCATCGGATCCTGTCCTTTCAGGCAAACTGGACTCTGCTACTGCAGAACCGTCACATCTTCCCTCCATGATTCCCAGATTATCCTCCTGAACATCCCAGGAAAGTTAAGACAAGGAGAGACGGAGCGTTTTAGTCTGAGGACTCCTGGCGTCCCTTCATTTTGACACTAAAATCCTTCCAACGATGAACAGATTTCTGATTTTTAACGAATTCCTTTATTAGCTTTCATTTTACTTGAAGTCTCTCAGTTGAAACTAACCAGAGAAACAGGGGTTAAAGGTCACGATTCAAGCTGAGGACCGAAGGTAATCACGGCGTTAATAGAAAACAGCTCTCTATTAAGACGTTTTTGCAGTTTTATTGGATGCAACTTTGCACAAAAATTTAAAAAAAAAATGTAATTTCCAACAGAAAAATTTCCAAATTTCACACAAAAAGCTTAATCCAAAAGTATTCACACCCCTGGCAGATTTAGGATCGAAGTGACAATTTCATTTTAAAAACTAGAATTAATATGACTGAAGAGTCTAGACTTGAATCTGGTTGAGAATCTGTGGAGGGGGTTAAAGATTAGGGTGATGGTTGGGAGGCCCTCCAATGTTAAAGACTTCGGCGCATAACGGAACCGGCCCACGGCATAAGCGAACTCAGCAGCTGCTTGGGGCCCCCAGATCTTCAGGGGCCTCCCACCCAGACTGTTGCTCTATAATTTGAATAATTATTTACTGAGAATGAGAATACTATTAAATTTGATTTAACAGCTTTCGCATGGATAAATTACATTTTAAAATGTATTTATATTTAATTATATTAATTATACATTTAATTCACATTTAACATTGTTTAACATTTAAAATTGGAAGGAATTGGTGAGTTTACTTTGTAAAAGAGCAAATAATAATCTTCGTAGTTTGATTGTTGTTGCCACAGCTATAATCTGTGTTTGTTCACAAATACATCTCGTCAAATAATTACCAATAATAACCAATTATCTGTGAGTTCTTTTAGAATCAACCAATTAAGCAGTCTCCCCAGATTTCTTCAAATCTGTGTTGAAATGCTCTTAGCGGGGGTCTTAACAGGAAGTAGGGCCCCTAAATACACTCTTGCTTAAGGCCCTATAAAACCTTGGGCCACCCCTGGCTCATCACCAAAGATAAATCACCAAAAATAGCAGAGGAAATATTTTAAAAAATGCCAATAATGATTTTTCATTATTGGCATTTTTTTTTTTTTTTTGTAAATGAGAACAGATACATATTTTTCTAAACCTTTACTTGATGTACTATTTGATAATCTTCTGAGAGACAAGTGACTCAAAAACAAACTTCTTGACTGAATGAAAATATTTTCAAGCCTAAAACTGAATAATTTGGTCTTATGTGTACATAATTAGTTGAAATGATCAGCTGTTTGAGAAAGTTACGATTCCAAAACAAGACATTTTAGGATAAAATCTGGAAAAATGTTCTGAAAACTCAACAAAAATCTGTTTTCCTAAAATAAATCAGCTTAGAAATATTGAACTTGTTCCACTTCACATCACTGAGATTTCTAAAAATGATATTTGATGAGCACACTGTTTTATTTCATGAGATTAACATGAAGACCTCAAATCAGCCACAACATTATGACCATCTCCAGCCTCAGTGGTCATAAGTAGTTTGCAGAGCTCTCCGTTGAACCGGCCCTGCAGCAGACTGACCACAGAGCTGCAACAAGGCCGGTTCCGGAGCGAACCGAGCCTCACCGAACTGACCTGCAGGCTTCCTCTCACCTCACATCAGCTGATTATCCTCACTTACGGCCCCAGATGTGGATAAACATCAACGGCATCCCTGCGTGTCCGTGGGTCTGCACAGAGAGATTTCCTGCGGAGGGAGGAGCTCCAGACGGGTTGCCAGGTCCTGAGAAGGAAAACAGCAAAAGGTCCAGACAGGAAAATGGATCCTCCTGCATCCAGATCCAGTGTTCAGTTCTCCATAATCTCCTTTCAAGCAGCCAGACTCTCCCAGGATCTGAATGGAAGGTTATTCCGACCTTCTGGAAGTTCTTCCATGTTTCTCTGATTTCTGTGGGTCAGGATCAGATTTACAAGACTGCGGAATCTGTTTCCCAGCTGAGTGGAACATGTCTCACAAATAAAATAACAAAAGGAAATAAAAAATAAAACTGGTTAAACCCACTGCAGCAGGAAACCCTGCGCCATTTATGAGCCCTCATCTCTGTGCTGCAGCAGGACCAGCCCAGAGCTGTCCTTCAGAGAAAGTTACGCGACTCGAACTCCTCTCACCTGAGCGCAGGAAAGGTGAAGATCCTCAAAGAGCGCCAATGTGGGGTTTGTGTTTGTAAAAGTGTAAAATCTGCAGACCTGGCAACCAGAGCAGAACAGGCCCCTCCCCCCCTGAGCGAGATCAGACTGTAAATAAACAGCTGAGTAAAAAAACAAAGAAAGAAACATGTGACTTGATCAGTGCGTGAAGGGATGATTCACATAAATGATTTAACGTTTCCTGAGCTTTGATCAAGAGTTTAAATGTTGCACATGTGGCAGCGTGCAAGCCAAACTGGACTGGGTTGCCTCCATGTTACCATGGAGACCGCTGCACTTCATTAGTCTGCTGAGGAAGAAATCATGAAAAGAAAAGAAAACTAGATGATTTTATAAAACTGAGATAAGGACGTATTTAAAGCAGACAACTCGTTCTTCTATCAGTGATGGTGGGGGACGGGGACACCTGCTGGTCACTTTGTAGACCTTCTCCAATCTAAGCCTTTCTTTACTGCTACATGCAGGGGTGCCTGACGCATCCTGCAGCTTACGCAGGCACAGCTGGTTCGCTCTGCCCCGTAATGAGCAGAGTATAAAGCTGGGCGTGGAGCTCATCCCGGTGCCTCCTGGCTGTCTGGTGCATGCATAGCTCCTTATTGATGGGTGCAGTCCTGGTGTTCTAGAGCAGTGGCTGTTTGGTTCCCCCCTCTCTCTTTCCAGCTTGTAGCTGAGGGGGCCATCTTCTGAGGGGCGAAGGGTCCATTGTCTCTCTCTCTCTCTTGTTAGTGCTGGATGTTAACCTTTGGTTAGAAGTCCAAGGGTTTTTTTTTTTTTGTTCACCTCCCCATTTTTCCTCCTAGGGTCCTCCCTTAAAAACCTAAGAATATTTTGTAAATAAATCATTAACTATACCCTCCTGGTTCTCCTCTTCATTCCCTGGTTATTATTGTCCCCCCCCCCAGACTGCCTTGGGGAACATAACATTTACTAATTTGGAAAATCAAAAACTCTTCAGATTGAAATACATTAGCAGAGATGGCAAGTAATGAAGTAAAACCACTTTGTTACTTCAGGAGATTTTATTTATTTTTTTTTTTATTTAAAAAAATTTAAAAAATTTTTATGGTATCTGTACTTTACTAGAGTATTTTTCTGATGACTTTTTACTTTTACTCCCTACATTTTAAGGGAAAGATCTGTACTTTCTATGGATTAACGGATGGATGGATGAATCTTCTGCAATATGACAGATCAGATTAATGCCCTGCTTGGAGCAGATGAAGCTCCAATCCATCTACTGGAAACAGAGCCACATCATCTGCAAAAAGGAGAAATCACATCCTGATTTTCCCAAACCAGACTCAAGTAAATAATCCCTACAGTATATGTTGTGATTTCGTAGAGCACATTGAAGAGAAGCTGGTTTGCTGTGAAGGACTTTTGTTACTTTTCAGCAACAGCAAATGATATCAATGATAGGTTTGGTCAAGGCCTTTTTAATCCCCATTTTGTACCTCCATTGGTTCCCAGTCATTGCCATTTCCTCCCAGCCCCCAGGAGGTCGAAGATGTTCCCTCAGCCAGCAGGTTGTTCTATTACATCAAAGCTGAAGGAACCAGCATCTGCTGAGGTGCCTTTCAGTTGATTTATTTTGGTAATTAACTGTTTACATTTATGGAGATGATTAACCCCAAAAACTCTAGAATCTTCCACTAGAGTTAGTTTGATTCTATAATCTGTAGATTCTTATATACCAGCCTCTTTCTATTGACTGTTCTAATAACAGCTTTTCTAATATATCCAATAAAGAGCCATGATCTAACCAAAATATATCTGGGTGACCCACTGCATATTGAAGATGAACCAAGAGGTTATTTTAAATAATTTTATGTAAAAGTGGAAAGAAAATGTCCCCAATGCAGGTACAAACTGCATTTAAAAATCTGAGTATGAAATGTTTAAAAAGTGCTTAAACATTTTTGAAAAATCAACATGAAATTAAAAACTTAAAAACCCAGGAGTTTCTATTTTATTCAGCTTTAATTTTCTTAAACAATTATGTAAACATACCTATAAATCAGTGGGAGGAGCTCTTGTGCTGGTTTATAACCTACACATGTGCAGTTCGGAAACGTTATCTGCGTCAGTAGAAACGTGAAATGGCTTTAAAGTCTGAAAATTGGCTTGTAAAAATTACTCTTTAGATACTAAAACTTAACCCAAGATAAACAAACAGTAGGTTTTATTGTTTTGTGAAAGGCACGAGAACAGTGAGTATTTTCTGTTATAAATGTAGCAAAAGTAGCAACAACCTGATAAAAAGCGGTATTGGGACGTCAGATTAAAAACCGATGTGAAAATTTTTATAAGGAACAAAGACATTTTGTAACTCAGAAAACATTTTCATATTATTCATAAAATCTTCATTTATTTGTACAGATAAACGGCAATGAGATAATTCAGGTTTTATCATTATATGCTGTTTCCGTCGGGCGCCATTGTTGTCACCGCAGTCGTCACGTACGACTCCGAGCTGTTGAGTAGTTCCAGGTCGCCTCGGAAATGAGAACTTCTGCCGGAAACTTCAGCCGCTCCATCTCAACAAGTCAGTGTCAGTGCAAGTTCATTTTTACTAATATCATTATTTAAGTTTACTTAAGTAACTCAATTTGAAATTAAAGTTTTATAGATGAATTATTTATTCACATTTAATGCTAGTTTTAATGTTTTTTTTTTTTTCGTTAAACTTATCTCTAAGGATACTTAAAATTCAGTTTCTTTGAAATTTTGAATATTTCATCAGACCATTAAAGAAATTTTATAACAGAGATGTTGGCCAACTGAAAACTATGTCCATGCACTGTACAACTACATTCAATAAATTAGAATATTATTGAAAATGTCATTTATTTCAACAACTCTATAACTAAATGAAACACATTATATAGATGAATTCCAGACAGATTGATGTTTAAGCCTTTATTTCTGTTAATTATGATTTCCTGCTTACAGCCAATGAAGCACAACATTTAAGACTAGAACATTACATCAGACCAATAAAAGCATTTTAATACTGAAATGTGGGCTTAATGAAAAGTATGTTTAATACCTGGTTAAAGTGTAACTGATCACCAAATCAACTTTTTTGCAGATAAACTGTCTAAGTAGGTTTAGGGTTCTATCTTTATGTTTCTGTGCCGATTTTGACATTTTTAATGTAAAAATTTGTTCTGTAATATTTTCCTGAAACCGTCCTTCAGTGCTGCCCTCCTTAGTGGCTACTGCAGTTGAATTTTCCTATTGGTTACAACAGTACAGCTTGGCGCTTGGCACAACCACGTCACAGCCCTGCATTTGGGTATAAAACCATCTCACTCAGACATGCCCCCAGTAGTGATTCAGGGGTTGGAATAGTTTTGTGCATGTTTTTCTATCCCAGGTTTTCCTTCCACTCAACTTTTAATGAACTTGTTTGGATAGAGCACTCTGTTAACGACCAGCTTCTTTTAGCAATGACCCTTTTGTGTCTTAACCTCTTTATGGAGGGTGTCTGTAACTATCTGCTGAATTGTCAAGTCTTCCACCTGGTGGTGTAGGCCAAACTGGAAAATGTATGTATTAGAATTCATTTTATACTGGTGTAATGTGAAATTGAAATTTTCTGAGAAACTGAATTTTGGGTTTTATCAGCTGTATGACATAATAATCATATTAACAGAAATAAACACTGTGTGTGGACTGAATCTTTATCCAACAAGTTGATCTTTTTAAATTGAATCACTGGGATTAATAATGTTTTTGTCATTATTATTATTACAATATTTGATTATAGCAGGAGTGAGGTGACTTAACAGTTCTGAAGGACAGGACCTGCAGGGCTGCTGTTAACCAAACAGCCGTCCTGTCAGCGAACTGCGTGGTAGACTGAGCTCCTGGAGATAATGACGTTTATTTCTTTTTATTGCAGGTACTGCTTTAATGCTTCAGTTTGAACACAAGGTGGCAGCACTGTGCAAGGAGGAAAACAGCTCAACGGGGAAAAACAAGAAGGTAGAGGATATACTTGCAGGTAATTATATTTACTGTTCAGATTTCTATTATTCAAACATTTTACAAAGAAGTGACAATTGGAGACTAGTGACTAACTGAGATTATTTTGAATTAGGCTCACTGAGCATGTCCAAGGTGTGTGGTTTCATCCGTCCGTCCATTCATTTAATAATTCGATGCTGATGGAAAGAAGTCGATTGTTTTTATTCAGTTATGTTTTAGGTAACATCTTGTTGAGACAATATATCTGCATTTTGATAGCAAAAGTCATTCAGAGTTTTTTGAACCAGAGAGAAATCTGTGAGAATCTGTTGTTTTTAATTAGTTTTAGAGGCAGGATCCGTTCTGCAGATCAAACTGGGAATCTGCGACCATCCCAGTTTGTCCTGACTGCAGTGAACTCTCTGACCTGTTTCAGACTCTGCTGGAGGATTTTAAATTGCTGCATAAATTATTATCTCAGGCCTGAAAAGGATTGAAGGGATCCACTCTGAGCCAGTACAGCTGCGAAGAAGCTCTTCCAACAGGACCGGATTCATTTCAGGGACAGAGATTGTCCTGAAGTTCAGACTTAATGCGGTGATGAAGCACTGATCTGAAGGCCATCGCTGAGGCGAGAGCAGAGCCCTGATTTACCACTGACATTTACAGCTTGTGGGAAAAACATTTGCAGTGAGACAAACGTTCTGTTTTCAGACTTTGCATTTTCAGGCTTTCTGCTGACAGCTCAGATGTTTTTAGATTGAAAAAGTTTCTCTTTTCCTCATCTGGAGAACAGCTGAGAGCTAGCATGAGTCCTGTGTGTTGCTCGCAGTCACACATCCAGGCCTGGTCCATGTGGGGTTGCCTTTCCTGCGAGGGAGGGGCCTCTGCTCCAGAACATGGATCAGCTGGGATCAAAACATCTACCAAGAGCAACTTCTTCCAATGATCCAGACACGGACATTTCAGCATGATGGGTCACCGTATCACAAGGCTGAAGTGATAAAGTGGCTCAAAGATCAGGAGCTTGTTGAGGAAGCTCCTCAGATCTCCACCCTGCTGAGAACCTGAGCTCAGTTCTCTAAAAACAGAAGCCGGCCAACTGGAATCACTCCAGGAATGGATCAGCAGCAGGCCAGAGAGCTGGTGAGAGCTTTCCTGAATCCTGGGTATAGCCTGAACCAGCTATGGTTGTTGGAAAATCTGTGCTTCGATGAGAAAAGTGTGAAGGTAAATGTTTGTGAGCTCTCAATGCATCTCTCTCTTCTTGACTGCACTCAACCTCGTTTGAACCTCTCCTGTTTCCCAGTTTTCTCATAATTTAATAATCAGATCCTGAAACATTCATCCTGCCAGCTTCTCATTAAAACATCGGACCGACATGAAGTCTTTTTTTTTTAAAAGCCCCAAGGCTTCTTAAAATAATTCAGCCTAAAGTTGAATTAAATATCTCATGGTAGCCGAGTGGAAATCGGAGATTTCACAGTTCAGAGTTTCCCACATGTGTCTGTCCAACTACTGGAAAGATGCAGAAGAAACCTCACTGAGAGCGGACCGACGTGGAGCGGTGCTGGTACCAGCGAAGCCGCATTTCCCTCAGATTTGGCTCATTTCATTTCCATCTGCAGCTTCTGGAGAGACGAGGCTGTAATTTCAGAGCCTGCAAATACTTGACAGGAAATGTCTGTGGCGAGCCGAGGAGGAAACAGCAGAGACAGCAGAGCTCCTCGGCTCTTCTGGTTGCGTGCAGGGAGCCGTCCTGGAAGAACTGCCTGTCACCTCTCTGATGAGCTCTCTGCAGGTTTCCACCTGTTTGCTGTTTATCAGCTCGACCAGATGGGATCTCATCAGAGAGAACTGCTCATATTCTGCAGTTGTGGTGAAGACCTCCTGCTTCTTCTGCCAGAAGCTCCACAGGTCTCTAACAACAACCAGAAGCTGCAGTTAAGGGTCCTGGGTCTGTGATAGAGCAGCAGGGTGCCTAGTAAACCAGCATCTGTGTGTTTGGAGTCAGTTACCATGGCAACCAGAGGAAACCCAGGCAGGGACAGGAATGTTTATGGGGTGCCGTTTGTAAGGTTACTCAGTCAAACGTTAACAGCAATAATCTGGGTTATAAGAAAAAAAAAGAAAAAATGGTGATTCATAATTTCAAAGTAATATTTTCATCATCTTATTCATTCATTTATAAATGTCACACTTTAAACTAAATATTTAGTTAGCAAGCTTAATATTTTGTTCCAAAGTAAATATTTATTTCCCAAACTAAACATTTAATATCCAAACTAAATATTTAGCTTGGACCTAAATATTTAGCTGGCTAACTAAATGTTTAGCTAGTCAGTTAAATATGTAGTTTTTCAACTAAATATTTAATTCAGAAGCTAAATATTTAGCTTCTGAATTAAATATTTATTTAGGAAGCTAAATACTTAGCTCCAAACTAAATATTTAGTTCCCAACTAAATGTTCATGTCAGTCTGAGACTGGTAGCCTGGGAGCTTTTATGTCTGTTCCTGCTGTGCAAGTGTCTGAAAAGCAGTAAAAAAGTCAAAGTCTAGACCTTAAACTGATGGAAATACTGTGGTGGGACCTTCAGAGGGCTGAGAAGAAAGGAGTATCTGTTTTTTAATCTGATTCCAGCAACATCAGGAAAGACGACACAGGTTTCTGCGTTAGAAGAGCCGTTTACTTCGTGGCAAGCGCCACAAACACTGACATGATTACCAGAAAAATGCAGACATACAACAACCAGATAACTCAGATGAAGATGGAAACAAACATCTCATAAGGTGCTTCATATGCAACAGGAATGTTCTGAGAAATGTCCACCAGATCCTACATGACTGCAGCTACGTTTGTATCCAGACCATAATATAAAACTATCTACACAGAAAAACAGCCAATATTTACAGAACGGACTATTTACAGAGCACGACGAGGAGCAGCATATATATATATATTTATAGGTTGTGCAGGTTGGTGGAGAAATGTTGAAGGGAAATCACAGCGAGGCCATCTGCAGCAGCTGCTCCTTGAACTGCTGGGCGTGGTGCGACAGATCCGTGACCCGGTCCACCATCTCCTGGATGGCGGCGGTGTTGGGGTAGTTCAGAGCGGCCGTTTTGGTGGCCGCCACACCACCGTCTTCAGCAGGTCGCACAGCACGTTGCTGGAGTTCATCACCCCTGTTGGCCACCTCGGGGCGGACGCCTGCCTGGACAGCGTGTCCCCGATGAACACCAGCTTGTGCGCGCTGAGGATGACGAACTTGCTGTGCGCGACGAAGATGCGGGGAGGCTGGCCGGCACCGACGCAGGCGAAGAAGGCGTCCACGGCACTGAGGAGGGTGGAGAAGTGCTGCTCGCACTGAGTGGAGTAGAAGCCGAGCAGCTGGCGGTCCCGGGCGCACACCCGGGTGGAGGAGGAGTCGGAGGGGCCGGGGGGTATCCACTGGGTGATGTCGTTCTCCACGGGTTTGATCACTTCCTGCTCCAGCTTCTTAAACTGATTGATCTGAAAGAATCCAGACTGAATGATTATTGTACTCATTTTATTCTCCTGGGTTTGTTTCAGGCTGTGATGTTTCCTCACCTGCTCCTGGCCCAGCTGGACCGCACTCTGCTTGATGATGTTCTCCTTCTCCAGCAGCTCCTTCTGTTGACGCTCAAAGTCCTCCTTTCCCTTCGGACAGAAACAGGTGAGGCAAAAATGAAAGAGTGACACAAAGAAAAAGCAATAATGTGGTATAATGTAACTAACATAGTAATAACCAGATAACCTGGCAGTAAGGATGATGAGCCTGAAATTTATACCAAAACCTCAGGAGAACAATGGAGGAACAACTTTGTGGATTGGTTGCTGTTAACCACACAAATATAAAAAGGACCTTAGAAAGTAAATGCACACTCCAAATCAAGTTTTGTTTTTGTTTTTTGCAGATAAATTGTCTCAATTGATCCTTAAGGGTGCTATTTTCTATGTTTTTATGCAAATTTGTTCACAAAATTCTGCAATATTTTGCCTGAAACTGTCTCAGTGCTGCCCTCTTTGGGTTGAACGGTGGCTGCTGCAGGAATTTCCTGCAACGTGGACACAGTGGTCTCCTCTCTGCTCTGACTGCCGGCGGTTTGCTGCAGGACGACTGCTTGCAGAGTTTAGGAAGTGGGAGGGGCTCTCGGCAGCACTCGCTGCTCTGCTCAGTGGCTGCAGAGCGACTGCTGCTTCACATGTCGCCATAAAAGTTTAGATTTGTCGCTGGCTGCATTTTTGAGAAAAAGTCGTTAGAGGGTCCGAAAAGTTGCTAAATATTCGACAAAGTTGCTAATTTAGCAACAGTGCTTCTTTCATCCTGACCATAGCCCCACCCAACCCTCTCCCCTCATTCCCATACTTGGTCACGCCCCTCTGTATCTTGGCTCCACCCACTCTTATGTACCTTTTCAAATTTGTCTGGGGGCAGGGTTATGCTTTCACTGTGGCCTAGTTACATTTTATTAATCTGTGCTATACTTTTTTGATATGCTAACTGCTAACGAGGTGATAAAATTAATCAGAATATGAGGAAACCTGAAGCTGCAGATATTGTGATGATGATGATGATATCAGCTGCTTTAGCCCCCATTTTCCTCACACTTCTCTGTCTTCTCCCTATCATGATGTTCTCGCCACCCTGCAGAAGCTCCAACAACTCAGACACAAACATCTTTATCAGGTCTGGGCTTCACAGACAATAGAAGTCCGTTCAACTGCCCCAGTATATTCTTTGAAACGTAGTTTCATCATTGCATATGCTGATATTGTGATTCAATATATTGTGCAGCACAACTGGAGATCTTATAATAATGAGGTAACAATATTTTGCTTTAGGGGGCGCCACCGTGAATCAACAGCCTCCATCTCTCCCTAACATCCTTCCCTGTCCTGCTAACCCTTTGCACAACCTGCTTCTTGACTTTCGTGAATCTTGTCTTTCCATGTTGGTTCCTCTCAGTAAACACCTGAACATCTTCAGCTCCACCTCCGTCTCCAAACCATGCTTTTCTTCCACCCTCTCTTCTTCACTGCTCGTTGCTTTTGATGGTTTCTTCGGTAACTCCACCCCTAACTACTCTATCTTTCTTCCTTTTCTCTCCAGAGCATGCCTCCACCTCCGCATGCTCTCTTCCACATGCTCTCTGCTCTCACTACGGACCACAATATCATCGGTGAGCATCTCGGCTCAGAGCCGGTCCATCACTGCTCCAAACAAAACAGGGTTTAAATGTGATCCCTGATGTATTCCGACCACCACTGTCTCACCGTCCTTGTAGATGTTCTGCGTCACTCCTCTGACTTCCTTAGCATCAAAGTGGCTCTGGATGATAAATATTCTACTTTAACACTTGGTGCCCAGGGCCTCTGCAATCATAAGCACATCGCAACTGGATGTTTGCCCAATAACCTAATTTTAGGTACAAATCTGGGTATTTTTAATATTACATTAGAAGAAAACCGATCGGTCAATTTCAGTACAAAAATTATTGCAGTTCTATTAACTACATCATTTAATAATTTGTGAAAATGTATTATTTGTTTTGACAGGAAAACAGAAAAAACATGAATTAGGGTTGCAGAACAGATAGGCTGTTTTCCCCCTGATAGTCCCGCTAGACTCGGTTCGATCGGGACCAAAGCTGCAGCATCTCCTCCATGTCAGCTGCTGCGGTTCTTCCTCTCTGCTGCTCCGAGTCAACCCAACCAAACCCTTTCAGCAACCTGTTCCCCTCCTCGCCTGTGGGGGCGCTGCACCAAGAACCGCTGAAGGGAAACGACATGAAAACCTCTGAAGACGCTGAGCGCAGCTTCCTTCTTCACCAAACGTCAACAACATGGAGCGGCGTCAGGTTTCAGCGGCTGGAGGATTCTCTTCAGTCTCTGGCTGAAGACCACGAGCCGTTTCTCCCGCTAGCGCTAGGCTAGCTAGCGCTTGTTTTGGTTGTATTTACCCCAGAATGGCCCTGCGCTGTAGTCCACTTCCTGCTTTTGGAGCGGGCCTCCAGTCCGCTTGGCGTTCACATATGTAATGAAGCTGAAGTGTCACAATTTACTGGAAAAGTATACAGTCCCTTCAGTTTTTCACTATTCTTGCAAATCAACAGATCCCAACATTTTTTCACTCTAATGCATAACTGAGTTATTGCAAATTGCACTGCAAAAATGGTCAAAAACTTTGGGTTTAAGTGACACTAACTCCCACCTGCAGCTGGCAGTATTTCTTACTTCTACTACTCTGGTGCCTCAGCTTACCTGATGTCAGTTTAGTTCGTGATCGATGTGGTGTGGAACAAAACGTCACATTTACTGAATTTCTTGCAAATATTTCTAAAGTAGCTCCACAAACTGTAATTTTGATTGCAAAAAATCACAAAAACAATTGCAAAATCCTGGAGGGTCTGTTTACAGTACGTTCATAAAGGAGTACAGAAAATCTGTCCCAACTGAGCTCTCTACCCCAGCCCGTTGCTGCTGTTTACCTGCAGATGGACGTAGTCGTAGTCCTCCATCCAGCTCTTCACACACTTCTCGCTGTGGTTCATGTTGTCCTTGTCTTGGTTGGGTTGGACAGGGAAGGCTTTGGTCTGACCACCGTAGTTGTCCGTATCTGAGGAAGGGGAGGTGAGCGGATGCACGTGGTTTTCCTCTGGTGTGCTCCCGGCAGTGAAAGATCCGTCGGCGTGCGTTCGTCTGAAGAGCATCTCGGCGTTGCTGCCTATCGTGGAGGCCAGCTGCTTGGTGTCGTCGGGAACGGTCCTGGAGACCATGACGAAGCGGTCCAGGTCGTCGCTCTTGTTGTGGTGCTGTCTGGATGAAGCCAGGGCGTTCAGAGCCCAGCTGCAGTTCTCCAGAGCTTGGTAGGTCTGCACAAGGATCTGCTGCGAGTCCTCCAGCCGTACCAGATGACGTCTGAGCTTGCTGTGCAGGCTGGACTCTGACAGAGTCGTGGCGTTTGCTGCAGCTCCTTTACCGAATGCAATAAAGTCCACCAGAGCAGCTCGGACTTTGTCCAGCACTGCGCGCACGTCATTGGCGTGGCGCTCCATGAAAGGAAAAGTCCTCCAGTGGGGGGAAGACGCCATTGAATGTAAGGCCCCAACAGAGAGCTCCACCCCTTGCTGCAGGCGGTACAACCTCTGCACCCCAGCATCCACGTCCAGGAAGAGGCGTCCCTCTGCGCTGGAGCCTGTGGAAGACGAGGAGGTGGACATGCTGCTGCGCGAGCTGCCAGTGCTGGAGAACGACAGGCGGTTCACGCCGTCCGTCACGTCCGCCACGGTGCGAGCGTCCTGAGCAGGAATGTCGTAGATGCCTTTGCTTCCATCCCGGTCAGCAGGAGAGCTTTTATTCTGGAGGGGCTGCACGCCCCGCGGGAAGTCATAAACATCCCGCTGAGAGTCCGCTCCGGAGTGAAGGGCTGGCGGAGGAATGTCGTAGATACCCTCGTTGCCGTTGGTGTTCGAGTGAAGGTGATGGGCAGGAGGCTCAACGTTGGGGGGGGAAATCGTAATGAGACTGGGGGCCGTGAGAAGGTTTGGCGAGGATGGGAGGCGGGACGTCGTAGATGCCTTCCTGTTTGTGCTTGAGAGGCTGTGGGAAGTCGTAGTTTCCCTCCTGGAGGTCTGCGTTGGTCCTGCAGGGTGGCACCGAGTAGATCTGCAGTCGAGGACAAAAATGAGGGTTTAGTTATCATTCAGACAGCAACAAAACACACATTAGTAAAGGAGCACCACAGGGTCGAGTGCTTGGGTTCATACTCCTCTATGTATTTCTTTTCTCTGAGAATCAGATCTACAGATCCCTGAGAGGCAAGGGAAAAAGTTTTTTTTTTTTTTTTTTTTTTGAAGACTCACTTTCTACATCTGAGAAAAGTTTTAAAGTCATATTAATGACTTTAAAACTTGTAATTATCGGATACAGGGCCTCACATTGGCCTGTAGAGTACTTTGATATACAGAGATGTTCATGATCCACTCAGTGGACAGCCCAAACCATCATCCGTCCACCACTGTGCTTGACAGTTGGAAGGAGGTGGGTTTTTTTTGCAGATATTCTGGTTCAAATTTCTCTTTTTCCCATCAGTCCAACAGAACCTTGTTTCAGGAGTCTTGTGCTTCATTTAGCTGCAATGTTTGTAACATTGTTACAGAAATAAGAGGCTCAACCTGCTAACTGAGGCCTGTGGAGTCTGAGGTGGAGCAGCAGGGTTTCAGGTCATTCCTCTGAGCTTCACTCTCTGACCTCTGAAGAATCTGCTGTGAGATGTTTTCCTCTTCGGAATGATCTTTTTTTTTTTTGTTTGTTTTAATTGTATTTTTTAATTTGTAGTATTTTTAACTTTTTTAATGTATTTTTAATGTCAATTTTATTATATTTAATTCTAATTTCATTTTTTTTGCTTTAATTTTTTTCATTAATTTTAATTTTTTTTAATTTAAAACATTTTACAGATTTTTTTTTAAATATTATTTTGGAAATAATCTTCCTCCCCGGAGGATGATGGACTTCAGATGGTTTGGAGATGACCTTTGAACCTTCCCAGGTTGATGGGCAGCTGCTGCTGCTCTGAGGACATTGCTGTTATCTTTCCGGCCTGGTGTTGTGTGAACACACAGCTGAACTCTCCAGA
Organism: Anableps anableps; assembly: GCA_014839685.1. Classification (NCBI taxonomy): domain Eukaryota; kingdom Metazoa; phylum Chordata; class Actinopteri; order Cyprinodontiformes; family Anablepidae; genus Anableps; species Anableps anableps. The sequence continues at coordinate 34,067,107 of CM026079.1, forward strand.
GCAGCAAACTTTCTGAGCTGCTCCCTCTGATTTAGGGTGTACTTACTTTCAGACAGCTTTTCAAATTTGGCTTCTTCTTTGTTGAATAAGTAATGATGGATTCTGTTGTTTTGTTTTGTTCACTTGCGGTTCAATACCCGGTAAAGACCGGATCAGTTTTAGTATGTCCTGACAGAGGGTGTACTTTCTTTTTACAATGATTGTGTCTGTGGGAGTTCACAGCAGCAATCAGGATATTTAAAGGAAGTGAAAGATTAATTTATATGTAAACACCTGAAAGCTTCCTCCTTCGAGTCGCTGTTGACAGAGCTGAATGTGTGTCCAAATGCCTCAAGGCATCATGGGAGTAAATAAAGCGGCGCTTCTCACAGCTAGACAGGCCCGAGCAAACTGTAATTAGCAGCGACGCAAATAACAGCTCCCAGAGAGCTTCAGGTTAGTCCAAACAAAGTGCTGGCTGTCCGGGCGGCGCTGAAGGAATCTCTGGAAATAGAGCAGTTTTTCCTGCTGCAGTTCAAACACCAAGCCACACACTCAGCGGGTTCTGCTCAGCTCAGCTGGCAAGCTAAGCTTTCATTTACAGGAGCCGCAAGATCGCCATAAATATGTCGTCTGACGTATTATTCATTTAATGGAGAAAATTAGGAGAAATCCGAGGAGCTGCATCAATAAAGCGTTCCCAGCCTCCTTCGTTTGGTTTGATTCGACAGGAATAAGTCGGGGTGTCAGGCTGATGTGCCACGGAGTCGAGGTTTTCCTCTCACTCACCCCTTGGGAGGAAGGAGGAATGTCATAGACGCCTTGTGTCCGGGGGTCCATCTGGGATGGAGGAACGTCGTAGATTCCCTGACTTCTGGCTGCAGCCTGCTGACCTGGGAACATCTGCCCAGGAGGAATATCGTACACCTGGAACACAGGAGTCATACATGAAGAACCAGACGGAGGTGAGAGTTCAACCAGAGCCTGTTGTTGTGGCGCTTCGAGCTTTGGCTTGTTTGTGCCACTAGGGGGCAAAACCCCCAAATCTGACAGAAAATTTGAAATGAAAACCAGAAGGGCTGTTGGTATGCATACTTGTAAATTATGCACTACTTTATATTTGATTTATTTGTACTGTTTTTTTTATAGTTGCATAAAATAATTATATGGAGCTGCTGGGAAGACGGGATGTATCAGATTTTCATTTATTTTCCATTAAAGGTTTGTAAATTTGCAGTCTGTTGCAGATATTTCCCCTTAAAATAACAAAACAAAGTACTTGAGGACAATATAAATAATCATAATATAAATACCAGAGCTGTGGGATCTTAAAAATGTCAATTGTCACATTCTGTAGATTAAACATGTAACCACTTAAACTTATTTTATGCAATATTAGAAACACATAAGAAAATGCAAATAAACAAATAATTCAATTCCTTTTTTAAATAAGAAAATCAACATTTTATTTCCTAAATGCAACGATATCATTCCCTTAGTGAACGATTGATCATCTGCAGCTGAATAAATCCTTCTAACATCCTGCTGGACTGAACATCAGTACAGTGGAGGACTAATCTGGTGATTAATTTAGTTTAACCAATTCATAACTGGATGGAAAAAGGTGATAATAGGAGATTTATTTCCAGAAAGTGAAGCAGGTGAAGCTAAAGCTGCCACCAGAGGAGTTCTGGGTAGAGCAGATTTACATACTGAGGGTTTTTTTTTTTTTTTAATCTTAAATGCAAAATGTTTATATTTTTGTACAGTTTTGGTTTAATTCCTGCTCTGACTGTCGTTCCTTCAGCTAATGACCTTTTTTAAGATCTGTTTACTCCGATTAACAATGAATCAATCACTAAATTAGTTGACGATTATTTCAGTAATCGACTCATCTGATTAATCATTTCAGCCCTATCACCGTTATTTCATTAGTTGATGCTGTGGAATAAATATGACCCTGAAGAACTTTTTGTGTGAAACTTAATATCTGTTGCTGCTGTTACACCTGAATCTCCCCTTTATGGGACAATAAGGGCTGTTTCTGTTCTTTCTTCTTCTATGAACTGTTGTCTGCAACGAATGGCTGCCCTGCAAGCATCAACCCCAGGCCTCGGTCATGTCTGTCTGCTCAGGCTACGAGGGAAACGGCACAGGAACTCTGCCTCAGGAATGGCTGAATTTGGACCTAATCTGGTCCTTATTCAGGCCAGTGATGGAAATGGTTAAACATCTCCGAGCTTGGAGATAAAATCAGATGCAGTTTCTCGTTATGACGAGATTTAAAATATCTTCTCTTTTAAATCAGAAAGTTTGCAACAGTAAAGCAGCAACAGCTCTTGGGATGTTTAGATGTCGTCCAGGCGAAACGGTGTGAGGAGGAGAGTCAGCGTGAGCCCCTTCATGCCTTTTTAAGAAGTCGTAACCTGTCAGAGGACTAGTTATAAACTCGTCTCGCTATAACCAGAAACCTCCTCGTTAAAACATCTCAGGGCTCATCCGCCTCTTGTTCTGAGCAGCCCCAGACCAGGATGACGAGGCCCAGATGAAAGAATCGGGTCTGGTTTTGGCTTTGTTAGATGTTCTGATGGTTAACAGCAGCTGACGGGAACGGGTCAGCAGCGGTGGAAACCTACCCCCTGAGATCTGCTGGGTGGGACGTCATACAGGTCCTGCTGGTTGTGCTGCCCGGGGCTGTAGGCGTAGGACTGTCCCACTCTGACTGGGGTCACCACCTGTTGGACCACAGAGACACAAAATGAGAGCTGCTGTCTGGAACAACGCCGCCTGGCTGCTCTCAGACCGCCGTGTGCTGCTCCCTCATTGTTTTGGCTGCTTGTCATTCCTCGTCCTTGAGTAACCCGAGGCGGTATTTGAGGCGGATATTTCCTGATAACATCCTCCGTGTTGCAGGACCCAGGAAGCTGAGTCAGAACAGCTCAGCTCAGTAAAACCCCTGCAGCTGATAATTATGGATAACCTGGGCCTTAACAGGCTGCCCCCCAGACCCCTGAAGGAGGAACGTTATCCCGCTCCATCCATCCCAGAACCGGTCCGGATGTGTTCATTGTCCTGCTGGAACGCCCAGGTCTCAGCCGTCTGGCTGCAGATTAGATTAATCCATTCAACAAAACAGCCCGCAGGATGCTGCTACCACCTCCCTGCTTGACTGCTCCAGTGTTAGTAGGGTTGACTGGGTTCTTTGGGGTTTTTCTGAACATCGAAACCAGTTTCAGGTGTTTGAAACCTGAATAGAAGCGGGTGTTTTCCAACAGGACAGTGATCCAAAATGCCCCTGAACTCTGGTGCTAGCATAGCGCCGCTCATGGTGGCAGCGTGTTGTAGCAGCTGGAAGGATTTTTGCTCCTACTTTCTTACTGTCGGACAGCGTAACCATGGCAACAAGGTATTGTTTTTACAGCTGGGCGCAGCTGATTAGCATCTCAGAAGCTCAGATCATCCCTGAACTATGACCTCTGAATCCCAGAGGAGTTGAAAAGGAGGCTTCATGGATGCAGAGAGAGAAGGAGGAAGTTCAGTCATCTCCTCCATCCATCAGAACCGGCAGCAGGAGATCTTTGGCAAACAGACTGGATGAGCTTCAAGCCCAAAGAAGGACCCAGCCAGAGCGTTACATGTTACACCATTCAAAGGAACACGGCTGCAGGATCACATCCCCACTTCAGCGTCTCTGCTCGGCTTTCTGACCAGACGGAGATTTAAAGAGGAGCAGCAAAAGCAAAGGAGGCGGATTAGCAGAGCTGCCAACAGCTGATGGAGTCACCCAGGACGTGTTGCTGTGGAAGATCGCCTCTGCTGCCTGGATGCTGAGCTGTTAGCAGGTCAGGACAGTCATGGGTCAGCAACAGTCTTCAGTCAGGGGCCTCTCCTGAATCACTGAAAGACTGACTGCTACTGGAGATACTTCCTGCCCACAGCATCGCCGTCCACAACGAGTCTTTCAAGATACTTGGACGAAATGAGTTACGACAACGTTTCATTTCCCTTTGGGACAAATAAAGGATTTTTGAACTGAGTTTAGTCCTTCTAGAAGCTCCATGAACGCTGCTGGACGATGCTTCAAAAGCTTAGAAAGACTATTCATAACACTGATAGAGGATGATCAGAATAAACAGTTACCCACCCAAACAAAAGTCACTGTCCTGTGAAAGACTTTATGCATGAATTCATTTGCAATAATCAGAGCTTTGCAGCAGAACCCTGCTGTGCAGCAATCTCAGCACAGTGGTGTTTACCTCACAGGTTCCTCTGTCTCTTCTCTAGCATCTCGATCAGATCTGGGCATGAAAGGATGCTAGAGTCCATCTGATTGGCCAGTTTTACCAGAGTTTGAATGCATGGTACATGAAATCCTGCAGGCCACTAAGTACTGCATCCAAGGAGTCTTTTGCTGTTGCATTATCATTCATACTGGAGCTGCGATGACGGCTGTGATTCGATACATTGCGCAGCTCAATGTCATTTTTATTAGAATGGTGAAGAGCAGGTCTTTAACTAGAGAAATGTGCTTTATGTGCCTGTCTGGACTTCAGCCACAGGCTGCACTGGAAAATGTTTCAAAATAAATCAAACTTTGAGCAGCTGCGAGGAATAAAATGAGCAAAATTACAACTTGAGCTGTATTTTATTGAAAGCTGCACATTTCTGACCTGAAGGACTGTTTTATGAGCAGAAAAAAGCTGAAGTTGAGCCTGGAATCAGCTCAACTCCTGCTGAGATGATCATTACATCACTGTTTAAAGATCAACCTCAAACCAGAGCATTTATGCTGCAGGATTTAATAAAACTTGAAGACTTTCATCCAGAGAACCTGGAGAAGAAAAGGAGAAACCCAATACTGACTGCTTTCACTTTCATGGGGGGCATCTTTGACCCCGTTCATGTTTTATCACCGTTTCCTGTCGCTAATCAGATCCTGCACACCCCCGATCCCATCCCCCGTCCTCGTCGTCTCAGACCCACTAACAGCAGAGCAACAGAGCTTTAGAGGGAAGCCAGGAATGCCGGGAATGTCTTTCCTAAGCACAGTCCTCCTCCTCTGCCCCAAGATCAACTACCACCGCTCTGGATGGAGCAGGGTTCATTAGCAGGGCTGGAAAAAAGGGACCATACGTCTGACTTCCTGGCAGAGACTCGGGTTAGTACCCTGATATGGTCTCTGCTGGTGGCGGGGGGGATGGAGCATGACCTCAGAGCAGAATTAACACTTCTGAGGAAAGTTAGGCAAGATTTCTGAAAGGAACCTGAGGAAGAGATGGAAAAAGACGGCAGCGGAAAACCAGACTCCTTTTATGGAAAGGAATTTCATTCATCCAACGGTAGTCCGTGTGTTTCCCATAATTCCCGTCTCAACCTGGTGATTTCAGAAGTTCATAGCTGGGATTCCGTTCTGTGCATCATGCAGCAGGCGCGTCGGGTCAGAAAGGAAACCTAAATCATGGACAGATCTCCAAAACAAACCGACAGGATCAGAAATCTGTTGACGAGCAGAACCAGAGATGATCCTTGGGGTCAACTGGACTAAAACGGAGTGAAAAGCTGCTTCCCCTGACCTTCGGAACTACAGAATATATCCAGTAGTAAACATTGAGACACTGCTAACCAAAAACTTAGCTGCGCTTAACCCTAAAGCACTAATCATAAACATAAGCTCCACTAATGCTAAGGTGCTACACCCACATGGGATTTACCAGAAGCTAATGCTAAAGCGCTAAGTTCAACCATGTTGACACTCCCCATGTGTCACGAGGAGAACATGAGAAACAGTTCATGTATGTACATTTTTGGATGTATTTGTTTAACACCCCTGGTTGTTAATGGAAGTGCTGTATTCTTCTGTGTACCTCATTCCTTCGTTTGTTGTATACTTGCCAATTCCTCAATAAAGTTTCTTGAAAAACAAAGAGAGAGAGAGAATGTGAGGAGAGGAAACGAAACTGCTGCGTAAACAGACTTCAAAATAAGAGCATGAATATAAATGTCTAACTACTTGAAGGATTTTTAACAGTCGAAAACCAAAACTTCAACACAGATGTTGGACTTTATTCAGCTGAAAGTTCGCAAACTGCCCAGAAATTAATTTAGGGGAAGCTAAGTTTGCTAAATGTTTTCAAGGTTAGCAAAAGCGCTAATGTGCTAAACTGGAAATTAGCTCTGCTGTTAGCACATTAGCAGAGGTTTGCCAAAAAAGTACTGTACCTGAGAGGAAGTGAGTAAGAAAATCCAGTCCTGTTTGGACCTTCTTTCCATCAGAACCATCAGTCAAAGCCTAACTGCAACACAAGGCACACAATTTTAGGATTTTTTTAATAGATTTTTTCCCCCTTAAATGTTCAGCTTTGCGTGTGCTGATGGTTCTGACCAAGTGAAATATTCAGAACCGTTTCATCATCTCCACATCCAAACGTTAGATAAACTGGACCTGAAGGTTCTGTTCAACCTGTCGGATCTCCTTAAGGTTGAACTCTTGCCTGTGTTTCTGTCTTCCTCTCTGGTGACAGATGCTGCTGTGATCTTGTCTTCTCTGCTCTGCAGAAGAGGAGGGAATCACCATAGCAACCGATGATGCACTTCAGCATTTCGTTCTAAAGCGATCTAGTTTATATGTAGGACTCAAGCTGCTGGTCTCTGTTCCTGCAGCTTCAGCCTGAATAAAAAGATGGCGGGCTGTCAGCGATGCCACAGTCATGTCTTCTCCTCTCTGCTCCATAATCTCCACCTCCTCCCTCTGTTTCCCCGACAGGCTGCTGCCCCGAGGCCGCCAGGGGCGTCCGACGAGGTCGGACGGCGGCAGAGGGAGGCTCGCGGAGCGATGACATCACCAAGAGCCGCAGGAACGGAGCAAGCAGTTGCTCCCACTCAGGTGAGAGGGGCTTGGAAGAGGCGGGGCTGACCTGGATCAAGTCTGAACGAGCGTTAAATGGACGGCTTGTTGACACGCCCACGTGTTGCGGTGAGTGACTCCAGGCTCTTTCAGCAGAGGCGTGTTTGGTTTGGGCCCTCAGGGGCGGGTTCAGGCAGGTAGAGCTTTTCAGTCAGAATTCAAAGACATTTAAGGCGTTACATGACATCAGCGACTACATCGTGTTTGTCTTCTGACCATTGAGCCACAGCCAAACACACCGACTGAGTTCAAAGCCTTTATTCAAGGTTGACTGAAGTCTAAACTGCTTTGCAGTAACAGGATGTTTGGAGGTAAAGCCTCCATAACTTAGATGATTATATTGTTGACAACATTCACCGCTGGGAAAAAAGGAAGAAATCTTTTATTCTGTAGCCAGGAAAATAAAATCCTAAAGATCTTTTTTATTTCCCAACGTCGTGACCCAAACTTTAAAAATACTGTTTTAATTAACCACTCATCTGGTTTTCAGATCAAATAAAGGAAAGAAAATGATAGATTGAGCCTCTAATTTGCTTTTAAACTGAGTGATGTCATCATTTTCTGATGGGTGCTTTAATTGTTTACATACGTAGGTTTAATTTTAATCTAATTATCTCCCAGTAATAAATACCTGACCGAGGTTCTTAGGCTTTCCACAGTTAAATGACTTCCTAAACAACTTTAAATATGAATGCAACATAAGCCCAGTTATTATTAAAGTAAATCAAAATTCATACAGTCCTACTAACTTGTCTTCTGAGCAGCCTCATCTTGTAATCTTGACCTGCCCTCCAGGCCTCCTGAATGTCTCTCACGGTTTTTGGTCAGCTGGCTGCTGGCTGAGTCGAGGTGTGTAAACCGGGGTTGTCCAAAGTGTGGCCCGGGGGCCATTTGTGACCATCAAAGTGATTTTTGTGGCCCTTAACTACAATACAAAAATGGCCCAAACTTGTTTTTCCAGCTCAAGGCTGGAGGTTGATTAAACTAAAAAAAATCCTAGTGAAATTTTCACTGTCTTCCAGAACAGCTACAAATGAAAGTATTCTAAATATGGAAAGTGCAACACACAGTGCTCATCTTTTATCAACAATAGTTTTTAGTTTTTATTCTATTTCATAGTAAAGAGAACCACAAGCATGCAGTGACTTTTACTCGAGAGCAGACTTTGCTGCACCCTTTCAGAAACTTCTACTAAACAACGTGAGAGGAGTTGGAGAACGAGCGACTCATATCCTGCTCTCGTTGCTGAGAATAAACACAAAAGATCATTGCAAATCCATCAATGTTTAGGATATCATTTGATTTTATGTTTCAGATCTACAATGATTTACAGCTCCTTTTTCTATGGAAACCAGGCTTCTTTTTTATTAAAAATATTGTGTTGTGCAGATAAAAATGAAACATTTTGAAATTTTTAGTTAAAAATGAAAAAAAAAAAATCTATCTTTTGTGGCCCTCAATTACTTTCAACATGACAGTTTTGGCCCCTGAGGTAAAAAGTCTGGACACCCCTGGTGTAAACTAAAGGAGCAACATTCATCGCTGTTGTTGAGCTGCAGTGCTGCCGGAGCAGGTAGCCTGGCTAATTAACCAGCAAATATCAGCTTGTTACAATCTGCATAATAAAACACAGATCAAGGAAACTCCTTCATTTCACAAAGGTTTATTCTGTATTTTTGCTCAAATCTACTAAAATTCAAAATAATAAACCTTAAAAATATTATCATATCTCGAATTATCAATATTTTAGCAGCAGTAGGAATAACTGTAGTTTTCCTGTTTTAAATAAAACTCTTCAGCTGATGTTTTTGCTGTTTGTGGGTAAATTAAGTCCTCTGAGCGTCTCATCCTGCCTTCAGGTACATTCCTGCTAAAAACAGTCAGACTGAAAAGAGAAGGACGCGTCAGGTCGCGTCTCTCCGGAGCAGGACAAAGCTCCCAGCAGTGTGTTGAGGTGAGGTGTCTTTCTGCTGCCTGCGGTTGATTCATGGCACCCGGAGACTTTGACCATCCTTGTTTCACACCTTTCCGGTGGGTTTCTTCACAATCCAACCTCTTCCCTGCTGCTAATGGCCTGCAGACATGAATCACGGAGCCCGTCCTCTTCTGTTTCATCCGTCTCTTTGCTTCACCGCATCGGTCTGGACGCTGTCTGCCCCCAGCTTTGCCTGCTGGCTGCACCAGTCGGTGAGATGCTGGATCCAGCCTGCAGGAACCTTTTCTGCTGAATCACGGCTCCAGCAGTGTTGTCCTCTCCTCTCCTCTCTGAGCAGCTCCAGCCTGTTAAAGCTCCAAACTAATTAATGCAGGTAATTAAGCCTGGATTCCCACCAGGCTGTCTCCAAAATACGTCCAAACAGCTTAAAGATGGGGGGGGGGCTTTAATGAAGATCATCTGCTGTGATCAAAGCAGGAGTTTAATCCATTGCTACAATAATCTGCAGCTCAGTAATGCCAGTGGATGTGTTTCTGAGAACATAACCAGAGAAATGAGGGATGTTTCCAGGCTGATGATCAGCAGGTAGGACTGTCAGAGTCAGGAGTACCAGGTGTGTCTGACGGAGACACTAGCTGCTAACATACCCTTGCTAGCTGGCTAGCTTTTTTTGCGTCTATCATGGGAAAGTGCAAATTTATCAGTCGGCTGGACGAAGTTCATACATTTCAGTGGAGATATGGGTCTTAAATTCCAATCGTAAAAGTCTTAAAAAGTCTTGAGACATTTGAGTTGGTGAAACCTGCAGAAACCCTGTGTTAGCTAAATGAATACTGTGATGCTGACGCGGCCCTGATCGGCTTATCGTCATGGCAACGGTACCACGAGCATAATGAAGGATTGTCATCCTGAATACGAGGCCGTTCAGCCCAACAGGAGGAACTGAAGCTGACTCAGATTAGACCACCTGCCACACTCTGGACTTCAACGAACCCATTCCAACACTGCGTCCCCACAGCATGATGCTGCCACTACCATGCCCAACCATGGAGAGGGGCGTTATCTTTCCGCCACACCGAGTTTTGTATGTAGGGCTTTCAAGGGGGTTTGAATACTTATAGGAAGGGCTTGACTGCAGTGACGCTGATAAAGATCTTTTAATATATTTAATATTCAACATGGCATTTATTAATTAAACCAGTCATTTGTCCAAACTGAAAGCTGGCCTTAATTGTATAACTGCTGTGTGTATAAATGCATGTGTTCATAAGTGCTTCACTATTTATCTCCAAGTCTTTGAGGCTGGAAGGCCTCCGTACCATCACCATCAGTTTAGTCCAGCTATTCCAGACTGAACAGTGAGAAATCAAACCTTCATCGTCTGCAGGACAGTTTCTGCTGCCACATTCAGATGTTTGGGTCTGAACCAGCAGTCCAGGCCTTCGGTGCGGCTAAAATCCCAGAACCAGAATCTGTTACGGTTTGAGTTCATGGTTGGCCTAAAGAGGCTTCGCTGAACGCTTTCAGCCCAGCATGCCCTGCATTCCTCCAGCTGTCCTCCTATACTGGTCCACATTTATTGCTTCCAAGTTTCCAGCCACCACAGAGCAGATTGTTCTGGAGAGGCTGATTTATGACCTTCTGAGGAAACTCACAGGAGCGTCTGGAGGGCCTGTGAAGCGCTCGCTTATCTGCTGCGCAGGTTGTCGTGTGTCATCTTGTTTACCAGTCTGGTCACCTGCAGTTTTATCAAACTAAGACGACACGCCCTGGTAGCCCATAAACACGTGTCGGAGCCCTTCCTGAATCTCTGCTGCAGATCATCAACGCTTTTGTTGCACCAGTAGCAGACTGGATCAGTGCTGGGATGCACACTGGAAAAGCACTAAACCTCACCAAGTATTTCTGGTCCAGTTTCTACAGCAAATATCTTGAATAGACTTGAAATGAGACAAAACTAATGTACAGTAACTTTTCAGCAGATCTAGGAGCTGGTTTTAAGTCAGTAATTCCTTAATATTGATGAAAAAGTTCCAGTTATAGTGAAATAATCTGCCAGCGGAACAAGACATTTTCCCATATTACAAGTTAAAATATCTTGTTCCTCTGGCAGATTATTTCACTATAACTGGAACTTTTTCATCAATATTAAGCAATTATTGACTTAAAACCAGCTCCTATATCTGCTGAAATGTTAGTTTTATCTGATTTCAGGTACATTCAAGATATTTGCAGTAGAAGCTGGAGCATAAATACTTGGTGAGGTTTAGTGTTTTTGCAGTGAAGAAGGAAGTGCTCATGGAAGGAGTGGGGCTCGTGTAAGCAGGAAGAGAAGAATGAAAAAGGAGCCTGGAAGGAGCAGATAAGAGCCAGTGTTTGAACTCTGAACCCGGCCTGTCTTAACCGGCGCGCCTGAGTCAGGCGAGGAAGTCAGCAGCCGTCTGCTGCTCCCTGTGTGTCCCAGAGCTCCAGGCTTCTGGTCCCAACATGGAGGTGCATCAGACCTCAGGGTCCATTGCTACACCAGAACCTCCGCACCACATCAAGAGGAAACAACCGCTCTGGACCAGCGCAAAGCAACCGGGACACGAAGAGCGCCACAAGCAGAACCCTTCCTCTGTGGCCTCTGGGCTTATTACTGGGAGGACTGGTTCAGCAGCCGGGAACCAGCCTCACAAACCATTTTAGGAAGGAAAACCAGATTCATCGCCCTGCCTGGGTCATTGTACGGCTGAACAATGAGACGTAGGCCACGACTGCGAGTTTGGACCCACATTCCTGAATCTCCAGAACCCAAACAGCCTCAGACTCTCACTTTCAGACCCACTAACATATATTTGGCTCACAGCTGAATTAAAAACAGATTTACTGTCTTTACAGTGGGTTTTTTATGCTTCCACAGATTAAAAGTATACGAGTGGTCCTTTACTGCCAATAATTATCAGACAATTTTTAATAAAATCTTTTTGTTTTTTTAAAGCGAAATATTTACTCAACAATCTCCAGGAAAACTACATTTTTAGTGATATTCCAGTTCTGTAAGCCTTCATGTTTAGTTTGAAAACATAACTTATTTACATCTGTAGCATCGCAGCACAACAGAGAGCATTAGCTGGGAGAATTACAGAAGATTTAATCAAATTAAGGCAGTCCAGTTCAAACCAACTGGAGTCCAGCTTAGCTTATTAAAAACCAGATTAGTTTTTTAATCACATCCCGCTCAGCTTTGTACATTTATTCAGATTCAGTGCATTTTTAAATTTACACTCAAAATTATTCTGTCTAACTCAGTTCTCTTCATTTCCATCCAATGAGTTTTTGTTCATTGCTCAAATCTTGTTATTTTCTGATCCAGTTAAGTTTATTCTGGGTTGTTTGAAATCAATCAGGTCCAATTCAAACAGTTAAAACCAGTTCTAACCTAACTCATCTCAGATTCCAGTCATATCGGTCCAGTTCAACCAGTTTAATCCAGTTTTCATCAAATACAAAAGATTCATTTAAACCAATTCACTCCAGTTTAATAAATTCCGTTTCAGTCAAAATAAAAACGTGATTTTTTTTAAATCCAGTTCTGTTTATTAATATTTCTGTTTATTTTTTGTATTCACTAAATTAAAATCCACTTTAATCAACTGGAAATATTCAAATTAAATCAGACCAGAGTCCAGTTTAACCCACGCCCACTCCATTCATCCCAGTTTGTCCTAATTTAATACAGCTTCATTCAAACTATCACAAATCAGTGCTGTTAAATTAATGCCTATTCATTCAGTCCAATAATATCATAACACCTTGTTCTGCTTCATTTCATCCAATTATAACCTAGTTTTAGTCAAAGACTCAATCTGAAATCAAACTCAGTTCAGTTAAATCCAGTTCCCTCCAACTAGAGGCAGTCCTGATCAGATCAATTAAAATTAGTTTTCATCTACTGGGGAATAAAATTAGTCCACTTCTATTCCAGTTCAATTAAAATCTGGATCCTGTTTGTTTTACCAGTTTATTCCAGTTATTATCCAATTAAAACCTACAAAGTTTAATCTACGACAGCTCATTCATGATCTGTACCCTTCAGTGTTAATCTGATTCATTTTCCTAATTCAAGCCTGCTATGATTAAACCTCAGAACAGAACAGTCTAATCTAAATCCAGTGAAATAACGTCTCGTTTGATCCAACAGAACCAACCAGTGGATTTTCTGTCAGCACAGCCCGGCTTTCTCATGACTATCACAGAGTTTTAAATCACAGGAACAATCACCCAAAACTGATACGAGTTCCTGATTCACGTCCAGAACCTCATTTCATCCGTCCAGTAACCGGATTACAGCACAAAGCAGCCTCTCATTAGAGACGCCGTTCATTTTCCACCTTAATACCAGCTCTGGGCTAAACCTGCTGGAATGATTGACAGACGTGTCCTTTAAGCCGTCGCTGTGCAGCGAATCGTACGCTAAGCTGCTGGCGCCTGCAGCCTGTTTACCTTCTAAAACACACCCGGGCTCGTTTCTGACGGCTGCAGCAGATCGTCTTCAAAAAAAAAAAAGACCCTCAAGATGCCAAAAACTCATCGAGGAGCTAATTACCATCCGCCTCCTGGAGGGTTGATTGCGTCTGAGGTGCTGGAACCAGTTAAATGCTTCAATAAACGGGGACGTTTTCTCGTCGTGTTTCAGCACAGACCTGCCGCTGAATTATGATCATAATGGATGCAAACGCTGCGTCTTTGTTTTAAACATCTCTACAGTTTAAGTCCTCTTAACATCCACCCAAAATGAGCAAACAAATGAAATTACATGCAGTTCTTCAGCCCTTAGAAGCACATGCAGAAGCTTGATCTACCTGTGAAGGTAACACTTTGAAGATTTAACCTGAGCAGTCAAATTTATTGTAACTGTTAGCATTTTGTAGTTATTCAAGTTAGAGCACAGAAATGTAGGTTTTAACCTTGAAGTATACATGGAGGGCTAAAGATATGGACTCAGAAATCAATCAAGGCTCAACATATGAGTCTCACCTACTTCAAGTTCAAAATGACCATTTTAGAGCACCATTCAAACCGAGAATAACACGGTCGATTATCGTAAACAATTACAGAGTGTCCACGCATCCTTAAAAAGTCTTAAATTTGTGTATCTAAAAAAACTAAGGCCTTAAAATGTCTTAAATTCATTGGAAAAAAAAAAAAAAAAAAAAAAAAAAAAAGTTAGCCCTAAACACATGAATCACAGGTCTTAAATTTTGTTGTGGCAGGGATATTTAATCTTGTATATTCAATGTAGTCTTTACTAATATGCAAAACTTTTAGTTGCGTGTAGACATCTTAACTGCGTTCTGTGATTCGAGGCGGTTGCAGCTACCAGTAAGTAGTTGCTAATATACCCTAGCTAGCCTAGCAAGGATGAAGCTAGCTAGATTTTTTTTTTTTTTTTTTTTTTTTTTTTTTTTACGTCAATCATGAGTAAGTTCAAATGTATCGTCAGTTAGCTGGACGATGTTCGTTTTAGCCACTGGTTCACTTCTGTTGCCAACACATACAATTTATTTATTTTGTTTTGTACATTTCTGTCATGATACTGGTCTTAAATTTCGTTCATAATTGTCTTAAACAGGTCTTCAAAAGTCTTAAATTTGAGTTTGTGAAACCTTCAGAAACCCTGGATTAAGTAAAAATGTGTGCCCACGCAACAGGATGCAGCACCACTGAAAACAGTGTAGTAGGCATGCCGGAGCAATGGGTGGCGCTGTAACACTCCCACAGAACGACGCCATGTTGGTTGTTTGTGAGAGCGAGGCGCACGCATATGTATCTACGCAGTGTGTATCTACACACTGAAACATGAAGCCAAGGTTTTAAAATTCTGGGACCCCTTTCAAAAATGATGAAATCCGATTTCTTTTGTGTGGTTGTTTCTACTACTAATTAAATGCAACCGCAATCAGACTTCTGCGTGCTCGGAATAAGAGCGTAGACGTCACACACCAGCGATGGACGCCACCATCTGTGGATCAGTTTTAAAGTTGTTGAGCAACGGGAGCCGACAGCATCGTCACAAGATCATAACGATCAAGGAAGCTAACGGCTAAGGTTAGGGTGTCGGCTCTGCTTGCTTCGACCATTGTTTACGTCCAGATTTACCGCGTCCGGCTTCTTCTGGTGCAGAATTATGACGCATGTCTCACGTCAATATAGTAAAAGTCGGATAAAATGCGACATGACAGTTCAGACTGCAAACACTTTGAAAACTATCGGATACAATTTAGTTCCACATATGGAAATTTTGGTTCCACATATGGATTTTTTTCAGATTGGAATTGGTTCATTCAGACTGCCATGGATATGGGTTGCATTTGGGCAAAAAAAAAAAAAAATCGGAAAAAAAATTTGGGTCTGCTATGTGAATGTAGCTATAAACACTTCAATTCAGTTTATTTCTATAGCGCCAATTCACACCAAATGTAGTCCCGAGGCACTTCACACACAAAAAAAAGGAAGAAAATTCAAATCATCCATTCATTCAAATTGATCCTAGTTATCAAACAGTACAGTAAGTGCAATTAATTATTCAAAATAGTTCAAAACGTTTCTAAGGAAACCCAGCAGAGCATCGAGTCGTTGACTTGCAGCATTCACTCGTCCTGGACGAACACGTAGCGACCTCATGGCGTTGTGTCGTTGACTTTACAGCAATCCCTCATACCGAGCATGCATGTAGCGACAGTGGAGTCCCTCCCTGCACTCAACGACATATTTTGTTATCTTAAAAAGAAGGTGAAGGTGGCGGCCATTTTGGCTCAATTTCTTTCTTTTTTTCCTAAATGTTGCACGTGTACTTCCAACCCATATATGGATCACCATCATCTAGTTTAAGAGAAAATATCTCCTAATCGAAAAACATTACAGGCTTTTGCAGCAGGGATACATCGGCTGCCGCCATTTAAATCACGTCTGTGTATTTAATATGTTGCTGAAGAACTGTTTGTTGGAGGAATGGCCAAACATGAAGACCGCAGATGGTGCTGCTGTAAACCGAGGACGCGTTCTAGGGATGCAACAACATGAAAAGTTACTATCATGAATATTGTGTGCAAGTTATGGATGTTTTGTTGACAACATGCTGAAAGTATTAAGGCAAAGGGGAAAGCCTGTAAAACTGCATCAACAAATGCATTAAAAAGCAGCCAAAGAAAAACCTGGAAAACTGTTGATGAAGACCATTTTAATGATGATGAAGGTCTGGTTTGGACACCTTTTCTCTCTACTCTTCACTCCAGCAGTTGTTTTTATTAACGAGTTCCTCTCTTGTTATTTATCAAGCACTAATCAGAGACATCAGCAGGTCCAGCCTCTCGTTAAAATGAAAACCTGTGAATTATCATCTGTCATCCCAGAACTTAATTAATCAACAGGCAGATTCACAGATTAACTGATAAAGAGAGCAGTCGTTGGGTTTAGCAGTGAGAAATTAAAAAGACTCACCTTGCTGGGTGTGTTCTCAGCAGCCAGGGTGCTTCTGGGTGGGACTTGGTAAATGTCCTGTCCTGCAGGAACCTGGTAGATTCCCTGCGGCTGCTTGTAGAGCCCCTGAGCCCCTGAAGTCACCTTCTGCTGGAGGCTTTGGGGAGGAGACTGGGCGGCGGCAGCCGACGGCTGGGCCTCGAACATCGGGCCAATCAGCAGCTTCAGGCGGTTGCCGGGGGCGATCCCCTGGCGGCCGTGCAGAGAGCAGAGCCACCATCCTTCCAGCCCGCCCGTGTTCTGCTCAATGACGGTCAGGATGTCCCCCTTTCTGAAGGCCAGCTCCTCAGGAGACTCCGGCACGTTGTCGTACAACGCTTTCGCCATCAGGTTCTGCAGAGATAAGATTAGACTTCTTTAGAGTGATCATCAGCAAGAAGGAACAGCTTTGAGTTTCTGCACCAAACGTGCTTCTTTTTCAGGGCTGGGAGTTCAGTGTTTTGTGAAATGGCTGCCGAGATGCATTTTACATTTTAGGAGCTGTTAGACAACCAATCAGAACCCAGTTGGCATCATTATTCAGTGCTTTCTAATAAACCAAGTTCACCTTCAGATTTTAAACGCTGAGCTGACTTCATGCCTTTTAACCAAACTTGAACTTAGAGGGCTTCTCTTACCCCACGCACCCCTCCAGGATACAGTTTCTCCAAAGATCCGACGACGGTTCAGGGATAATAACTAAAACCTAAAGATTGTGCAGATAGGAAAAGCCCCTGAGCTCGGCGCCGCCGCTGGTGCTGCTGGGTCTGAATGAGGCTTTTAAGCCTAATTACCTCAGTAAATGCATCAGTTCTTGAGCCTTTTTTAACCAGCAAAGGAGGAAACTGCACATGAATACTTCTTTTGAACCTTCAGCTCTTCGCAGCTGCCCAACAGTCGTACACTTTTACCCGGCATGCTCCATTAAGAGCAATTAGGAAATACGTGACTTGCTCAAGGGCACGTCAACTTTATATGTACAGTGATTGCTTTTATATTTAACTCAACTATAAGCAGACCCTTTGTTGTTTTCTGAAAGTCCAAATTAAAACACAAGACGTGACGGTTTGTTGCACACAGTCTGACCTAGAATTTTTCGTCCAGAACCTTATATTTTTATTTATTAAAATCAGCTTCTGCATCAGAAAGAAAGGAAAAGGAACGTTTTGGTGTGGGAATCAGGAAGCTTTCTTTGTGACTGCTGGTGGTTCGAGACTTTCTTGAACCTTCGTTGGCCTTTCTCTTTTCTGCCGGTTTAATCCACACAGTTCCCATGTGAAACTCTTAGACGTTATCTCCCTCTCCGTATCAGGCGGGGCCTCCCTGCCTGTTGTCTCATCCCCAAGTCAGGGCCCGGAGCCAGCAGCACCCGCCCCACAACCACTCTGAGTTGGATCGGGGAGCCCTAGGGGTCACAGCCGCTGGCCAATGGGAGGAGAGATGGAGGTGAGGAAACAAGTACTGATTCCTCTGATTGGTGCTGCAGCTTCAATCGGTCTTCAATTTAGAGATTAACCTGATTTAATATAAAGATTATTTGATTTAACTTTGTCCTATAAATGCCGGACATTGTTGTGTTGCTCAGATTGGTGAGTTCTGAAGAACTGAACATTTTAGACCCGACTTTCTTCATCGATTTTAAAACGTCTCCTGCTTGGACCACAGGTGGGGTAAGAACTGAAAACACATCCAGCCTATTTTATTAGTTTAGTTTCATTGTCTAGAACATTTCAGCAACAAGGCAGTTCAAAGTCCTTTACACCATAAACACATCATACAGTCATCAATTATGAAACAGCAGTAAACATTACATTTTGTCAAATGCCATCATCAAATTCATCAATCAAATAATCATCAAATATATTGATCAATGTTCCTGTTACTATGGATCAAAGGCATAGAAGCTGAAAGCTGCTTCTCCATGTTTGGTTCTGGTTCTGGGGAGGCAGAGCAGACCAGAACCAGAAGACCCGAATGGTCTGGAAGGTTGATACAACAACAGGTCTTTAAGCCGTTCAGCGATTTATAAACTACCAGAAGTATTTTAAAGTCTATTCTCTGAGCTCCAGGGAGCCAGTGGAAGGACTGTAGAACTGCGATGATGTGCTCTGTCTTCCTGGTCTTAGTGGGAACGCCAGCAGCAGCGTTCTGGATCAGCTGCAGCTGTCTGATTGACTCTTTAGGCAGACCTGTGAAGACACTGTTGCAGTAATCAATGCGACTAAAGATAGACACATGGATGAGTTTCTCTAGATCATGTTGAGACATCAGTCCTTTAATCCTGGAAATGTTCTTCAGGTGATAGAAGGCTGACTTTGTAACTGTCTTTATGTGTCTCTGAAGGTTCAGGTCCGAGTCCATCACTGCACCCAGATTTCGGACCTGATCACTAGTTTCTAGCTGTAAAAACTGAAGCTGCATGGAGACTCCAGATCGTTCCTCTTTAGGTTGAAAGATAACTTCAGTTTTGTTTCTGTTCAGCTGGAGAAAGTTTTGGCACCCCCACATACTGAGTTATTCTGAGCATCCGTTCAGAGCTTGGATGGGTTCAAAGTCACCTGGTGACATCATAATATAGAGCTGTGTATCATCAGCATAGTTGTGGTAGCTAATCTTACTACTTGTTATAATCTGACCTAGTGGGAGCATGTAGATATTAAATAGGAGGGGTCCCAGGATTGATCCTTGGGGTACTCCACATGTGACTTTTGTCTGCTCCAATGAGAAGTTGCCTATTGACTCAAAGAAGTCCCTGTTCTATAGGTCAGACTGGAATCAGACCAGTACTGTACCAGAGTCCGACCAGCTCTCCAGTTGGTTCAATAACATATCATGGCCAACAGTGCTGCGCTGAGGTCCATCACACTTCAGATTATCCTGTATGTCAAGTAACCGGTTGTTGGCGCTAATATTTTTCCAATTTAAGCTGCACCCATAAGATGCAAAGCTGCAGGTTGACTCCTGAAAATCAAGTGCAACTTTAAACAGGTGATTCAGGTTGCTGTCGAGCTTCAGAGTCTGTCAAACATGCAGGTTCTCTGTGTTGGACACAGCAGAAATTAAATCAAGGAATCCACAAACAGAAGAACAGCCCCCATTATGCTCCCCTGCATCTGCAGCTTGGAGCCATCACTGTAACCCACTGCCAGTTTCACTAACACATTGCACACTGACTGAAACCAAAGCGGAAAAAGAGCTAAAAAAAACTCCACCATTGCGACTGCTGTATTTCTCAGATGAAAGCTGGTGGGAGGGGAGGTGTAAAGGAAACTTTGACCCGTCATCTGCCCTGTCAACCACAGCGAGCTGCTCATCTTCTGTATTTAAATATGCAGTAGATGTTAAACGTGACAGGTGTGAAAGCCAAGACCATCTTTAACCACTTAGTTCTTATTGCTTTGTTTCTTTGTGACTTTAAAAGGATCACGAAAAAACTGTTTGTTTTTTTTCTTTTTATCCAGATGACAGTTTTAATTGTTTCTGGGCTTTAATTCACGAGATTTCGTGACCAAATTTTATTTTACGGCCAGTACTGAAGCTTTTCTGTGGGCATTGGAAACATGAAACCCCAAACTACAAACACACCAAAGACAAAGTGAATAATGTTCTTTTAAAAAATGTAACCTAAGAATTTCTATCCATGAAAGTCACATTTTAATCAGTTTTAAAAGAGCTTTTAATATTTTCTAAACCAACAAAAAGGTTAAGTAGCCCACACATGGTGCTAACCTTCGTTACTCATAGGAATATTCCTGCAAAGGTAGTGCCAGTTTTCCACTTCAAAAAGGAACCGGCTCTAAACCCATTCTGGAAACAGTTCTTTGGACAAAACCCATTAGACTATTTCTAGATTTGATCAAAAATGGAGACAACTCTGCTGTCATTAGATTATATCCCTTAGGAAATCTGAAATTAGTAATTAAGGGTATAAACAAAGGTTTCAAACTTTAAACTCCAAACTTTAAGAAATTTACTCCTGAAGGCCACAAATTACAGATTCATTAAACCAAAAATAGTGATTCACAACTGTGCAAATACCAGGAGGGATGTAAACAGCTATTAAAAGCTCTTTAACACTGAGTTTGTAAGATTTAGGGGGAAAAAATCCAATAAACACCTGGGAGAGCCATCAGAACAATCTTTTTTAGGCCTTCATAGGTCCGCTTGGTAAATAAATCACTGTTAAATGTTTTGGTATTGGATTAAAAATGAGTAACCCCCTCCTCAAACTTCATATAAAAGGCCGTCATAAAGCTCAACAACATCTCGACGCTTTGAAAGATCACAGGAAGGAAAATTCAGAAGGTATTGGTACAGTGGAGTGTTCAGTAGAAAATTGGCAGAACAAAAGTAGCCCCAGATTCAGTCTCTGGTGAACACCTTTGTTAATTCTGCCTCAGAGGATCCATAGTGTCAAAAGTTTCTGATGAATCGATGAGAAGTGCTGAACATTAAATCGTTGTCTACCAGGTAAAAACAAAGACGTTACACCTGAACCTCTGTGAGGTCGTCCAGACCGGCCGGTCCTCACGCTGTTTTGAGCTGATAGAAAAACCTGCCCATAAACACATAGGACCTCATCAGCTGTGGTAAGTCCGGAGACCGCAGAGATCCCAAAGGAAACAGTCTGACACATTTTCACAGCTTCTCACTGCGGTTGACTTTTAAAAAAAAAAAAAAAAATTATTAGGGGAGGTAAACAGGGCAGACGACGCCACTGGATTATTCATTGGCACCTTTATTGCATCTCTGCAGATGGCGAGCGGTGGATTTCAAACATGATATCTGAGGGTTGGTGTGAAGCAGTAAACGTGACCTTTAACTGGCCTAAACTGGTTGTTGGCTGTAAAAACAACTGATCTGTCTAAAGATCTATCGATCTGAGCTGCTCTGCTAACAAACCTGTTTGGGTTTGAGTCCAGATGTTTAAATCAGAGTTGAGTAAACAAGCCAGTGTTTGCTTGGTCCTAACAGTGTTTATATCTCCATCTAAGGAAGTCGAACCTGTTGGAGGCAAAGCAAAGTAGAGCTGGGCCAACTACATACCGGTGTCCAGATCTGGGTGAATCTTCTGGTTTTTAAAATATTTGACAAATCTAATGAGTCGGTGGTTCTGTTTTAGAGAAACGAGCAACCAAAAGATGATAGAAGAAGTGAGCGGATGGGTTTGAGCGAATTCCTCCTATGGTTTCCTGGGAACGCTTTGGTTTCTCCCAGATTTCCCTTCTGTGCCTATCCTGGATAAATGGAAAATGAGTGAAAACGACTAGTGAGGACACCTGCCTATGACGATAATAAATCTTAGCTGTACCACGTTTGGCCGTACGGTGTGTGGTGTCGAGCCACACAGGAGCAACACACCAACCGATCTCACTCACCAACATTCAGATGTCAGACGGGAAATCTCCCCAAACCTCTCGAGACCAGACATGAGTTCAGAGTGAACAAACATGGCCGACTGGGAAGAAGCAATGGAGACAGTTTGTGGATGGTCTTTAACAGAGAAAAACGATACAAAGACGTCTTCCCGACACAGTTGTTTTGTCGTCTTTATTTTTGGATTCCCCTCCGTGTTTCCCTCACTTCGCTTTCTGATTGGCTGCACGTCACATTCAACAGGCTTTGTTGTCGTTTGTCCTCTAGCAGCCCCCCACATGCTGCAGTATCAGGCCAAGACAATCCAACATGTTGAATAGCACCGATTCGCCGATGCCGACTTTAGCCAGATTTCACCTAGACGGAAACTGAAGCGTGTCAGACAGAGAGCGCCTCCTTTAGTTAGTAATCTGTGACTTCCTGTGATTCAGTGAAGCAGAAGCTCTGTTCGTCAAAATGGGAAAGACGGGTAAGCATATCCTTCAAGCCAAGCAGACAGGTTGGTTTTCATGATGACGATGGAAAACGGCTCCTGGCCTAAACTCACCCACATCTACGGTCGAGAGAACAAGGTTGGACATCAGGAGGGGGGGGTCACCATGTCTCCATAGCAACCATTAGACTCCGTCTTCATACCAGGAACAAGCTGCCTCTGTCTCCTACCATCACAAAAACAAACAGGTGGAGTTTGCTGAACGGGAGCTGGGAGCGGTGGTCCTTTCTGAGTAAAATCAGAAAACAGCAGCAGGTTGTAGAGTTTGGATGTGACTGAGCAAATGAACCCAACTGGAACAGAAATGACACCCTCCTCCTTTATGGGATGTATTGGAGCTGTGTTGCAGGACGAAATGGACCTGGTTCTGACCCGACGTCTGCATCAACACGAACAGCTCAGCTGTGCTCCGATTGGCTGCCGGCTCTGCCTGAACCTTTCCAGAAAGAAAAGACGGCCGTTACGTAACGGACCCCGCCTCTTTCTCCAGGAGCAGCTCTCTGGGTGGTTTCCTCTCATCAGGATGAAGGTGGCTTTGGCTGAAGATTTCTCCAAACACACAACCCACGTTCCCACGGCAACCAGCACTCTCCTGTTTTCAGCCCAAACAAACAACCTGCTCCTAAAACCGGCGGTTCGCTCCGCCTGGGAGAGCGTCGGCGGGACCAAACGGGCCGCAGTGCTGCAGCACGTGTCCCGGGGGTGGTTCACACACTCTCATCTGGCCTCATTTCTGCGCCTTAATATAGAACATAATTATAGTAATGACGGTAATGAGGAACTGATGACTTTTCCGAGCCGCTCCTCGGAGTGAGGCCTACTGCGGGTGAGAGCTGGTTCAGATAAATGGGCCGTGTGAAGGTTCTGGTAGGCCGGGCTCATGGGAAGCGGTTCAGAGCTGGGAGTGCAGGGTCGGTTCTTTATTCGGACCGTTTTCAGGAGCTGCCGTGTGTTAATGTCATTACACCACAGCCTCTGTGAGGAAAACAGCTTCAAAGGGAACGTGACACAACACATGCTACCCGCTCGCACAGCCAATAACGCCTTACGCAACCAGCCATAAATCAACACAACACAAAGAGTCGTAACTTTAAACAATCAATGCTTTATCTCTGGAGGGCAGGGCAGAAGGCAAAGTTTCTGGCTACTTGGTCTGACACCACGCAAGCAGTGGAAACACACCAGAATGATGATTTATTCAGCCTCTGTGGTCAGGTTTGGTCATTTAGGCTGAAATAATAAGACTTTATTCTTAATATCATCAAGAATATCATGTCTGACTCTCAGCTCACTAGCAACCCGATCAGTTACTATTCAGTTTATAATGCAGACACACCCAGAACTCTGCAGCACTGGGTTAAAACCACAGAGATGAGAACATCAGCGGAAGTTTTCGTTCATTCAGTGGTTTTAATGCCTCTGGCTACAAAACAAAAAACAGTGAGTTGACAGATGAACATCAGCAGTGACTCAATTATTAGCTGTCGTATTTTTATGAATCAAGGGTGCCACTAACATGCCTCAGTTATTTTCACAAAATAAACTTCTCTAAAGGCTTTTTGTGTAATAAAACCAGCATAAATGTTATACATGCATCCATGACGCTCCAGAAAATGTAACAAGATTTTTGTCTGGAAAACTAAAACATTAGAGATAAAACCAGTTCATTTTCCACATTAAGATGCAATCAGAAGCTATGTTTCCATCTGATTCTTGTGCGAATTTTGAGCAAATATTTAAAATGTTGCAAAAGGGAAAATGCAAATTAGTAGTGTTTCCATCTACTAGCTTGCAGCGAATCAACAAGGCTATGCAGAGCATGATTTCATCAAATGTTGACGCTACGCATGGCTGTAATAAACAAGAAGAAGTTGTAAACTAGCATGGAGCTCTCATCTCAGAAAAATGGAGACAGTCCAACCTGGATGTTTGGACTTAGAAATTTTTCAGAGTTTTGTGCCTCTGGTAAGACCCAGACCCATCGGTGGATGGGAGCGTTCGCTATGTCAGATCTTATTTGGCGAACGTGTTTCCATCTCCCCTTCAGCACATCTACTCTCTTTCTGGAAAAAGCCAAAAACTGCCTCAAGCGAGCAAAAAACATTTCTGCGAAATAAAGGAAGTTTGTTTTTGGTTTTGTCATTTCCACCAATCTTTTCTAATGTGATGCTTCATAATGTGGAAATAAAAATCGCTGTCAAAATAAATAAATAAATAAAAATACTCAAAAATATTCTGTTGGATATTTCTAACAAGTAATAAATAGACGATAACTTCAAACCTTCTGCAGTAAAGATTAAGTAAATATCAGCTTCTGTGGAAGGAAGAGCTCGTTGCTCCGGGGAAATCACTTTAATGTTGATCTTTACGTCACTTTTGGCCTTTCAGGCATTTAAAACTGGAGAAGAGAGAAAGCTCCTTTCAGTCTGAGCATAAAAAGATGTCTTTGTCCCCAGAGTAAACCAACACCGGGCCCCGCTCGCTGGTGAATCACGGGCTGAAGAGGAAACCTCCACGCCCTGCAGAGTCAGAGAGGCAGGTCCTCAGCAGGATGTGAAGCGGAGGCAGGAACTGTGATCGCTGCAGCGTAATCATTATGAGAAAAGGGAGTTTCCCTGGCAACAAAACTACATACGCAGCTGTAGTCTGTGTGTTCAGGGTTCAGGTCATGACGTGGTTAAACTCACTGTCCCACATCTTTACCCAGTTTACGCCGATCCCTTTATTTGCATCCAGTCAAGGAGACTTTCTGCCGCCATCCTTTGAACAGGCAGCAGCAGGTGAGTTTAAAGTCTTTACCCACAAAACTGCTTCAGTCTGTCTGGACGTTTTCATCTGCAGCGGGAAAACTAGAAATTTCATTTGTTTGGTCTGAAATGATCTTCTGTTCTCCAGTTCAGGCAGCCATTATCCAGCCTCTGCTCCTCTCTGTGTGATTAGCATCAGCAAGACTTGAGCTAATAAAGCTGTACTGAGGCTCAGTTAGGGTGCGAAAATTACAGCTTCCTAATCTCTTACTAAATATAATGCAACAAAAAGATACAAATCTGCTCTAAATTAAAAGCCTAAATACAGCAGCAGTGGACACTGCTCCAACCACACAATCGTCTCCAAAACCACAAAGTCAGCAAATCAGGAGAAAATCTGAGGCAAAAATCAACTACAAACAAAAGAGCTCAGAGCTTCTACTCAGGGGTCACGTTAGCGGAATATTTTCTGTCTTTGACCGGATTTTTTTACACTATAACAGCAAAATCTGGAGGCCATCCGTCATTTTGACGGCTTTCAGTTCACACACCTGACCACTGGGGGCAGACATTTTCAACTCTACGCTCAGATTACAGGTAACTAAATCATTCAAAAGAAAGTTCCCGCCCGAGTATCATCTCCGACCTGGACTCGGTGCGTCTCGCTATCCGTGAGCCGACGGCGCGTTGCAGAGTTATGGACAGGAGCAGGTCTGGTGCAGCTGGAGCACCGCTGCAGAAGGAGCGCATGCTGCAGGATTTCCTCCCAGAGTCTTGCCGACTTCTGATCGCTTTGACTGGAGAAATGCTCCCTGATTTCAAAGCTCGTAATTCCAGGCTCCAGTGTGGCGGCAGAGCTCGGATTCAGCCTCCGGATCAACATCAAAACCCTGAGACATTTCATGAAGCACAAGCGGGTGATCAATTCAGGTCAGCTGACTCTCTTTCTTCTTCTATTTGGAAGCAGTTTAATGAGGAAAAATATGGCAAAACTCCTTGCAAATATTTCTAAAGTAGCAACATAAAATCACTGATTTAGACTGGGGAAAAAAATCACCAAAAAATATATGGAAATCCTGGAGGGACTGATGTTAGCTATCGACAGACAGCTTTGGTCCCTAAACCCGGCATATACCGGGGGACCAGTGTGGTCCGGTACCTGACAAAGGTTCAAATATGAAAAAAAAAAACCCATTAAAAATCATAAAAGTATCACAAAAACCTCCTGTTCCTATAACCTGCCATGCTCAGAGTATTTGCCTAATCTCACTAAACGAAACTGTCAGTAATGTTAAATGATCAAATGAATGCAGGCATTTCTGTTTAAAAGGATTTGGTTTGTTCTTTTTGCAAAATGTTCTGAAGTTCGGGCTTATTTGTAATTCTGTCGGCAGATTGTTCTTCTCTGTTATTGTTTTAAATGATAAAACTGATCAGTCCTGATGCTGGGAACCACTGGATGGAGAACGGCTTCTTCTAGTGGTAAACATACATTTCCATATTTACTGTTATTGTCAGAGCTTAGCATGATGTGGTCTGGTCTTCCTGAGCGTCTCTGACCACCACGAATCACTGCATTCATGCTAGTTTTGGCTCCTTCTGTTGGCAAACAGTTTCTTTTACATAGAAAATGAGTTCAGTTGTATTTTAGTGCTGTGCAAACCTTTTTAATATGATTTTTGAAGCTGAACATGGAGTCTAAATTATGCCTGCTTGTGTAAATCAGGTTTAATCCTCCAGTTAATCAACCTGCTTAACATCTAACAAAAAGACGGCGTTCTCGCAGCAGAAACGGAGTGAATGCAGCTTCTAAGCTCTGGAAAGGTTGCTCTTTGCTGCTCTGCTGATGGTGAACTCAAGTTTTTTTTCTGCTAGAACGACTTTCAGACGTGTCGTTTCATAAAAAGTCCCTCTGATTGGTTCCTGCTGTCAGTGTGGACTCATCGGAGCAGTTGGACCCCTGATGAAACAGGACGTTTGCTCTGCCACAACACTGCCAATCACAGGAAACGATCCAAGCTCAGCAGGTTCTTCTTCTTCCTTCCATGTTTTTCTGCTAATTTTACAGCCACATAAATGCCGTGGTACTCTGCCGTGCTGCCCTCCTCGGCCTGCAGCTCTTCCTGAAATCAGACCGGACTCGTCTCCGTCTCACTAAGCTGCCATTAGATCCTGAGGAAACGATGTGTCCCTGGTTCGTCCTGGGACTCCAGCAGGAAGACTTAAATCTGCGACAGACGTCTGTCCTGAAGTGATTTACAGCTTGGAGCGTCATCTCAGAGGCTCCACCCTGCCGGATTATTTCCAAGCTTCGCAGCGATGCCAGGCGAGGTTGCACCAGCGCATCGTGGTAACCCTTGGAGACCAGCAGTAATCCCTCCGGGGAGCATTAGTTGACATGTGAAATATGTTCAGTGGTATCTCTGCGGGGCCACATTGGCTGGTTTAGCATACAGGAATCCCCAATGAGCTGGAGATTCACTGCAGTGTCCCTCTGATTTCACACTCGGCAGAGATGTCAGAGACACAAAGACGAGTCGCAGAGACCGCCAAGTCTGTCTGGGATAAATCCCAGAAGATTCCCAAACAACCGTCTCTGCAGTCATTCGGTGGGAGTTTGGGATGTTTGGCACGAAACGGACGGATAACCAGAGGGACGCGGGTTCATATCTGAAGCTGGACAGAAGATTTTAACATTTAAAACTATATAACTTTTAGGAGATGGAGCCATGCAAAGAAATGATAAAACCAGAATAAAATGTGCTGCAGGTTCCTAAGCAGAGTTAGTAGGTTTGACTCCAACAGAAAATGAAGCTTCGGAGCAGGTGAAGGGAAAATCGTCCGACTGCGATGCCTGGTCAATCCATCGGTGCATTTCTGGTCAAAAAGTCCTCCTTGTGAAAGTTTTAGACTTGTTTTGGGTCCGGTATGGGTGCCTCAGACCGTTGACCCAGCAGAACTCTGTTATCAGCCTTGCTTTTCTGCAGGTGAGCTGAAAGATGCTGCTGCAAGGAAAATGGGTCAAACAGCAGCAGGAAACATGACTGGTTAACCTGCAGGCAGACTGCTTTTAAAATGTTATTCTGCTATTTAGTCAGAAAAATGACAGCTTTGTCCAGATCTGCTCGGCTTTGGACATAAAGTCCTGAGTCATGTCTCCGAGCCTTCCTTCGGAACCAGTAAAGCTGTTTCTGCTGCTTTTTGCACTGCGACACCGGAGCTGAGAGATGCATCTTGGCCACATCACTGGTTGGAATAATTTCGTGTGAAACTGTTGATTTGGAGGGACAATCTCTGGTTTCCTCTGAGCTGAAAACAAGCGTGTCATTCAGGAACCGCTGCTCCGACACGTAAACACTGAAGCAGGCCGGCCCAGAACGGAGACGGCTCGTTAACAATGTAGAGAGGGGCACCTTGAAACAATCGCTGCATCTTCTGAACCAGCCTCCCATGAACCATGGCCTGGAATGCTCTTATTCTCCCAGGGAGCTCCTCGACCCCCAACCCCCACCCCTCTTTCATTTTCTGCAGGCCCTTTCAGCTCCTCCTCTTCGCTCTCAGAACAATGTCAGCTCTCCTCCAGCTATGTTGGCCCACTGCCTGAAGCCTGAACCCAAGAAACTCAGAGTTTGGGTTCGTCTAATCGCTGCTCCTCGCTGCGATTCTGCAGCTATTTCTGCAGCGCTTACATCAGCTGCAGACGAAGGAGAAGGTTCCAGGGAAACCAGACCTGAACCGGACCCATGAACAGACAGACAGATGGGCGGATGGATGGATGATGACGGATGGATGGATGCACAGATGGACGGATGCACAGATGATGGACGGACGGACGGATGGATGCACAGATGGACGGGCGGATGGATGGATGCACAGATGATGGACGGACGGATGGATGCACAGATGGACGGGCGGACGGATGGATGCACAGACAGATGGGCGGATGGATGGATGATGACGGATGGATGGACAGATGGATGGATGCACAGATGATGGACGGACGGATGGATGCACAGATGGACAGGCGGGTGGATGGATGGATGCACAGATGATGGACGGGCGGACGGATGGATGCACAGATGATGGACGGACGGATGCACAGATGGACGGATGGATGCACAGATGATGGACGGACGGATGGATGCACAGATGATGGACGGACGGATGGATGCACAGATGGACAGGCGGGCGGATGGATGGATGCACAGATGATGGACGGACGGACGGATGGATGCACAGATGATGGACGGACGGATGGATGCACAGATGATCGACAGACGGATGGATGCACAGATGGACAGGCGGGCGGATGGATGGATGCACAGATGATGGACGGACGGACGGATGGATGCACAGATGATGGACGGACGGATGGATGCACAGATGGATGCACAGATGATGGACGGACGGATAGATGCACAGATGATGGACGGACGGATGGATGCACAGATGGACAGGCGGGCGGATGGATGGATGCACAGATGATGGACGGACGGACGGATGGATGCACAGATGATGGACGGACGGATGGATGCACAGATGGATGGGCGGACGGATGGATGCACAGACAGATGGGCGGATGGATGGATGATGACGGATGGATGGACAGATGGATGGATGCACAGATGATGGACGGACGGATGGATGGATGCACAGATGATGGACGGACGGATGGATGCACAGATGATGGACGGGCGGACGGATGGATGCACAGATGATGGACGGATGGATGCACAGATGATGGACGGACGGATGGATGGATGCACAGATGATGGACAGACGGATGGATGCACAGATGATGGACGGACGGATGGATGCACAGATGGACGGGCGGACGGATGGATGCACAGACAGATGGGCGGATGGATGGATGATGACGGATGGATGGACAGATGGATGGATGCACAGATGATGGACGGACGGATGGATGCACAGATGGACAGGCGGGTGGATGGATGGATGCACAGATGATGGACGGGCGGACGGATGGATGCACAGATGATGGACGGACGGATGGATGCACAGATGGACGGATGGATGCACAGATGATGGACGGACGGATGGATGCACAGATGGACGGATGGATGCACAGATGATGGACGGACGGATGGATGCACAGATGGACGGATGGATGCACAGATGATGGATGGACGGATGGATGCACAGATGATGGACGGACGGATGGATGCACAGATGGACAGGCGGGCGGATGGATGGATGCACAGATGATGGACGGACGGATGGATGCACAGATGGATGCACAGATGATGGACGGACGGATGGATGCACAGATGGATGGGCGGACGGATGGATGATGACGGATGGATGGACAGATGGATGGATGCACAGATGATGGACGGACGGATGGATGGATGCACAGATGATGGACGGGCGGACGGATGCACAGATGGACAGGCGGGCGGATGGATGGATGCACAGATGATGGACGGGCGGACGGATGGATGCACAGATGATGGACGGACGGATGCACAGATGATGGACGGACGGATGCACAGATGATGGACGGACAGATGGATGGATGCACAGATGATGGATGCACAGATGGACGGATGGATGGATGCACAGATGATGGATGCACAGATGATGGACAGACGGATGGATGGATGCACAGATGATGGATGCACAGATGGACGGATGGATGGATGCACAGATGATGGATGCACAGATGATGGACAGACGGATGCACAGATGATGGACGGACGGACGGATGGATGCACAGATGATGGACGGACGGATGCACAGATGATGGACGGACAGATGGATGGATGCACAGATGATGGATGCACAGATGGACGGATGGATGGATGCACAGATGATGGATGCACAGATGATGGACAGACGGATGGATGCACAGATGATGGATGCACAGATGATGGACAGACGGATGGATGCACAGATGATGGATGCACAGATGATGGACGGACGGATGGATGCACAGATGATGGACAGACGGATGCACAGATGATGGACGGACGGACGGATGGATGGATGCACAGATGATGGATGCACAGATGGACGGATGGATGCACAGATGATGGACAGACGGATGCACAGATGGACGGACGGATGCACAGATGGGCGGGCGGATGGATGCACAGATGATGGACAGACGGATGCACGGATGATGGACGGACGGATGGATGGATGCACAGATGATGGATGCACAGATGGACGGACGGATGGATGCACAGATGATGGACAGACGGATGCACGGATGATGGACGGACGGATGGATGGATGCACAGATGATGGATGCACAGATGGACGGACGGATGGATGCACAGATGATGGACGGACGGACGGATGGATGCACAGATGATGGACGGACGGACGGATGGATGCACAGATGATGGACGGGCGGATGGATGGATGCACAGATGATGGACGGACGGATGGATGGATGCACAGATGATGGATGCACAGATGATGGACGGATGCACAGATGGGCGGGCGGACGGATGGATGCACAGACAGATGGGCGGATGGATGGATGATGACGGATGGATGGACAGATGGATGGATGCACAGATGATGGACGGACGGATGGATGGATGCACAGATGGACGGGCGGATGCACAGATGATGGACGGACGGACGGATGCACAGACGGACGGGCGGCGGGCGCCTGGTGACCCGGTGCAGTTAGCCCTGTGATCGGCCATCTTGCCTCAAGAACAACTGGAAGCAGAGCCTCCAGCCTGCTTAGTTTCTCAGTAAATATAACCACAAACATCCAGAGGCTTCTGCTGCAACCAGACCTGGGCGCGACCCGGTTATCAAATTATAGGAAATATAGCAAGCCTTTTCAAAGAAACACTGACCCGTTTCCTGTTCTTGTTTCTCTTAATAAAGTAAAAAAAATAAAATAAAATTAAAAAATAAATATATATATATATATATATATATATATATATATATATATATATATATATATATATATATATATATATATATACACGTCAAGAAAAGGAAACAAACCCTAAACTTCATGCCTTCTTTTCATAAGGTCATCTAATCGGCAGTGATGCTCAGATCCCTTTTCTACAAATATCTGCTCTGTTTATTAATATGTATTTTTCACCAAACCAAAAAAACGAACAGTAAAATAATTTCTGCGTTTTGCTCAGGTCTCATATCTGGTGTGGAAACGGCTCAGAGTCCTGGAGCCCCTGATGAGGAGAAACAGCAGGTCTGTGGGATCTGGGTGTCAGAGCTCTTCGATCCTTTGGGTCAAACCCACAGATCAGCTGCTGCTGGCGCGCCACTTCATCTGGTGAAGTAGGATGAACTGATTATTATGGGCCGTTGTAATCTCGACACACTGTTGCAGCTCTGTTTAACACTCTTATTTTGAAGCAACAAGGGAAGTAGTTGCTTGCTTAAAAACTGCTGGCCTACAAAAACGTGCTTTAAAGCGTCTGTTCTGCAGCATTGTGGCCTCGGTCAGAGAAACAAACAGGATGTGAATCATTTCTAAGCCACTGTGCGAATAGCAGGACAGGCTGATCACAAGCTGCTCTTTTAAAGGACCGTTTCCCAGATCTTAATCAGCTACAACTGCAGGCGATCCTCTCTGGGTGACATATTTAGACGGACCAAACCTGGACGATTCTTCACTGGACAGAGACGGTTCAAGTTTCTGTGAGTTTAAGATGAATAAAAACACAAACTGGAGCATTTTCAGTGCTTTCTGGGCAATAAGCCTCAGAAAGAATCAAACAAGCATCAAAACCTGAATGCATGGATGCATCGAAGCTGATTCCTCCAGATCCATTAAAACAACTGAGATTTTATGGATATTTCTCAAAATGTCCATAAAATCTCATCTAGTTCTTATGGTGACACCCCTGATAGTTCTGCTGAAGCTGCTGTCCCAGTGACCTGGTTCCAGATAGATGGATGGACCTTTTTATTGTTTTGTCTTTATATTGTTTCTTATCAGTCAAAATATCTTCAAACAAAACTGAAAGATTGAAAATGAAAAGCAGTTGATTACATGGAAATATCCCCATAATTCTGCTTTTTCTCTGTATTTTTATTCCCTATTTGATCACCAATATCAAAACAGATTAATACTTTTCTCTTAAAATAAAGAACTGAGGAGAGGCCAAGACTTTTCTAGTTACTAGAGATATGTTGTTTGATAATATGTTTGACAATATTTTACAAAAATGTGTTCAGAACATGTTTTATGAAAGGCAAAACTGTTTAAAACATAAATATCAGTAAAGATAAATAACTGTTATGTCAAGAAAAGCAGATCCAAGAATTATTAACCTGAATTTAATCTGTATTTTGGAAACATAAAAATACTAAAAAGTATTAAAACAAATTAAAGTTATTGATACAAGTTAATAATGATTATTAAAGCGTTGATAGTGTAGATAAGAGCAGCCATTACTGTAGTTTTTTCTGTGTCCTGTCTGCAGTGATGAGGTTCTGTGGGGTTTTTTTTACCATAGAGCTGGAAGGAAGCATTAGTTTGAATTAACTGGGTTTGGGGGGGGGGGGGTTGTTTTGTTTTTTTTTACATTTTTTCTGCCTCTCCAGCAGTTCACTGAGCTTCTGGATGGCGTCACATATTTTTCCAGGCTTTAATTCTCATCATCCAGCCCACATGATTATAGGTTCGGGTCCGCTGCTGGCCACGCCAAAGTCAAACCTGAGTCCAGGCCCAGACTCTGCTTCTGCTCTTGTTTTTAGTTTTTAAAGTGGGGGCCCTGGTGACATCAGGGCACCAACTGGGGTGATTTATTTTTTTCTTTACGCCCCTGTAATGGCTGCAAATTTAAACCTGCGCTCTGAACCACATCAGTTACAGCATGAAAAACTGTCATCATTTCCTTTGTGAAGTTCCTCCTTTGGGTTTGAAAATCTGCTCGTATTTTAAAGGTTTGGGACTAAAATGAAACTCAGCAGAAACTCAGCAGGAATGTGTTTGACAGAAGCGGCGGCAGAAAGTAACCAACCGAGCACTTACTTTGTATTTCATCCTGCTTCTTATCGCTGCAAATCCAGAAAAAAAGTCTGACAAATATCCGAGTTATGGCGACCAACAGCGACTCATGTAAAGGACAACAGAGCGGAGGGGGTTCTTCTGTCGGTTACCGATCCATCCGGAGCCAAATCCACGGAGAAACACGCAGGAATCCGTCTGAGAGCCTCCGCACCGCTTTCTGCTCCGCTCCAACCGGACTGTTGCTCCGCACCGAGAGGCTGCGGCGCTCCGCACCACGCACGGCCGCTGATTGGTCAGCACGACGTGCTGGTCCCGCCCACTACTCCGATCCTTTACTAATATGACGTCACCCTCAACTAAGTCAGTGAAATTAACAAAATAAAAGCTCAACCTAAAATACACAGAAGAAATCGTTTTATTTTGAAAAAATATGCATTTTTTTTTATTTATTTTTTTTTTTTATTAATGAATAAAAAATGTTGGAAACATAAAAAAAGATTAAACAAAATAAAATGTATTACATTTTATATTTTAAATGAATTTTCAAAAATATTAAAACGTTAAATTCAAATATGTAAAATTTTTATTTCTATTTTATTATTCATTGATATTCATAATATTTGTATTTTACACATATCCAGAACATGGTCATATTCAATAAATTCAAATATTATTTAAAACTTCATTTCGCCAAGTGAAACATATTATATAGATTCCTTCCACACAGACAAGCATTTATTTCTGTTATGATTTACTGCTTACAGCAATGAAAACACAACATTTAAGATTGGAATAGAACATTGGATCAATCAAAACATTTTATCACAGAACGGTGGGGTTAATGAAGAGTTTAATATCTGCTTATAGGTTGTTGTTTTCAAAAGGTACTTTTATTCCCACAAATGAGCCTCAGCAGAACGCATATTTTAATTTATTGAATGTGATTATTTATAATAAAGTAAATATATTTATAAATTAGATTTAAAACATCCCAGTCAGTCAACTTATAAAAATTATAGGTCTGCCTTGAGAAAATATGACATTACAAAAATAATTGTGAGTTATTGTCTTTTCTAACACCATGTTGTTTCCAGCTCTCTGTGAGCTTTTCCATCACAGCCACTAAGATATAAGGACCAGCTCAAGTTCATCCAACTGACCAAATATTAGATATTATAGGGATGCACTGCATTATGGGTAAAAATATTAATATTGCTGTTGTGGCCAATAAGCGATATTATATATATTTCTCTACCCTTTTGTCAATGCAGGAAAAACAACCACACCGCTGACACTACTTATCTGCTTCGGTTAAACACCCTGCAATCCTGCACTGCATCACCACCCCGTCACATAAACGCTGCCCCCACGCTCCCAATACCAATATGTTAAAAATGAATCATACCAATGATAATGCCGATATATCGTGACTCCCGAATGTATTATATAATAATATTGGCCAATAGAGTTTAAATGGATCACTTTTGAAATATAATAACCAAGCAAATATTTCACACACTGACACAGAGATGACAGTTGTGACTCAAGATATTTTGCTGCTATAATAAATACTTAATATTTCTCAATCTTTTTGTCATCCTTTTGGAGCCAATAGCTTCACCTAATTTGGAGAAAATTATGTTAAAGACAACGGCAATAAAGACCTGTTAACATCCATTATTATTGTCATGATATCAGGTGAAGTTTGTGAATCATCAGCCAACAGCAACAAACGTGGTGAAAAAATTTGTTCTTTTTCAAAAGTCAACAATCAAAGTAAAGACTGACTTCATATCACATTTGGTTTTCAGTCACTGAAATTTCTAAGCAATCAGCTTCTGTTGACATAATTTTACTCTGAAACTAAAATGTTACTTATAATGTTACATCCTCTAATTTTCTGAGAACACCGAGCCGACGGTTATTTTCTTTGTGATCTCGCCGACGACTGATCAGGAAGTTCAGTAGGTTTGTTTCTGAGTGTGAAGGAAGTGAGATTATGCAGCATGTTTCTTCTGCACGGATACGCTGAATGATTTCACAGAAAGCTGCAACACCAGATGGCAACTTCTAAAAGCCTCTTCACACCTCCTTTATATGCTGCAGGGTCAACCTGCTGCTCTCTGATGGACAACACCCCCCCCATGCATGAAGCTGTAGCTGAGCTGCTCCTTCAGGGACAGACTGCTGCATCCTCGGTGCACTAAGGAGCGTTCTAGGAGATCCTTCCTCCCAGCAGCTGTTAGGCTCTGGAACCATCACTGCTCCCAACAGAACCAGTAAGTGTTTATATCCCTGCTGGTATCTGAACAACTCTACCGTTCTTCTATCGTCACCAGCTGTGAATAGTTTGTGTTTTTAATGCTCAGAGACATGTTGCACATCTGGTACGTTTTAATTAACCAGCTCAGCTGCACGTTCCTCTGGCCTGGAGTGTTTTTATAACTACACAGGATTCATGTTGGACTGCTACCTTACTGTGTTATTTCTTTTTTTTAATACATATTTTTATTCATATTTTTATGCTCTTTGTGTGAGCCTATTTCTCTTTTATTGCCTGCCACTGCCACTTTGCTGCTGTTGCACAGAACTTTCTCCATTGTGGGACAATAAAGGATATTTCCATTCTACTATTTTTCTGCAGGCTCTAAAAGATAAACCACTTGGGTCTGTAATTAATTAATCGCATTTTAATTTTAAAAAAAAGGCAAAATCAGTGACCTCTTCAGTTCAAACCCCTTTTTGCTGCTAAATGATTGAATCAACAGCATCTGAGCTGAGCAGCAGAGATGTTTCTAGTTTTTAATCTGCTCTTCAGGTTCTTCCAGCATCAGGTTGGAGCAAAGCTCATCTCTCCAGAGCTTCAGGAACCCTGGTCATTCATGGAGCTTCTTTAGAAACGTGGACTGTGGACGCTGACATTAGCGCTGCTGCTACATGGTTAGCATTGAGATGCTATTCTAGGCTAGCATAGCTTCTCTGATAGGCCGACTGCTTTTAGCGCAACTTGAACACAACTGGAGTCTTTTCCAGCATCAGATCGGCTCTGGAAGCAGAAATTAACCCCAGAGGAGCCGCTTCCATCGCTGCTGTTAGCGGATGGAGCTGTGCGTCAGATTTAGGGCCGTACCAGAAACACACGAACACAAAGGTTTTGCTCAGAACTTTTATATGTAAAAAAAAAAAAAAAAAAAAAAAAAAAATTGGATTAATTGCGCTAATATTTTTGAAGCTTAAAGTTAAAGTTAAAGTACCAGCCCTAATTTTTATACAGTTTTATTATTTTATTTTATTTTGCATAAATTTGGGGGGTAATGTATTTCAATTTTTTCTTTATTTTTCATGCTTTATTTATGTGTTTTTTTTCCTTCAGAATCACAGCTGACAGTCAGTTTTGGTCGATTCTGAATATTTAATCTTAAAAAAAGAGCGCGAACGGAGAGTACCAGGCTGACTCGAAGACAGAACGGAACCGGGTCAGCCTGCTATCAGAAAGTCCTGACCTAATCATAGGACTGTCACAGAATGTACCAGAACATATCAGCACGCGCTCACATCATTCGGCTCTTGTTTTGTCTTTGACACCCGGAGCTGCTGCTTCTCTAAAGTCTGCGTGTGTCAAAGAGAAGTGAGAAGAAACGCCCGCCTGATTCACGCCTCCACCGGCTTCAAGCACCAGAGACCTCCAGCTCTGCAGGTCTGCTGTTTCTGTCCGGGCCCCATTCTGCTACTCCGAAGCCACGGATCTGTAATTATCCTGTTTCCCAACGCTCTAATTTGAGTCTCCTCATTTATCACAATCACAGGGATCCAATCGGGCCTCTTTGTCTGATGAAGGCCTGCTGTATGGCGCTGTAAACGCTCGTCTGTGCCCAGCTGGGGCCCGTTCTCCATGTGGTCACGTGAACACCTGTTTCCTTCGATCAGCGAGCCGTCTGGGCGTCCTTAATCCGCTCCTCATCGTCCTTCAGCCCCAAATCCTGCTTCTGGATCTCACGGGAGGCGTCAAACGGTTGGCGGCCAGGAGAGGATTTCTGCTGGCATCTGGGCCGCCGTGCGTTGCCATGACAACAGCCGCAGCCTCTCAGCTACCGTGCTGGATGAGCAGAGGCGGCGTCCGGTGTCTGTGGGGACGTCAGGAGTTCATCTGAGTGAGAAACGAGCCGGGTGCCTTCGTCTCCGCCAGGTGTGTTTGAGGCCCGGGTGCAGCCGTGGCGGCCCCTGGACGCTCTCAGCTCAGGCCTCCTCGGATCTGCTGGGGTCCCAACATGTGGCCAACACCATGCATCAGAACCAGGGTTCTCACCCTGAACTCCGTTAATGCGCCCAAAGAGCGGAGGGCAGAGCCAGAGGCAGCGCTGGGCGGTGCTTCGCCGCCGTGTCATTCATGCAGCCAGCCTGCAGGAGCGTGGGGACGCGCTCGTCCCAGGCCAGGCATGATTAAAACTGACTGCAGTCATACCTTCAGCCACAGCGTTTCAGTTCGAGGTCTGCACTTTGACTAGGCCGTTGCAGCACCTGGATTTTCCTCTTTTTCACTCAGCCTGCTGCTGAGTTCTGGGTCATGGTTCTGGTGATGACCCAGTTTGGACCAGGCTTCAACTGTTGGGCAGATGGACTCTAGAACACTTTGGTCTACAGAACAGATCCTGGTCCACTCAGTGACTGCAAGGAACAAGCCCAGATCATCCCCCCTCCACCACCGTGCTTTACAGTTGCTATGAGGTGTTTGTCTGGTTCCGTCCGTCCTGGTCCAACATCTCTGGTTTCCTCTGTCCAGAGGACGTCGTCCCAGGAGTCTCGTCTTTCCCCCAGGTCCGGCGGCCATCTTGTTTCTAGAGAGAGTCTTCCTCCTTCAGCCCTTCCCAGCAGCCGTACTGGTTCGGGGTCCTGACCTCTGACCTTTAACCTGCTAACTGAGGCCTGTCAAGTCAGAGACGGATCTCTGGGGTTTCTGCTCGTTTCTGTGACGTCGGGCTGAACCTGCTGGGACGTCTGCTCCTGGGAACGCTGGCAGCTGATAAGACTTTTTCCTCGTGGCAACAATCCCTTTTTAATGTTTTAATTGTTTAATTTTTTTTTAATTATTTTAAATTTATTAGTTTTTGACTTTTAATTGTAGTTTTTTTTTAAATTGATTTAATTTGTAATTTCATTTTCTTTAATTTCAATTAAATTTTTTTAGTATTTTAATGTATTTTTTCATTTTTGTGATTTTTTTTTTCATATTTTATTTTCATTAATTTCTAATTTGACCTTTTTTTTATTATTTTAAATTTATTATTATTATTATTATTATTATTATCTTAGGGAATAATCTTCCTCTCAGGGGGATGATGGACTTCAGATGGCTCGTAGATGACCTTATGGCCCCTCCCAGGTTGGCGGGCGGCCCCAGCTGCTCTGAGGTCATTGCTGTTGTCTTTCCATCTTGGCGTTGTGCTCACACCCACCTGTTTGCTCCACAGCAGCAAACTGGCAAGCAGCAGAAAGGGTGCACTTAGTTTTTCCCATCGTGCCAGAACCTCGTGTTGCAACGAAGCACAGAGTGGAATCAGCTGAGCTTGAGATTAGAGTTGATGAATTATTCAGCAGAGCTCCTGATGAATAAAATATTCGCTGGTTTTGACCAGAAGAACACAAGCTAAAGGATAATAATGTGTTTTTATTTTTCTCGTTGTCTGTTCAAACATTTTCACTGAACTTTTCTTTACCTTTTATCAGAGAAAATGTATAAAACTCAACGTTTAAATCTGTTTAAATTTCACTGCACAAAGAGTTGAGCAGATCAACCATGACAGCAACTTTTCTGTTGTGTTTTTAAAGGTTTGTGCCGAGCAAGGGGCCGTCAGGGGGGTCCAAACGCCCCGGTTTTTATTGATGGCGCTCCTGAAAGCAGCTGGAATCCTCTAAGATAAGCCGTGGATCATCGTGAGGCGCTCTGTCGCCATCATTCGTCGGCGCTCACATTCAAAGAGCCAAACAGGGATTTTTCAGCGTGCACAAAGCGGAGCTGTTTGCAGGGATCAGTGTGTCGCTGGAATTTTAAAAGCGCTGCCGACACTGAGGCATTATCCCGCAGCAGCCGGTGACAGAATGATGAACAGTCGGCTCCGCGGCCCGATGCTGGAGCCGTCCAGAGGCAAATGACTCACAGGGGAAGGTGTGCCCGGCAACGAGCAGCGAGGGCTGGAAACACACAGCCAACATTGAACTGTGAGCTTTTAAAGGCGGCCTTGGCGTCCAGTTCATTCTCTGTGAGCATGTGCAGCACAATCTCGACTTTTATAGCCTTGTTTTCCGCCGCCTCCGGGTCACTTGTATCCCTGCCCTGTTCAGGGCCGAATAAAGCGGAGCTTTAGCTGCAAACAAGGAGGCCTTCAGGTCTCTGAAATACGACTGGAACAATCAGAGCTTAATGATGGTGGCGGGGTTCGGTCCGTGGAACAAGACAATTTCCCCGTATCAAAAGTTAAAATCTCTTGTCCCTCTGGCAGATTATTTCACTAGAACGAGAACTTTTTCATCAATATTAAGGAATTAGTGGCTTAAAACCAGCTCCTACGTCTGCTGAACAGTTGCTGCAAGTTAGTTTGGTCTGATTTCAGCTGTTTTCATATTTGGACCAGAGATACTTGGTGAGGTTTAGTGTTTTTGCAGCGCATTGAGGCTCTGCTGAGCTGAACCATGAAAAAGAACAGCTCTGATGTTTGGGATCAGCGTGCCAGTCATGCAGTCTGTGCAAATATCAGCACTCCTTGCTTTAGAGAGGCGAATATTTCAGCTGGAAGAACGTGGAGCTGCGTGGCGGCTTCACATCCCAAAGTCTTAGCTTGCTTCAATGTCATTTCCTGGGAACACATCCAGTTCTTCCATCTGTGTTTCCACTGCGTTGAAAAACGTGATGGCGACAGAAAAATGGCCCAGTAGATGCAGCTTTTAATGGTCCAGATGAAATCTACACACTGTGGTCAAAGACGCAGCTGAGGAACTAGTCTTTAAGTGTCCAGTTTTAGGATGTGGAGTAAAATTCACCATTTCTTACCAGTTTTAAAGTCCCAGCATGACGCTGCCACCATCATGGAGTTGAATAGAAATGTTCATTTTCTTCTCAATCATGAACTTACTTTGTTGGTCTATCCCATAAAATCCCAGCCCAGTACACTGATGCTGTGGTTCCAGTAGGTGTACCCAAATGGGAGAGAGTTCAAGGGGTGTTAATGCTTAATAACAACACTAGTAAATCTGTAATGTTGCACTTGCAGGCTTCGTTTTCATCTCAAGACACATTTCAGTCAAACCAGACAGAATCACCGCTGAGATGAACCAGAGCTGGATGTTCTGTCTCTTCACAGGTTTGTGAAACATGGAGCGACTGGGTGGAGTGGGAGATGTGAGTGGATCTGGGATGTGGGGGGGTGGGAGACTGACAACAACCTGTCCACTCTCACACCTCAGCCCACCAGGCGGTGGAGGTGGCAGACAGCAGCTCATTGACCGCTGCAGCTGCCCTGACTGCGCTGCGCCGTGAGGAGGAGGTGTGAGGAAGAGAGTCCAGCTTTAATCAGCCCAGGAAATCCCAGCAGCTACAGAGGGGGAAATAAATCAGTGTGAGCGGCGCTGGCGACCATGATGGAGCTGTTGTTTGTCTCTTTAGAGCTGATTAATGAGCCGTAGCAGCTCAGATCTGAATATCGCTCAACAAAAATTCATTTGAACAAAACGTGAACATGAGATATGATCATCTTCAAGGTTAAACAAGCTGCTGGCTCCTAACGACACATCAACGGTGATGGAGGGGTTTCTCTCTGTTTATAAATCTTTCAGATTGCTCCAGATGGCGGCTCATCAGTCTGCGTGCTGCTAGCTATCAGACAGAAAACACATCGTGTTTACTTTAACTTTATAGCTCTATGTTTGCACGAGGATTGAAGATTGCACGGTTTTAACAGTCAGGACAGATCAACGTGTTGACTGTGGGTGGGAGGACACCACTTGTCAAAATAATCAACATCTCCATGTAAAACCAAAAAAATGAACTATTCAAAGATTCTCATTTGTGACCCAAACTGAGCGATTCACGCTGGTCCAAATTGTTACACTTCTTCCAGCCCCTCCCCTCCCTGCAGCTGCTCACCTGACCAAAGCAAAGAGCCGCCGGATGATTTAACCTCCGCTAACATGACGAGAACATCCAGGAAAAACACCCTCGAGCCGACAAGGCAAACACAAAAACATTGTTCAGAGGTGCTTTCACTCCGAGGCAGACGAAAAGGAAAAAAACTGAATGCTAATGCCACACGCCAGCTGCGCTAACACTACATGCTAATGCTGCAAGCTGTTCTGTAGGGTGCCCAGGCTCTGTTTGAGAGAAAGTGAGGAGCGCCATCATCTTGGGGGAGCTCGGAGTAGACTTGGCTCCCCTTGAGGGTTTTCCAGGACTTTCGTACTGGGAGGAAACGCCAGGGAAGATTAGATCTCACTGAAGGGACTGTATGTACCTTCTGTATCAGGAACTGGAGCTGGATGTCAGAAGGTTGAGCAGTTTCTAGTTAACATGGATTGATGGCTGGACGGACCAGAATCCCAAATCCCAGAAGCAAATCGTAACGTGCAGATGCGAAAGAGAAGAAGCTCCAGAACAGAGCCCTGTGGAACCCCATGTGTCATTTCTGTCCACTCAGATGTTTGATAACATAAGAAGATGTTAAATGTGTCATCAAAACTGGATGAAAATATATTTCTCCTGTCAAAAAAAAATCTCAGTGGGTGTCCCTTCTAGGAAGTCACAAGTTTTTGTTGTTAGCTGTAGAAAAGCAGCTCTGAAAACCTGTTGTTCCACAAACCGGATGGATGGAGGATGGATGGAAGATGGATGGGAGCCTGTTGACTCAGTGAAGTTATTCGCTTCAGGCTGCTCTAAAACTTTTGCCCAGATTCGTTCATGTTCTGACGTTTCCTGCTGAAAGCTCCGAGCTGAGTCTTGTCCGCCTGTTTTTGTTCTCGTGTGCAGAAACATCTGTGGAATCTCACGCCTCCTCTTACGCTCCATTTATCCAAGCGCCGCGCTCCTGTTCCCTTCTCCCAGCGTGTGCCAAGGATTTGCGGTGCCGCTCGGTGGATCCAGCAGGTTTGGACGCGGCCGCTTTCTGTCCGGCCTCTGAAACAAAGCGCGGCGGGGGTTTGGCTCCGCTCTGCTGGTTATTTATGGAGGGGATCCATCCATCCATTCTCTCTGCTCTGCAGGCGGGGGCGATGCGGGTGGGAATTCTGGGAACTGTGGGATCACAGCGAGGCAGCGACCCGAATGCGGAGAGCCTCTGGCTTTGGGAAACGCTGCTGCAGAGTTCAGCTCAGATATGCAGGAAAACAAACACGATGAGGAGAGTTGTGACCTTTGACTCCTCCTGCCGTCTTTTCTCTCACATTGACTTGAGCTCCTTCTGACCAGACCTTCTGAACGCCTGTCTTCACCCAGCGCCTGCACACCAAACCCAGCGGAACCAGTTAGTAACTGCGTTTCCAGTGACCATAAAATTGCACAAATAAATTGGCTTAATGGAAACGCGCCAATTACAAAAAACTCACGTTTTTTGATAAAAGTGTTGGCGCCGTACCGAAATTGGTGTATTTCCCAGAACTGCAATGGAAAATTTATTCGCATCACAGCAGTCATGTGATCAACATCGGCTGCTACTATGGCGGAAAAGACGAAGAAGACGACAGGAAGTGGTCGGAGGATCATGGCGCAGGACGTTTTTAATGACTTACCCCGTCAGCAAGCTTATTCACCAGGGATTTTAATTGCATTTCTTATTTAATGGGAGCCCAGCAATCGCAAAATTGTGTTTTTCAACATTAGCAGAATATTGAAAAAGTTTTGCACACATTTGTAACGGAACCGCAGCTGGGCTCTTTGTGCCTCTGGTAAGGCTGAGTGGCTGCAGTGTGGGCATCTGGGCTGGCATGCGACTCCAGTCTGCAGCTCAAATCTAATAGTGGTTCTGGATGACAGGCTGTGACGGCTCTGATTGGGACGGGGATCCGTGCCCGGGATCTGCGGCCGGGCAGCCAAACGAGCGCTGGCTCGGTCCGGGTTCGGGCGGAGGAGACCTAATGAGACGAAGGACGCCTCTGGGAGTCAAACACGCTGCGTTTGGACGGACGGATGGATGGAGGGAGCGTGTCTGGGAATCAGCAGGTAGAAAACAGCCTGGTCCAGTCAGGCTATGGTACCAGGACGTTCACTGTGTGTTGGAAAGGCTCGCAGAGATGAGTCCGATGGCTGAGAAAGTAAATGACGTGCTGCCTGCTGGACGGTTTGGGGCTGCAGACCTCCACGGTGTCTACATAACCTGAAGGCCTGGGTTTAAACTGCTCCTGACTCCTGCTTTCTCAAACACATTAATGCACAACCAGACGTGTGGTCAGGAGAGCGATCCAGTTTCTGCTCTCAGCCATCCGGAGTGGTTTGGTCTTAATGCCATCCCTCCTCCTCCTGATGCAGTTAGTCAGCCACATGCAGCCCTCACACACACAGCTTCACTTTCAGGAGGAATACATTTCATAGAAGGTGAGCAAAACATCCGACCTCTGCTGCAAAACATGGAGCACCACTGGAGGGTTCAAAGGTTCCTCACTGAGAGCAAAGAAAACAGAGCAGCCTGGCTTTACTGAGAAGGAGCTGCAAACGCCTGCTCACGAACTTTTATGAACA
The DNA here is from genome assembly GCA_014839685.1 of Anableps anableps. NCBI lineage: Eukaryota > Metazoa > Chordata > Actinopteri > Cyprinodontiformes > Anablepidae > Anableps > Anableps anableps. Next base: position 34,111,739 of record CM026079.1, read on the forward strand.
TCTTGTATTTGCTCTTTAAAAGCAACTAACAACGTAAAATCTGAATCCTTGTCTACGGTCAGACGTTTACGTCCACGCTCGCAGATTCGTCCTCTTCAGGAGAACCGAGGGGGTGAGAGGAGAACATGAGGGGTGAGAGGAGAACATGAGGGGTGAGAGGAGAACCGAGGTCCCGGGTTGAACAGATCCAGGGTTTTCCTTTATCATCTTGACCTTTGGCCATAATCAGTTCATTTCTCTGAGCTCGTTGTTGTTAAAAGGTGTTGCTGTCTTAGTTTGTTCCTCTGTGTTTAGTTTCTTTGTTTATTCTTGAGTTTTGTTTTTCATACCCTCTCATATTCCATCATTGTCAGGCCTTTTTCCCCTTGGTTTGTAGTTTCTTTAAGTCTCCGCCCCTCAGTTTATCTGCTCTCGTTCAGCCACAGCTGTTCTCCATCTCCTCTGATTAGTTCACCTGGTTCCTCTGTGGTCTTCCACCCCTCCCTCAGTGTTTGAGCTCCTGGTTTTCATTCTTCTTTGTTCCACTCATGCCAATCCCATGTCCTGATCTTTTCCTGCTTTTATTTTTCATTATTAAAAACTCTGCTTCACCTTTTTTCCCTGCATTTAGGTCCAGCCAGAAACAAAAATATGACTCTCATGTTCAAAACAGATTTAGCAGAATGTCTGGTTCTGGCAGAGTCCTACATCCTCTGTGTGCTGGAAGGTTTAATTCATCACCACAACAGAAGAAAGTTTCCAACCTGAATCTTTTCTGCTCCCCATCCATCGTCTCATGACTCTCAGATTCTCAGGAGCTTTTACCTCCAGCTCCTCAGACCAGTGCAGGGTTTATATTTATTAAATGCAGAGGCAGAAGCCTCAGAACAAATGAAAAACGCATCGGTGGAAGAATGCGGACTGGGCTCGGTTCCCTGACTCGGCCGGCTGTTTGTTTTTGCTACTGAAGCGTCTGATGTTTGAGTTTGAGCTCTTCTGGCTCTGAGGAGCTTTTAATGTGGGTGAAAAACGTTCCTCCCTGTAAATCATTTCATGTTTCTGCACAGAACAACTGGAGCTGCATATGTTCTGGTCCAGAAATGGAAACATTTTGTTCCTCTGCTTATTCACTTGTTGTTTTCTGGGATCAAAAAGTTATTTTCTGCATAAAAGGCCACAGAGGAGCAACAGAAGCTCCCAACCTTCCGACGTTTTGCAGCGAATATGGATTTCTCCTCGGAGCTAAACCAGTTCCTCCAGAGCGGTCGGCTGGAATGAGAACAGGGCAGGGTACCAGCTCTGCCGGGCCGCCGCCGCTGCAGGGCATCCAGCTCCCGTGCTGACCCGATGTGACCCGTCTGCACGGAGCTTCCCTGGAGCCAAACCGGGTCTGAATCCACTTCATCAAAACCTCGTTTCTTCTGGTTCTGCACGCTCGCCGTGAAGAGTGATTTCTGTTTATGAGTGAGGAGACGGGTTCAGGTCACGCTAATGAAGCCTCCAGAGGATCGAAGCACGTTTAAATGTTTTCAGACACAAAGCTCCACGTTTACTGCTTTTTATTCTAACATGTCAAGTTCAGGTTTATTAGTATCGAACATTTCAGCAACAAGGCAGTTCAAAGTGCTTTACACAATGAACACATCATACAGTCACCAGTTATGAAACAAGCAGCGAACATTACATTTTGTCAAATGCCATCATCAAGATCATCAAGCAAATAATCATCAACTATATTAAGCAGCTCTAAACAAGAGGGGTTTGTAGCCTTGATGTAAAGGAACTCAGTGTTTCAGCTGTTTTGCAGTTTTCTGGGAGTTTGTTCCAGATTAGTGGAGCATAGAAGCTGAAAGTTGCTTCTCCATGTTTGGTTCTGGTTCTGGGGATGCAGAGCAGACCAGAACCAGAAGACCTGAGTGGTCTGGAAGGCTGATACAACAACAACAGGTCTTTAAGCCGTTCAGCGATTTATAAACTACCAGAAATATTTTAAAGTCTATTCTCTGAGCTCCAGGGAGCCAGAGGAAGGACTTTAGAACTGGGGTGATGTGCTCTATCCTCCTGGTCTTAGTGGGAACGCCAGCAGCAGCGTTCTGGATCAGCTGCAGCTGTCTGGTTGACTCTTTAGGCAGACCTGTGAAGACGCTGTTGCAGTAATCAATGCGACTAAAGATGAACACATGGATGAGTTTCTCTAGATCTTGATGAGACATCAGTCCTTTAATCCTGGAAATGTTCTTCAGGTGATAGAAGGCTGACTTTGTAACTGTCTTTATGTGTCTCTGAAGGTTCAGGTCTGAGTCCATCACTGCACCCAGATTTCAGGCCTGATCACTAGTTTCTAGCTGGAATAACTGAAGCTGCGCGCTTCAGTTATTCCAGCTGAATAATAGCTGTAATAATGTTCCTTTTTAGAGTTCTAAAGTTCTAAAGAGGAACGCTGGATCGGTCCTCTTTAGGTCCAAAGTAAATTACTTCTGTTTTGTTTCTGTTTAGCTGGAGAAAGTTTTGGCACCTCCACGCATTGATTTGTTCTAAGCATCTGTTCAGTGATTGGATGGATTCAGGGTCACCTGGTGACATCATGATGTAGAGCTGTGTATCATCTGCATAGTTGTGGTAGCTGATCTTATTACTTGTTATAATCTGAGCTAATGGGAGCATGTAGATATTAAATAGGAGGGGTCCCAGGACTGAACCTTGGGGTACTCCACATGTGACTTCTGTCCGCTCCAATGAGAAGTTGCCTATTGACACAAAGAAGTCCCTGTTCTTTAGGTAGGATTCGAGCCAACTGAGTCCTGTACCAGAGAGTCCGACCCAGCTCTCCAGTCGCTTCAATAATACCTCCTGGTCAACAGAGTCAAATGCTGCGCTGAGGTCCAACAGAACCAACACTGCGGTTCTTCCACAGTCTGGATTTGTGTGGATGTGATTGAACAGTTTGACGAGGGCGGTCTCAGTGCTGTGGTAACCATGGAAACCGGACTGAAAGACGTTAAAGCGGTTTGTCATCGTTAAGAAGCTGTTTAACTGTTGAAACGCAGCTTTTTCAGTCAGTTTGCTGATGAATGGAAGGTCAGAGATCGGCCTGTAATATGGAACCATTTCTGACAGCAAAAAGCAGAAGATGAACCCAGAAGAACATGAAGGAGCTTCATTATGTTCATCCTGCTGGAAGATTATGGTCCCTATATGCAGAACAAAATCATCCAGCCAGCCAGCCAGCTAGCCAGCTGAACAGAAACAAAACTGCAGTTATTATCTTTGGACCTAAAGAGGAACGATCTAGAGTCAGCGCGCAGCTTCAGGTATTACAGCTAGAAACCAGTGATCAGGCCCGAAATCTGGGTGTAGCGATGGACTTGGACCTGGGTCTGGATGGCTACCAAGAGGAGTTCTGCTGTAGTTTGGTGGTAATGAACTAAGCTGCTCAGTCAGACTCACAGCAGCTTCATCTGCAGCTCATCCTGCATCTTCTGCATCTCTTCACATCGCGGCTGCTGTTTGCTGTCCATCTCTGTCCCTGGGAGGCACTGCAGCCCCGGAATGAACTCGTGTCTCAGCTCGTCTGCAGGTCTCCTTGATCCAAATGTCCTCCCCTGGACTCTGACTGGGGGCAACGCACTTGAAACTTGGACTAGCCCCACAGAGACAGGAGACCTGGTTCAGACTTGGGGTACAAGATGAGACTTGACTTGGACTTGCTCTCAGACTCTTGAGAATTGATTCTGACTTTAGATGAAAGACTTGAGACTTGGACTAGGCCTTTACAAATTTGAAACCTGGTTCTGATTTGAAGCGAAAGAATTAAGACTTGACTTGGACTTGTAAAAAAAAGACTTGTAAACGCCTGTGTCTCGTGGTTAAAGTATCTAAAGGTGTTTCTGGTCCCTGTGACTGACCAGAGGCTGTCCTGCTGGATGTTCTGAGCTGTTTGGACCAACTGGTTCCGTCTGAGCTGCTTCCATTCACTTTAAAATGAAGACGAATATTTGACCCATTTCCTGGGCTGGAAAATGTTTCGTCCCCTCATCCCTCCCACTGACGGAGCGGGATCGGGGAAGTGGGTCACAGCAGCAGCATCTCATCCTCCAACCTTTCCCGCTGCTGCTCCGTTCAGGGAGGAGAAGCCTTTGAAACGAATCCTCGGCCTTGTCACAGAAAAATCAATGAAATCTGAGTTTGAGCAGGAAGCCTGGCGGGACTCGTACCTGCTTCCCTGCTGTTCAAACATCCGTCTCTGCAGAACAGAGCGGGCTTTGTTGCACCGACACGTTTCAAGGATTTTACTTCGCTTATTGACTTGTTTCTGGGCTTTTCTTCCCTACTCCAGCTGTGAATGCTGCACAGATTTCTCCTCTTGGCATTTTCAGAGCACATCTTCCTGAAGCACGGAGCCAGTTTGCTGGTGCATCTGGTGTTGTGGGAGAGACTGTGTGGTTTGTTTATGTGGGCGGCAGACAGGATGAAATACTCCGAGTTGGAGGAGAAACAGATGAAGGATTTATTGGGGTGAATGTTGAAGAAGGAAAGCAAAGAATCCTCCAGGAAAACACTGAATGAACTGTTCCAGTCTCAGATGGAGATGTTCTTGAATGTTGGTGTCTCCTCCATGACCGATGGCAGGATAGAGCAGGAGATGGAGACGGGGGATTCATCCAAGCTTTGTCTGCAGGAATGAGAGCGATGCTCCAATCTAAACCCTCACCTGTGGTCCTGAGAACTGGACCAGGAAGGAGAGAACCAGATCCTGGACACCAGGAGATGAGATGAGCTTCCTCTGGGGGGTGGCTGGACTCCGCTGGAGACGAGCTGAGGAGCTCTGTCATCTGGGGAGGGCACTGGAGTAGATGGATGGATAGATGGATGGATGGATGGATGGAAGGACAGTTGGACGGACGGTTGGACAGACGGACGGTTGGATAGATGGACAGACAGATGGACGGTTGGACGGACGAACGGTTGGACGGATGGATGGACGGACGGACGGTTGGATAGATGGACAGACAGATGGATGGTTGGGTGGACGGATGGATGGACGGATGGATGGAAGGACAGTTGGATGGATGGAAGGACGGTTGGACGGACGAACGGTTGGACGGATGGATGGACGGACGGTTGGATGGATGGAAGAACGGTTGGACGGATGGATGGACGGACGGACGGTTGGACGGATGGATGGACGGACGGTTGGATGGATGGAAGAACGGTTGGACGGATGGATGGACGGACGGACGGTTGGACGGATGGATGGATGGACGGACGGACGGACGGTTGGACGGACGGATGGATGGACGGACGGACGGATGGATGGACGGACGGTTGGATGGATGGAAGAACGGTTGGACGGATGGATGGACGGACGGACGGTTGGACGGATGGATGGATGGACGGACGGACGGTTGGACGGATGGATGGACGGACGGTTGGATGGATGGAAGAACGGTTGGACGGATGGATGGACGGACGGACGGTTGGACGGATGGATGGATGGACGGACGGACGGACGGTTGGACGGACGGACGGATGGACGGACAGACGGTTATTCCTCCAGTGTTTTCTGGACTGACTGATGAAACCCAGACGGAGCAGAGAAACGCAATGAACCCGTCGCGCTCCAGAGAACCCTGGCGCTGTGGGGGAACCGGCACATTTCTGGACCCAGACCCGAACGTCCACCCCCACCAGATGAGGCCGAGGAGCCTTTGAGCTGAAAGTGTTGCTGGACTGGAGCAGCTCTGCGTGATGCAGGTGGTGTTTTCTGCTCAGTCCGCAGGTCCCGATCCGATCCTAGGTGTTTTTCCTGGGAACTTCCTGCTGCCTCGGGCGCAGGCAGAGGTCACTGACACCATGAGGTCAATAAACACATTCCCCAGAACATGTCAGCAGCACACGGCGTTTCACATCCATCAGCAGATGGGATCCAACAAGTTCAGCCATGTTGTTCCATCAGGCTCCCGGAGACACGAGCCGTTCTGCTCGGGAAGCATCTACAGCGGGTTCAGGTGTGAAACACAGCAGGCTCACAGTCTTCATGGCAGTGTCGTATTTATCCAAGTATGAGACAAGAAGTTCAGGACCTTCAGGTCCAGTTTCCCCAGAACCATTCAGAGGTGAAGCCTACTGGGAGTGAATGAGAGTGGGCGTGTCTCTCTGCTCGCTGGGCTCTGATTGGTCAGAACACCGTAAGTCCTCTGGCAGTGGGAGACACCTGGCTGGACGGGGAACTGGACATGAACGGTTCAACGGCGTCAGAACCAGTAGCTACCGCTTGGAAAGTTACAGTCAAAAATTATTCCGCCTGTCAGGAGAGAAAAAACTGGGGGGGTTATTTTTCTAACTCATATTTTCACTCATTTATAAATGTCACAGTTTCAAACAAAATATTTAGCTTCATACTTAATATTTAGTTAACAAGCTAAATATTTAGTTCAAAACAAAATATATAGTTAACAAGCAAAGTAGCTTGCTAAATAAATATATACTTTGAATATTTAGTTTCAAGCTAAATATCTAGCTAGCAAGCTAGATATTTAGCTTCAAAGTAAATATTCACAAGCTAAATGGAAAAACTGTAAAAGGGATCAAGCTGATATCTTGTTCAGGTGAAGACCAACTTTCTGTGACCCGGTGAAACTTTGAACGGTGGTTCTGATGGAAAAGGCAGCGGCGCTGTGGAGGTTTCTTACTGCTGCAACCAAAATCCTGCTGTTGTCTCAGGTAAAGCTGTCGGCAGGTTTCTGCTGCTATGAGCTGCGGCTGGGCCACGTGTGGTGAGGTGTCCTCATTCGGGTTTTACTGTAAACTGACACGGAAATGGAAAAAATACGTTTTCCCTCAGTGATTTTACATCATGGTTAACAACATTTACATGTTCTGAAGTAGAGAGCCTCAAACTGAGCTGTGAGTGTTGCACATCTTGAATATTTTAGCTGGATACATGATGAAGTTTCTGATCATGAAGCAAAGAGGAACAAGCTGCTGTTGGTATTTACAGGCTCCTCATTACGAACAGTTTCTCTGCAGTCAGCAAGTTGGTTCTGTTTGTAGGTCAGCACCGTTTGAAGACTGCAGAACTGGACATTGGTACCAGCCCCATTCGGATCTTGCAACCCAAGCTAATTCTTCCCATGTTAATAAATCTCCCCTCCGTGTCTGCACCTCCACCGGAAAATAAAACATCTGCATTTTGCTGAAGCATGAGATTCCTACGGTATATCAGGAGCAGGCTGCTGCTGCGACGCCGGAGGGGCTCGTTAGACGCTGTAAATCCTGCACACATGCACCGTCAGCACAGACGCAGCGGGAAACAAACACACGTACAACCCGACAAGCAGATGATCACAACTAACCCAGACACAACCTCAACGTTTATTCCCAGCAAGTTCAGTAACTTTGTTAGTAAAACATGAATCGCGTCCTGCTGAGCTGAAGTTTTCCCAGCACATGGAAGCTGAAAGGTCTGATGGTAAAAACACCTGTTGAACAAACTCAGAGCAGCTGCATGTCGGACAATAATCCATCCGTTTCACTCCATCACGACCAGAACCACCAGATCTGGTTGAACTCTCTGAGCCGGCCCGAAGACGCTTTCAGTGTTGAATCATAATAACACAGCTCTGGGTCAGTGACACGTTGAACGAATAACTATCCAGCCTCACAAAAAGGGAACTTTTATCTGTTTAAAATGTGGCGTACGTGCCTTTTCTTTTTTTACATTTAATTTTTATTTAAATACCCAGAAACAAATACACGGGCCTAAATTAAAAAAAAATAGAGAAGCTGGTCTGTTAAAAGTATCCAGTTTAAATTAAAAACTGATTAGCCTGAACAATTTTAACCCAAAAAATTAAACATAAGCATTTCAGATTCTAAATGAAAAAGTAAAATAAATAAAAATACATTTCTACAGCTATAGAATGGTTTATTGTTCTGGAAATGATTAAAAATCATAATTTTAACAACTTCTTCTCTGAAAGTCTTGTCGCTCATGATAATTATATTTATTTCAGTGACACAATAAATATGTATAAAAGCGAAATGAAAGACAAAAGGCACAAAGCAGCTGCGAACGAAACCAACAGCTGTCAGAGTGATGACTCTGACTGGAGACGCTGAACTCGGTCAAGACGGGACATAATGTCCAACGAAGACCGAAGTAAAGACAGGAAAGGCTCCAGACTGAGTTCAAGAAGCAAAGATTTATCTCATCAAAAGGAGGACGATTGTTTTAATGGGAGCAGTAGCTTGGAGACCTAACAAACCAGCACCCGAAGGAGGGATTTAGAAGTCCTTTCTGGTGAGCCCAGTCTGTGTGTAGATCATCACAGCAGTAAATAACTGGAAAATACAGTATAATTTTCAGCACAAAGATTTTTGCATCGTTCAGAGAGATATTACACTTTCTGCTCCGGCTCTGACTGGCGTTCCTACTCTGATGTGCACAGAAATGCGTCAGCAGGTTCTTCCTACTTTATGTTAGGGGGTCATGCAGTGCTCGTGCAAGTCTCTCGCTTTTCTCAACGTGATCAGTCCGTTTTTACGGCCCTGCGGTGGTGCCCTGGAACCCTGGAGGTCTGTCTGCGGTTAGTTTCCCCCCAGCAACATGTTGTTTAGCCCTAAAAGGTCACTTCAAGCTAATGCTACGCATGGGTTGGATGGTAAAATGCTGCAGCTGCAGTCAGATGTTCTCTCCTTCATTTGGCTCAGACACGGAGAATCAAACCTTCAGCGCTAAAGCCAAACATGCAGGAAGAATGTTGACAGTAAGGGCTGATTTCAAGGATTTTCTAGCCCAGAAAGGACATCTTGTTTCTAGGTCTGTCTCAGCGGTTCCCCCCAGTAGGATGATGTTCCCAGGAAACCTCCAAACGGGGCATCCAGTGGCCCAGGACGTCGTCCTGGTGTCACGATCAGTCTCATTTATTAACGTGTTTCAGCTTCTAATCTCATGGAAGAGAAGAGTTAAGATTCCTCAAACAGGAATTATTTGTGGTTTTATTAACATCTTTTTAAATTATTGTTGTTTAACTGAAGTTTGTTGACCTTTGAACCTGTTTTTCTTTGCATGATAAAATAATCCTTAATCACGGAACAAAACAAGTCTCCACAGAGTCAATTATCACCCCGGCCTTAAGCTCAGTGATAAAAATGTCTTGGCTGCATGTTTCTGTTTAATTAGTGGGATTAGTTCTCCCACGCTCCAAACGGGAGGTGTGTGGGAGGCAGGCGGTTGGGAAAGGTCGAGGATTAAACGATTTCAGCTGCAGATCCTCCTACAGAACCTGGAACGAGTTGGCTTCAGGTGAGGCCAAGCTGAAGTTGGAGCTGAAAGATGAGATCTCTGCAGGAACCGGTGCCTCTGATCCAGACAGGACAGAAGGGTGTCCGGTTTCTCCGCTCCGGGGCTCTGTGACAAAACCGGGAACAAAACCCAGCAGCCGAGAGCGAAACCTGAGATTCTCACACTTAAAGCACAACAGAGATCAGGTGTCCCCCTCCCAGCTTGTTAAAAGAAGTCCTCAGGGACCCCAGTGGGGACTCAGTGAATGAGGGGGACATATGCCTGTGTCCCCCTCACGGAGATGATGACTCAGATGGCCGAAGAGCAGAAGCACTGCTGGTGGTTAGAGGCATGGCTGCATCCTTTAATGACTCGCTTACCCATGAAGCTTCACCATCCTGAACATATTACTGCACGAACACCAGCCCCAGGGGCCCCCAGGGGCTTTATGACCGATGAAAAAGAAGGTGCAAACACAAAAAAATCCCACACAAACAGATGCAGAATATTTAAAACCACACAAAATCATTCGGGAATACAGCAGAAAACCTAAAAAAGTCTCAACATACATAGAAAAACGACAATAAAACAGAAACAATGTACAAAAGAAAAAGAGCAACAAAACTGGCACAAAAACTGGGTTCCTTTGGAAACAATGACGCGTGACCTGCGGTGTTTTGCTCCGACTCCTTCAGGTCAGCAACGAGACGTTTCTGTTGCTGCTGGAGGACGTTCTGCTTGCAGATTCACAGCAGACGATCTGCTGTTTTATGACAGAAATGAATCATATCTACCGGCAGGAGGTCGCTCTGCCAGAGTCGGTCGTTTCTTATAGAGCCGACTGCTCCGCAAGGAGATCAGAACCGCCGTCAACAGGAACCGGGTCAGATATAAAGTATAGCTACCAGACAACCAAGACAAATGAACTGATGAGCAGCAGTTTAGGTAAATGCTTGTTTATTGATTTTGGATGAATTTTTAGTTTGCTTTTTGAGCTTTTATTACTTCTTTTCCACCTTTACATTCGTTGTTTTTCTGTTCTTTGACTGATTTGTGAAGCACTTCGGTCAACTTCTGGTGTTTTTAAGGCGCTGTGTCAGAAACCAGACACCAGCGATTGCTTCTGGATGTAAGGAGGGAGACATTTCAGTTGTTAAGACCGTCTCTGCCCATCCCGACCGCTGAAGGCATGCGGTGGGTTCTGGCTCCTTTGAGTCCTGGGAGTTGGGAAGTGGAGCCTCCTTGAATCACGCGACCAGCCAACAGATGTTTGGTTGGATTCACATCTGGAGAACTTGGAGGCCAAGTCAAAGCGCTCCTGAAGCATTTCTGCAGTTGGCAGGGAGCGTTATCCTGCCTGAACGTCTCCATGAAGACCTGGACTGGGTCAGCCACAGTGTTCTGATTGGTGCTACCATTAAAAGGACATGAATTCTGGACCCAAGGTTTCTCTGGAGAACATGGTCCAGATGCCCCTGGTGACTCTTCTGCCTATAATGGACCCAGAAGTTGCGTGCTCCACAGGTTCGACTGTTCATCGGTCGTCTGATCATCACGGTCTGGTTCTGGTTAAAGGCGCCTCAGTTGGACTATTTTTGCTGCCTCCTTCAGATCTCAACGCTTCCTCTTTCCTTTCCTTTCGACCTCCCCTGTCAGCTTCATGTTGTTTCTGATGAAGCACCAGAACCCCCCACACTCCGAAGGCTTCATCTGTGGACTCTCACAGAGCAAACAGTGTCGGTATGCAGCCGTCCCCACTGGGAAAATCTCATCCTGCTGCAGAGACCCTGCAGACCCCCCTGACCTCTGCTCTCGACACGTATCTGGGTCTGACGTGGTCTTCCGGAGCCTCCTGGGAGCTTCTGCCTCAGACAGGCTGACAGCTCTGCGTGATCTCAGAGCTGACAACGTGCACAGGGAGCGTGTTTTCTCAAGGCCTCGTCTCCTGTTAGGAAAACACTCCATCTGTTCTGTGAGCCTCTGGAGGGTTCAGTCTGCGCCGCTGAAGGTCAGTCAGAGCGCCATGAAAGCTGCAGCGGCGCGCAGATGTTGAATCTGACACAGATTTGTTGGTGGGGGGGTGCAGTTTTTGCTTTTCCCGTCCTGCCGAGACGTCCGGCAGCGTTCTCCCTGAAGAGTTACACAAAGAAAGAAGGACGGTTGTGTGAATAAAGAAGACTCCAGGAGCGATCCAGGTTTAGAAAAGAAACTGAAGTCCCTAAAATCCCACAAACTCTCATCAAACATCACTGCAACGCTCTAATCCAAGGATTTACTTGTTTCTGTGGCAATGGTGAAACATAAAAGACCTGTTTAAGCTCCTGAGATGATTGCATCAATTATCTTCCAACAGAACTGCAGAACCGCCGCCTGTAGAAGACAGTTTTACTCCTGCGGAGGAACGAGCACCCAGATTTACAGATGGATGGGTTTTCAGCTGGTGCTGCTGGTGTTGCGTTTAGGTATGGAGTAGGTTCTGGTAGAAAACCCGATTTTTCTCCAGTTCGAAGCACAAACAGGGAGCAAACAGGGCACGTATGACCTCTTCAGTTGTGTTTCAGATTGTAGGCCATGATACTTAGATTAATTCTCATTTCCATGAATATGGAAAAAAAGCATGAAACAAAAAAGCAAACACTAGCTCACGGCCATAGATGAGGGTAGGGACGTAGATCGACCAGTAAATCGAGAGCTTCACTGTTCAGCTCAGTTCTCCCTTCAGCACAACAGACCGGTCCAGCATCAGTGCCAATGCGGCACCAATCCGCTCCATTTTTCCCTCATTCGTGAACAAAACTCCGAAATGCTTGAACTCCTCCACCGGGGGCAGGACATCGTCTCCGGCCCAGAGAAGCCACTCTACCCTTTTTCGGCTGCAGACCATGGTCTCGGACGTGGAGGTGCTGGTTTTCTTCCGGAATGCCTCACCCTCAGCTGCGAACCGCTCCAGTGAGGGGACTCTGACGTTGTCCTCGCCGGGCACAGTGCCACAGGGGGCTCAAACTCCGAAGCCTCCCCGGGAAGGTCTGTCCAGGGGTTCTGGAGAGGAGGGTCCATTGGACAGTCGCACCTCGGATTCAGCTGGTGTGGTTTTGGTCCTGTTGTGGGACGCTAGGCCGGCTCTACACCCTCAGCAGGGTCCTGGAGGGGTCCTGGGAGTTCACCCAACCAGTCTGCATGTGTTTTGTGGACCTGGAAAAAGCCTTCAACCGCGTCTCTCTGGGAGTCCTGTGGGGGGCACTTCGGGAATACAGGGTACCGGGCCCCTTGGTCCCTGCTCGGTCCGCATCGCCGGCAGTAACTCGGGCTTGTTTCCGGTGAGAGTTGGACTCCACCAAGGCTGCCCTTTGTCACCGATTCTGTTCATAACTTTCATGGACAGAACTTCAAGGTGTTGAGGGTTGGGATCGGAACCGAGACCCGGTTCCCAGTTGTTCCATTCCTTGAAATCATTAACCTTCCTGCTTAACGATTCTGCTTGTCGAGTCCAGCAATGTGTGACGTATTTTGACAAATAAATCCATCACATAAATCTGACTTTTCTCCATTTAGTCACTGCTGTGTCCGTTGAAACTGTAGAGCAGACGTATTTTGGTCCTTTAGTGTTCACATTTGTTTGTTTTCCATTTTGTCAGTTATGAAATATTTGAGGCGGGTCAGAATTCAGTTTGAATGAAATCATTTGACCATTCAGATCCAGATGAAAAGTTTGGGCTTTTTTGTTGCAGAACCTTCAAACTGCACCCAGATCTGTTTTCATCCTCATGAGGAGTGAAAAACTAACTAAACTAAAAAATATCAATATCTTTCTGAGATAAAGCCATAGAAAAGACAACAGTTTGTACTTTGAGGCAGATTACCCATCTGGATGAGAGATAGCTTTCGATAACAGCACGTCTTCAGTCCTTAGTTCTGATACTACGTCTAAAAAAATGTGTAGCGGCTGTTGGACACTGAAATAAGATGCCATCTTCATTTATTACAGTTAATATTTTTGCTGCCTGATGTTTTGTTGTTGAAAATAAGTTCAGACATGCATTACCTCAACATTTTCTTCGTTTTTGTCTGCTGTTTGCAGACAGTCCTGTCATCCAGCAGACGTTACACAATGACAGTTTATCATTTGACACGAGGCGAGCCGGTGCCTCATCCAGAGCTTTAATGGATGCGTGTTGAAGTCATCTGACACAGAGACGTCTGAGAGGAGGCGGCGGAGAGCTGGGAGAAGCATCCAGAGCTGTCAGGGGCAGGAGAACGATCAGGAGATGAAAGCCGAGCCTCTTTTCTGTCTCTGTTTCTGCATCATCACAAGTTCCCTTTCTATTTAAATAAAAGGCAGCATAGATCATTCTGAATGGATTTCACTGAACTGTCTCTAAGATAGTTATTATTTTTAGGTGCTTCCTAAAGCTGTTTCCCCCCCTGATAGTCCGCTGGACTCGGTTCGATCGGGAACCAAAGCTGCAGCATGTCCTCCATGTCCAGCTGCTGCGGTTCTTCCTCTCTGCTCCGAGTCAAACCAACCAAACCCTTTCAGCAGCCTGTTCCCCTCCTCGCCTGTGGGGGCGCTGCACCAAGAACCGCTGAAGGAAACGACATGAAAACCTCTGAAGACGCTGAGCGCAGCTTCCTTCTTCACCAAACGTCAACAACATGGAGCGGCGTCAGGTTTCAGCGGCTGGAGGATTTCTCTTCTGTCTCAGGCTGAAGACCACGAGGCATTTCTCCCGCTAGCGCTAGGCTAGCTAGCGTTTGTTTTGGTTGTATTTACCCAGAATGCCCTGCGCTGTAGTCCACTTCCTGCTGCTGGAGCGGTCTGCGGTCCGCTGGGCGTTCACATATGAACCACACCAGAGTTCACTTGAGCCGAACCCTGGAATCCATGGCTCAGTGGGAAGTTTTCATCTTGCAATCAGAAAGTTGTAGGTTTGATTTCAGCTGCCTCACTCTCCGCATGTCAATTTGCCCTTTGGCAAGGCACTTAAACCCACGTTCCCTACCAATCACCAGTGGCTGAATGCCTGCGTAGGTGAATTTAGAGGCTGTCTATTTCACAGATGTGTGCAATGACAGTTAAACCGAGCTCTGATCCCTGTGGGACACCGTGCAGGGGTGGGATTTGCCTGCAGCCTGGAATGAGTCCCTGAGAACCTCTGAGTCCACAGACGGCAGGAGATCCTCCTTGGTTAGGATACCGCCAGCCCATGAGCTCAGTGGAGACCCCCAGCTGACCTCATTTCTGTCTGCATCCAGCGACGCTGACGGAGCAGCTCACAGCGCCTTCAGACCACCTGCAGGGTGACGTCATCAGGTCTACCTGCAGCAGAACAGCACGCAGGTGGGAAACCGAAGAGAACGAGGACGTCAGCAGGGAACGTCTCAGACCTGGAGAGAGGGAGTGGAGGAGTCACTGTGTGGTTCCTGCTGGAGCAGCAACAACTAGCCATTACCTTGTGTTGTCTCCCCGTCATCAGGGTGACACACGGCGGATTTATCCGTGGAAACAGAAGGTGACAAACAGCCACGAAGTCTAGAAACGGACCTGAAATTATGGTTGTTTCCATTTCTCAGCAGCTCAGACTCACAATCCTGATCATTTCCAGCTTTGATTCTGCTTGGTTGCAGTTTTCCATCAAGTTGGACTTTTTTATTCCCAGTAAAATAAAACTTATGATCCAAGAGCATTAAAGTATTTTTAGTTTTGACCTCCTGTATTTTCACAGCATGAATTATATTTGAAATCATATTTTCCCTCCAACTTTTAACTCGGTCAGACTGAATTCCTCACCGAGCTTCCAGCATCGTCTTCCAGTTGCTGCATTTGGTGACCGAGGTGATGATAAAGATGCTTTTATGTAAAGTCGTGTTTTATATCTAAAGGCTGCAGCGTGGAGAAAAGTCGATGTTTTGTCTAAAATCTCTGAACTGAAACGATCCGGATCTGTGGTTTGATGAGACGCAGATGTCTCGGCGTGTTCCCGACAGCCACCCCGGTGGGAGACGGTGACTTCTGAACGTCACGTACAAACAGGTTTATCTCGTCCAAGCCTCTTCAAACCGAGGTTCAGACATGCTTCACCGCTTTCAGCTCCAGATTCAGGAGCGAAAAGCTTCTTCTTTCATCTTTCACATCTGATTGCTCATGTTTCACCACGGGGACGAGTGTGTCTCCATGCTGAGAAGCGACGAGGGAACGTAGACGGGGTGAAGGAAAAGCAGCCTCAGCAGGTGATCCCAGACTTCCCTCTCCGGCCACTTATCCCGGGCGCTCCCAGGGCGCTCCCAGGCCAGGAGCAGAGCCCCTGCAGCGAGTCCTGGGCTCCTCTGTGAAATTATCTTAAAACAACACGATGTTTAATCTGAGTAAATGGATTTCTTCCTGATATCGGATATATTTCTAATCCAACACTGGGAAATAACTGTTTTAACAAAACCACCGGAGCCACAGTTACGGGCAGCCCTTCAAAATAAAAGCAAATTCTGTAAACATTTGCTCCTCAACATGGGAAAGACAGGAAACATGGCAGCCAGGTGAAGCAGGTAACGAGAGAGGAGCGATAGACACACCTGGAGCAGGAGGGCGAGGAGGGAGGTTAAGACGTCTCCATGACAACCCTTTGATCTCCATGGCAGCTGATCGTTTGGGAGCCTTTTCCGTCCTACCATCACAAACGTAATGAGTTTGTTCAGCTGCGGGGACTTTATCTGGAGCTGTGGTAGGACCAGACTCCGGCGGAGCCCACTGTTCCTTCACAGCAGGTTGTGAAACCAAGGATCAATATGTTATACTACGGTGGAAGACCTGTGATGCTGTGGGCCTGTTTCTCTTCTAAAGGCCTTGGGACGTCGTGACCTCTGGAAAACACCTGGAGGCCTCTGGCAGAAGCCTGAGAACGGGTCATCAGAATGATCCTCAGGCCTGAATCCTGGAGAGAACCAGAACTCTGGGCCATGCCTCCCTCCGTCTGTGGAGCGAATGCAGATGCCGGTGGTTTATTTTTTCCTCAGTGGACGAGTTCGATGTTCGAAGCTGGATTTTTCTGATTTGGTCAGTGTGAGGTTTTGCTGCAGCAACAAAAGATGAATTTATTTCCGGGCTTCTGTGGCGGGATGTGGAGGAAGCCTCGCTCTGGTCTCCGCTTCATGTTGTGTTCAGATACGTTGCAACATGTGGAGTGGAGCTGAAGACACAAGGCTTGAGGAACATCAGTTCTTCAGGTCAAGATCTGAAATAGCTTCGGGTCAAAGTTCAGAAAAATTTCATTTCCATGGAGCTTGAAGCTCTTTTGTGCATTTTATCCTCCGTCAGCCCAGATTTCTTCCTTAAATGAGCCAAAACTCTGAATGTGTCCGTGACTGACGGCCAGCCAGGGAAAAGACTCGGGCCCTGCTCGTTGCTGCAGCGACAGCATCTGCTGGAGTGGAATCCAGATTTAATTTCACAGCCGTCTGTGAAAAAACAACCCTCGGACTTGCAATCAGCGAAGGTTTACTTTGGCGCAGATCGGCTAATTAGTTTTCGTCTCGGGGTAAATATTGTTGTCTGGGAGAGAAACTCAGATGATTTTAAACCAAAAAACACTCCAAAGCATTTATCCTGCATCAGCAAAGCCGTGCTGTAATTATCTCCACAATTTGCATTTTTAATTTCTGTCGCTCTCCGGTGCAGGGATCGCTATCTGCTTGGTTTTCTTCCCACCAGAGGATAATCCCAGCTTGCTTCACGCAGAGCAGGATAATGCGATGCAAATGAGTTCATCAGCCTGGGAGAAGGAAATGAACGTGCTGAGGAGCAGAAAGCTGGAATTTTATTCTCAGCGCTCCGAATCATTTGGGGGACGGGTGCGTTTATTTTGGAGACAGAAGATTCCCCGTCAGACTGTTTGGTGTCCAGCATGAGGAGAGCTCGGCTGGGAGCGCAGACATCTGTCTGGTCTGAGGTGAAGCTGAGAAGAAGGTTTCTGTATTCTTCGGTGCAACAATCGGATCACAGAGACGCTCAGATTTATTTGCAGCGGTGCTCACGAGGGCAGCGCCCACAGCCGCCCGCAGGCAGATGAAATAAACTCCCATCGTTGGAGTAGCGCCACACATCCCTGACAGGCATTAATAGCTCAGTGAAACCGTCTTAGCGCTAACGCCGAGGCTAACATCCGGAGTTCATCTCCGCCAATCAGCGGCAGGGAAACTGAACGCTGCTGCTGGATTGGCTGCTGTGGAACCAGCAGCCAATAGCGTGTGAGCTAGCATGCGCGCGAGGAAGCAGCAGCCAATAGCGTGTGAGCTAGCATGCGCGCGAGGAAGCAGCAGCCAATAGCGTGTGAGCTAGCATGCGCGCGAGGAAGCAGCAGCCAATAGCGTGTGAGCTAGCATGCGCGCGAGGAATTTGAGCGGGACTGTTCCAGAGGCGCTCTGGGAGAAGCTCTGAGCAGGCAGGTGTTCCAGAAGTGGGTCGCTCCACATCCGGTCCGAGCGGGACCAGAACCCCCCCCAGATGAAGCAGACAGCCCCACCCTCTCTAGGTGGCGCTCTTTCCTTGACTGCCGACTGCTCTTCAAGGCAGGAAGCACGTTGAGCAGCTTCTCCACACCAGTAAAACGTGAAACTCTGGCTGTTTTCCTGCATCAACGGCTTCATGTACCTGGACCCCGGGGGGGGGGGGGCACCCTGGGAGGTCACATACCTGGAGAGACCAGCTCACCCAGTTTGGACTGTGGGAGGAAGCATCAGGCTCCGTGCAGGAAGAACGGCCCCGTATCCCGGGCCCTGGTTGGTCTGCTGGGGGTGTCGGGGGGAACCCTGGGAAATTAGCCGGAAGCTTGAATCTCCTGATCAAACCTGTTTATTCAGTTACGACTGAAACACGTTATTCTACCAAGTTCTAGAAAAATAATCGCTCTTTCTACGCTTCTTGTATTTTCCCTTAAGAACCGAAACATCAACACGACGTGACCCTCCTCTTCCTCAGCCGCTGAGCTCCAGCTGTGCAGAGAAGGTTCCTCCTGCCCGCCGACCTGGTGCACTTTGCTCAGACAAGCCTCACCTGCTGCTTCCAGAACCAAAACAACTCCGGTTCTGGCGAACCGGCTGCCTCTGCTGTAAGTGAGAGTCTCTTTCCATCTCGTGTGGAGCTCAAACCCAAGCGTTCCTCAGGGAGCAGATCCAAACCCCCTGCCTTTCATCGCTGGACGTTTCTCTGTCTGGTTATCCAGCCACATTCCGCGGCCGCAGAGCCGGGCCTCCTCACGGGTCCGGTTGGAGTTTTCCACGGGCCCAGGCTGGTGAAAGCGGTGTGGTTTGGGGTTCAGGAGTTGAGATGTTCTGCTCGGTTGGTGAGCCTTGAGGGTGGATCCGTGTGGGACGGTTTACCGTCCGGACCCTGTTATTACGGCCATCTGGGAAGATAGTTGCCGCCGTGGTTCTGGATTAAACACGGATTCTGTTGTAAACCTGGGAACAGCTCAGAGTTCGAGGTTCTGATCTGCTGCCGGAGGAAAAAACGTCTGTGTTTAATCTCAGCCTCCGACCTGCTCTGGAGAGCCTTGTGAGCCCGACCGTCTGCTGCTCCTCAGGTGGACCGACCAGCACCGCCAAGGACCACCCCCTCCGCCAGGTTCTGGGGTTTTAGGTCCTGTATTGGCTTCCGGGGCATCAGGGAACGACGGAGCATTCGGCCGTCAGGAAGACTTTGGTTTTTAAATTATCACAATAAAGTCATAACATTTTTTCAAATTGTTTATTTGTAGTACTCTCACTTTATCACTTTATCCTCATATTATTACAACTTTATTCTTGTTTTATTATATTCCGTATTTTCATAATATTACGACTTTCTTGTTTTATTACCTTCCAGAGGAGGAGGAAACCAGGAGCTGTCCTGACCCATCTCAGCTGCTTCACCTGAAGATGCGAAGCAGCTGCAGCAGCATCTAGGGTTAGTGTTAGGGTTAGGGGTTAGGGGTAAGCGTTAGAGGTTAGCGTTAGGGGTTAGCGTTAGGGGTTAGGGGTAAGCGTTAGAGGTTAGCGTTAGGGGTTAGGGGTAAGCGTTAGAGGTTAGCGTTAGGGGTTAGCGTTAGGGGTTAGGGGTAAGCGTTAGAGGTTAGCGTTAGGGGTTAGGGTTAGGGGTAAGCGTTAGAGGTTAGCGTTAGGGGTTAGGGGTTAGCGTTAGGGGTAAGCCAGCAGCAGCAGCTCTACCCTGAGCTCCTCCTGGACGATGGGGCTCCTCACCTCATCCTTAAAGCCCGCCTCCTGACAGCTCTAGCCATTCGGGTGTTTGCTCTTGCAGTGGGGATCCAGCTGTCCTGACTCGGAGGTTGGAAGCGACGCAGGTTGGACCGGGCGCCGTGATGCTCTCACTCCTCTTGGTCAGGGCCTCAGCCCCAGTCGAGAGGCAGAAGCCGCCACCTCGGAGGAGCAGGTCCGGCTGTGTTTGCTTTCCTGACTGGACGTGACCGAGAGGACCAAGACACAGGAACACCAGAAGCTCTTGTCCTTCCTTCATGGCCTTTACGTCCTGCAGTTTTCACCTAATAAATCATTTTTGCCACCGAATCACCACCATTTTCAGGCTGTTGTTTATTTCACAAACAGCGCTGGTCCTGAAGAATCCCACGCATGTCGTTTCAATGCGCTGGTGAGCCTGGCACGCGGACTCTGGTTGCACATCTTCAGCACATCCACACAGCTTTGAGATTGGGAGTTTCCTCCACTTCCTGATGTTAAAGGTGAAATCTGAAGGCGAGGAGACGTCGTAGATCAGGTTTCTGACTCAGCCGCTGCCGCGCTGCTCTGTGAAGACGACAGCCTCTCTGTGAGTCAGCCTGCCCCCAGATCAGGGCCGCATGCCTTCCCCTTGAGCTCAGCACAGATCCAGAGCGGAGCGAGGTGCTGCTAAATATATCGCATGTTTCAGCGGGGACGTTATTCCAGCTCAGAAAGCTCTCTCCCTCCGCGGCGTTGGCCTCTGGTATGCTGCGCTCTGGCCAAACTGGCCCGCTGTGCCCAAACTGTGTTTCTGATACTCTCAGAGGGAGGCTGTAAAAGCTCGGCATGCTGGTCCGTTTGTCTCTGGCCCAGGTTCGGGCTCCAGGCTCGGGCCCAAGCTTCCAGCAGAACTTTGTGCTGCTTGATCATTGAAGACAGGCGGTTTGTAGATGAGTCAGCTGCGCTCGACTGACTACACACCATATTTATACAAAGACATGGATGAGAAGATGCACAGAGCCTCGCAAAAGTATTCACATCCCTTGAACTGTTCAGCATTTTGTCCAAACATTTGCTGTCAGACCAATGAGGAGTGGTGCAGAACTGAGGTGGAGGGGAAATGAGGTGTTTAACCGTGGAGCGACATCCATTTCCCCCCCTTTCCCCAAATAAAATCCAGTGACCAACTGTCTGCAGAAATCTGCTTTTACTGAGTTTCATCTCAGTAGAAATCCAGATGTTCTGTAAAGACCAGATTTCTTTTGTTGATCTGTCTCCAAAAATCCCCGAAGTTTGTGTTTTTAATGCGATGAAATGTGGAAAACTTCCAGAGGTGTGAATACTTTTGTAAGGACTGGTCTGTTGTGAATGTTGAAAAGAAAGCTAAAACAGAGAAAGAGACCAGAATTTCACAGAAATTAAAAACTTTTTTCATCTTAAGATTTCTTTGGGTGAAATCCTGAAATACTTGGTGGTTCGGTTGGTGTGGCCTCCAGAACCAGAGTGGGGGGGGGGCGCCTTAACGTAATGAGCTTGTTGACGTGTGAACCAGGCAGGAGGACATGGATAGGTGGATTCATCTGCAGTACTGAGGAAGCAAAGAAGAAGCTAAAAATCAACCGGTTCCAAACCTCACGCCCAACAGGCCCAAGCTGATCAGATCCAGATGAAACCAGATCAACTCTGGTTCCCACGTTAGCATTTTAGGGAACAAATTAAGAGATGTTCTCCATCAAAAAGCAAATCAATTGGCCCCTGATTTCTTTCCTGCCTTTGTCAGATCAGCGATCAGCCGACGCACGTGAAACCGATCTCACCTCCACAAAGGTCTGAAAATCGGCCACGAGCGGCAAACTGGAGTCATCCCGCTGCTGCCAACTTAGCAACTTTGTCGCTACATTTAGAGACTTTTCTGACAAAAAACCCAGTATAGTTGGTCAGGCGTTTTTACAGATCAGTGATCAGGCAGAAAGCTGCAATCAGTGCACCGCTATCAACAGATGCATCATTTGTTTGCAGTTTGATGATGACGTGCAGTGGGTGTGTGCTGCACTGCTGGCCTGGGAGGAGAACGGCGTTTCGTGTTGCTTTAGTGATTAATGTCACGGTGAAGCTCACTCTGGGTTGGACAACATCAAGTCTTTCCCCAAGAAACCTTTGAGTTTTATTGTGCTGACAGAGGCCTTTTCTAGAGGACAAACTGAGAGCACATTTCTCATCTTTGTCCTGCACCTTGGGAAAAATATGCATGTCAGAGTTTTATCCAGGGTTCTAACACTGACCCGACTTCGTTTCAGGTTGAGGAGGAGAGCAGCGGTGATACTTGGAGCTAAGAGTTTCATGCAGCAGTCAGTAGCACCACCTCTTTGGGTGTGCACCGTCAGAAAACCCTGTTTTGAGACATGCTGGACCCAACGAGCTGTTACTTCTCTGTTTGCGTGGGTATTGGGTAACTCTGAGGTTCACTGGCTTGTGCAACGGATCAGTTGGAACTGCCTTAAAAGGAATCTGTCCTGTTAACACTTGCCTCCAGAGGCCTTAAACTCAGCTGAAATGAAAGGGGATGGACGTGCAAATATACCTCAGAAGTAGAAAACAAAAAATACCACAAAGACACCAAGCTCGTTACCAGGAAAACGGATCGCTACAGTTCTGGGATGTTCGAATGCTTCAGTAAATCTCTCACTGAGACGTTTTCGGTCAGTGGATTCTTACCTAAATCTTCACCCACTTGCTTCCCCAGTTCTCCCGACTGGTCTAATAATTAATCTGAGTTCTTTCTCCAGGCTTACTTGAGTAAATTCCCAGCTCACCTGGAATGACACCCTGCCTGCACCTGTCCCGTTAAACCATCCAGGCATGAAACAAAAGCCGCTCAGAGCGCCGCTCAGGAAATGAAATCACTCCGAGGAATGATTTACCGAAACTCCTTCAGCTTTCATTTACTGCTAATCGCTTCTTCTGAGGAGTTTCTTCTCCACCTCTAGGGAATGAGTGTAGGAGAACATTGTGGCACACAGGGCCCTGCAGAAGTATTCACACCTCCAGATTTTTCCAAATTCCAACATTCTATTTCAGTGGAAACGCGTTCGTTCCGGTTAGATTGATTTCTTCCACAAACAGTTTTCCAGGATTATGAAACAACTGGAATCTTGGATTTAAGTCAACAAAGAAACCAAAGCTGAGGGAACGGGACACAGGATATTTCAGAAAAAGCAAACATTCAGACAACAGAGCTAACTGCAGCTGTTGTTTGTG
This sequence comes from Anableps anableps, assembly GCA_014839685.1. Classification (NCBI taxonomy): domain Eukaryota; kingdom Metazoa; phylum Chordata; class Actinopteri; order Cyprinodontiformes; family Anablepidae; genus Anableps; species Anableps anableps. The sequence goes on from CM026079.1 coordinate 34,134,465, forward strand.
AGCATAAAGTTTATAAGCTAAAAAATACTTTGTTTCCTGCAGGTTTTTACTTTTTATGTCTGCTGAAGTCCAGCAACCCTCCAGCATCTTAGCCTCAGTTTTTCCTCTGTGTCTGAGCCAAATGAAGGGGAGAGCCTTTGATTGCAGCCGGACCTTCTCTTCCCTCTACCACATGTTATTTATAAGCTTGAAGTGACCTTTTAAGGCCAAACAACATGCTGCTGTGGGGAAACTACTGCAGATGGACTTCTAGAGTTAGTGGTGAGACAGAATCCATGGAATAACGTTTTAACAGCTGTAGTGCCGTTAAACCCTAGTGGCCCCTTGTTCTACACTTCGCTTCATCCAGAGGCTCTGGACCCTCGGCTGCTTCCTGGAGGCGTGGCCTCTGGTGAAGTTTGAAACGATTGGATCTGATTTTACCCAATTGCTAACGCTTGGCTGTGTGACGTACATGATGCAGCAGCTCGATGAAGTTCCGTGCGATGTGAGCAATCCTGTGGGGAGCAGCGCCACGCCATCTTTGCCTGCAATAAAATGTCGTAAACATTCCTGTTGCTCCGATTTAACTGCTCAATATCTGGCAGCGTGGCCAACACAGCCTGAACGGCTTCGTTCACTTCCTCCGCTGCCATTGCTAAGCTACAACCACAGGTGGACTGCGATTCTAAACCATCGCAGAAACTCAACGTCATCGTCCACAACTCAACCCAGGCAGGCGGCACAGTGGCACAGTCGGTAGCAGGTCCTGGGAAGGTCCTGGGTTTGAATCCAGTATGGGTCTTTCTGCAAGGAGTTTGCAGAACTCATGTGTGGGTTCTCTCCAGGTACTCCAGCTTCCTCCCACAGTCCAAAAACATGACTGTTGGGTTAATTGCTCTCTCCCAATTCTCCTCAATGTGGTTGTTTGTCCTGTCTGTCTCTGTGTCGCCCTGCGAAGGACCTGCTGGCGATGCCAGGATAAGCGTGATGGATAATGGAAAGGCTGATTAAACCCTCATGCAGACTGATTATGTGGAGAAAAGTGAGACTTACACAATCAGTGCATGACTCCCTAGTCCCGACTGAACTCACTGTTGAGAGGAACCTGCTGATTCCAGAAGTGGAGCAGATGTTCCTACGTTCACCTGAATGCTGCCAGGATGACTCCACAACGAGTGGCGTTGAATTTCAGGCAGACTGGACTCAACACAGCTTTTCCCTCTGGAGGGTGCCTGTTTGTTAGGTCTCCATGCTGCTCAAGGATAATATGTCTCCGCTCAAACTGTCTTATTGTCAACATGAATCTTCACTTTATGAAGTCTAGTTTGAGCCTGAGGGTTTACTGACGCCGTTTGTCTTTTGTGGACACCTGGTTATGCAGGAACACCTGAGTTCAGCATTTATAAACGTAACGTCCCGGCTCCTTGGAAACGTTTGGATGTGTTCTTGGCTGGTGTGTTGCTCTCAAGGCATATTTATAGATTTTCTTCATGGAAATGAGTCTGAGTACAGTGGAAAAGAAACAGTTGTAAAGCTGGTGCTGTATGTATATAGCCTCTAACTTGGATCCGTTGATGGTGAGGAAGCAGTCGTGTGTGTGTGTGTGTGTGTTGCAGGGGTTGTTTTACCAGGATTTTATGGGTAAAGTCCTGTTTGCGTAGGTGACTGATTGTGTCCATGTGTGGTTCAGGAATGAGGAGGCCACATTATGGGAAGAGTGAACAGAAATAGCTCTGCGGGATTCGGGCCTCCAGTGACCTCAGCTCTGAGTTCTAGCAGTTCTGTTTAGTCTGAGCGCCGCTGGATCTCAGGGTGACTCACAGACGAGTGAATTCAAAGGAAAACCTCTGCGTGGTTTTGCAGTGAATGTTTGCATCGACTCATAGGTTTTACTCCAGATAAGGCAGAGGGTGTTGTCTGGTGGCAGGTTCTGTTTCCGACCCGTTTCTCAGGAAGGATCTGACAGCAACACACCTTTTATCCTTTTATCCAGACATGTCAAACCAAACCGACTGGATGTTGACGAAACAGTCAAATGCTTTACTTTACCTCAAACTGACCCCAGTTCAGCCTGAAGCCAGAGGATTTATCCACGCTTAAGAACAAACACAGCGAGCGGAGGCAGCAGGAGTCATTTTTAAACCAGCATCCAGTTGAAATTTATTTTATGTACATTAAGGTCTAGATTTTATAATACGAATATGGTTATTTTTGAACAGGAAGATGGTGGACGTTCTTTTTCCAGTCAGCAGTCGGTTGTTTTCTGGATCTTACTGTTTTTCTTGTGTTTAAACGCCCAGCATAAAACGGGATTACGCTAAAACGACAGTTGTGTTTTGGTTGCGATGCCAGAGGTTTTCCTGAGGGTGGTTCTGTTTGTTTTCTGCTATATTCATTCCAAAATAAAGGATAAAAATATACTCAGATGAATTGTTTCATGAACTGCATTCGGTCTGTCGTGTCTCACCGCAGCGCATAACAACAAGGCAAACAACATTCTTTCTGTTGCTAAAATAGCTTCTTACCACACGTTTTTCCTTTTTCTTTTTTGCACCAAATCTTTATTTTATATCTTTATTTTTTTATTTCAGAGTTTCTGTGCATTTATGCAAGAAGCTGTCAACTTCTCTGCCGGAGCAGCCATGCAACATGTAACGGGAACACAACTGAGCTCCTGCTCTTGCTTCTCATTAGAAATGGCTGGAAGAGATTTAGATGTTATATAAGCTAACTGTGTTTTCATGATCTCCTAAACTCCTGCTGCCAAAACAATGCTGAATTTACTCAAAACAGCTATGATTTTATGGAAAATTCAGAATTATTTAAATATTTTGATGAAGAGATACAGACAAATATACACGGCTAACTTTAGTTGTTGCAGTGGTTTCTAATTTTTTAATAAGAAAACTTCCGATTCTGGATGTATAAACGTCTCACAGATGGACAGATTGGAGCTCCTCAGGTGTTTGTCCTCGGCCCCGTCTGAAGCCTTCTTATCTCAGGAGCTTTGTGGGGCGATCTGCAGATGTTTGATCAGGATAAAACTTGAACTCTTCACTGAGTTAATCTTTCTTAGCTCACCTGGACCTGAACGGTTGAACAGCGTGACGTAAACAGCTGGTTTACGGAGCTCTGCAGGAGGACCTGGAGGAGCAGATCCCAGACACTGATAGTTCTGTTGGGACTGGATGGCTTTGGCTGCTCGACTGACTCAAAAATGCGCCAGAAAGTTTCAGTGTTGGACTTGTCTCCATCAGCCGCATACCGATGGCGCCTGTTCCTCTGCTTCCCGACTTCCAGACACATTTACAGCAGCCCTGAGACGGATATGGGTCTCCTGGGGGGAGCTGGGCTGAAGTAAGCGAAGTTTCAGATTAGGACCCTTCCACTGAGTGTGTACACTGGCTGCATTTGCTGCTCCTTGCAGCTATGCAGCCATTTTACAGATTACCATCGTGCTTATTTGAAGCGGTGTGATTTTTGTGCCTCTAGCAGGACCATCTCTCAGCAGTTCTGTTGCTGAGCTAAATTCACCTCCAGTTCAGCTTCCAGGTGACCTGTCTGGTTGACTCTTTAGGCAGACCTGTGAAGACACTGTTGCAGTAATCAATGCGACAAAAGAGAATCGTATGGATGAGTTTCTCTAGATCTTGTTGAGACATCAGTCCTTTAATCCTGGAAATGTTCTTCAGGTGATGGAAGGCTGACTTTGTAACTGTCTTTATGTGTTTCGGTACCTTTTATCGAAAAACGTGAGTTTTTTCAAAATTGGCGTGTTTCCATTAAGCAAATTTTTTTTCGTAATTCCTATTTGATTTGGGCAGTTTTATGGTCAGTGGAAAACGCAGAGATGGTTGTGACCAGGCAGCGCTGAGCATCAACCGCTCCTGCAGAAGACGCTGGGTTGGTCCATGCGGACAGCTGCGGTTTGGGGGCTTGTCTCCTGGAGGGATGTGAAGCTGCTTCACTGTGGACACCAACTCTGGTCTCCAGCAGCTACCAGTTCATGGTAGCTTTGGTTCCCTGGGTTGTTCCTGAACATCTGAACGTGTTTTAAGCCTTGATTTAAAGGAACTCAGTGTTTCAGCAGTTTTGTGGTTTTCTAGAATATCAATAAGTTTATCATTTAGTAATGCAGAAACTGGGACGGTTTAATTTTAAAGGGTTTGTGAAGAAAAGGAAAGGGGGAGATATACTGTGGGTCTGTGGATAGGAACTAATGTGTTGGTGCACATATCCAGGGGGACACATGAGGCTGCGATGTGGTGTCAATAAAGCTTCAGTAAAGGAGTGACAAGAGTCTCCTGAATTATTGTTTCAAATGTAGATGATCAGACTCTCAAGACCGCTGTTATCTGTGTTGTGGTGTACTTTTTTCTTTCCACTCACCTTTTATGAATATTCTTGAATTGAGCACTCTGAACAACCTGTTTCTTTAGCAGGGTCTCTGTGGCTTCCCCTCCCTGTGAAGGAGGTCGGTGACAGCTGTCCAATCCGTTGTCTTCTTCATGACTCAGGAGGCCATAATACGTCCATTAGATAACATTTATACCTTTCAACTGCTCTTATGTAATAATCTAACTTTCTGAGACACCGAATCATCAAAACTACCAGAAATAAAGGCTTGAAAATGTTCATGTGTGATGGATCTAAATAATAGAAGAGTTTCACTTTCTGGAAAGTGGGGGCAAAACGTATGTTTTTCATGATATTGTAATTTTTTGAGACGTGCCTGTATGTAAACCTTTGAGCCTGGATAAATACAAACTTTAAAACTTCTGGCTGTTTGTTGGATAATCAGGAAAACTTTTGCTTCAGAGAAACCATTAAAGGTCCAGAATAAATAGAAGCCATTGCCAGCAATGAGGGAATATAAACTTGTTAGGAATTTGTTTTTGGCCGCATCGAAGCAACAACTGCTCATTTAGTTACCACAACATTCTGGTTCTGCTGCTGCCTTCCAATAAAAACCCATCTGAGTAGAACGTTATTAATGAGGACAAGTAAATTACCCTCCTGCAGCAGCGACACACACCAAAACAGAAACCTGGGCCCTCAGGGAGCCCTTTTCCTCAATGAGAGCGCGGATCCGCCCACGTGCTCGGCATGAATCAGCTCGTCCTCGCTCAGGACTCGTGGAGCTGCTCTGAAGCTCCCTGCAGCCTCCTCATTGTCGGTCGCGTCTTCAAAGAGACGTCTTCCCTGTAATCAGGCGACCGCTCGCTGCAAGAGGTTCCCGCCTCGACCCGCTGCTTCCAGAGAAACCGAAACAAGCTTCCCGCTCGGCTCCAGCAGCCTGCTGGTTGTGGTCAAGCGCTGATTGTTGCGCAGATCAGACCCTCATTTGCTCCTTTCTGCTGCTTCAAACAGAGCCGGGCTTTGTTATTAACACCTGCCTCTAAAGGCACCATCAAAGGTGAGCAGAAACCCCCCACCCCCACCCCCAGCGTGTGATCCTCCAGGAGCTCAAAGGAAACCACAGACCCGCCCTGCTGAACTCTGGTCCACCCGCTTCTGTCCAGCAGCTTGTTGTCTCTTCTCCAAGCTGTTCACCTGCGAAGGAAGCAGAACACGTGAATGATTCACAGAACGGGTCTCTGGAATGTCCCACAACGCTCCCAGTCAGCACCAACTGGGATTTCAGGGCTGGAAACTGGTTAGTAATTCCATCTGGACACCAGCAACTGATGTTAAATCAGATTAACCACAGTGTCTCAGAGCAGGAGCACCAGGGCTCCAGGGCTCTAGGCCGTTGTTCTCAACCCTGCTCCCCCACGTTCGAGGTGTTTCTCTGCTCCATCACTCCTGATAATCACCTGTTAATCACCTGGCCAGGTGTGTGGAGGCAGGGAACTCCTGAAACATGCAGGACAGTGGGTCCTGATGGCCTGGGTTCCAGGGTAAACAGGTTACAGCAGTGGTCTGCTGCGGGTTTTAGATGTTTTCCTGGTTCTGACCAACCTGACTCAAACGAATGGTTCAGTACCTGTCCTCTGCAGAACTTGATGACTTGCTGAGGAGGTAATCCAGCCGCGTGAAGCAGGGACACGTCTAAAGCATGAAGATGTCATTTCATGGATGCTACTGCGCTAATCCGCTAGTCGTGGAGACATTTTCTTCCAGCACTTTAGCGTTTTTGCTAACTTTGAAAACGTTTAGCACACTTAGTTTCCCCTAAATAAATTCTTCCTGATAAATTACAGGTAGGTGTCCAATAACAAATTTGACTCTGTGCAGGCGAAATGCTATGTTGTAACACATGTTGAGTTATTATCGCATGGTGAATATTAACATGGTTGAATTTAGCGCTTCAGATACATACCATGTTAGTATATCACATTAGCATTAGCTTCTGTTAAATACCATGTTAGTATATCACATTAGCATTAGCTTCTGTTAAATACCATGTTAGTATAGCGCATTAGCATTAGCTTCTGTTAAATACCATGTTAGTATATCACATTAGCATTAGCTTCTGTTAAATACCATGTTAGTATATCACATTAGCATTAGCTTCTGTTAAATACCATGTTAGTATATCACATTAGCATTAGCTTCTGTTAAATACCATGTTAGTATAGCGCATTAGCATTAGCTTCTGTTAAATACCATGTTAGTATAGCGCATTAGCATTAGCTTCTGTTAAATACCATGTTAGTATAGCGCATTAGCATTAGCTTCAGCTAAATACTGTGCTTGTATAGTGCTTTAGCTTTAGTGGAACAAATGTTTCTTAGTGCTTCAGGGTTAGCGCAGCTAACGTTTTGTTTAGCGGTGCCCACCACTGGTTTTAACGGTTCTTTCGTTCTTATTTAGGTCATTTTAGGTGTTCAGGTCACTTTATTAGGTACACCTTCTGGGTTGGACCCACCTTTAGAACTACCTTAATTCTTCATGGTGTGGATTTACCAGGTGTGAAAGTGACATTCTGGTCCATATTGACATGAGAGCACCTCACATGGCAGCTGCAGACCTGTCAGCTGTTCCTCCATGACGAGGAGCTGCTGTTCCACCACATCCCAAAGCAGCTCTGCTGGGCTAAGATCTGGTGGCGGTGGTCCATTATGCGAGCCGCTGGTGTGGAGGTGTTCTGACCTGGTTGTCTCACCACTGAACTCACTCAGATCTCTGAGGACTCTGATGACTCACCTGAGAAGAGACACACCTGTCTGGGAGGGCAGAGAGACAACAAGGAGACAAAGACTGACAGAAAGACGTCAGGACTCTCAGATGTTCCTTTCAGCTCAGATTCGGTTACAGCAAAAAAAATGAGCACAAAGGGATCAAAATACACGAGCTGAAGGGAAAAGCTGTGTGAAGCCGTTCCAAAGAGCTGCAGGTCCGAACAGAACCTGAGTGAGGCCCGCTGGGATACGGTGACGCTTCATGTTACCACTAAAATCCCCACCTGAGCTACAGGGGCTGCACGGCACCTCTGCATCCAGCTCCTCACCTTCAGGCGTGAACTCTGACCCCGCAGAGGAACGCAGTGACGTGGGCCCACAGCCGCACAGAACCAGAACCTCTTCTGGCGTCTGAACTCATCAGACTCCTGAGTTTTCCTCTGGAGACGTGGAAACTTGTTTCCTCATGCGGCCCTGGAAAAGAAGGAGAAGGAGTCCACCTGCTGGCCGAGCCGAGGAATCGCTCCGATCCACGACTGGGAGGGAGGAGGACGTCCCATTCATCATGTTTCTGACCCGGTTCTGATCATCAAGCCCACTCGAACAGCCTCTGACACGCTGCCAGGCTTTCTCAGGAGGGAAGCAGGACCGTTTCCCAGCCGGAGTCGGTGGCGGTTCTGTTCACCCCGCCGCCCGCTCCGTCTCCTCCCTCTCAGCCCCACCGCTGGTCCAAAATCCAGCTGCCAGGAGAACCGGAGGAAGGCCGCAGAGGAGACGACGTGGACGAAGGAGCTGAGCCCAGGAGGAGCTGTTACAGGCTGCAGAGGAGCCGGGACCGGCGGGGAGCCAGAGATCAGGCCCAATGGCTCAAATGGCCTAGTCAAAGTCCTGAGCTGAAACTTGAGGAGAATCTGTGGGAAGACTGATGGAAACTGATGTTGACAGATGTTCTCCATCCAACCTGCCCGAGCCGGAGACAATCTCCAGAGACTTCAAATGATCGGAGCTGTTAGAGCAGGTTCTGCAGAACCCGCGGCCCAGATTTGATCCGCTTTCCTCGACAGAACCGGGGTTCTGGTTGCATCGAGACTGAATCTGGAAAACTGAACTGGGTGTGAATACTTCTGGTGCTGGATGGATTTCTCCAAGCCCAGCCTACTGTGCTAACTTTTTAGCACAGTAGGAAGGAGGGAACATCAGATAGGAAGAAAGGAGGGAGGGAAGGAAAGAAGGAAGGAAGGAAGGAAGGAAGGAACATCAGATAGGAAGAAAGGAGGGAGGGAAGGAAAGAAGGAAGGAAGGAAGGAAGGAAGGAACATCAGATAGGAAGAAAGGAGGGAGGGAAGGAAAGAAGGAAGGAAGGAAGGAACATCAGATAGGAAGGAAGGAGGGAAAGAAGGAAGGAAGGAACATAAGATAGAAAGGAAGGAGGGAGGGAAGGAAGGAGGGAAAGAAAGAAGGGAGGAAGGAGGGAACATCAGATAGGAAGGAAGGAGGGAGGGAAGGAAGGAGGGAAAGAAAGAAGGGAGGAAGGAGGGAACATCAGATAGGAAGGAAGGAGGGAAAGAAGGAAGGAAGGAACATAAGATAGGAAGGAAGGAAGGAACATAAGATAGGAAGGAAGGAAGGAAGGAACATAAGATAGGAAGGAAGGAGCAAGGGAAGGAAGCTTCCTGTTTCCAGGGGGCCAGATGTTAGGGGAAGGTCAGGGGTCAGCAGGTGGCGCTGTCAGGGCGGACGGCGCTCAGGAGGTCCGTGTCCCGCGAGCGGCTGGCCGGCCCGTCATGGAAGACGCGTCCTCCGTCCTCAGCGGGAGCGGTCCGGGCGTCCTCGCTGCGTTGCAGAGCAGATGAGAGGCTCTGGGCGTGTCTGGCGCCTCAACTGGGTCAGCCGGGCCAGAAATACCCGTCTGTCCTCAGAGGAACGTTCCAGAACATGGAGGATCTACGCAGCAGCCAGCTCTGCTTCTCACTGTGTGGAAGGAAAACCTTCCCCGCGTTCTGCAGTTTCTGGACCTGCGGTCGGTGTGGAGCTGCCTCAGGCATCGCTTCATGTCAGTTAGATATTCTGCTCACGTGCATATGAGATATTCTGCAAGACTGACAAGAATCTCAGCGTCCAAAACTTGGAAAATGTAGAAATGAAACCTTTTATTCAATGATTTCAGTTCCTGAACTGATAGAATTCCTGCATTAAAACAGACGGAAGACGGAAAAACTGGAGGGAAATGAAGAAAATGAGCAGAGAGGAGAACGGAGAGAGAAAGTCATCACCCCCTAGACCCGATCTGGCAGTTTGAGAGCAGGACTGACCTGCTGCAGCATCTCCTCTTTAGGTCTGGACTTTGACTAGGTCACTCCAAAACCTAACATGTCTTTCTCATTGCTGGATCCTGACCTCTGACCTTAACGAAGGCAGTGAGGCCCACAGAGCTTCAGATGTTCTTCTGGACCTCCTGGAGTGGTTCTGGTGGGTCAGCCTCTCCTGGAAGGTTCTCCACGGTCCTGGTGAGGATCCTGGTTCTACTGAGGTTCTCTGGAGAACCAGAACCCTGGAGATGGTTCTGGAAGCTTTTCTAGACTGATGGATGCTAATCAGGCTGAGTCCGATAGACTCGGTTCGATTGGGGTCTGAAGTTTCAACATTTGTTCCATTTCAGCGCTAGGCTAGCTAGCGTTTGTTTTGGTTTTACCCAGAATGCCCTGCGCTGTAGTCCACTTCCTGCTTCTGGAGCGGTCTCCGGTCCGTTTGGCGTTCACATCTGCATCCGAACCGAACCAGAGTTCACTTCAACCGGACCGAGGACCGAGGTTTGGAGGCGGTCGGAGTTCACCCTCCCCAACCGGACCGGACTTTTCACAGCCAGACGGACTGGAGCTGGATTAAAGCGGACTGGATTAAAGTGGACCTGGGATTAAAACGGACTGGGAGTTGGATCAAAGCGGACTGGGATTAAAGGGACTGGGATCAAAGCGGACTGGGATCAAAGCGGACTGGGATTAAAGGGGACTGGATTAAAGGGGACTGGAGCTGGATCAAAGCGGACTGGGATTAAAGGGGACTGGAGCTGGATCAAAGCGGACTGGGATTAAAGGGGACTGGGATCAAAGCGGACTGGGATCAAAGCGGACTGGGATTAAAGGGGACTGAACAGGGCTGGAGGGAACGATGCAGCCTTAGTTTACTTCTCATCTGTTCTTGAATTTATTGAGATGTGCTGCTGTTTCTGCCTGCTTCATGTTGTCAGATAGGTTCTGTCTGAAAATAAAAACGTAATGACTGAACAAGCAGGGAGTTAGTTTTCCACACATGGGGCCAGGATGGATCATGTCTTCTTAGTCGAGCACTAAAATGTGCTTGAAGGTAGATCTGAGGGAGAAATAGGTTTTCACTGTGAAGGACCATTTTCTAGTCACAGATGACGTCATCGGACTGAAATGAACTGTAAAATGGTGATGCCTCAGCAGCCAATCAGGGAGCTCCTGGCTCCATCCGTTGTCAGGGGCAACGCTCCGGAGGCGGCTCGCGCCAAACGTTGATCAGAAAAGCCTAAATAGCCGCTGAGTTGCTGAGTGTGAGCTGCAGCTCAGCTCCAGGCCGGCCGTGGTAAATACGAGCCTGATACGCCGTCATATGTTGGTGTGTGCCGCAATGCGTCGCTTGTACGTCCGTTGCGTAGCGGCTGCCGTTCAGAGAGCGCCGTACGGCGGCGCAGAGCTGCCAGCCCGGATCCCGCCTGGCGGAGGGCTGCTGGCCCTTTAAGGATGATGCGGCGGAACCAGCCGATGTAGGACGAGCTGACCGTCGGAGCGCCCGCCCGCCCGCCTGCCGCCGCTGCTCCGCATCATGGCCTCCGCCCCGCCGAGCACCTCCCGACCAGCCAGCGGCCCCCTTCCCGCAGCGGAGACGGACGCCAAGCCGAAGCAGCGGCACCGGTAGAGGCGCGCCGCTCCGCCCCCCCCACCCAGCCCCGGGCTCCTCCATGCCTCCGTCCAAAGCCAAGTCCAGCTATCCGACACTGAGGGCTGCGCACCCGGGCGGCTGGCGAACCATGAGCCGGGACTACTCCGTGAACCTGTCGGTCAGCAGGTGCTGAGCCTCTGGGTCCACGGCGCCACCCTGCAGCACTTCCCAGGTAGGGGCCGCGGGAGGGGCCATCTGAACGCAGAAAACCGGGGTGGGGGTGCCGGACGGCAAGAGCAGTTCTGACGGGAGGATGAGGGCTCCTCCTCATCCTCCCTTTGTCTGCAGCTCCGTCCAGGATCGGCCTGAGCCGCAGGTCACGTGACGCCAGGAGGGCGTGGAGGCTTCGTCCCGACAGCTGATCCTCAGAGCATGACGCTGCGGAGCATCGGTCTGGCTCTGCGGGGAGGCCGGGGCTGCAGGCTGCGGTGTGTGTGCAGGCCTGGCCGGTGTGGCATGTAAACAGATTGCATGTGCTCACCACCTCCAGCGCCCGTCCCGGGGGGAGGAGCGCTGAAAGTTTGCGGTGCTGACTCAGCAGGAAGCTGCAGCGCTTGTTTCAGGTTCGCAGTCCTGCAGGTGACCCGTGAGCTGCGTGGGAGCCGCGAAGAAGAAGAGCAGCAGCTGATTAAGATTCAGGCCCGCTTCCTGTTTATGAGCTGTGTGCTGGGGCAGTTTCACTTCAGCAAACCGTAAAAAGATGATCAGATATGTGCGGGCAGCGCATAATGCTGCGGCCCCGTCGGCCTGCAGAGCTCCCGCCAGTAAACGGTGCTGCTGCTCTCACCGCAGGGAAGAGCAGCGACTGATGGCTGAAGTCTCAGCCGGCCGGTCACAGCACGAGCAAAACTCTCTGTTTTGAGCTGGACGTGAGGGATTGTTCGACATGTTTTGGACTCAGGAGAAGTTCCAGTTTCTTGCGCCAAAGGTTTGAAGCCTGGCGTTTGTTTACTGGACTCGACCCGGTAACGCAAAAACAAACCTTTAACCGAAATGTAACCAGAGGTTTTTTGGTGCAAAAGCAGAACCAAGTTTTCTAAAACCTAAAGTAAAAACATGAACATACTAAAGTTTGTAAATCAACTGAGTTGAACTGAATCTACAAACAGAAGTCCTGATGCCTGAAAACCAGTGCTGGAGCAAAATAAGTTTTATTTTCATTCTCTGAACCAAATTCACAGATTTTAACTTCGTGGTGTTAAACAGATCTAAAGGAATTCATAAAATGCGATTATAATCCCGAAACATAAGCTTACCCTGAGTAATTTCTAGGGTGAAACGATTATTCGTGATGAATCGATTATCGATATAATAGTCAACTAATCCAGTGATGGATTCATGGTTAGCTGGACGACAGAGACTCTAAAACGGCCGTCGGCTGAAAGAACAGCAGGCAGAGCAGCAACGAAGCCAAAACTGAACTATAAACATGAGAAACCTTCTCCGTCTGTGAAGCTGTTCTCCCCAGAACTCCTCTAGAGGCAGCTTTAGCTTCACTTTCTGGAAAATGATCTCCTATTAATCCCCTTTTTCTGTCCCGTCATTAATCGGTCTGATGACAACCAGCAGAGCCGCCCAGCAGGAGCCGCTGCTGCAGAGGGTCAGCCGGCCACTGGAGGAACGCTGTTGTTGCATTTTAGGCAAGAAAATGTTGGTTTTCTTATTTAAGAAATGAACTGCATTATAATCTCGGAGGTTATTTGGTATCAAACACGTTCTCACCTCTGAATCTGAAGCCGACGTCTGAACGTGAAACGCTGCTGATGTCATTATGTCAGGACTGTGCAACGCTCACAAACAACAACACCTGTTTAGAGTCACAGAAGCAACACAATAACCTGCTTTTATGTTTCACTTTTTAAAATTAACAATAATTGTAGTTTGTTTTTAGGTTTAATACATGAAGTGTCTAAAAAGCAGGTAGTTTGAAACCGACTGACACAAAAATACATCCATCAAAAAAAATTACAATATTGGGAGAAAATTCGATATTTTTTGTCTCTGGTTTCAGAGTGAAATATGTCCTTACGATATTTGCTGTAGTTTTGATGATTCTGGCTCATAGAGAATGAAAACTCAACATTCACAGTCTCAGAAAATGATCTCATATTCATATAAAGTTGGGTGGAGGGAAAAAGTATGGTAGGAAAAGAAGACCGGGATAAGCCGCAGCTTTGAGAGGATTGTCAAGCAAAATTCATTCAGTACTCCATAGATTCTTTATGGGGTTCTGGTCAGGCCCGTTTTCTGGCCATTGAAGGCTACTACCGTCATCTCTGGACCAGCTTCTGGTACCATGGGCAGTCTGGGTCGGTACCAAGTCCTGCTGGAGAATGAAACCAGCCTCTCTATAAAGCTCCTCAGCAGAAGGAAGCAGTGAGCGCTCTAAAATGTCCTGGTTGATGGTGGACTTCAGGAAACCCAGTGGACCAGAACCAGTAGGCGCCCCGGTAGAACCCAGATCATCGGTGACTGTGGAGACTTCACCCTGGACAGCAGCTGATCCTCATCAGCCTGCGGCTTAAAGAGACGGCGCCTCCGGCTGCTGGTGCTCCCTCCTCCGCACCGCTTTGGTCCGCTCCACCCGCCTCCGCTGTTCTGCTGCCTCGGTGGCAGCGTAGAGCGCCGCCTCCTGGAGGAGCCGTGCAGCACGGGCTGCCGGGCATTTCACGGTTCTGCCTCCTGCGACCCAGAACCGCTCCTCTCCTGGTCTCCATCCTCGGTTCTTCGAGCTTCTGAAGGTTCTCCTTCTGTCCCGTCTCCTCGTCGCGCTGGCTCCGATCAGAACCGCTCGGCACCACATCTCTCTGACCCCTGACCCGCTCCCTGAAGCCCCATGAGGCCTGAGGTCCAGCGGGAAGAGGAGATCCGTCAGATCGGGTCAGAACCGGGTCCGTTCCTGAAGCAGAGAGCTGGAGTCCTTCCTGCTGCCCATCAGCAGCTCAGGCGTCCTCCAGGAGATCCAGAAACGTTACGAGTTCGTGTCAGAGCGTTTGACCCGTTGTTCCTGCGCAGTCTGGAAAACTCTGGACGTGTTCTTGGCGTGTTCTAAGCATGTTTTAGGCGTGTTCTAAGCGTGTTTTAGACATGAATGAAACCAGAAAATAGTTTTCCTGATTTTATTTCTTATTACATTTTCTATAAGTTGGTTCCTTTGTTCCCTCCTCTTCCTTCCTCCCTTCCTTCCTTCCTTCCTTCCTTCCTGTCTCAGCAGTCACCTGTTGATGTGTTGCCGACCCGGTCCAGGTCCTCTGGTAACACCAAGAACTTAAACCTTACTGTTCCCTGCAGGTTCTGGTTGCGACGGTTCTTGGACCTTGTCTGGGTCTTCGTGGTTCTGAAAGAACCCAGCTAACTTTGCTGCTGTGCTTTAGAGTCTAATCGATGTGAAGCGCTGACGTTTCCCTCCCAGCATCGCTCATCCTCTCCGTTCTTCTTCTGCCGTCAGAGATGTGGTACTGGGTCTTCCTGTGGTGTCTCTTCTCGTCGCTCTTCGTCCACGGCGCCGGGGGGCTGCTGATGTTGGTCATGCTGCAGCGCCACAAGCGGGGCCGCCTCATCACCCTGGTGCTGGTCAGCGTGGGCTTCCTGGCCTCCCTCTCTGGAGCCGTCATCACCAGTAAGTGCAGGCACGGTGGGGGAGGACTGGTGATGTGGGCCACAGGAGGCGCAGCCGTGAGCTGGGTGGTCTCGGGGCAGATGGTCCGGACCGTGGCTTCGCTGGTTGAACTTCCTGTGTAGTTCAGTTCAGGGCCACCAGGGGGAGACAGACGAGCATCAGGTCAACAGGAAACATCTGGAGCTGGTCCCAGATGTTCTCATGTTCGCTTCTTATTTCCCAGAGTTTATGAAGATTCAGATGTTCCCAGTCTGAGTCCCTGCATCCCAGCTGCATCCCAGAATAGGCTGACGCTCCATTAATGTGCTGCAGTCTGGGGGGCGGGGTGGGAAATGCCAGAACCAGAGCGGCCCAGCTCTCCTCTTCATCACTCCGGAACCGTTCGTGCTCCAGGTTTCCTGAGGGTGTTGGCGCTTAACGCAGCGTTTGACCAGCAGCCATCCCCCTGAGAATGACCCGGTTCTGAACCAGAACCAAGGCCCAAACAGAAAAGGCCTTCAGAACATCTGGAGAGCTGCTGGTCCGACGGCTTTAAGTCACTTTATATCAGCTTCATGGAAGATTTTAAACCTCAAGCAGTCAGGTGCAACCATGAGCATCAGAACCTTCAGGTCCAGTTTCTCCAGAACCATCCAGAGGTGAAATGAGAGAGTGGGCGTGTCTCGCTGCTCTCTGGGCCCTGATTGGACAGAAACCAGGAAGTCCTCCAGCAGTGGGAGCCCCCCTGGCTGGAAGGAGGCAGAAACACCTCGGACTGGATGGAGAAACTGGTTAAA
Source organism: Anableps anableps (assembly GCA_014839685.1). Taxonomy (NCBI): domain Eukaryota; kingdom Metazoa; phylum Chordata; class Actinopteri; order Cyprinodontiformes; family Anablepidae; genus Anableps; species Anableps anableps. Next base: position 34,149,929 of record CM026079.1, read on the forward strand.
TCCAGGAGGTTCTGTAGATTTCACCGAGTCAGAACCATCACCACTCTAAACTGAGTATTCTGGAGGAAAATCTGGGGAAATCCTCTAAGTTAAACTGGGATTGTGAAAAAACTGGAAAAGGGATCAGAACGATAACTGGGTCGGGCCTTTCTGTGACCCGTTTAAACTGGTGGTTCTGATGGAGAGAATAACCGAGTCAGATGAAGTCCAAATTCCTCTGGCAAACAAAGATGGTGACAAAATAAGGAGCAGAAAGCTCCAAGTAAAGTAACAGAAAGTTGAGTGGAAGGAAAACGTGTACAACTGCAGCCTTTAGAGGATTGTGACTCAAAGCCCCTTTTAAAGCTTAGCTACGCGAGGTGCCTGGATGCACCTGCAGCGTGAATGATCGTTGCATCAGCGCTCCTGTCTGACCGCTGTGTCTCTGTTCTGCTTCAGGCGCGGCGGTGGCGGGCGTTTACCGCGTGGCGGGGAAGGGCATGGCTCCGCTGGAGGCCCTGGTGTTCGGAGTGGGTCAGACCACCCTCTCCGTCGTCATCTCCTTCTCTCGTATCCTGGCCACGCTGTGAGGAAGACCTCCTACGGGATGAAGGACAGACGCGGAGGAAGAGGAGCTTTCGTGCCTGGTGCAGGAGGAAGAGACGTGTGAGCCATGTTCCCGAGGCGCTGCTGCTGCTCTCTGGAGGTTCTCCACTGAAACTGAAGTGCTGCAGGCACCTGTTCCCAGGATGAAGAGCCAGCAGTCTTCATCACACGTCGTCGGGATCGAACAGCAGTCTGCTCTCGCATCGTCATCCTCGTCCTGGCGACCGCTCGCGCTTTGAAGCTTCAGCCTCCAGCTCAGGGGAGGAGGAGTTCAGCACTTTGATGTTCAGAGAGGAAGAGGAGCAGGAAACCAGCAAACACTGGACCAGACTGGAGCTCTGGCATGTTTCAGGACCAGTTCTGCTCCCAGTTCTGAGTCCCAGCTCATGGAGATGTAGGAGGAGCTTCCATCACCTGGACCACAGAAACCAGTCAGATACGCCTCCTGATATGAGGCGGACATAGATATAGAAGAGTAGATGCTGCACCGGCATCAGGGCTCCGTGGAGTCGATGCGTCACAATGTCGGCCATGTTGTGAGGTGCAAGTCTGCTGGGAAACTGGCTTTTAATGTCATTTTTCGATCTATAAGTAAGAAAAATATACAAAAATAATCCTAAAATAAACTTAATAGTAACCCCACATCATGATGCTGCTGCCACCGTATTTCATTTGGCACTCTGCTACAGCTCAGTGTTTTTGGGACATTTCTTTGAGGATTAAATCCAGTTTCTTTGGAGGAGAAAGCTTCTGTGTTGCAACGTTTGACCAGACAGGAGGAGACTATAGAGAACGGTTGTACCATGTAGAACAGAACTGGTGCTAACTGGATCTAACCGGTTCTATCCAGTTCCAACTGGTTCTAACCAGTTATAACCGGATCTAACTTGATCTAACCAGTTCTAACTGATTCTAACAGGTTCTAACAAGTTCCAACTGGTTCTAACCAGTTCTAACTGATTCTAACAGGTTCTAACAAGTTCCAACTGGTTCTAACCAGTTCTAACCGTTTCTAACCAGTTATAACCGGATCTAACTTGTTCTAACCGGTTATAACCAGTTATAACTGGATCTAACCAGTTCTAACTGATTCTAACAGGTTCTAACAAGTTCCAACTGGTTCTAACCAGTTCTAACCGGTTCTAACCAGTTCTAACCGGATCTAACCAGCTGCCTCCAAGGTCAGCTTCTGTCTTTCCACGGCGTTTGGCGAAACGCCCGGTGAGTCCCTGCGTCCCTGTTCCCCCTGACACGGAGCGCTGGGGATTTCTCATCATGCCTGTCGCCTGATCCTGACCGATACCTTTGTTTGACGATTTAACTCGTCTGCAGACGATGTCTTTAGATAAAAGGTCAATGTCAGGAAATTCCCAGTAAGACAGCTGGTCTTCATCTGTGGTTCTCTGGTTCTTGATGTTTTCAGCCAGAAGAGATCAGAAACCGCGTGTTTGTCGAGGTTTTTGCTGCTTTTTAGTGATATTTTTGATATTTTAGCAGTTTTATTTATTTTTCCGTTAAACTGTAGAGGATTTATTACTAATTACAGACTTTTATAAATACTTTATCTTTGCAGCTTATCACTGATTAGCTGATTTCATGATGATGACAGCACTGGAACAGCCCTGCCCTGCAACGCTTTCTGTGCGTCTCAACAGAAATGTCCCTCACAATATGGCGGCGAGTCACATGACAAGTATTCATGTGTGTCTGGAGGTTCCTGGCCGGTTTGTTCAAACTAGAACAGTTTAGGAGAAGAACGTTGAATCCACTTCACTTCCAGGTCTGAAAGATCAAACAGCGCCCCCTGGTGGACGATTCGCAGCTGTGTGTCATGTCAAACCCACTGATGGCGCCAGCTGACAGTAGGAGGGTCTGCTGATGCTGCCTTAACCCAGAATCCAGCTTCATCCACACCCATCTGCCACAAAACCAACCTCCTAAAACTGGGCCGACCTGCAGAACCTCGTAAAAGTATTCACACCCTTAAACTTTTTCACATTTTGGAACTTCACGATCACAAACTTTATATTCGTCAGACAGATTCCAGTTTGTAAACACTGAAGATAAATCGTCCAGAGTTAGTTATGGAGTACCACAGAGCTCGATGCTCGGCCCAATTCCATTTAATACATGCAGTACCCGGTTCTGCTTCCTGGTTCTGCTTCCTGATTTTGCTTGGTGCCATTATCAGACATTACTGGATACATGGAAAGAATGTTAAAATCTGGATAATCTCCAAATGAAATGGGGAAGTTGTAAAAGGTCCAGAGAAGTATTCACACCCCGTGAACGTTTCTCAAATTTTGTCACGTTCCAAGCACAAACTTTTATTTAATTGGGATTTTATTTGATAGACCCCCACAAAATGCGAACAGGAAGTAAAGTCATCCATGTTTTCAACGTTTCTAATGAAAATAAAAATCTAAAAAGTGCGGCATGATTATTTGTATTAGGGTCTTTTGTAGCCTCCAGCAGGTTTTCTTCCAGGATTGTCCTGGATTTAGCTCCATCCATCTCCCCTGTCCCACAGCATGATGCTGCCTGCACCATCTTTCACTGGGCTCCTCCAGAGTTACCATGGACCTCTTGGCTGCGCTCCTGGCCCAGCCAGCCAGTCTGGATGGACGTCCATGTCTGAACAGCTGCATTTATACTCAGATTACATTAAACACTGCTGCTAATTACTGCTGATTATTATTTAAGGGTATCAGGGTAAAGGGGGATGAATACATTTGCCCACCACAGATTTTTATTTGCAAAGCGACTTTTAAGGCCATGTTCCTACTTCTTGGTTTATCAAATAAAATCCCCCAGAGTCCCATGAAGTGTCATGGTTGGAATGAGACAAAGAGCAGGAGGTTTGAGGAGCTGTTGCCTCGGAAACGCCTGAACGAATCCCAGGTTGTCCAGACCTGTCGTCGTTCATCGGTGGTTTTAATGCTGTGGCTCATTCTGCCCTCTCATCCAGCTCCCTGCGGGTTCTGTTTTCCTCCCGTTTGGGTCCCAGAATCAGGACTGGGAGTCATCTGCCACATCCTCAGCTCTCCTTGGCTCCTGGAGATGTTTCCCTTCATGACTCGGTTTGGAACCTTGAAGTTAACCGGCCTTCGTGTGTCTTCGCTGACACGCGAAGAGGCTGATCCTGTCCAGGAGCTCTTCAGGCTGGGCCGGGGCAAAGGTCCAAATGCCAAAGCTTTATCCGTCCTGTTTGCTCCGTTTGGGGAGCGTCTGGACTCTGCAGACAGGTGTGACTTTCATCTGTGTGCCATGAAGTGCTGGTTGGTTTCTGTTGGCTCTGCGTTATGTAACCGACCCCCAGTACCGGCTCAGCACACAGGGGGGCAGTGTTGTCCTGTGCTGCAGCAGCGTTTTGGATGTTCTGGATGCTGCTGCTGGTTCACAAGTGCAGCAGACACCGACTGTGTCCACAGCTGGTGGCGGCCACGATGGGGACGCTCCCAGGACGGCGTTGAGCGTCAGGAGGACTTCTGCTCGCCCCCCCAGGCTCACATCCTGTGAACGGACGATTCAGCCAGAGATGAGCAAGCAGTGTTCATCCTGTACAAGATGCCCTTTTTTAATTTTATACCAGCCAGACCTCGGATATTTATAACTACTGCCTATTTATGTACAAACTGTTCTCCTGTGCTGTAAATATTCTACAGTCGTTGAAATAAAAGCCTTTTGCAATATGAAAGCTGTGAGTAACTGGGCCCATCTGTTCCGAGCCTTTCGGTCCCATTTCAGCGCTTCGAACGCTGAAAAATGTCTGCAGCTCCCAGCAAGCCCAACACATTCCAGTTCAGCTTATTTCCACAGCGATGTTTCACAACAGATGTCATCTGGAGGCACTTCACAAAACAAGACGATGACGGACGATAAAGCGACTCCTGAAGCTCCTCTGTTTTTCCTGCCGGTGCTGAACTGCGCTTAGCGAGGTGTTTCAATGACGATATAATCGTGGCGCATCATGAGGATATGAAAACCACCGGTCTGTCTTTCTGTCCACCATTTAAACCAGATTTTTACATAAACTGTGTGAGAACTAGGGCCAAGACTTTCATGCATTAATTTGAATTCATTCCATAGATTTTTAAAAATAAGCACTTTTTTTTTTTCACATACAACAGTTCTGGCCGGAACCTTTGTATTTGCCTGTTTCTGGTACGCCCAGGATGAAGATGCTCGCTGGAGCTGGCAAAACTGTCAGTGAAGCTAACAGGAGGTGGCAGTATCATGTTGTGGGAAGGAACCGTGCATTTAAAGGTGAAAGAACGAGATGTGGAAATGATGAAGCAGCGTCTCAAGACATCATCCAGGAAGCTGAGGCCTCTTAAAGGGACAGTGCCCCTCAGCATCACGACCTCCCATCTGACTCCACATTTGGCTCCTGGGGACCTGAGCGGACCGCCCGGGGTTTTATTCCCGACCTCGGCTGGGATAATGCTGGGAGGGAAACAGGTCGGCCGTTATCAGCCTGTTTTTTGTTGTTTTGTTCTTTGACAGCAGAGAGCCCAGCGTGTGACCGCAGCAGCTTTCATGCCCAATCAGGGGCGCAGGCTGAGCCGCGCTGATAAGAGGCCGGCGGGCCGGCCCGGCAGGAAGCGTTTCATGACAGGCCAGGGAATGTGGCGGTGGAATTTCTCCATGTTTGATGGATGTTTGGTAAACTGAGCCGCAGAAACAAAGATGTTTTCGCTCCGACCTGAACATTAATCACAGCGAAACTCTGCAGCCAGGCATCTGCGGGGAAATCTAATTACTCACCCAGAGAAAACACGGGAATTCCTCCAAGGTCTCGAACCGGAATGTTGTTTTTCCATAGTTGGAGTGTTTTCTCATGCAGTACCAGAATGTTTGCTCTTCAGATCCTTTCTACCAAATTAGCTGCTGGAAGAACATGTTTTTACTTTGCCTCAGGTTCCACCAGATGGCGATGCTGAGCCGCTCTTCCCTCCATCGAGTTTCCTGTCCTTGTCCTTCATGAAGCCACGTTTGGTAAATGAAAGCAGGTGATCCTCTGCAGCCGCAGATAGCATTTTATTCACTTCTAAAACACTGGACTGATCCCAAAGGGAGGGCAGCAAGGCTCTCCTGCAGAGGTCAGTGTTGCAGTGGCCCTGGAGAAACCTCTGACTGAAGACAGTGTGTTGTTGTACAGCAGTCTGATGAAGAGGATGATCAGGGCATCATCTCCAGATGTTCAACAGCCGTCCCCAGCACAGAACCAGAACAGAACTTGAACAGAACCAGCCTTCTTTATCAGGTTGTTGAGCCTTTTCAGGTCCCTGGCTCTGTTTGTTTCCACAGATATATGCGCACACATCGGTGTCACTGCATCCTCAGACTGGTGGCACAAAGATAACGCCACAGAAATGCAGTTTTGGAGCAAAACTGCATGAAAAGTGTTTAAATACCCACATCCCCCACAGGAGCGACGCCATGGCGCCGCGTGTTTACGGTTTTCCTGCAGTGCCCAATCTTCATTTTGTGAACTTTGAACACAGCGAAGCTCCTGTCCAGCTCGGTCTTCCTGGGGATTCAGTAAAAACCAACTTGAGTCTGAATGTTTGTCTTCAACGAAGACGGGGCCGGCCGAAGCTCTCTGTCGTTTCCTCTTTACTCTGATGCTTCCTCGCACGCGTACGTTCCAGTGGCGTCTCCGTGCGAGGAAGTTTGAGGGATGAATAATTCCTCCTCCTTTGTGTCCCTGGATAATCCCCGTGTCCTCGTCCTGATCCTGCGTCCGATGGTGATGGAGAACAGACTCTCTTTGCCTCCATTGTTCTGCAGAGCGTCTCCTCTTCACTCCCCTGCTTCTCCACCTCAGGATGAACAATAATAACCCCCCCCCCCCCGCCCCCCAGTTTTCCCTCACTGATAGTTTGTTTCTCCTCAGGAACTTTTGTCCCGACCAACAGTGGTCGCGTGCGAGGACGGTGTTGCAGAGATACAATAATAACCAGCAGCAGACAGGAAGGACCGCGACCTCTGATGACTAGAAAACCCCACAAATAGCAACAAGAAGCCTCGTTTCCTTTCCTTGGACTTCTAAACCCAGTTTATTCACGTCCATCGTCTCCGTTCTCACTCTCAGATTATCTGAAGGTATGAGGAGAAACCTGTTACTTATCATCTTGAAATAAAAGAAAAATTACACACACACACACACACACACATATATATATATATAAATAAAAAAAAAAATTCCCTTCTCACCCTCCACGGGTGGTCTTTCTCAACCTCTGAGCTCGGGTCCTCTACCAGAGGCCTGGGAGCTTGAGGGTTCTGCGTAGTATCTTGGCTGTGCCGAGAACTGCGCATTTCTGGACTGAGATGTCTGATGTTGTTCCTGGGATCTGTTTTAGCCACTGCTCCAGTTTGGGGGTGACTGCCCCGAGGGCCCCGATGACCACAGGCACCACTGTGGTCTTCACCTTCCAGGCCTTCTCCAGTTCCTCTCTGAGGCCCTGGTATTTCTCCAGTTTCTCGTGTTCCTTTTTCCTGATGTTGCAATCGCTTGGTATTGCTACATCCACCACAACGGCTTTCCTCTGTTGTTTATCCACCACCACGATGTCCGGTTGGTTCGCCATTACCATTTTGTCTGTCTGGATCTGGAAGTCCCACAGGATCTTAGCTCGGTCATTCTCCACCACCTTTGGGGGTGTGCCCCACTTAGATCTCGGGGCTTCCAGTCCATATCCTGCACAGATGTTTCTGTACACTATGCCCGCCACTTGGTTATGACGTTCCATGTATGCTTTCCCTGCCAGCATCTTGCACCCTGCTGTTATGTGTTGGACTGTCTCAGGGGCCTCCTTGCACAATCTACACCTTGGATCTTGTCTGGTGTGGTAGATCTGAGCCTCTATTGCTCTGGTGTTTAGGGCCTGTTCCTGTGCAGCCAGGATGAGTGCCTCTGTGCTGTCCTTGAGTCCAGCTTTTTCCAGCCATTGGTAGGATTTCCTGATATCAGCCACTTCAGTTATTTGTCGGTGGTACATCCCATGTAGGGGCTTATCCTCCCATGATGGTTCCTCCAGCACCTCATCCTCTGGTCCCCATTGTTTGAGACATTCGCTGAGCACATCGTCGGTTGAGGCTTTGACCTTGATGTATTTATGGATCTTGGATGTTTCATCCTGGACAGTGGCTCTCACACTCACTAGTCCTCTGCCTCCATCTTTACGGCTCGCGTATAGTCTCAGGATGCTGGATTTAGGGTGGAACCCTCCATGCATGGTTAGTAGTTTCCGAGTTTTAACATCCATGGTCTTTATCTCTTCCTTTGGCCAGCTTATTATTCCTGCAGGGTATCTGATTACTGGCAAGGCATAGCTGTTTATCGCACGGATCTTGTTCTTGCCGTTGAGCTGGCTTCTCAGGACTTGCCTTACTCGTTGGAGGTATTTGGCCGTGGCTCCTTTCCTTGTGACCTCATCGAGGCTGCCATTTGCTTGTGGTATTCCCAGGTACTTGTAACTGTCCTCAATGTCTGCTATTGTTCCCTCTGGGAGTGAGACCCCTTCTGTGTGGATGACCTTCCCTCTCTGTGTAACCATCCGACCACACTTCTCTAGTCCGAATGACATCCCAATGTCAGTGCTGTAGATCCTGGTGGTGTGGATCAGTGAGTCGATGTCTCGTTTGCTCTTAGCGTACAGCTTGATGTCATCCATGTAGAGGAGGTGACTGATGGTGGCTCCGTTCTTGAGTCGGTATCCGTAGCCAGTCTTGTTGATGACTTGGCCGAGGGGGTTCAGACCTATGCAGAACAGCAGTGGGGACAGAGCGTCTCCTTGGTATATGCCACATTTGATGGACACTTGTGCAATTGGCTTGTAGTTGGCTTCAAGGGTGGTTTTCCACATCCCCATCGAGGCTGCAATGAAGGCTCTTAGAGTCCTGTTGATGTTGTACATCTCTAAGCATTCAATGATCCAAGTGTGTGGCATTGAGTCATAGGCTTTCTTGTAATCAATCCAAGCCGTGCACAGGTTGGTGTGTCGGGTTTTGCAGTCTCGGGCGACTGTTTGGTCTACCAGGAGTTGGTGTTTGGCTCCTCTGGTATTTATGCCGATGCCCTTCTGTGCTGTACTCATGTATTTATCCATGTGCCCACTTATCTTAGCTGCTATGATGCCTGACATGAGCTTCCATGTTGTAGAGAGACAGGTTATTGGCCGATAGTTGGATGGGACCGAACCCTTTGAGGGATCCTTCTGGATCAGGATTGTGCGCCCTTCAGTTAACCATTCAGGGTGAGTCCCACTTTGTAGCAGCTGGTTCATTTGAGCTGCCAGTCGCTCATGGAGGGCAGTGAGTTTCTTTAGCCAGTAGGCATGGATCATGTCAGGACCTGGTGCTGTCCAGTTTTTCATACCTGAGACTCTTTCTTGGACATCTGCCACTGTGATAGTTACTGGGGCTTGCTCAGGGAGGTTGCTGTGGTCATCTCGTAGAGAGATTAGCCACTGTGCATTGCTGTTGTGGGTCGCCTCCCTTTCCCATATGCCTTTCCAGTACTGTTGGGTCTCCAGCCTTGGTGGGTCTGCTCTGTTGTTATTACCCTGCCATTGAGAGTACACTTTAGCTGGTTGGGTGGAGAAGAGCCGGTTAATCCTCCTGGCTTCATTTTCTCTCGTGTACCTCTTTAGGCGACTGGCCAAGGCTTGGAGCCTTTGTTTGGCAGTTTCGAGCGCTTCAGGTATGGGCATCTGGCTGTACCGCTTGGGTACCGGTCTTTTGATTGCACCTCTTTGGAGCTCTGACAATTGGCTCACTTCCCTCCTTGTTACCTTGATTTTAGCCTCTAACCGTCTTTTCCATGGTGGGTATTGAATCTCATGGTTGCTCCTATAGCCGAGCATCTCAAGGATCACTGATGCTGAGTTGTACACCAGCTCATTGGTTTCCGTTATGGTGTTGGTAGGGATCGTTCTCAATGCTGCATTCACATCTTCAATGAGACTTTCTGATGGTACTTCACTCAGCCGTTGTAATTGGCATCGGGATTGCCTGGTGTTCATTCGGGCCACGATCCTACCTCTCAGGTCAGTTGCTGCCTCGTTCAGCTGTGATGGTTCGTTCATTATTGGGGCTGCATACCCAATCTCCGGGTGGGGAGTTGAAGCTAACTCCCCTCTGACCTGGCGTCCTGGCTCCCCCTTGCCGTAGCATTTGTGTTGTACCTCGTCTATCTCAAGTTGTGACAGCATTTGCCGTTTGCGGATGTTGGAACACTGAGCTACTAGTTGTTTGGCAGTTAGTGTTGAATGGGGATGTCGACGTAACCATTCCTCCCGCATTCTTTGCATGTAACCCCTCTGACTAGGGTTACTTGAGTAGTAGCATTCCAACAGATCCAAGTTTTCACCTCTCGCCCAATTCCGTCTTGTTCCAGTAACCCATTTTTCGTGAAGGTGCCCTGGTTCCCCAGCACCTGACGCAGACCTTGTTTGGCCGGGCGACGTCTGAGCCGGCATGGCGTGTATTCCTTTATCACTCATCATGAGGTAGGCAGTAGCGCGAAGGATCTTGCCTAAGGACCCACACTGGATATCTCAACCAAGCGACCCGGCCTGGATTCGAACCCCGGTCTCCCGGGTGAAGGTCGGGTGACTTACCCATTGAGCTACCCAGCCGCTATATATATATATATATATATATATATATATATATATATATATATATATATATATATATATATATATATATATATATATATATATATTTGTAATTTATTAATTTATTTAATTTTTTTTTGTTTTTGCTGCATTGGTTTTAGTTTCAACTATTCAACAGACATCTTGAATTTTAACAACTGGAGTCCCACAGGGCATTATTCTGGGTCCAGTTCTCTTCAGCTTCCACTGGTGCAGCTCAGTAAATCAGAAAACTGCATTCTCCAGGAGATGGTCAAAGAAGCTGCTTGCTCACAGAGGCAATAAGCAGGCATATTGATAGAAAGTTGAGTGGAAGGAAAAAGTGGAGAGGCACAGAAGCTGCTAGAGTGAAGTTTAAAGTGATGATTTGAGGAGCCATGTCATGTGCTGGTTCTGGTCCACTGGGTTTTCTGAAGTCCACTTTCAACACAGCCATCTGCCAGGACACTTTTGATCTCTTCATGCTTCCTTCTGCTGAGGAGCTTTATGGAGATTTGGTTTCATTTCCATCAGGACTTGGTGCTGGTAAAATAGTTGTAGTAGAGAGTGACAGGGTTAGGAACTAATGGTCCAGATGGTGCCGCTGCAACCAGGCAGCCCTGAGTGAGTCTAATTAGTTGTCTGTGGCGGCGTTCTCCCAGCAGCCCAACGCGACCCAGGTCCGACGTTTTCACCAGTCTAGACGGCCCGGTTCCGCTCTTTCCACCCCAAAAACCCGATCTGTCCCGCTTCCACACTGGAACTAAATCAGATCCGATAGTTCTCAGAGCGCCTGCAGTCCGAATGTCGCGTTTATCCAACTTTTACGTCATAACTCTGCGCCAGAAGCAGCCGGGCGGAAAACGATGAAGCGATGAGAGTCGGTGGAGCCTCCCATCCCGGTCCCAGCGCTCCCAGTCCGACTCCACCTCCAGACAGGTCCTCTCCAGCAGCTGCAGGCGATGCTCCGCTAAAGGCCGCTGCTGTTGGTTCTTCTTCCTGCTGCTCAGCTTCCTGCATCTGGTTCTGATCCGGTGGCGGTGCTGTCGGCTCTCAGCGGCTGTAGGACCCGTCCAGAGACGCCGGCGGCCATTATTGCTGCTGGGGGGGGCTGCGGTCTCCTGCTGGGGTTGCTTTAACCCGCCACTCAGACGTCTGACTGAGGCCGGGTTTAGTTAGTAGCAGGAACGACCAGGCAGGAAAAAAATCGGATTTCAGCAAAAAATCGGAATCAAGCATCGAGACCTGCTGTGAGAACGAAGCCTAAGGGCCAAGAACCTCGCTGAAAGCTGCAGAAAGACCTGGAAGTAACAGGCCTCTATGCACACTTACTGCACAAGACTCCACTGCTGAAGGAAAACCATGTTGAAGTTTATTTAAAGTTTGCTGCAGAAGCGTTGGACAAGTTTGGAAGGCGAGTCCCAAACAGCCAAGGAAACCCTTTATTAGATCCAGGGAAAGGAAGTAAAACTGCGACAGAAGCCCAGTCAATCACCCGACTTGGATCCAGTTGAGGATCTACGGAAAGAACCACCAGAACCTTCAAGACTTGTGAGGAAGAGCAGATTGATATCACACCTGAGCAAAGCATGCAACCAGTTTCTCTGTGGAGGAGACACTCTGGACTGTTGGTTGAGATGTTCTACGCTCATTTTACCTGCAGCCTCTCCTTCTTCTTCCTCTCCTCTTCCTCTGTTCACTTTAAATCGTTTGGGAAATCCAGTCGATCTTCCAGAAGAGACTCTGTTTTCCCACTCAGAGACTTTTATTCTCCCCAAGCATCACTTCAGTAGATTTGTAAATCATCTCCCAACATAAAGAACCTGTCTGGAGCTGTCTGATGAACATTTATTGTAAATGTTTGGATCTAATGTAATGTTTGCACCTTTTTAACATTTAATCATTGTTTTTATCTAAATACTGGATTCATTTTAATAATTCCTGACGAACTAAAGCTCTTCAACTATTTAAACAAGTCAATTGTAACAAACAAAGCTGACTTTCTTGATAAGAAAGAAAAGAAATAAATCAGGTAACTCTGCGCCTGCTGCCTCTGTTGGAAATAACAATATGATTATTGCTGAAAATATATTTCAATATGCAGATTTATAGGCTCGAAGAAAGGCCAGCTGTACTTCTCTGTAAAGACCACCAGATGGCAGCATCACATGGCTCAGTTGTCATGTTTCCAGGTTAGATGAGGTGGTACTTCATTCATCCAGAGGAAATTATGAGGTAGTCTGTTGCTCACATACATGCATAACTATCCATAAAAATACTAGATTAAACAAAAAAAACCTAATAAAAAATATAAAAACTACCATATAAAAGATGCCTGTGCTGGGACTGAAGACCAGAACCCATCAGTCATCTGGCCCAAAGAACAGGGCCGGTCCAGACTGCAGGGAACAGCTTGTACAGGTCAAGGGTCAGGAAAACAGCCAGCTAGCATCTCTGCAGACCCCGCACATCCTGGACACTAACTGCTCGGACTCCTACCGCAGTTTCTCCCCCCGGCTGTCTCTCTGATGGACACTGAACCCAAATCCATTCCTTGCACATCTGCACAAATTCAACCTTGTCTTCTTCTTTTATCAAAAATAATGTAGACATATGCATTTACAAGAAAAAAAAACTTTATTTCTCAACTATTTTTATGTACAGTCATATTTGAAATGTCTTCATTGAGAGCAAAGTGGAACCAAAGACAAATAACTTGTTTGTTTGCACAAACTTGGCCCATAAAGCTGCTTGTGGTTCTGAATGCTACAGTTGACTCCAGGTACTGGATCAGTGTGTGGCGGTTGTTGAAGTTCTGATTCCAGCCTCAGTCCACTCCTTGTCAATCTCCACCAAACTCCTGTCAAAGCTGTGCTTATCCCTGTTGTGCACCTTTTGTCTACCACACTTTTTCCTTCCACTTAACTTTCCATTAATGCACTTGACAGTCCTGTCTTGGCACTCTATGGTCAGCTTCTCTAGCAGTGATGTTCTGTGTCTTACCTTCCTTGTGGAGGGTGTTAATGACTGTCTGCTGGACACCTGTCAGGCCGGCAGTCTTCTCCATGGTGATGTAGGTCGTATCAGAGGGAAATCAGACCTTCTGGAGAGTCTCAGCAACTCCACAAAGTCCTGGCAGAACTGGCCAGGAAAGGTCGCTGGATAGAGGACGGGTGTCCCCCTGGAGCTGGGTCCTGTGAGGGCTGGATAGGAGACGTCTGAGGAGGCTCAACTGGACAGTTGGAAAATAGCAGCAGGACGACAGTTAGCAAAGCTGCAGTGGTGGGCACACTTTTGCTGATGCGCTAACAGTGGAGCTAATTCTTCATTTAGGACTTTAGCGTTTTTGCTAACTTTGCTAACGTTTAGCACATTTAGCTTCCTCCAAATTAATTTTTCCAGGTAAATTCTGAAACGCTAATTTTCTTTGTTCAACCTTTCAGCAACAACAACAAACAAACAAACAACAAAGTTCGAGGTCTGTGTTGAAGTTTTGGTTTTCGACCGTTAAGAATCCTTCAAGTACTTAGACGTTTATATTCATGCTCTTATTTTGAAGTCTGTTTACGCAGCAGTTCAGTTTCTTCTCCTCACTTCTCTCTTCTTTTTTTCAAACAAACTTTGGGCAAGTATGCAGCAATGAGGTACACAGAAGAATACGACACTTACCTGAACAACCAACCAGGGCTGTTAGTTCAACAAATACATGCAAAAATTCACAGATATGAGTTTTTGAGAGCCTCCTCGTGTTCTTCTTGTGACACATTTTTTTGTGTTAGTGCTTTAGCATTAGCTTACCTAAATACCATGTTGGTGTAGCGCTATAGTGTTGGCGGAGCTAATGTTTATGATTAGTGCTTCAGGCTTTAGGGTTAGTGCAGCTAACTTTTTAGTTAGCGGCGCCCACCACTGCAAAGCTGCGTCTGAAGGAAGAACAAGAAACAACTGGGACAAAGTCCTCTTGATACATGAGACCAAAGAGATGTTTAGACATAATGGACGGAACCAAACACAGCAGATCAGCTGTGAAGCACGGTGGTGGAGGGATGATAATTGGGCTTGTTTTGCATCTTGCAGACATCATCAAGTGGACCATGATCTCCTTTGTCTACCAAAGTACTTTCGAGTTAAATGTGAGCTTGGTCTAACCTGGATCATCATCAGAACAATGATGCCAAACACTAGGGGGCGCCAAAAACTCGATTCACATAAGAATCACGATTCTCATTTACTACGATTCCGAATCAATTTAAAATGTCCAACAATCATTAAAATATAAAACTATTCCGCTGCCTGTTGGCCTCCATTTTGTAACGACGTGAGACATCCTGATGTCGCCACAGAGACGCCACTGGAAGGTACGCATGCGCAGAAAGCACCACAATACAGGAAACAAGAAGAATGAAAGAATGAGATTCAACGCCCCATCTTGGTTTAAGGCCAACATTTGCTCTAGTTTTGGTTTTTGCTGAATTCCCGGGAAGACCGAGCTGGACAGGAGCTTCACCGTGCGCACCGCAGGGGTTGCGCCACTTCACTTCTGCCCGCAGCCATCACCATCTATAACTCCTCGACTGAATGAGTTACATCCATATACTGAATATTTTTTAAAGTCGACTTCTATGTGATAACAATCCAGTCGACGTCGACAGAGAAAATGCTTCACATGAACTTCCAGGCTTTATCAGCGCTGGTCACTGCAGATGAAAGACCGCTTGGACAGAAGTCTGTTATGCAGAATTAACCGAACAACACCAGAACATTATCCTGGACTTCAGCAGCAGCAGCGGAGCAGACCTGATCTTCTGTCGCTGTGCTCCGAAACGTTACGCAAAACCGAGTCTGACTGTTTCTTCCGAACACCAGCTGGTGCTGATGATCGGGTTTATTCTCATCTGGGTCATCTGCAGGCACTGGAGTCAAGTTGTTGCATTGACTACATTTGTGCAAGTTGGAGCATCATAAACTAAACTTATTATGAACGGATCATCTTTGATTACAGGTAAATTCCTCGCCCCTGTCAGAAAACCTCAGATCATCATGAAAATCATCAGTTTTACTCTCAAGCTTCAACTTTCTTCTCTTCAGATGAGCGAAGTGATCCGAGTGTGTCAGACAGGAGCGACTCGGAGCGCTGAGAGGAATCCCTCCCCCGCTACGTCGCGGCGCGCAGCGGCAGCGCGCCTGCCGGCTGCTCCTCCTCCTCGGTGATGGAGCCACGCAGAGAAGATGTTTGCGGACTCTGCTCTGCAGTCTTACGCCACGTCCCACGGGAACGGTTACATAAGAGCAGAGGAGGTTGAGAAAGGAGGGGGCGGCAGAGGTCATCCAGGGGAGCAACATGTCAGACGGCCTCAGAGGGTCGTTATTACCTCATATCCATAAGCAGCCTGAGTCTGACCATGTTTACAGGAAGGCTTGGGGTCACTTCATCTGTTTTTCATGTGATTTTTACTCTGATTTGGGCATAAATTGGGATTTTTCTCCTGGTTTATCGTCACTTTTTGTTGGCTTGACGTCTTTCATTTTAAACTGTCCTGATTCTCCTTGTGTCTGCATCAGGGTGTTCTGGTCGTTTCTGGTTCTGGATGTTTTTTTTAACTCCTTCAATTGTTTCTTTTTGCAACATTTGCATAAAAGTAGCTATTTTTGCATCTTTTTCTGGCGATTTAGCATCAGGTTGCATCTGTCATTGTGTTCTGTGGTGTTTTTTGATGTGGCTCCCCACCCAGGACGCTCTTCTGGCAAGGGACGGCTCAAGTGTTTCTGGTGTTTTTAAAAGCTGCAATCAACACATTTAACATCCTGCAACACACAATGCACCGCCCGCATTCAGATGGTTGCACAGATGATACTCTGAACTGTTTCAAGCAGCTTTAAAATAGGATATGTAAAGGTCTTTTCACGTTATTTTTGAGTCTTTTATTGTGAAGGTCTGTAGGATGTCTGTCTAATCAGACCCTGAGCCGCTGTAACAGATGAACCAAATTCATCCAGGAGGGCATCAGGATGAAAGGAACAAAAACATGTTCAAAAAGTCTTTGATGTGCAGTTATGAAGCCCAACATGCAGCTACAGTTGGTAGTTGAAATCCCGACCCCCTTACGCTCACTGTTCCGGCATTGTTTCCCTGTCTTACTGAGAACCTTTTGACCCTGTCTCAAAATGTGAGAAACTCCGACTTCCCCCAGTCACGACTTGTGAGGCCGACTCCACATCTCAATATGGCATCAACATCTGGAAGCTGTGGTGGAAACACGTTCATTTTACACACATGAGAGTGCGTCTAAAACCGATGCTACATGTAAAAAGTAGTGTTTGCATGTGGAAAGTAAAGCTTAAGGCGATGTTGGTAACAGGTGCTGCGGACAGTGGCTACTCGGCCGTCGCCATGTTTTTGATCCAGACTTTTCTGACTGTGTTAACTGGAACTCAGCTCCAAGTTCTGACTTTCAAAGGTAAATGGAACGCAGCATAAAGGGGTCCATATATAAAAGCACACCACACTTTTCAGATGCATTGGTTTCCATTCACTTCAGTTATGCTCTACTTTGATTGACCTCATAAAATCCTAGAAGAAGAGCTTCAATTTGTTGTTTTTTAAAAAGAAACATGAAGTTTAGGTATTTTTTGCAAATGTCTGCACATTAAAAAAAAATCTTATTTGCTTATTTTTCCTTTATTCTGTACAGGAATAAACATTTTGTCTGTCCCAGCTCTGCTCTATGCACGTGTAGAGACATTAGCTGTGTCTTCAGAGATGAAGAAGCACAGTGGGGGAGCTTTAAGCCAATATTTCTGTGTTTTTGTTCTGGTTGTTCTGAGGAGAAGGTGGTGGGTGGGCAGGTTGTGGGGCAAAGAGAATGAGTCACCGTTCCCTGAATCCCAGTCTGGATAAAAATACATCCTCATAGACACGCGTACAAACATACGCTGCTCCACGCGTGGCTCCCGTTACATAAGCTGCAGCGTGGGAGGTGAGATGCGAGGTGGCTCCCGAACACGCCGTCTGATGCTCGGTTCTGCCTGAACGGACCCGAATAGAGCACAGCCAGCTTCGAACCGGGTCAGAACCGTTGGCACGACGCAGGATGCAGAGGGGTCCTGGGGCAGGGCTGATTCGGGGCGACTCCGGGCGATTCGCTGTCATTCATGAAAAACGATGCCAGCAGGCGAGGCTGTGCAGCAGCAGGGAAGATGCCCCGGCCGCTCTCGGCCCACTCTCCTCCCAGTGGAACCCGTTCCTCACCCTGACGGCCCAGCTGGAGGCTGCATGCCTCGGGAGCCCAGAGGCTCTCCAGCCGGGGATCTGCAGCAGAGCTCCTCCCTGCTCCCGGCCTCCTCACAGCTCAAATATGCTTTGAGGTGTTGCTCCAGGTTCTTCTGCTGCGGAGCTCTTCCACACGTTGAAGCGTGAGGCGGATGCTTCAGATTCCCTCCGGATGCCTCGCTCCGAGGGCCGACAGCTGCCGTCCCTGGCCGGCCCGCGCGTTCTGGCTCCTCTCTCAAAGGTCCAGATGTTCTGGCTCCTCTCTAGCGGGTCCAGATGTTCTGGCTCCTCTCTAGCGGGTCCAGATGTTCTGGCTCCTCTCTCAAAGGTCCAGATGTTCTGGCTCCTCTCTAGCGGGTCCAGATGTTTTGGCTCCTCTCTAGCGGGTCCAGATGTTCTGGCTCCTCTCTCAAAGGTCCAGATGTTCTGGCTCCTCTCTAGCGGGTCCAGATGTTTTGGCTCCTCTCTAGCGGGTCCAGATGTTCTGGCTCCTCTCTCAAAGGTCCAGATGTTCTGGTTCCTCTCTCAAAGGTCCAGATGTTCTGCTCAAACTGAAAATGACTTTTAAAGTGAAGTTTCAGTTTTTAAGGAAGTCCTGAATGATTGTGGCTGCAGGGGTTCCGTAAACGTTTGTTTTTAAGGTGGAATTTCTAGTTCTCGCTGCAGGAACTGAACTCAGAGCCTTTTCTGCTCCTGCTCTCCGGATGCTGGCTGAGCTGCTGACCAGAAAGTTCCCCTCATTAGTGCGGCCCGGCAGGCCCGGCAGGCCCGATTTTCCCCTCCGGACTGCGTCACTGGAAATGTTGACACAACAGCCCCCCCGCAGCATCCAGACTGGATGCCAGTCTGCAGGTTGTCCTTGGAAACTGGGCCGGCTGTGATGTTGGCCGACATTTACTCTGGTTTTCCTCTCCTGCTGGTTTTTGGTGCAGAAAGAAGAGTTTTTCCAGAACCATCCGAACTGAACCTCTGGGATCAAGGCTCAGCTGCAGGTTTTCCAGGAAGTGATGCCTGTAAAGCTGGTTTTACTGGTTGCAGGCCAGAACATTTGATTATTTCCAGATTAAAGATCAGATGCTCAGTCTGCATCCATCAAAGACCAATAAACTAATTTTGTAAAGAACACTTAAAATAATCACCAGTATTTAATTTCCCAGTTTATTTCCAATCTTATTGTTTTATTAGTTGCCTTTATTTCATTATTTTTTCTCATTTTTTAAATTTATTTTGTATTTTTTTTTAATTTTCAGTAGCTCTTTTTATTATATACTTTTTCTATTTAGTCATTTTTGAAGATATTTTAAATACCCAAAATAAAACAACTAAAAGCAACAAACAAAATGACATAAAGCCCACACACAACCAGAACCATAAATAAAATGGATCATGATGTCTCTGTCAACAAACTGCCCTTCAAAAAATATTATCATCAGAATGGAAACGATCAAGTTCATTTTAATTTATCATGCAATGAACGACAGGCCTACTCATCATCTGGGGTCGATATTTGCTCTGAACCAGAGGTGGGCGGATCGATCCAAAATATCGATACTGCCGATAATGCTGTATTCATCAAATACGACTTCAAAGAAATTTGACTTCGTAATTTAACGCCTTGAAATTGGGCCTCTGTCGCTTTAAAAACTCCTGCTCTTTCTGAAACTCTGCCTTCAGGAAGTCATCACAACATCTCTTTTCTATTAACCCTTTAATAATGTTTTTATCAGTGTTTTGCTAAGAAGTAGCTCATATAATGAGCTCAGCAGATGCGCAGTTCCACCAGGTGTTTGCTAATTGCTGCTGCTGCTAGTCTGGTGGGCCTGAGTGGGGGAGTCATGGGAGAGGGGGGGCTCTGTAAGGCGGAAGCTTAGAAACTGCAGCTCCGAGGAGGAGCTGCACCCCGAAGGCGGAGCTCGGTCCGTCCAGGTGTTTTGCTCAGCTGAATGGTTGCCTTGGAGATTGAAGGATTTCTCAAACACGCATGAAAGAATCAAAGCAGCGCTGCAGGTGAGTTTTTGATGAGGGAATAACGTGAGAACCTGATGGAAAGCCCAAAAAAGTCGATTTTCCGTGATACCGGCCCTGAATATTTGAACAGAGGAAGCGATGCACCGATGGGATTTGACCTTTGACCTTACCTGGCTTGAGCCAGAATGTTTCTTCTGTTGGCTCGCGCTGTGTGTGTGTGTGTGTGTGTGTGTGTGTGTAAGTTTGTTTTTATGGGACATTTGGCTACATTAATGATTCTGATATCGCGTTTATGAAGTTTAAACATGGATCTGACAGCCAGCCTGAAATGTTCTCCATATCAGGCTTTTCTCCCTTGTTTGTCTGTTTTTGCTGTTTTCATCTGAGGAGCCTCAGGCGGGAGGACAGAAATCAGCCTCAGCTGTGACAACATGTGTGTTGTTCAAAATGCTCATCAATCCATAATGCTCCTCCTCAGCAAAGAAAGAAAACTGTTACACTGATCATAACAACCAGTGATGCACCGATATTATGAAAAAATCCGGCCGACACCAACAACCAGTATCAATAACGCTGTTAAAACTGACGTATCGATATTATGCACATTTCCTCAACCTTTCAAGCCTGTGGAAAACGAACCGCGGCGCTGACGTTGTTTCTGCGCTTCAGTTACCCCCCCCCCAGTCCTGCACTGCACCACTGCCACATGACCCACCTCCTCCCTGACATCAGCGGTGTGACCAAAACAGGGCTGATCTGCAGTGTGCAGCAACGTGTGGGGGAGGGGGCAGTGAATTTCCAGGTGATGGCAGGTGACCAGCCACCGCCTGTCGCTTGGAGCGCCGCAGGGTTGGTGGGCTGCCTGGGCGGTGCGGGTCAGGGGCACCGCGGGTTACTCCGGGCCCGGAGCGACGCAGCAGAAAAGCACGGCGGCCCGGCGAAGCTGCCCCCCCGAACAATCGGACCCTCTGTCCCCGTCCGGCCAAGTCCACGCGGTTTTCTGGTGCTTCGCTTGCTTCAAACATGGATCCCCGCTCTGGAGAACGGGAGCGTTCCCACGGGGCGAGTGAGCGTCCAGTTCCTGGGGGCCCGCGGCGAGCAGTCTGGATAGACGCTGGTGCTGCTCAGGTATTTATAGGCTTCGTTCATTTTATGCTCCTTGCAGCAGATCTGAGAGCAGAACCTGCCTCCAAACACCCGGACACTGCAGGCTGGAGATCAGTCCAGATTAAACTCCCAGTCCTCCCAGACAGCCCTCCCTCCCTCCCGGTCTGGATTTCCGGGATTTTGGAGCAGATCATCCGGGACGCCGTGATGTCACTGCAGGGAACCTGGTCCAATCACGCATCTGATGAAAGCTGGACGCTGTGGTGCATGCTTTGTTTATACCACTCTGTTTGATGTTGCATAACTGAGGCTGTTACCATGGAAACACCAAGACGTCCCCCCACCGCCCCACCTCCTCCACCCTTCAGTCACACTCACGTTTAAACGTGCAGACCCACGGTCTGATGGCGCATCGGGACGCCCTCCGGATCATGACGAGCCGGTCGGAGGAGGGAAAATATCGGAGAATGTCCCAGTTATTCATTTAAACACATCGACATCAATGATACTAATACCTTTTGCAGTCTGCATCCAAACAATGTGATGTGTGGCCTTCAGCAGAGCGCCCTGAGCTCAGGCGTCAGAGTCAGACTGTGGAAACATGTGGCTCTCCTGAGCCACACACACACACACACACACACACACACACACACACAAGCACATTTCCAAGTTCAACCACAACTTAATTTACTCCATACCTTTAAACCAGGGGTGTCCTAACTTTTTGTCATGTGGGCCAAAACCTTCTGCTCAGAAGTTCTCGTGGGCCAAAAATGATATAGTTCTAAAAATTAAAATCACCAGAAATGTTGTGATTGTTTTCTTACCTACTCAACCATAAACTAAGCATGAAGTATTTGAATTAAATAATCATGTTTTTTGTAGGAACGGGATCTGAGGTCCAAAACTTTCCTTGTTAGCCGAAAGGCCTCCAGGGGCTCGACTGAAGAAAACTGTAAAAACATTTCATCCGTTTTCAGCAACAAAAACAGGATGTGGGTCAGTCTCCTTCTGAAAGCACTTCCTGTATCCAGCCGAGACTTGATCCAGCAGTTCAGAGCAGATCTGGCTGCACCGAGGTGGACGTTAGAGCACAAGTCAATGGGGAGGCGTGGTCCTGGTTACCATGACAACAGAGGCAGCGCAGATGATCGCTTAGTGTTGCAGCTAGCACTTCTGTAAGTAGAGCTTGATTTAAAAGTCGTAGTTTTGTCCTCATTTATTCTTGAATTGTGGTCGGGGGGCCTAAAAAAAAAAAAAAATCAGTCCAGGGGCCGCAAATGGCCCCCGGGCCTCGCTTTGAACCCCCTTGCTATGAACCATCCCTAACCCTGAAAACGGGCCCCATCACATCAGGACCCATCAGTCTTCAGAGGGTGAGTGAAACCAGTCAAGGTCCTAATCAGGACAGATAACCGACCAAACACGTTTCCTCCTCAGGTGTAAAAACGACAAATGCGCCGTTTTTTCCCCTGCTTGTATAAAAGCAGCTGCAGTCAACCGCCTGCCTGCCGCACCGTTCAGATCTGAGGCGACGGCTCCTTCCTGCTCCTGCTCGGTGGCCCGTCCTCCGGTCCAGGGTGGCAGGGGTGAGTCAGCCCGGAGTCCCACTCTGCAGGAAGCCTGTGGCCGTGGGCGGCTGTCACACGGTCACTTCCTAACGGGGAGACTGTCCTTCGCCCAGCAAACTTTCTGCAGCTGCCGCCGCGCTTTTCTCCCACAGTGTGCGCGGCGGCTGCAGAGTCCGAGCCGGGGTGAAAACGCGGCTCAGGGTCGCACCTGAGCTTCGCAGTGTAGGTCAGCTGCTCCTGCAGCGAGGAGCGCAGTTCCACAGAGACGCTCTCGACATGCCTGCTGTTGCTGCTCTGCTGCATGTCTGCCTGAGCTGCTGAGTGAAGTCCATGTGTGTGTTCAGGAGAACGTTTCAGATGTTCAGAGACGCGTCACAGCCGGGCCAGCTGCAGTGGTGCCGACAGAAGACCGCAGCAGCACAGGACCGCCACCAGGCATGAGCGCTGAGACAGCCTGGACACTGCTACCAAAGCGTCGGCATTTCTGCAAAACACTTATTTTCTCGAGTGGCAAAATTAGGATTTCGGTGAGAACTCCTTCAGAAACATCATTTCATCATTAAGTAAGTAAATTAACATTTTGATTCGGTTTATTTCGTCACGTTAAAATGAAAAACCTGGAGGTGAGAGACTGACACAAAGTACAGCCTTCTTCCACCAGCTTCCCCATCCCTGATGAAGAAAACCATCCCCGCAGCATGAAGCTGCCACCACCATGCTTCACCGTGATGAGGTGTTCAGTAGTAGGGCCGTGTTAATGTTGACTAATTCATTTCATAGATTTTAAAAATTTTAATGCAATCAATCACTTTTTTTTTTTTTTTTTTTTTTTTTTTTTTTTTTTTTACATGCAAGGGTTCTGGCTGGAACCTTTGTGTTCGTGTGTTTCTGGTACAGCCCTAAATCTGACGTGCACCGACTAACAGCGGTGGCGGAGGACGAAGCGGCTCCTCTGGGGGTTAATTTCTGCTTCCAGAGCCGATCTGATGCTGGAAAAGACTCCAGTTGTGTTCAAGTTGAGCTAAAAGCAGTCGGCCTATCAGAGAAGCTATGCTAGCCTAGGCTAGCATCTCAATGCTAACATGTAGCAGCAGCGCTAATGTCAGCGTCCACAGTTCACGTTTCTAAAGAAGCTCCATGAATGATCAGGGTTCCTGAAGCTCTGGAGAGATGAGCTTTGCTCCAACCTGATGCTGGAAGAACCTGAAGAGCAGATTAAAACTAGAAACATCTCTGCTGCTCAGCTCAGATGCTGTTGATTCAATCATTTAGCAGCAAAAAGGGGTTTGAGCTGAGAATGTTGCTTTGTCGATTTATATTTTTTGATTAAAATGTGATGAATTAATTCCAGACTCTGAAATGAACTCCATTAAAAAGTTCTATTGAGTCCTGCCACGACTTCACAGTGACGTCCAGTGTTGCTGTTCCTCCACACTGGTCTCCATGTGGACCAGAGAGCCAAACCTTCTTCTACACGTTTGCTTCGTCTCCTACATGGATTGTGACAAACTGCAAACAGGGCTTCTCATGCTTTTCTTTTCACAGTGGCTTTCTTCTTGACCTCCTTCCATAAAGTCCATGAATGGTGCTGTGGGCTGCTTCTCTGACCAAGGCTCTCCTGTCAGTCCAGGTGGACGTCCATGTCTTGGTAGTCCAGGTGGCCCATCCCGTCTCCAGGTGGTCCATCGTGTCTCCAGGTGGCCCATCCCGTCTCCAGGTGGTCCATCCTGTCTCCAGGTGGCCCATCCCGTCTCCAGGTGGCCCATCGTGTCTCCAGGTGGCCCATCGTGTCTCCAGGTGGTCCATCCTGTCTCCAGGTGGGTCCATCCCGTCCCCTGGTCCAGATGATGGATGGATCAGAGCTCTGGGATGTTGCTGTAGAACCAACCCTGCCTTAAACAGAACCTCCTCCCTGACCTGCTGCTGGGCTCCTCGGTCTCCATGTTGCTGGATGATCTCTGAGGAACCTCTGAGACCAGAACCAGAACATCTGCAGATAAAATTACACTCAGCTGGACTCTGGGTACTGGTTAGTTGATGTCTGGAGATGGCTGGACACACTGGATTCTGTTAAGGAGAATCAGAGAAGTTTCATTTGTAGTCAGAATTCAGAAATTCCAACTTCTTAGTTGGAAAAACTGTGTTAACTGGAACGCTGTGCCGTCAAACGCAGCTCCAAGTTCCGACTTCCAAGGTAAATGGAACGCAGCATAAAGTGGTCCAAATATGAAAGCACGACGCACTTTTCAGATGCATTGGTTTCCATTCACTTCAGTTATGCTCTACTTTGTGTTGATCGGCTGCATAAAATCCTAGAAGAAGAGCTTCAGTTTGTTGTTTTTTTAAAGAAACATGAAAAATTGTTTTGTTTTGTTTTTTTTTCCAAATTTCTGCACAGAAAAAAAAAATCTTATTTACTTATTTTTCCCTTTTTCTGTACAGGAATAAACATTTTATGACTTTAATGCTAATGTGTGTGTGTGTGTGGGGGGTGCACTCTAATGCATTTATAGTTATATTTTTTCCATCCTTACTCTGTTTTTAGAGATGAAGAAGCAGTTTTATTATGACAGTCCTGCACACTGGGGGTTTTATTTCAAGGTATCATAGCAAAGGGGTCTGAATATAAATGTACACAAGTCATTTCAGATTCCTACTTCTATGAAACAACTTTCCGTTCCTGCAGTGTTGCCGGGGTCTCCAGCTCCAGTCCTGCAGAGCCACTGGCCTGCAGCGTTTGGAGGCATCCCTGCTCCAGCAGACCTGATCCACTGATCGAGTCGCCTCCTTGGCACCTCAGCATGCTCGCACATCCAAACAGTCAGGCTCTGGGGCCTCTCATCACACAGATTTAACCACATACATTAATAGTACCTTTTAAAAACAACTTTGTATCAGGGATTAAACAATCTTTCATTAAGACCACATTTATGTAAATTTCTTTTACATTTGGTGTGATATGATATTCTAATCTTACCCCACCAAAAGTACCTGCATGATCCTTTTCAGTGAGGGTTCTTCAGAATTTATTATTTCCATAAGGTTCAAAATCTGAAGGGAGCAGTTTTAACTCGGACTTGCAGCTTTTATTTTGAAGACAGCAGTTTCAAACTAATTTTCTGCTGTTTTTTTGCTGCAGTTTTGAAGCAGATTATGTAATCTGAATGTGAGCTGGTAGTTTCATGGTTTCATCTGACACCTATCAGAAGCTGAGCAAGAAACAGTTTCCCGGCATGCAGGCAGGTTTCTCATCCTCAGAACTTTAACGGTTTATTATGATGAGGCTGCAGTGGAAAATGTGAGGCACAGCTGTGAGGGTGTGAATTCAAAGGTCACAGCAAACACCACTCATGACTGGGAGGAGTCTGACTTCAGATGTGCAAATTAGTTTCTGATGGAATCTCATTAAACCCCTTTAACTGACAAGTTTAGTATTTAGCTGGGTTTATCCTGTAAATGGCTCAAAATATGACACAACACAGGATTTCTGAATATG
Source organism: Anableps anableps (assembly GCA_014839685.1). Classification (NCBI taxonomy): domain Eukaryota; kingdom Metazoa; phylum Chordata; class Actinopteri; order Cyprinodontiformes; family Anablepidae; genus Anableps; species Anableps anableps. The sequence goes on from CM026079.1 coordinate 34,175,573, forward strand.
TACATTTAAAAATATAATTCTTTTCAGTCAGTTACTGCCCCCCCCAATTAAGGAAGGCTTGAACACCACTGCAAAGGTAAAGAAAATAACTAGTGGGGGTCTGTATTTATATATTTACTTGAAGTTTAATAATAATCTCTGTGGAAAAACACGGTATGCATCAGGATACTGTGGTTATTGGAGCCTTGGAAAAAAACTGCAGGGGTCACAGGGTGAAGGGGCGTGGCCACAGCCCAGCGTATTACATTCCAGGTAACCAAAAAATGCATTTTGACTATCCTGAATGGTAATTTAATATGTCTGCATTCACATTCCGACTATCCGGAATAATGATTCAAGATATCTTCAATCACATTTTGACGGATCAAAAGTCCTTTCGAGACATCTCCAGTGACGTCACCGGATTCATCATCTGAAGGGTCACACATCCATAATTACAACTCAAGATCTCTCAAATGTAATTATGACTCGGTAAAATTACATTTTTAGATATCTGAGTTAAGAAATTGCGCGTAAGCGCCCCTTGTGCTGCCTCTGAGCTGTCCAAACAGTGGCCTGCAGAAATGTTGTCAGAAAATTTGACGATGCAGAAGGAGCTGAGCAGACGGGATATGAGGAGAACTTGGTGACGTTGAAGACTGCCAAGAATTTCCCGTTTATTCTCTTCCGACACTCATTTCACTTAAAAACAGCTTCAAAGAGCTGAAGGTGCTGCTGTCAACCCGTGAACCAGCTGAAAACGGAGCGTTTTCGAACATCTTTCTTCAGTTTTTTAAAGTTTGTATGTTTTTGGTTTTGTTTTGGGGTTTTTTTTAAATTTCAAAAGGCTACATAAATCTGGGACGTTTTAACTGCACAGAATAATTATTCAACATATCAGTAACATCATTCTGATTGGTCAGAATGTTAATTCAAGATCTCTGAAATAGAAAAGCCATCTAGATTAAAAAAGGTTCAAGATGTAAGGACTCATGGCGAGTCAAAATACTTGAATCTTACATATGGTTATCTCTTATCTAAAAATAGATTTAAGATATCTTTAATTAGAATTATGACTTGTCAGAACAAAAAACGAGATATCTTTTATTTAGTTGACTAGTCATAATTTAATTGTTGGCATCTGAAGTTTATGTTTCAGATAGTCAGTAATTCATTGTAGATATCTTGAACTGAAGCCTCCAGATAACTTAATGGTTAATCTGACGTCATTTACACCAGTCAAAATATAATTAGAGATATCCCAATTAACAAATATGTCCAGTTTAACCAATATGTCCAACCAGTTTCAGATATCTGGAATGTAAGTGTCGTGAATCAGAATTTATTTTAAATCGGCCTGCCATACCGCCTTAAAACGGACTCGACAGACTCACAACCTGCTGTGACGTTGCGTCCCACAGGTGTCAATCAAAGATGGCGGAAAATGAGCCTCCCTGCCGATGATACAAAGTAAGTAGATAAACTATGTTTAACTGAACAGTTTTCTCCAGATTATTCCCTAATGACGTCGAGCTAAGTGTCTTAGCCTGAATGCTAACAGTGTTGCTAACGTTAGCATCGGTTTCTGCTGGGCTCTCGAGCTGAAGTTGGCATAAGGTTTGTAGTTTCTGATTGGCTCGCTGAATGAAAAGAAAGTACTGCGTTAGAAAGCTTTAAATCAGATATAAACTTCAGTGTTTTCTACATGTAAGTGTTACGAACCTTTCAGATATTTAACCAGGTTAATAGTTGTTAAACCGCGTTTCTGGTGTCTAAAGGCACAATAGAACAAAAGCTACAATAGAATTGCTTTTATCAAGATAAGGGCAGTTATTGTTTACATTCTGTCGCCTCTAGGAGGCATAAAAATTATTTAACTTAAAACGTAATTGAAGTGGAAACAAAATCTCTGCTTCGTTTTGCAGCCAGTTTTAATTTGTCATCTGCTCATTTTATTGAACAATGCGTTGGTCACAGCTTCTTAAAACTTGGAAATACTGTAAACATGAGAAATTATGAAAAATTAGGATCGAGCATTACACCCTTTAGATTATTCTACATATTGTCCTTCTAAATATATATAAAGATAATTTATCACTTTATTAATATAATTTGTTGAATGAAAGTGCTGAAAATGTTATTCTCCAATTTAAGAAAAATACACAATATTAGAAAATAGACTTCTCCTTCAGGATTTCAGCCAAAGAGCAGAAGTCCATCAATTACAACGTTCAGGTGCTGAATGTAGAGCTGCAGAATAACAGGAGCCCAGAGAAGTGGCTTTGTCGTCCATTGCTGTTGTTAGCAGATTTAGCTGGTGCGTCAGATATACGGGCGTACCAGAAACACACGAATACAAAGGTTCTGGCTTGGGACTTATGCATGTAACCTCCTCCCCCCACAAAAAAACAAACAAACAAAACAAAGAACGACTAAATGCATTAAATTTTTATAGTTTTAAAATCAATGTAATTAATTAATCAAAAGTAACGCATTAAAGTTCCAGGTCTAGTGAAATATAGCATGTAAATAAAAGTGGAGGAAATAAATAGATTAAATATAACTGTAAAAAATGACAGTACATCAACATCCATTGTGTAAACACTTGTATAATTATAATACATAAGGAAGCCATTTAGTAATAAACTAGAACAAACATGGGAAAATAATCAAATAAATGAGTAAAAGAATCAACAATAAATAAATGATTTAAAATTTTATTGTAAATTTCATAAATGGGCACATTAACACTAAAGTTTTGGATTTAAATGTTAATGTCAATCTATGTCACGTTTTTATATCTAAAATAATTTAAAATGATTTATTTTGTCATTTTTCTTTGCTTGTGGGCTCAGTTAACACATTTCTCTATTTCTGGGTTTATTCTTGGTTTTTGCATGTTTGGTCCTCCATACTGCGGATGTGCTCACTCTGTAGTTATTCTGTGTTTGGGGTGGTGGATTTAATGCAGTTTTCCCTCTCAGGGAACTGAAGGGAAGGGTTTTCCTGGTGGTTTTGGACCGGTTGAGGCCTCAGTTCTCCGGGCGCCGCCCCGGAACTCGTCCCGGCTGTTTGGCCCCTGCTGCGGGGCCGTGTGCAGGGGGAAGCCCGGTCGGTGGTGGCGGAGGGGTACAACGTGACCTGACAACAAGGAACCTCCGGGAAAACCGTCAGTCCTGAACTCTGAGCCGAGCAGAGGCCGGGCGGGGGTCCGGCAGGGGGGTTCCCGCTAAGCGTCACTGCCTGGATCCGGGCCCTGGAAGTGGGGGGATCCTGCCGGTTTCGCGGCCGTCAGGAGCCCCCTCGCGGCCGGGGAGACCCCCCTCGCGTCTGGGAGGCGGAGACGGGACCCCCCTGACGTCAGAGGGCCTGTCTGAAAGTGAAGTAGAAGGTGAAGCAGAACCAGAACTGACCCCCCCTCCCCCCCCCGCACCGCTCCGTCACTGGAAGCTGCGCTGCCACCGAACCTCCAGCGCGACCCGCCCCGGTGAGTAGCACCAGCCCGCCGCTCCGCGCGCCCTGCCCCGGCTGCGGCGGCGGGTCGAGCCGCTGCCGTAGCCGGGGAGGGAGAGGGTCATCCGGTGTGAACTCTTAGGGCCGCCGGGGAGTCTGCGCGCACCCCGGGCCGTGTTTGCGCGCTGCTGCGTGGTCTTCGTGGACTCCCACGGAGTTGACCGCGAGCTCCGGGCGCGTTCATGAGACGCTGTGTTTGTGCGTGTGTGCGTGCTGGAGGCTTGCAGGACCAGGAAGGCGTCCCGGCCGAGCTGTTGCAGAGGGGTTTTCCCTGACTCCGCCCCTCTCTTGCAGGGCGTTCACGTGTTGCAACAGCCCCAGAGTCCACGCTGTCCACGCGCACGCACCGGGTCGTGTTTTTGTGTCAGGACTGCGCCTCCGCTGCAGCCTCCCCTCAGCGCTCCCCCCTCCTGCTGGTGGTCGGGCTCTTGCAGCGGTGCTGGTTTTCCGTAGAGCCTCCCCAGGTGTGCGTCACCTGTTAGGACGCGGCGTTCCCTGTGAAAGCGCAGACGGGCAGTGCGCATGTCCGTCCAGCTTGGACCGAGCTGGCTGCAGGTGAGCATCTCTGCGTGTCTGTGTGTTTTGTTGTTGATGGAGCCGCAGCGGGATGAGGAGCAGGGAGGTGATGTCATAGCTGCGTGGGGACCAACCATCACCCAGTTGTAGTTGGAGTTATGCAACAGTGGAGATGGGAGACAAAGCGGTCCTGCTGCTGCATCAGGCTGCAGGCTCAGGAAGCGGATGGTTCTGGTCCAGCCGGTCTGACTGAGTTTAAGCAGACTGTAATCTTGCATCAAAGCTGAGACGTGGCTCCAGCTTCAGGTTCGCCTGCAGGATCTCCATCCGCCTCTCGCATATCAATCACAGAGTCGGTCCTCCTGTTGCTCCGCAGCTCCAGCAGATAGAAGCTGGCCCGTCGCTTGGACCGGTGCAACGTTAAACTCCCCGAGCTTCACAGCAGAGTTTTATTGACGTGTGTTTTCCTTCTAACACCAGCTGTGTGTGTTTGTTTCCTGCAGATGCGCCCAGACCGTGGCTCAGGACCAAACCCCAAGATGCAGCAGTGAGTCGAGGCTAAAACATGCCACGCACCAAGCAGAACAACCCCAGGAACCTGAAAGGTGAGTGGAAGTTTCTGCTCTGCGGGTGGATTGGTCGGACTGGGAAGCAGGTCTGGGTCACGTCCAGCTCAGGTTTGTGTTTGTTGCCGTCGGCGTCCAGCTCGGTGTTTTTCTGCAGGCGTGTGTTGACGGTCGAGGTGTTTGCTGAGCAGGAGCGCACGCTGATGTCTCCACAAAACCAGGCAGCTTTTCTCTGGACTCGTCAGGTTCTCTGGGGTTGGCTGCCGCACAGCTCCAGGTCCTCGTTTCTTTTCGTCCTGGTTTTAAAGTCAGGATCAGGTTCGGCTTCTCTCATGGTTTCACTTTGGACTGTTTCTGCCAGGGTCTCCAGTCGTTGCTCAACGGAAGGTTGAAACTCGTCTCAGGTCTTTGCTGGGTTTCTGTTTCCTAAATGATGGATTTTTAGTTGCTCTTCTTGTCTCGCATCTTCTTTTGTTGTCAATAAATTGCTTTTTAGGAAGTTTTCAGCTGGAACTGAGTGGAAAAACCCCTGGGATTCATGGTTTTCCATGTTCTCCACTCCATTAATCCCACATAATGCTCAGCAGGAACATCGTCCCAGTTAATTGGTCGGTAACTGAAACCAGCCATTTTCCCCTGTATCGTTTCTGACCTGTTAACTGTTGGCTGAATCCAGAACTATCTTAGTTTTCGCTCTTTTTTCCTGTTCAGTGAATGCATCAGAACTGACAATTCCCACCCTTTATGGTCTGTAAATGGAGCAGAAAACAGTTTGATTTGGTTTAAAGAGGAACTAAACTGTCTAAATTGGTTATTTATGGTTCTATCTTGATGTTTTTCTGCATATTTTAACATTTTTGTGTTAATTTGTTTAGTTCTGCATTATTTTGTCTAAAACCGCATCAGTGGTGCCCTCTTTGGGTTGGACGGTGGTACTGCAGTTGAATTCTCCTGTTTATAACGGCTCAGTTTGGTTGACGTCTGCGTCACTCAGACACGCCCCCTGGTGGCGGGTCAGGAGGTGGGACAGCAAGCGTGGCGTTCCTCAGCTTTGCTCATGTGATTCATCTGCAGCGTGGAGTGGAGTGAGGTGGAGTGGGTCTCCTCTGCTGGAGGAGCGAGTGCTGCCATCAGCCCCTCGGCTGACGGCAGCACTCGCTGCCCTGCTCAGGACAGAGTGGAGCTGCAGAGCGATCGGTGCGTCACATGCTGTCGCCATGAGAGCCACTAGATTTGTCGCGAGTTTGATTTTTAAAAGAATAAAAAGTCTCTAGGAGGGTCTGAAAAGTCGCTAAGTTGGCAGCAGAGCTTCCTTCGTCCTGACCACAGCCCCATTTACCGTCCCTCTCATCCCCACACTTGACCACGCCCCTCAGTGCATATTGACCCCGCCCACTTTGCTGAAATTTGTGCCACCACCATGTTTCACTATGGAGATGGTGTTCGATGTGAGGTGCAGTTTGGGTGCAAACTGCACATAAGAACTCATGTTGTCAAACTCCTGAGGACACATTCCCCTCCTGAGCTGCGGATCTCTGCAGCTCCTCCAGAGTTGCCTTGGTCCTCCAGCTGCTCTCCTGTCAGTCCAGGCGGGTCCATCGTGTCTCCATGTCCAGAGGATGGATGCATCAGCGCTCTGGGAGACGTTCCCAGCCCAGGCAGCAGGTGGCGTGTCTGAGCGTCTCTGTGCTGTCAGTTCCCTGGGGCGGTGCAGGAGCTGAGTGAGGTCCTGATGATCACCAACTGTCTGCAGCCGGAGAGCGATCTGTGTGTGTGATAAGCGGCAGATTGGAGTCCTGCGGTGTGAACGCCGAGCTCCGATCTTCCCGACGGTCGTACCGTCATGTCGCGAGCCGCCAGCAGACGGTGGCGCTTCACAGAATCTGAGGCGCCGCACGCCGGGTGTGAAACGGTGCGGCCGTGGATCCGCAGACCAGAGCGTCACTCCCTTTCTGCAGCACACAAACGCTTCCCGTGCGCCGGGTTTCTGTGTGCGCTGCGTCCACACAGAACCTGGCCGGACCCGGTTCTGGCTCAGATGCAGCAGTTGGGGGTAAAAAGTGGAACTGCGATGCTCAGTGATGAGCAGAGAGTCCCAGCGTCCCTTGGGGGGCTTTTAGATCTTTTATTTTCCAGATGTTAATGCAGGCAATGCAGCAGATCCATGGGGGGGCTTTGAACTGGTCCTAGTGTGCCCCCCCGACCAGGATGATGTTTCCTGGGCAGAATTCACTGGAGACCCATTCCCTGTGTATCAGAACCTTGTGTCATGATGGAGAACATCCCAGTATAAACCAGTCAGACTGAAACCCTGCCAGTCTGACCAAAACTGGAGCACTGCTGCAGCTGGGATAAAGAGTTACTGGAGTCCTCTGTGATGGTTCTGCTTGGCAGGAAGCGTTTCCATCCAGTCGGGATCATTTCATTCTCGAAGCGGACTCTGGATCATCTGTCGGGTCGATTCTTCCCCCCTCGCCTGTGGTTCTGCACAGCTTCCTGGTTCGCAGAGGGAGACCGACGTCGCATGAAAGATTGCATCTCGTCATGACATGCATGATTTCACCACCGACCAGCAGCTTTTCAGAGTTTGGCCAGAGAGTTTGACAGTCCATCTGCTTTTTTCAGTTTTACCTTCTGACATCAGGCGTCGTCAGGGTCAGAGCTTTTCTGGAGGTTCTGAAGACCCAGGTCGGTCAGAGGAATCCGGTCTAATCTCACCTGGGCTCAGATTATTGAGGTGAGAATAAAAACATTAAAGAGATGCAGCCGTGGCTCCTCCCATGGAGAACCACCAGAAGCAAGCAGAGTTGCTTCCTCACAGCGCCTCCTGCAGGGGGAGGCGCTCTAAGCAGCTGGATCTCAATCCGTTGGTTCCGCCCCCCCCACACACACACACACCAGGAGCAGGACCACATTGCTCCTGGGGGGTCGTTGACACTCCCAGACTGCCCCGCCTGGATGAGGAGGGTATTGCAGGAGGTGGAGGAGGTTCTGGACTCTTCTCTAGCGGGTGGAGGTCCTGCAGGCGGAAGAATCAGAACAGATCTGCGGATTTCTGCCAAATGCAGTTTTCCATTTATACCAGCAGGGGGCGCAGCCACCAACCTCAAACAAATAAATTACTATAAGATGTGGACTCTCTAAATTTCAGAATGTTTTTATTCTGTCTTTATATTTTCCTGTAAACTAGATTATTCCGCCAGTCTGTAGAGAAACCGATCATCTGGAGACCAGATTATGGCCTGCATACGGTCATATTCGATACATGAGAATATTATTGAAAGTGAGTTTATTCCAGTGACTCCATCACCAAGTAAAACCCATCATATAGTTTATTTCCACATAGATTCATGTGTTCAAGCCTTTATTTCTGTTAATTTGATCTTTTTCTGCTTCCAGCAAATTAAAATACGCTTAAAATTAAAATATTACATCAGAAATAAAAAAAAAAACATTTTAATAAAGAAATGATGGCTTAATGGAAAGTATATCGGATACCTGGTTCGATCAAGGTTGTTTTCAAAAGGTTCTTTAAGCCTGAGGCGAGCGCTAGTGGAAGGTTTGTGGTTAAAACACAATAAATAAATACAGTAAAACAATAGAAGAAGAGCAGCTATAGGAGCCAGGATGTAGTGTTATATACCTTCATGTTTTAGCTGTGTCAATGGGATAGGTTCGAGAAGCACTGCTGCCTTGGAGCTTCGATGATGATCAATGATGAATGATCAACACCAGACTCACCAGAGAGATTATTATTATCATCATCATATCCAGTTTTCTCCTCCAGTAGAGGATGGTCTTTATTCTGGGGAAACTGCAGGGATGTCCCGGAGGGCTGGTATTATGGGGTCTTGAATGTATTTTGGTGCTAAGCCGTTCAGCGATTTATAAACTAGCAGAAGTATTTTAAAGTCTATTCTCTGAGCTCCAGGGAGCCAGCGGAAGGACTTTAGAACTGGGGTGATGTGCTCTATCTTCCTTGGTCTTAGTGGGAACGCCAGCAGCAGCGTTCTGGATCAGCTGCAGCTGTCTGGTTGACTCTTTAGGCAGGGCTGTGAAGACACTGTTGCAGTAATCAATGCGGCTAAAGATAAACGCATGGATGAGTTTCTCTAGATCTTGATGAGACATCAGTCCTTTGATCCTGGAAATGTTCTTCAGGTGATAGAAGGCTGACTTTGTAACTGTCTTTATGTGTCTCTGAAGGTTCAGGTCTGAGTCCATCACTACACCCAGATTTCGGGCCTGATCACTAGTTTCTAGCTGCAATAACTGAAGCTGCCTGCTGACTTTGGATCGTTCCTCTTTAGGTCCAAAGATAATAACTTCAGTTTTGTTTTTGTTCAGCTGGAGAAAGTTTTGGCACCTCCACGCATTGATTTGTTCTAAAGTCACCAAAGTTCTTTACATTATTTCTGGAGGCTAAGTTAATGCTGCAGGCTGCACAGTGACCCAGTTAGTGGCGCTATTACTCTGCAGCAAGAAGGTCCTTGATTCAAATCCCAGTCTGGGATCTTCCTATACATGCATGGGTTCTCCCCGGGTACTCTGGCTTCCTCCCAGAAATGGCAAAAATCAGTCTCTCTTGATTGTTCTGAGGTATGAGTGAGAGCTGGTTAAACGGGTATAGACGGTGGATGGATGGAAGTTGATACCAATCACCCTGGAAGAGTTTTTATGATCAGATCTGGACTCAGAGAGATTAAGGCTGTTTTCCCCCCTGATAGTCCGCTAGACTCGGTTCGATCGGGACCAAAGCTGCAGCATCTCCTCCATGTCCAGCTGCTGCGGTTCTTCCTCTCTGCTCCGAGTCAAACCAACCAAACCCTTTCAGCAACCTGTTCCCCTCCTCGCCTGTGGGGGCGCTACACCAAGAACCACTGAAGGAAACGACATGAAAACCTCTGAAGACGCTGAGCGCAGCTTCCTTCATCACCAAACGTCAACAACATGGAGCGGCGTCAGGTTTTAGCGGCTGGAGGATTTCTCTTCTGCCTTTGGCTGAAGACCACGAGGCATTTCTCCCGCTAGCGCTAGGCTAGCTAGCGTTTGTTTTGGTTGTGTTTACCCAGAATGCCCTGCGCTGTAGTCCACTTCCTGCTTCTGGAGCGGTCCCCGGTCCGCTTGGCGTTCACATCTGCATCCGAACCGAACCAGAGTTCACTTCAACCGGACCGTGACCGAGGTTTGGAGGCGAACTGTGGTCCGCCTCTCCAACCGGACCGGAGTTGGGTTAAAGCGGACTGAACCGGGCTGCTGGGAACGCACAAGACCGAATTTTCTGAGGATGAGGAGGTCAGGGGACTCTTTGACTCAGTCCTGGATGAACAGAAGATGGATAGATTATTGATAAACAAAACAAGCCAAAAAATTTTTCCTGCAGGGTAAAAAAAATCTCCTGTTTTCTTGCAACAACGTGGAGCTTCATGGACGAGCAGAAGCACCTGGATGTCCAGGTGTGTGGCTGAGCGGGAGGAAGCCTGGGTTAGCGCTGGTTGTGCTGAGGGTGGGAGCAGTCCTGCCTCATCCTGTAAACACCAGCAGAGGAACCTTCTCAGCTCTGTCCCCCTGAGACACGAGGCAGGAAAACCCTTCCTCTGAGGTGATCTGCGGTCGTCCTCGTGGGACGGCTGTGGGATTCATTCATAACTTTATGAATTAGAGAAAACGATCAGTTTCACGGCTCCGGCTGCAGGACGCTGTGAACAGCTCTGCAGCAGCACGCAGTTCATGACGCAGTTTGCGGTCAGAGAAGCAGGAAGTGAGGAACTCCTGAGTTTCTGTTTGCTTTGTCACCAGCTGGTCTCTAAGCGGTGGTTTTCCTCTGAGAGTCTGTCACACAAACAGAGGAGCGAAAACATTCACTCCCCGACGTCTGGCCCTGTTTACCTGCAGAGCTCTGGAAAGCTTCCTGATCCGGTCTCCATTTTGTTGAACGTTTCCTCCAACAGCCAGGCTTTGTTGCTCACAGACGAGTCCAGTTACGATCACATACAGTCAGATTTAGTTCTTCATCATAAGCTGTTTTACTCAGATCAGGTTGCATCAGCAGCCAGCTGGGGGCTGGGGTTTTCCTGCAGCAGCTCGCCTCACAGCTGCAGCTCTGAAGAACAGGGGTAGCACATATCGACAGGCCACAGCGCCTTGTCAGAGTGTCCTACCCCTGCATTCAGAGGTGGCACACGTTGATGCACCTCTTAACACCTTCACACTGTGCCTCCATTGTTCAGAGTTATGGTAGTGTATAATAATACACCTTGAAGTATAAGGTGGTAAATCTTTATCAATATGATTTTATGTGTCAAACAATAAATAAATACACGTCAAACACCAAACTTGAGGCTCTTAACAGTAACTAGGGAAACTAAAACCTTTTATTTCACATAAATTTCAACAGAAACGAAGTACAGTTGATCCAGAAAGTATCAGGGCTTCACCTTCTCCACATTTTGTTTAGTTACAGCTGGAAGTGAAACGATTAGCCAGATGAACCGATTATTGAAATAATCTTTTACTAATTCAGTGATAGGTTCATCCTTAACTGGACGACAGAGACTCTAAACGGCCGTCAGCTGAAAGAACAGCAGTCAGAGCAGCAATGAAGCCAAAACTATTTGTTTATTTACATTTTTTAATGTATTTCTAATACTGTATAAAAAGGCTTCAGTGGTTAAAAGAAAAATCTGCAGAATGTGGCAGTTTTTTATCTGATTAATTGATAACTAAATTAATTAGCTGCAGCCCTGATATTAAGATATATTTCATGTTTGAACTATAGGAACAGGCAGTTCTAAGCGTTTTTGTTGGGGGTCTCAAGTATTCTCAGATGTGATCTGTTCACTGGCGGCTGTGGTCTCTAAGGAGGGTCCAGGTTATAAAGAAAAGTCACGTTTTCTCACTCAAGTGAAAATCTAGAAATTGAAGACATAAAGCCTCGTGTCGGAGTCACTTTTATGCCACTGGAATACTGTAAAAAAGGAACGTATTGTGAAACAGGACCTTGATTTTGACATTTGCTTCCATAGATATGTCGTATTATTGTTTGATTCGGTTATAAAATGCCAGAGAAGACTGGAGCTGTTTTGTCCCGCTGGTGAACCTCTGGGCTCCTGTAACATTTCGCCTGTAAACAAGCTGCTCAGAAAGAGTTAACAGCCTCGCTGGATTCCTACCTGCTGTGTCATGCTCAGGCAGCCAAACCAGTGTTTCCATGCCGTCCCCTTAAATTACAGCGTGCTGCTCCACACAAAGGCAACTTCTCTCCCAGAGGCAGGATCAAGCCGGGCTGTAGCAACAGTAACTACAACAGACAGGCCGAAACTCGTCCACGGATGCTGGTTTAACTGGTGGTAACCTCCGAGAAGCTTTCATTTTCACCGAGGCAGAGCTGGGACAGGGAGGATCCCAGGACGCACCGGTTTTCATGACCAAAACGTTTAATAAGTGGAAAGAGGAAAACAGCTGCTCACTTTGCTGCCCTTGTTTCTGTGATGCCAAACTTCTAATTCAGTTATTCCTCTGAGCGCTTCTCACACTCAGACACAGCAGATCGTCAGAGATCTTCCTCTCGTGCTTCGTTTTGCATGAGGTCTCTGCAGGCCGGGTTCACTGGCTTTGCTGAGGGGACGGTTGTTTCCTGCTGACGTCTCGGCCCTCGGGGAGTCGAAGCTCTGGAGGCAGCGGAGAAAACCTACCAGACCCTGGAAACGGCCACTTTCAATCCTCAGTCGCTTAACCTGATGCTTTTCAGCCTGTTATCAACTATAAACATAAGCTGAAACATTTAACGGAAATGTTCTGATTTCTGTGATTTTTATGTAAGCAAAAAGTGCCATTTTTGGAAAATTTTTGCTGAATCATCCCTACTGAGCAAAACATAACGTATATTTGATTAATGCAGGAAATCTTAACCGTATGTAGGAAAAAAACAAATAGAACAACACTATAACTCATTTACCAAACCAAAAGTTTTTCGTATAAGTGCGAGGTGCACGTACGGTGCTGGATGGTGTGAATACTTTAGGTGTGCACTGATATGAAAGTTTGCTTGAAAGGGACGTTTCGCGAGCCGTCCCTGTCGATGTCGGCCAGTTCAGTGAAACTCTGCTGCCGGGATCCCAGCTGGTTCCGAACATGGAACATGGTTCTGCTCCACCTTTATCCCAGGTCCGGTTGGCTGTTCTGGTTGGAAGTAGAGATGCACGATATATCGGCATTAAGATCGCGACTGGCCGGTGCTGAGGTCACGTCTCAACATACTGGTGTCAGGTCGATGGGTAAACCTGGGCCGACACAGCAACCAGGGGTTTAAAGGGATGCGCGGCATATCGGGACTAACATCGGTACCGGCCGACAGTCACTTCTAACATATCGTATCAGTCCGATAAATAAACCTGGGCCGATACTAACAATGCTTTTTTGTTTCCATTTGTGTTTGAGAGGGGGAGGGGTCATGTGGTATTTGTTTGGTCATGTGACAGTGATACAGCGAAGGATTGTGGGTTGTTTGACTGAGCAGAGCAGCAATGTTCGCGGTGTGGTCGTTTTTTTCATGGTGTTGAAGGGGTGGAGAATTTCTGTAATACTGGCAAATACCAGTTATCGGCCCAAATGTCCATATCAGTGCATCTCCAGCTGGAACAGCCCTGGTCTGGAAATGAGCTGTTCCTTCAACTTTTAAACCTCCGTAAATCAGGAGGCGGGTTTCCGTCCACTTGTCGCACAAAGTCAGAGCGAACTGTTAAAATGTTGCCAGACAGTAGACCCCCCCCCCCAGCTGGAGCGCTGGACTTTGTTCCTCTGGTAAGGCCCAGACCCACCGGTGGATGGGAGCGTTCGCTACGTCAGAACTTAACCGGTTAACATGTTTCCATCTCCCCTTCAGTGCATCGACTCTTTTTCAGAAAAGTTAAAAACCTCCTCAAGAGTAAAAAGTTGAGGAAGTTATTTTGACTTTTCCCATTTCCATCAACATTTTCGAATGTGATGCTTCAAAATGCGCATAAGAAACGTTGGGAAAACGGCGACAGGAGCCGAATTATCTCCACGCAGCGTTTGCTGGGGTCTTATTTCTGTCTCTACATGCTCTGGTTCTTTCTGCCTGTTCACCAGTAACTGGATCAGGCCGGTAATTTGTCGTTCACCATGTCTTAGTGATGCTGCTGTTCTCATGTTAACCTTCACACACACTTCATCGGGCCTCGCGGTTGTCCCACGCCCCTGTTTGATCGTCGCTCCTCAGCCTGACTGCAGCCGCCGCCTGCACGCCTCGGCTCTAAAGGTCAGGTTTGTGAGAGAACCACGATTCTCCTGCTGTCTCTGCAGAGGATGATGATGAGTCATAAAGAGGTTCAGAAAGCAGTCAGATGACTGTGGACCTGAGTTTGTTTCCACTGTCTTCACAGCTGCCTCATCGGTCCACTTATTGGGCGTAAACGTTTCAAAGCGGAGCGTCCCTGAAGGCTTCAACTGGAGCGAGCAAACGCCGACCTCCTTGGGTCAACCGAAAGCACGCGCAGCTGGAGCGAGTTTCCCCTCTGCAGGTCCGGAAAGCTGAGGAAGAACGAGGAGGACGGTGGGATTTGCCTCTGCACGCGTCGGCGCTGAGATCCGGAGCGCTGGAATAAATTCTGCCTGCGGTGGCGGAACGTCGCATCAGTTGGAGATGTGCTGATGACACGGTGAGGAGGCGGAGAGCTGAAGCACACTCCTGAGGAAACATGTCATCTGCAGCGAAGGCCTCAGCACAGGCAGGACTGCAGAGCCCAGGCGGGGGGGTTATTATGCTAGGAAAACGTGGCGCGAGTGGCGCTGCTGCCGCTAAATAAATTCAAGAAGCTTTGGGGGGGAAAGTGCGGCGAGGAAGAGGAGGGATGGGGTGCCAACCGGAAGCCCTGAAAAGGCTGGCTGTGTGGGGGCGCCTCTGTTTGTGTGCAGAGCTGGCATCGCCTAATGGCTTGCACAGCCCGATGCAGGGGTTGCCAGGGAAACTGAGCGGGATGAATGCGGGTCTGCAGGTGCTGTTCCAGTGTCCGACTGCTGGAACCTCCTACGAACGCAGAGGGAGAGGCGAGAGGGCAGGAAGCGGGTCGGGATCGCGGGGGGAGGGGGCATGAAAAGTCTCAACTGTTGGTGTTAAAACGCTGGAGGCTGTTGAGACTCTCAGATCGCGGACCCGATCAGCGCCGCAGCGGTTTACTTAACCCCTTAAAGACATGAAGCTTTGAATCGCTCTCCTCATGCAGTAAACTCGGAGGCGTTTCTTCTTCTTCTGTGGTTTTTAGTCTGGGAAAACGGTTTATTTCCATGATTTACATCCATCCAGAGTTTCTGTAGTTGAGCTTTATGGAAGATCAGATTCATGTGGTTCTGGAGCCAGTCTGAGCCCATGTTGGAGCCGGGCCTGATTCTGATGCCTGTCCTGCAGCAGGTAGCGGGTCACGGAGGTGGACTCTGCGCTTCTGTGCTGCTGCAGGGTTTATGGTGGCAGATTTACTCTTTTAGACACTTTTAAACCTGTCACATGTTTATGGTTCTGGCCCACTTATCAGTGCTGCAGCAGCTGACTGGAACCTGGGCAGAGGGCGCTGATTGCTGCTGGTAGAGGCCAGGAAAGGCTGGGAACCAGAGCTGCATCCGATTAACCCAGTAATCACACCATTTATCAGCTGATCAGATTTAAAAAATGGTCCCATTCTGCAGATTTTTCTTTGACCACTGAAACCTTTTTATGCAATATTAAAAATACATTAAAAAGGGCAAATAAACAAAAAATTCAGTTTCTTTTTTAAATAAGAAAACAAACATTTTATTACCTGAAATGCAACATCAGCATTCCTCGAGTGATGGACTGATCATCTGCAGCTATGAATCCTTCTAACCTGAGGACAGCTCAGCTCTTCCTGCTGGCCTGAACATCAGCGGAGGGCGGCTCTGCTGGTTGTCATCAGACCGATTAATGACGGGACAGAAAAAGGGGATTAATAGGAGATCATTTTCCAGAAAGTGAAGCTAAAGCTGCCTCTAGAGGAGTTCTGGGGAGAACAGCTTCACAGACGGAGAAGGTTTCTCATGTTTATAGTTCAGTTTTGGCTTCGTTGCTGCTCTGCCTGCTGTTCTTTCAGCCGACGGCCGTTTAGAGTCTCTGTCGTCCAGCTAACCATGAATCCATCACTGGATTAGTTGACTATTATATCGATAATCGATTCATCATGATTAACTGTTTCAGCCCTACCTGGAGCGTGCATTCTGCTCTGGACATTTAGTCACTTTATTAACTGCCCAGAACTTTATTCACAAGACTGTAAAAAGTCTGCAAACGTATACCCCCCCCCCAGGCTGCTACAGTCGGGGCTGGGCGTCTCTTCTCGCCCTGAGGCGCCCATGGCTCTGGAAGAGGGTCGGCTGGACTCGTCGGACCAGCTGACCTTCTCCCGCCTCTGTGCTGCCTTGCAGGCCGAAGCCGTGTTGCTCGGCTTCCCTTCATCCTGTCCACGTGGAGCTGCTCTCGCTGTCGCTGTTAAACAGCCCAGAGTTCTGCTGTGCTGCTTCCAGCCGGTCTCCATCAGTCCCGGTTTCTCTCCTTCCTGGAAGACGATGGCTCCCCTCCTTCCCTCCAGCTTCTGACGAAGCCTCGACCCGTCCTGACCCCCGCTGCTGTCGTTTCTGCATCTCCTCAGATGCTTCCTCCGCTGGATGCCAAAGATCTGACCCTTCGTAGACAGACGGACGTCTTCTCCGCGACCACCCGATGCGTCTTGAGACGCGGCGGGCTCAGGACCGAGAAGCTGCTCGTTGCATCGGGAGGCTCCGAGCGGCTGGCCTAGTTAAAGCCAGGTTCATACAAAGACCAGCATCTTACTGGCGTTAAAATCTTCTTTTTTGTGTCAAACTCTGAAAGTTTCTTATATATTACATGAAAAACATGGGAATAAATTGGGGCTGAATAATGTCTTCCAAATGTTACATTTTTACTGTTTATCATAGTATTTAATGTCAAGATCACAAAGAACTGCATTAATTCTTAGCCAATCATATCCGAACCGTCCATTCAGGTGGAATATAGTAAAATATCTGATTACGTTTGTTTAATGCAGCATCAAAATGATTGTGGTGGTAAAATCCCAAAGAAACTGAATGTTATTGATGTTTGCAATGAACCAAAGCAGGAAGATATTAACACTGAAGTATTTTAATAATTTTTACCTTTATTGTTACGTTCCTCCTCGAATAAAAGGTGTCAGGGATTAAAGGATGAGGCTCAGGAAGCTGAGTCCCTGGGAGGTTCAGAGGACAGGGAGTGAGAGTGGAGGCTTGGTTGGAACGTTTCCTCTCCCCGCTGGCTGCAGGTGACGCTTCGCTGCTGCTGGGGGGGCTCGGTGGTTTCCTTAAGGTCAGGCTGGGGGCTGCGCCTATCCACAGTGACACAATCTGAGCTCGGTGGGACGTCATCGGCCAATCAGAGCGCTGCTGCGTGTCTGAGCCCTCTCCCCAGCTGACCCTCCACCACAGCTCTGCTGCATCCCACCTGGTTGGAGAAGATCTCGGCAGCTTCCTGTGAGGATCTGACGCCTCAAACGCTGGGCTGACGGCGACGCACAGAGGAGCACAGCTTCCTTCAGATCCCTGAATATGAAGTCTGTTCAGGAAAACGCTCCTTCCTTTCAGACGGGTTTTAACGTCTTTTGAACTTTTTCACAGATTTTTAGACTTTTATTTTTCAGTAAAATAAAGTGAAGTTTTCTGGTTGAATCAGCAGAAACTTTGAGCCTCTCATGTTAGTTGTACGGAGGCCAAAAGGTGCTGCAAACACACGAATGACGCAAACTCCAAAACACGCAAACAAAAAAACCCCAAATGCAACAGAAAAGCGCTGCAAACACCAGCTATGTTAACATCCACTTGTCATGTGAATGTTGAGTGAACTTTTAAATGTCGCTATATGTAAAAATTAAAAAAAAAAAAAAAAAAAAAAAAAAGCAAATCAGTCGCGTTTCCACCTCCTGGTTTGGAGCGAATCAACCAGGCTACGCAGAGCGTGATGTCATCAGACGTCGACGGTACGCATGGCTGTAGAAAACAGGAAGTGGAGGCTGTAAATTGACATGGCGCACACATCTTAGAGAAACGGAGAGCGTCCTCCCCTCCGAGATGGGGGGGGGGGGCTGGACATTGTTCATGCCTCTGGTAAGGCTCAGACCCACCGGTGTGCGGGAGCGTTCGCTGCGTCAGAACTTATTCAGTAAACGTGTTTCCGTTTCCTCTGCAGCGCATCAGCTGCTTCTCAGAAGAGTCAAAAACCGCCTCAAGCCAGCGTAAAAACTTTTTAGTGACATGAAGGAAGTTTTTCTGAATGTCGCCGTTTCCATCAACCTTTTCCAATGCGATGCTTCTAAATGCGCATAAAAAACATTGATGGAAACACGGTCACTGACAAAATGCTACAACTGCAGAAAAAAACGATACAGTCACAGGAGGAAGAGGGAAATTGCAAAAACAGGAAATATAAAATGCTGGAAACTGGCTCCAGACCACTAGGGGGAGTCAATCACCGAATCAAAACGGACCAGACTGTCAGTAAAGACAGAAGAAAGTTGGAGGAAGAAAGAAAAGGTGCGTCTTTTAGAATATTCTCGACCAGCAGCATATTTATGAAGGTAATATTACCGACTCCAGACTCCCCCTGGTGGTCTGGAGGACTTCTGTCTGCAGTGTTTCAGACTTCTGTTTTTGCTATTTATGGGATTTTCCCTCCTGTGGTTCCAGCGTGTTTTACTTGCTGCGTTCTGTTGCATTTGGTTTGTTGTTGGTGTGTTTTGGAGTTTCTTGTGTTTCCAGCGTTTTTCACCGGTTGCTGTATAGTTGAGCCTAGAAATGTTATTTTTCCTAAAGGGAAGCCACTCAGGCATGCACAAACCCCTCTAACCCGGGGGGGCGGGGAAATGTCCAGAGGGTTACTGTGGAAATATCTGCAGGAGGAGGAGGAAGAGGAGGAAGAGGAGGAGGGTGCTGCCTGCTGGCAAAGCTTCCTCCTCTTGCGTAACTGCGAAACGTCTTTTTCTTTCGCTGCTGTTGCCATGGGTAGGGATCCTGGAGGGGGGGGGATCTCTGAGCTCACAGTGTCACTCGGGTGGGAAAATCTCTGAGGAATTCTGCTCGGGCTGGCGCTCTTCGTCGCTGTGAGGAGGAGGAGGCTGGTGATTGGTTGAGATGCTGCAGACCTCCCTCCTGTAAATACCAGCCTGAGCGCCGAGGCTGCAGGGTGGCGGCTGAGTCACCCGAGCTTCAGGTGTGCCCCATAAAATAAGTACCTGGCTGCAGATGAGTGTCAGCAGCTGACAGAGAGGTCCGTCTTGCCCTGCAGCCCTGGAGTCATCAGTTCAAATATCAGATGTCAAATTAATCAGCAACAGTTTTATTAACCACATAAAAAAGTCCGTTTCTTCTCTTCCTCTGTGGAGAGGAAGCGTTGGAAACCTCTGATGAACCTGACAAAGACGAGCATTTCCAACAAAAACAGATTCTGTTCCAAGTCATTTTAACTGAAATCTGAAGGCTTTTCCAGCCAGAGGGGATCCGTGGCCCCTCCGGCTACGTGTGGCCCTGCTCCCAGTGTCCTGCCAGACGTCCTCCTGGGTTCCTGCAGCACTGATGTGTGTGAGGCTGGCCTGCACGTTTTGTGTTCCTGCTTCAGTGAGCCCAACTCAAAGGAAGGGATTATCTCAGCTGGTTCAGCAGAACCCGGTAATAACCCAGGCTGTGTTGAAGCTGGGAAGCACCTGCAGGACGAGCAGCCAGGTCAGGAGGCCTTGTTCATGCAGGGCTTAATCAGAAAAGGATCACTGGACCTGCTGAGTCGTCTTGGTTTTATAAGGAGGGTTGAAGGGTTTAGCTAAAAATGGTAACAAACATTTATGCGTGTGCATGTGCTAACCCAGCAGAAGAAACAGAAGGAGGCTGAGGATGAATCCCTGAGGAACATCCTGGCTCAGATGAACCACAGAGGAGGTTTCCTGACAGCATTTTAACTTTTTTATCTACACAGATTTTTTTTATGTTGTTGTAGAAAATGGAGGGAAAATAACTTCAATGCTTTTTTAGTTGCTTGTCTTTTCAGTTCAGTTTAAATGTTTCCACACGTTTGACCGGGCGCTTCCTTTTGGTCGTCTCCATCTCCTCCATCGCCAGAAGTAGCGCTTAGCTTAGCATTCACGTGTCAACAGCCGAGGCGTTAGCGGAAGCGAGAGTGTTGTGCAACACAAATAACCTTCCGGCCCAGGCCACAGCGCGTTGAGTAGTTTAACTGTTTATTCCAGCGTATGTAACGAAGCTTTCAGCAGATCATTTGCCTCGAGGATCATCGAGATTCCCGAGTTATTCGAGGAATCGTGTCAGCCACAACTTCCTGTTTTACTAGTTCAGACACCAAATACGCCTCAACACGCATCACTGCGCCCAGCGGACACGCTCAGCGCTGCCGCACAAACTCACGCTCCTGGGTTCAGCCAATCAGCGACAAGGAAATTGTACGCCGCTTCTGGATTGGCTGCTTTGCAATCTCCAGCCAATAGCGTTTCAAGTAGCATTAGTCGGAGGTATTTCAGCTTCTCAAGCTTTTGAACATTTTAGGAAAAACATCCATAAATCGGTGGGGGCCGACTGTGTCTCCAAATGGAGGCGGCTCAGAGGATCCTTTCTTTATAATGAATGATCTGTTGGTAACTTGACTTTATCTGCAGGATCAAGCAAGCGTGTCTCATTACAGCCTCGGTGACCTGCTGATGTTGTGTTTTCATGAGAAGATGGAAGAAAAACGCTTGTTTTGGTGGTGCAGCTCGCTGGTTTCCGTCCCGTTTGACGAACAGGAGCTCAGGTTGCTGCAGCCCCGCAGATGACATGTTCGGATCAATGCGCGCAGCAGACCGATGGGTATTTATAGCCGGGGAGCCCTGCAGCTAATCTCATGTTCAAAGTGTGTGAGGATTTAAAGAGCTGTGCTGTTTTTAGCGCCTCATCCTGCGTTGTTTGGCTGCTTCTCGCGGGAGGCGCCGGGGAAGTCGCAGCAGGGAGGGCTTTCCCTGATTTACAGAAAGGCTCCAAGAAACGGAGCAGGGGAGGGAGGAGAGGAGGAGGGCTGCAGTGACGAGGAGAAAACAGGCAGGAGAGAGAAGTGAAAGCTCAGAGAGAGGACAGACGCTCGGCTTTCTGGCGAGGCTCTGGAATTTCGGAGGCGGCTGTCTGGGAGCGTCCGGCCAGGAATGCCAGGTGTTTTCCTGTAAGCGTGTCCGAGGCGCTGCCGTTCACCTCGGCATCATATCAGGTACAGCAGCTGGTCTTCGCGTCCATGTGGCGTCTCCTCTAAAGTTTCCTCCTGATGTGTCGGTCCCGCCTGGTCCACAGCCCCGACAGCTGTCGGTCTGATGTTCTCAGCGGAAAGTTTCTGTTCTGGCTCAGAGGTTTGCAAAGTGACGGGAACTGCAGCTTTTCATGGAAAGCAGCTCAGACTTCAGAACCCGGAGCGTTCCTGCTAGAATAACCGAAGATGCTGGTTTGATTGTGGGGTTGTAGTTTCTCTGCCTGATGCTCTTTGTATATTTAAAATGCAGACAAGAGAAATGCTAATAGTTGATTCATTTAGAGTCCCAACTAGAAAAGGCACCGATCCGTCGGCCAGAGATTGGAATTGGCGGAGTTTCTCCTTATGGGCTCGGTTTGGTTATCAGCTCAGATCGCGATCGGTTCTGATCGGCTTAAATCGGTGATGGCATCGTGATCGGCTCGGATCGCGATCGACAGGCCAATTACTGAACAGTCAGCTTGTTTTAAACTCATCAAAACTAATAACTCTAATCATCCATATAAACATACCAACCAACCATGGTGTGCAGGTGAGGGACCGCTGGCCTGAAGCATCAGTGTAAATAACTTTTCCTTTCATTTCGGTTGAATTCATTAATATCACCTGCAGCACAATTTTTTTTTTTTTCCTTTAAAAAACCCCAAATCAGACTCTAAGAGAAAAACAGAAAATGGACCAGAAAAAGTCGGATCAGTGCTTCTTCATTTAGCTTTTGTTCTCCTGCAGAGCTCTGATGATTTATTAACGAGACATTTATTCATGTCACATTAATGGTCAGAAGAGAAAGGATGAAGATAGAGAGAAGGCTGAGGAGTGAGCCGAGGAGGAGGAAGATAAAAACATAATGAGGAAGAGGCGTGGTTATATAAGCTGGTCTCCTGCAGAGCGCGCAGGAGCAGCAGTGAAGGAGGTGAAGGTGGGCGGAAGCTTCAAAATCCCAAAACACAACAGAGAGAGACTTGCAAAATAATATTTTCACTTCCAGCTGGAACCCTTGAGCTCCAAACAGCTGAGGTTAATTCATCCTTTACTGTTAATGCAAACTAAATCAGATGGATGAATAAGCTCAGTCTCTCAGATCAGAAATCCAACAAGCAGCTGGGAAACTTCCCAGGTTTCTACCAAACCGTCACTCTTTCTGAGGCTTCGCTCACAGATGAATCCCAGACCGGTCTGTTGTGACACGTCCCTCTGCGTCGACATGCAGCCTGGATGAGCAACAACGTGCAAGTGCTGCGAAGCGAAAGCAGATGGTTTTCTGGTGGCGTCTGCAGGCAGAAAAAGAGCAGCTGCAGGAAAACCCCGAGGGAGGCTGCGGGCCCGGCCGCCGATGCATGTAGGCGGGCTCGCTGCAGGCCCTGCAGGTTAAACTCCGTAATTCATCACAATAAATGATGACGTTGAGTCGATGCAGATAGACTGATGAGGCCGATCAGGAGAAAACGGCACAAAGTCCCAAAGTTACGCAAAACCACCATCAGAAGGCGTCAGGGTGGCGCAACGTGTGTCACAATCCATAGCAACGGTGCGCCGGAACAGCAGCTGCTGCAGCAGCGACAGTGGAGACAGGAAAGATGCTGCAGCAACATGTCATCCGCGACTGGCATGCTACTAGCAAACTGCAAAAACAAAAATCTGACAAAAGAGCCGTTTAACGTGCTGAAACTGAGCTCCAGAACCTGATGCAACAAACTGTGGCCGTCTCTGAAAATGCGCTGCGGTAATGAAGCGTGTAGCAACCGATGCAGGCTCCAGGTCACCATCACTACAAACCATGACCCAGTAACCTGCAACAAATACAAACGACACAAGCGGCCTGCTGTAGGAACGTTTGATACAAATATCTGTAAGAAACCAGCAAGAGAAACTGTCAGAATGCAACTAAAACTGGAACAAAAACCAAAAAGAAATGATCCCATACAAACCGGCCAAACAAGCCGCAGCATCAAGTTTCACTGAAAGCTGCAACAAACTGCAACTAAACATGAAAACACGAGTAACATGTGCAACGATGCGTCACGCAGCAACCTGAGAACACCAGAGGCCAGAAAACCGCACAAACGGCACCAAAAACCGAGGCAGAAACAACTAAACAGCAAAAACAGCGGGAAACATCGGCCCAGCGAACTAACCAACTGAAAACGTTTACAACAGGGTGTCCAAAGTGTGGCTCTGGGGCCATCTGCGGCCCTCGGAACAGTGTTGCGTGGCCCCCGGTATCAACATCGGTATCGGTCCGAGAGCTGAAACTGGGCAGATATTAACAAGCGATGTTTATTTCCATCTTGTTGCTCTTTGTGTTTCGGGAGGAGGAGGGGCTGGTCATGTGATGCAGCGCAGGATTATGGGATGTTTAACCAAAGCAGAGCCGTTATGTAGTCGGTGTGGTCGCTTTTACTGGGTGTAGAAAGGAAAGGGTTGGGAAACAGATATACGCATACAGGATATTGGTAAATATGACAGCAGCTCTAATATCGGACATCATTATCGGCCCAGATTTTCATATCGGTGTACCCCCATTTGAAATCTTCCTAAAATGTAAAATATTAGGTACAACATAAGGTTTTGTCTTTTCATAAAACATTCCAAGTTGATGGAAACTGGAACCACAAACATTCGTTCACTAAACTCCCAGCAACTTTTCTGAAGAAGCTCGGACTCCTTGAAGACGCTCCAGTTGATGAAAATCGATCAAAGATCCAACACTGAGCGGCATCATTTCCTGTTAAAGAGCCAACCTGCGATCTAAAATGATCTACCGAAATCTGACTCAATCATTTTTCATTAAAATATTGCGTTTAATTTATTACTAAACTTGTTAAAATAAAAAAAGTATTAGTATTTTAAATTGAAGTAATAAAAAACCAAACTGGAACTTGGTTCGTTTCTCTTGTTCCAAAAGTTTTGGACGCCACTGATTTTCTGTTTTCGTGTTGCATCAAACTGTAATAAGGTAGAGATGCATTCAAATAACTGAGTACAACAGCCGCTTAAGACCAGAAAGCAAACCCGTGTTTTCCGAAGCGGTGGAGTTCGGAGCAGGCTGGACCGAGTCGGGAAGCGACCTGGGAGAGCAGCACCTCTCAGAGACGCCGCTGCCGCTTCCTCAGCTCCAAACGTTTTCCAGCAGGAAGAAAATTAGACTTTGAAGGATTCTGCATTTTAATATTCATGGTTCCAACATGTTTTTACCTGTTTTTAAGCTTAGATTTATCGAGTTTGGTCTGGTGTCATCAAGGTAACGCTCAGCAGCTGCAGGATCTGACAAAAGGCTCCGCAGTATTAACTGCAAAAGAACCAGAAAGAGAAATAAACCAGGTTCTGGTTGAATTCAACAGAAAAAACAACGCGAAGTAAAGCAGAAATGTGAATTTATTGAGTTTAATGTTGTGGTTTTAGTTTTTATTAGAGCTTCAGACATGTTGCTGCTGCATCAGAGTTTTGTTCTTGGCCATTTTAAGCCCCAGATGATTGTTTATGGGACTTTTAACTTTTCCAATTTGATTAAATATCAGAAAAGTAGAAGTTTTTTCACCCGACTGTTGCCGTATCAGGATTCTTCAGGCTGCAGCGACGGAAAACAAACGGATCAATAAAACATCTGGAGCTAATTTTCCATCCAGATGATTCCGAAACTTCTTGCTTTGAACTCCAACTTTCATCCTGCTGCAGCAAAAAGGAAGAAACAAATGAGATGATGTTAAAATGATGTTTTAATGAGCTTTCAGCTGCTCTCATATTTCCACATGACGAGCAGGAAGGTCGGCGCTCCATCAGGCAGGTGACGGAGCGGCATCCAGCGCGCCGAGGCTGCCGCCGCTGACCTCGCGTCCATCCGGCTGCTGATTTCCTGACAGCCTCGCTGCCGCTCGCTGCTCTCCTCCTCTCAGGCCTCAGGTCTAGTTAAGACTCGTCTCCTTCCTGGGAGGCTCGCCGGCTTTAATGGCCTCTCCTCCCGCAGCGAGGAAGCGGAGCAGCCGCTGCCGGCTCCGAGTCGGATCCCTCCGCCCGCGCGTCTCACCTCGAGCCGTCATCTGAAGACTTTTCGGGAGGTTTTGGTCGGCTCAGAAGTCAGCTCTGACGGGACCAGGACTCAGACACTTTTGAGTTCCTGAAAATTAACATGAATATGACCAAAGTACCGCATAAATCCACGCCTTAAGTAGGGCTGAAACGATTAATCGGATTGATCGATTATTGAAATAATAACTGGAGGATAGACTCTTAAAAAGGCCGTCAGCTGAAAGAACAACAGTCAGAGCAGAAATCAAGCCAAAACTGTGTAATAAATATCAACATTTTGCATTTAAGATGAAAAACCTTCTTAGCCTGTAAATCTGTTCGACCCAGAACTCCTCTAGAGGCAGCTTTAGCTTCACATTCTGGAAATAAATCTCCTATTAAGCACCTTTTCTATCCAGTTCTTAATCAGTTAATCAATAAAATAATCCCCAGATCAGTCCAGCAGGGAAGAGCTGAGCTTAACTCAGGTTCAAAGGATTTATTTAGCTGCAGATGCAAAAAAATCCTTTAGAAACGTGGACTGTGGACGCTGACATTAGCGCTGCTGCTACATGGTTAGCATTGAGATGCTAGTTTAGGCTAGCATAGCTTCTCTGATAGGCCGACTGCTTTTAGCACAACTGGAGTCTTTTCCAGCATCAGATCGGCTCTGGAAGCAGAAATTAACCCCCAGCGGGCCCAGAGGAGCCGCTTCATCCTCCATCATAGGTGGAGAGGTGCGTCAGATTTAAGGGCTTGCCAGAAACGTGCGAATGCAACGGTTCCGGCTTGGGAGTTTTGGTATGGAAAAATAAAAGCGATTAATTGCGTTAAAATTTTTAATGCGTTAAAATCCATGTAATTAATTAATCAAAAATGAATGCGTTAAAGTCCCGGCCCTGGTAAAGGCCAGTTGCTGCTATGTTTTATTCCCTCTAACTAACGGCCAAGTGTGTTGAAACCACCAGGTCTGCTGCATTACCATCATATATTCCTGGGTTTCAGCAGTCGGTAGTTTTTCTAGAAGAGAACCGGAAGCCAGAGCAGCGTCCAGAAGCATTGATGCGCTCTGTATGAATACAGTGAATTTAACTGAATGAGCTCATATTTCTGACATGTTGTACTCTGACTAAATGTTCTCTGTGGTTCAGAGAGAAGCTGGATCTCTGTGGGTGAGTCCAAAAGAAGATCTGACTGTCGTTAAAGTCAAAGTGGGCGTTTCTGTCTCTGTCTCCTTCATGATTGAGCTTCTTAATAATGACTGTATTTCCATGTGAATCATTTGAGCTGAAGGTTTTCCTGTGGGCAGGAAAAAAACACTTCTAATAATGAACATTTGCAGCTGTGCTGATGATTCACCTGCCCAGAAAAGATATGAGACCTTCAAGGTGAGCATCAGAGAAACGTCCTGTCGGTGGTTCCTTCAGAGCGGATCGGCTTTCTGGTGTTTAGAAAACCAGATGTTCTCCAGCTGTAGAAGAACCTGGTTCCATCAGGTGGTTCCAGCACCTCTGAGATAGGTTGAAGGTGAGCTTTTTAGACCCAAACTGAGACACGGATGGTTCTGCAGGGTTCTGAGCTTGGCTTGTGAGGAATGTGGCTATTTCTGCAGAAGTTAGAAGCGAAGGCTGAATTTCTTGGTTCTGTTGAACCAAACCATAATTACATGGCGGAGTGTTTGGACCGTTTGTCCCAGTGGACTCGGAACCGGAGCTGGGAAATTTCAACTTTTCAACCCAGATTTTAAACCTGCAAACAGCTGCTGTTCATTTCTGTTCATTCCATCAAATATTTTCCTATGGTTTTATTCATCGTTCGTTACTAAAAAGCAGTGCTTTAAGATGGGGTATAATGGCTCTCAACCCTGGGTGGCTTGGCCCAGGGGGAACCACGAAACATGACAAAACGTTGGAAACCCAAACCAGTTTTCTGTGGTTGTTTTTTTTTTAAGGAGTCTGGACGGCAAAATGTTACGTATTTAGGCAAGTTGAACTTCGACCGGTTTATTTTACACCGTCTCTGTGTCCAACTATTATTGTTTACTTCTTAATGTTAGCTAACGGCTCTAAAAGTAAGCAGGTGTGTGGAGGTGCTCGGCCAGAGTGCCATTCATTCTGGGGTCACATGATTAACTCTCCATGTTTTCAGTTCAACTCTTACATTTTATACCAAAACTATGAAAATTCACTTGCCAATAAGCGGAAGTAGACTATCAAAATAAAAGTTGGTCTTTAGAGCTTCTCTATAACCTGCTGGTGGGACTGAATCCTTCAACGCTGATGCGTTGCTGCTGCTGCAGCTCCATTGCTAAACGTCTGGATTGCCTTTAAAACAGCTTGTTCTTTGTTTTAGGCTGAAATGTTCAAGAAAAGAGGAAAAGAAATTATGATAAAGAGGCGACATGAAGCGATTCGAAAGCAGGAGTTTATAAAGAGGCTGGGAAGACCCAGCTTTTATTTTGATTGTCCACTTCTGGTTATCAGCAAGTGATTTAGCGTATAAGATAAATATTTAGCTCTGAGGTAAATATTTAACTTCAAACTAAATATTTAGCAGGTTAAAGGTAACCTTTAATCTGCTAACCTCTGTGTATTAGCGCTAATACCGCTGCGCTAATACACAGAGGTATTAGCGCTCTGTGTTCCTGACAGTGGTGGGAACACAGAGCGCTAATACTGGAGCTCGTTTTTAGCTTGACGCTTTTTGCTAACTTTGAAAACGTTTAGCACACTTAGCTTCCCCTAAATTAATTTAATTTGGCTGTTTTGTAAACTTTCAGTTGAACAAAGTTGGACATCTGTGTTGAAGTTTTGATTTTCTACTGTTAAGAATCCTTCAAGTAGTTAGACGTTTATATTCACGCTCTTATTTTGAAGTCTCTTTAAGCAGCAGTTCTGTTTCCTCTCCTCACATGCCATCTTTTTTTCCAATAACTTTATTTAAAACAAGAAACATACAGGAACAAAATAAAAGATGGACAGCAGTGAACAAGACATAAATATAATATCGAAGGGTTTTATAGAACATGTAAATTATGTCAAAATTAAGTTGGCAGTCGAGGATTGTAGTCTTTCAGGAGCAGATATACTTTAAATTGAAGTTAGCACTTCATCATTAGCTCTGGCTAAATATCGTGTTGGTGTAGCGGAACTAATGTTTCCGATTAGCGCGTTAGGGTTAGCGCAGCCAAGGTTTCAGTTGGCGGTGCCCAGCTCTGGGACCTGAGATGAAGCTCTTGAGTTTCTGGTCATTTCTCTGAGCTTCACGCTCCGACGCTGGCCTGAACCTGCTGCGACGCTGGGGAAGGGTGCCTGCTGTCTCTGATGTTTTCTTCTCGGGAATAATCCTTTTTAGTTTTCATTTTTTATTGTTTTTAATTTTTTTTAATTTATTATTTTTTAAATGTTATTTTTATCTTAATTTAATATTATTTCTAAAAACAAATTATTTACTTTTTAAAAGTATTTAACTTTTTTCTGTTCCTTTTTTTGCTGTCTTGCGAATAATCGTCCTCACTGGAGAATGCTGGACTTCAGAAAGACAAGGTGGTTGCTGTCTTTCCTCCTCAGCGTTGCGCTGATGCTTGTGAGCTGGGCTGCAGCAAACTGCCAGTCTCGTGTGTGTTTGCTCACTTGACTGGCGAAGTCATGGTTTGAACCAGACGGTGATGATCGCTTTCCAGTTGGTGTGTTTGTGCAGATCCCCCCCAGCCCTTGTGTAATTCCTCCAAGTATGTGCAGATGTTGCAAAGATAGTTTTGTAATTTTACAGCAGCGTGACGATGACCCAGAGATGATTCATCTGCTCTGAGATCAGATTTAAAGTCGGACCGGTTCAGGGCAGATCGGACCGGCAGCTGGAGAGACGCAGCTTGATTGTGAAACAGGAAGTGATAGAGCAGCAGGAGGCTCCGACGTGGATCCTCCTGCTGCTGCGTGCGCGGAGACGGAGGGAGGAGGAGGAGGAGGAGGAGGAGGAGGATCCCCTGGAGGTGCCGCAGCCGGTTTCAGTGACGTCGCCACCCGGGCAGCGCTGCTCAGCCGGGCCCTCCCCCCTCACGGCGGGCCTTACAGGAATTCCCCTCCTCGTCACATTGTTCAGAGGAAACCGCACGCGGCCCCGCCTGCTGCACAGCCTCAGCTGATAGCAGGAAACACACACTGGTTGCTGCTGACACACACACACACACACACACACACAC
The DNA here is from genome assembly GCA_014839685.1 of Anableps anableps. Lineage (NCBI taxonomy): Eukaryota > Metazoa > Chordata > Actinopteri > Cyprinodontiformes > Anablepidae > Anableps > Anableps anableps. The sequence goes on from CM026079.1 coordinate 34,204,707, forward strand.
ACGGAGCGAGTGGATCCTGGGAGCGAATCCAGAGGAGGAGGTTCTGTCCTGCACCGTCGGATCCTGCATGTCTGGGAGGATTGTGCTCCAGGCCCGGTTCTGCTCCGAGCGGTGGAGGTAAGGTTCCGAACAAAGACAGGAAGCAGTCGGTGCTGTCAGAGGAGGAGGCAGCGGCGGGCGGGCCAGCTGAGCCTGGGGGTTCCGCTCTGCTGCTGTTTGGCCCCGGTTTCTTGGGTCGGACGGTTTCTGCTTCTGGTTCCTGAGGTGAAGTTTGCCGGGTCCACAGCTTCTGAGAGCTGCAGGTGTTGCAGCCGTTCCCAGAACCTGCAGGAGGACCCGCTCCGGCTCAGCCTTGGATCTTTTTCTTTCTTTGCACATGAGGGAAGAGTAAAACTTGACAGTTGATCGTTCTGGGAGGCTGTTTCCTGAAACGGGACCTTTGTACTTCCTACTGGTTGCCTGGCAACAGCTCCCTGCAGAAACAAAAACACAGACAAAGCAGATAAAATCGGACTCCGCTGCAGGTTAGCTGGTGTTTTCTCAGGGTTTCTGCTCCTGACTCCAGGCTGCGGAGGTGAACCCACCCGAGGAAACCTTCCCATCCTGCAGAAAGCAAAGCAGCAAAGCACGGAGCAAACGCGTCGAATCGGAATAATCTGGAGTTTTCTCACGTTATGCATGAAAGCAGTTCAACGGAGGAAGGTTTGCTTTGGTCCGGTTGACGTTTATTTGTTCAGATCTTTGAATCGGTTCTGCTGGAACCGCCTTCCTGTCCTGACTCCCAGTGGCTCCCAGCAGATGGCTGCTGACAATAAGCCCGGTTTGAGTTCTGGTTCTGCTGGAGGTTTCTTCCTGTTTCTCACCACTGTCGCCTCATGCTTGCTCAGCTCCAGGAAGGACTCCATGCGGCCCGCCGGGCTTCCTTAGATCCTCCGGTTTTTACCAGCTGGCGTTGAAGATCCGCGGACTTTGGCTGTTCTGAGTTCTAACTCGGATCGGATCGGGCCGGGCTCTACGGAACCGGATGTGACCTGTTTATGGAGGCTGTTTATTGAATCAATAACCATATTTCTTACCGACAGAATTAAAAATGCTCCTCTGTTGGGAACGTTTTGGTTGACGGACCGGATGGACCTGGATGACTGTCAGGGTTCTGGTTCTGCTTTCTTGGATAGTTTGAGATTAATTTGATGATAAATTAATGAACATGTTCTGGTCGAGGAGGAAGATCGAGCTTCTTCTCACCTTCTGACAGAACAGCGAGTGTCGTATATGGATCAGAACCGCTGCTGAAACATTCTGTCCAGATCGAAATCGTCCCGAGTCGGGATGAGACTTCAGTCAGGTTCTGATCGAGGCCGTGGCCCATCATTCAGGGGTTCTGATCTTGTGTGAAGGTTTGGTTCTGAAGCTCATTTTCTCTCCTGGGACTGAATCGCAGATGTTTTCATGTTTTCTAAAGCAGAACCGGACTCTGGTTGGACTCAGCGAGGGTCCGATCAGCAGCCGACGATCCCTGACCCGCTAGGATTACAGACGAGCTGGTTCTGGTCGGCCCGGCCCGGCCCGAGCTCCTGTTGGAGGTTTATTAATCTGAGGCTGACAGGCGGATCGGCGCTCTGTGTGGACTGGATCCGTTAGCGAGACGTGCTTCGTCCGGATCGGACCAGAACTCGGCGCTGAGCCGTCATTAACGAGCATAACTCAGATCAGTCTGGAGACCTTCTGACGGACTGTTTTCAGTCTTCACAGCCTTTTCCCAAGAAGCCGGCCCAGGGATCGTTTTCTCTCACGATTCGGTTCAGACCCGTTATTCTGCTTGATTCTGTCGGTGAGCGACGGATCCTCCTGATCGGCTCCGGGCTGCTTTACGACGACGGCAGAAGACATGAACGTGTCTTCTTCACGTGGAACCCACGCCTCACTGGAGTCTGTCCCTCCCAGCGTTCCCAGCGTTCCCAGAGAGAGCGCCACCGCTGCTGCAGGCAGCCTCCTCCCTGGACGACCACGTCGCAGTTTCCACCCGGGAGTTTTCAGCCGTCTGACCGTCTTTGGAGTTATTCAGTGACGAGCCGTGAAAATGTTCACGATTCCTCACCATGGAGGATAAACCTTCTGTGTTCATGGAAGCGGGCGAGCTGAAGAGGAATAGCAGCGCTGCTGAACTTAATTCAGCTGAAAGTTTACCAAACAGCCGAGTAAATTCATTTAGAGGAAGCTAAGTATGCTAAACGTTTTCAACGTTAGTAAAAACGCTGACGCGCCAAACCAAAAATTAGCTTCGCTATCAGCGCATTAGTGGATTAGTGGAGATGTGCCCACCACTGCAAACCAGTTACTCACTGCATTTCCAATTTATCCAATCATTAGTGGGGGGGTGTATGCATAATTTTGACCCTGTGTGGGTCAAATCTGCAGTATATTTAAATGGTTGCTATTGCAGGTATGATCTTTCCACATCTCATCCAGGCTCATGATTGGACGGATCTGATCACCGCTGTAAATCAGGTCATATGCTGCCTGATAATAAAGAGTTGTTATCTGGGGGTGGGGGGGCTTTCATGCTGGGTAATCCCAGCATGAAAGCAGAACAGCTGCTCACACGTTCAGATCAGAAGCACTGAACATTCACTAGCCTGTTAGTTGCAGTTACTTTCCAACAGTAGCGCATCTACAAATGTTTGCTAATTGTGGCAGCTGCAGTCAGAGCTGGAGGAGGTGATTTTCATATTCACCCCCCCCACACACACTTCTAACCGCCCGCTCGGCTTCTCGTTATATCAGTTTTTAACTGGGGTGCCCACGCAGTCCCCATAATCAGCGGCCTGCAGCTTCCTGCGGGGGCTGCGGCGCTCGCATTCAGCAGCAAACCTCTGCAGAGGAGCTGATCGATAACTCGGCCGCCCGTTTGCAGCTTCGCCGTGAATTAGAGGCAGGATGAAGAGGTCACGTCCCCTCCTCTTCTTCTGCTCCTGATCAGGGATGACACCCGGATCTAAACCCGCCTCTTGGTCTCTTCATGCATTATTGAGAGCTGCAGGCCTCACTCAGCATGCTGTTCACGTCCTCAGAGCGGCTGCAGAGAGCTGGGCTCATAACCTCCAGCCTTCAGGTTTTATTCTCATTCCAGGTTTCTTTCCACTCTGTGTGAATTATTTAACAAACATCATCCTGCAACCATACCTGACAGGAAATATCAAGTCCAAGTAAACAAACTTGACATTAAAAGCTGCAGATGTTCTCAGGCTGAAGTAAAACAACCCAAATAAATCAGATGTTTCATTAAAACAGGATTAGTTTCCAGTTTTTTATTCGTTCGACCTGCAGACTTTGATCCTTTCCGTGGACTCGTCCCACCAGGCGTCTCTTCTTGAGCCTCGCTCTAACGCCGCTGCAGTTCTTCGGCCTCTCAGCTCAGCTCTCTGAAGGTTCCGGCACCCAGGTCTGGACTTTGACTAGGCCACTGTAACACCTTCAGACCCACAGCCCCCCCTCCCATGAAACCGGTCAAGCAGATCCGACTGGTACCGGTCCGATCCGGCTCGAACCGTTTGTGTCAACGTTTGCATTTTCATCCCCAGCTTCAGACCCGTGATGGTGAACAGACGCCGCGTTAACAACACGCCATGGAGGAGAAACTTTGGTCCTGCTGTTTGGGGTCACGGTTCTGCTGGTACCGGTTTGGTCCGAGCTCAGCTGTGGGACAGACGGACTCATACTGGACTCTAGAATACGTTGGTCTGCTGAGGCTGCAGGACAAGCCCAAACCATCATCCCTCCACCCCCGTGTTTGCTGTTGGTATGACTGGTTCCCTCCGTCCTGGTTCAGGGTCCTGACCTTTGACCCTGCTAACTGAGGCCTGTAGAGTCCGAGACGGAGCTCTGGGGAATAATCCTTCTTTTATGTTTTGATTTTTTTAATTTTATTTTTCATTATTTTGAATTATCTTTTTATTTTATTTTGAATTTTATTTTCTATGATTATAATTACATTTTTTATTTTATTTTATTTGAATTATGTATTTTTAATTTAATTCTTATTATTTAATATTTTTATTTTTATGCTCTTTAGTTTCAGTTAAATTTTTTTATATTAATTTTTTTCATTAATGTTTTCAATTAAATTGTTTAATTTTATCTTCGTTAATTTATTATTATTATTTTTTTTTTACATTTAAAAAAAAAAAGTATCTTTATTCTCAAGATACTAAAACATAATGTTCCTGTGCGGAGGATGACTTCAGCTGGGCTGAGATGACTTTATGACCCGGGTTGATGGGCAGCAGCAGTTGCTGCTCTGAGGTCGCGGCTGTTGTTTCCCTCCTGGCGTTATTTGTGGTCTTTGAGTTTTAAGCTCTTTGGTGTCAGAACTTTTCTCATATTTTGTGGTTCTGATGATTTTTCATCCGAAGGATTGTTTGTTTTGATGCTCTGTGGTTAAAGGAGCGTTATTCCAGACAGCATCGTGGCCGTGAGATGAGCCTCCGTCTGTGCTTCCAGCTGTCGCCCTGCAGAACAAAACGACTCTCTAATCTGGTCCTCCCAGATCAGGACCTCTCACAGGAGGTTCTGCCGGTCCAGTTCAGCTGCAGAGCATCAGGCCTGAACTGAGCCAGCTGCTGAAGAACCCTTGATGTCATGTCGTTCTGCAGGATGAAGCTGGGAGGGATCTGGTGTGTGTGTGTGTGTGTGTGTGTGTGTGTGTGTGTGTGTGTGTGTGTGTGTCGGATCTCTGGAAGCAGCAGCGGTTCCTGTCATCTCAGCCGTCATGTAAACAAATGCTCGTCGCTGGTTTTCTGCTGGCAGGAAGCCTTTGTTTTGCAGCGCAGGGGTGGGGACGGCGTTATGTAATCGCTGGCGAGTAAGATGGTGGAGGGTGTGACACACACACACACACACACAGGATGACATAATCCAGTGACCTCCTCCGCACCCTGCTCCAGAGTTTCCTGGCATGGAGCTGGGAATCTGGGAACATCCTGCTTTCTTCCCTCCTGTTGATGTTTGTGTGACGGAGGGTTCTGATTCCAGGATGTTTCCAGCCATGTTGGGATCTCCTGGTTGGAGGAAAAATCTTTTCCTCGTCTCTAAAATTGTCATTTTGGGATTTTTCACAGCTGAAAATGAAAAGGGAACGAATTGTTTCCAGACTTTCCTTCCAGAAACACTCCAGTTTAGAGCCCCACATCCGGAGAAGTTCCTGTGTTGTGTTTGATACTTCATGCAGGGTTTCCCCCAGTGAAATATAAGCCTGGCGGCCCACCAGACTTTACTCCCCCCCCCACCAGGCTAAGGGTCACGTTTATTTATTTTACAGAGACTTTGTTTTATAAACCCGAAACAGTTCTAGCAGAGACGGGTTAAGCCAGGCTTATAGCTGATGCATTGAACTGGACACGAGGGGACGCACACCAGCCCCCCCGGTGCTGATCTCCAGCGCTGACGTGGCGCCTGGTCCTGCTCCTCAGAACTCGGCACAGATCGTCTTTTACTCAAGCCGGACGGTTTGGAGGCTGCTCTTGCAGACGCAGGCGGGCCTTTTTCCATTCAAAGTATTTCTTGCAAAACTGCATTCACTTTGACAAATAAAAACCAACAACAAGCTGCAAATCAAGACACGGCACCAAGCTGCAGACGTTGCGATCGGTTGCCTGCTTGCCTTTCTTAAAACTCTGCAGCTGGAGTTTGAGTGTTGTCAGTAATGTCTTCCAATAACATCATTTTTTCCTCCTGTTCTCGGTGGAGGATGCTGTTTCTCGGTCTCCCGGGCCCTCCCTGTTCTGCCCTGCTTCAGCTCTGTGTCCTGTCATGATGTTGTCTGCTGTATATATGATGTTTTCTTTGTGCTGAGGGGTTTTTTGCAGTCTCAAACTGTATCCTGCCAAGGATAAAGTGTGAAATATGATATTTTTTTTTTTTTTTTTTTTTTTTTACCCTCCTCTTACCTAATGTGGTCCTTTTTTCATCGAATGAAAGGACGGCGTCTCTGTGACGCTGCATGCCTCAGGCATCTGTTGTTGTTTTTCTTGGATGGGCTGTACTTAAACGTAAATTTCCCTCCTGAGGGACTAATAAAGGAATTCTGATTCTGATTCACTACCTAGCTTTATTTTATTAAAATGTCTTGTCAACTTTTAACATTTTTTAACACAGAATCATGGTGGACCACTGGTGAACTGCCCGAGCACCCCAACCACCGGGCTTAACATGAGTTCATGAGTCGGGTTGTCCTGCTGATCAGAACTGGTCCAATTTAACAGTAACATTCGTCACATTAGTAACACGGTTCAGATTTCATGTTTTCTATGAAAGGTTCACAATGAAGTTCTGGCAGCTGGTTCTACAGAACCTAAATACAGAACCTGAGGGGAGAGGAAGAGGAGATGAAGGATGAAGATAGAGATGGATGACTGATGGATGGATGGACGGATGGAATCAGGTCCGGAGCCTGTCGTCGCTCCTTTCCTCCCAGACGTGTCCGACGGCGAGCGCTCTGGGGCTCCGCAGGCCTCCAGGCTGCTCGGGGTTCCTCGTCACGCTAAAAGACCCAGCAGAGGCTCAACAGACTGGGTTCAACTTCCTGTCCGAATGGAGGCTTTCGTTCTGGTTCTGCCTCGTTTACTCCAGCGGGGATGACGGAACGTCCCAGCTGTAAGGGTCTGGATCAGAACCGCTTGGTGAAAATGAGAGTTTTCAGCTCTTCGGTTCCTCTTTGCGCCTCACATCGGTCCGTTTGGCTTGGACAGAACCTGCTGCGGGCCGGAGCCCGGGCGGAACCACAGCCAGAACCCTGACCTGTGTGTTGCACCCCTGTCCGTCGTGCTCTCGGTAGTTCCCGTCGTGCAGCTGTGCAGGAATACGTGTTTTTCATGCGAGGAGCTCCGCGGCGCTGCGGCGGCGCGGGACGCTCCCTCAGCGGCAGCATCGGCTCGGCAGCGCGTCGCTGAAAGCTTCTCTCTGCTTCTCTGTTGCAGATAAAATCGAGGAGGCGCAGAAGGAGCTGGAAGAGCCCAAAGGTTCGCAGAAAGGTAAGACACCTTCAAGCACGAACTTCATGGCTTCTGTCAGAGAGACAGGAAGAGGACAGACAGAAAACCAGCGTGAAGCTGGGAAGGTAAACATGTTTCTGCAGCAGCGACTGGTCCCAGTTCTTCCTCATTTACCTGTAGTTTCACTGGTCTGCAGCTGAATGTATCCCAGTGCTCCCAGTTTGATTTCATGTGGGGCTCAGAGGCAGTGAGGAGTTCTGTGGGTGCTGCCTGAGGGTTGAACTGGTTTCTAGGGTGAGGAGAAGCTTTAGTATTCCCTGCAGGTAAGGAACTGAAAACACCGCAGCAGTTATGAGGCATTAAATGTTTTATTGATATTCATATTTATTCATAAATCGATTCTTAAGGCCCGTTAGGACCAAACGAGCTGAAACCTTCAGAGCAGCAGATCTCCACCTTAGAGGACGTCGGATTCTCTCAAACACTGTTGTCAGATCGGCTGCCGACTCGCCACTCATAGAGGAACAGTTTCATTCCCTTCCTATAGCAGGGGTGTCCAAACCGCGGCCCAGGGGCCAGTTGTGGCCTGTAAAATGATGTTGTGTGGCCCGCAGGTCAACGATGGCGATGTGGAAATGAGACTCTCAGGTTAAGGCACATTGCTTTCTCTTTATCAATCAAACCCTCTTTAGAAAACTGCTTTTTGTTTTGACTCGGGTTACGTTTGATTGATTTTCAGTTCCTACAGTAAATGTTTGAAGCTGCTGCTCTTTATTTAACAGCCTAATATTTAATATTTCATCCCTTTCTGAACAAATTGGATCCGTTTTCCTTCATGTTTTGATTTGGATCAGGACAGAAAGCTCCCAGAAGGATTTTATTCTTCACGGCTGTTATCCTGAAGCCAGCAGTAAAACACAGAAAGTCCTTTTCTCTTTGCTTGATGAATAACCCGTTGAAGCTGCTGTTGGTCGACGCAGACAGGTGACTACCAGGAGATGTTTGCAGACATCCATGTTCTCGTCCTGTGTCTGAAACAGAGATGCGTTTATCCGTGGCCTTGATTCTGCCTGGGGAACGAACCCCGAGCTCATCCTGGGAAACGCCGTCAGAGGCCAAGAAGCTGTGACGGAGCACGGCGAGCGTTGCGTAGCGTCCTGAAACACGGCGGCCTGGTCCGGTGCTGAGGCTGCAGGGGTTGTTTCCCCATCAGCTGCTTCACAGAACCAGAAGGCGGGCTAGTGACAAGTGTTGGACCCACCAGAAACCTTCCTAAATCTCTTGGAGATGCTGCTGATGCAACTCAAACATCTGACTGAATTACACAAACTTCAACGATGCAGTAATTTAATTACATCATTGTTGATTATAATTTTAATATTAATTTGTGTCTAAAAAGGCTTTAGAGACTGAATATTCTAGTGTCGCTTGTTCTTCTTCCTACCTTCTGGGATTCTCTCTGACCTGCTGCTTGGAGGTTCTCCCTGTTTCTCCTCCTGTCCTATAAAAACCACAGTTGTGCAAGACACTTCTTATGTTTTGGATCTACAATGTTCTTCAGATCACTTTTCTACAAAAATCTGTTTTTTGTTTGTTTCAAGAAAATGTTGCATGTTTAGTTTGTGATTGAGCAGATAAAAATAAAAATGGCACAAGAATTTTATTTTTAACACTTTTATTTAGAAAGAAATCATTTCTGCGGCCCCCAAAAGCTCCTAACTTGATGGTTTTGGTCCTCATGGCCAAAGTTGGACGTCACTGGTCCACACCTTGTGAAACTGGGCTCTATCATGCAGGAAAATCAACAACGCCGTGGCTTCGTTCTCACAGCAGGTCTTGATGCTCAATTCCAATTTTTTTCCTGCCTGGTCGTTCCTGCTACTAACTAAACTCGACCGCAGTCAGACGTCTGAGTGGCGGGTTAAAGCGACCCCAGCAGGAGACCGCAGCCCCCCCCAGCAGCAATAATGGCCGCCGGCGTCTCTGGACGGGTCCTACAGCTGCTGAGAGCCGACAGCACCGCCACCGGATCAGAACCAGACGCAGGAAGCTGAGCAGCAGGAAGAAGAACCAACAGCAGCGGCCTTTAGCGGAGCATCGCCTGCAGCTGCTGGAGAGGACCTGTCTGGAGGTGGAGTCGGACTGGGAGCGCTGGGACCGGGATGGGAGGCTCCACCGACTCTCGCTCCTCTCATCGGCTCATTATTAGCATTATTTATCGTTTTAAGTTAGTTACGTAAAACAATGTAAAACTGACAATTGTGGCTGCGGACACTTTGAAAACAATCAAAAACGATTTCGTTCCACATGTGGAAGTGCCACAGATCGGATTTTTTGGGGGGGTTGAAAAGATCGGAATCAGGTCGTCAGATCGTGGTGAAAAAGTTGGCTATGAGTTGCGTTAGGCTGCTGTGAACGTTAGCCTAGGTTATTGCAGGAAGTTACTCTTGGAGAACCATGATGGTGTTCTTGGTTCCAGGTCTTTTAGTCAAATCTTGGACGAGCAGAAACTTTAGAAAACTTGACGACAGTAAGAACCGAGATCACGGGAATCCTGACAGTCTCTCTCGTCCTTTTTCCTGATTTCTCAGCTTTTAAGAAACTTGATAAGCAGGTGACTCTGTCATTACATCAAGATTTCACCGAGTCAGACTCACAGCTGAGGTCAAAGGTTATCTCCCTCAATCACGACCCAGAAACCTGTCTTCTAAGCACAAGCCTGACCACATATCACCCCTACTGGAGTTACCAGACCCGCGCCTCAGTATCTCTCTGAACGTTTAAGCCGTTATACTCCAGCCTGAGAGCTTAGGCCTGCTGACCAGCTTCTGCTCTAATAGATCCTGATGGACAAACACAACTTTTGTCACTTTCATAATTATAGTTCATAGAGGTGCACCAGTTGCAGTTTTCTAGCTGATAATCAATCTTTAAAAGCCTGACCTGCCGATTCTGATTTGAGCCAATACTGATTTTTTTTTTTTTTTTTTTTTTTTTCCTTTCTTTGACTGAAAAGTTGTCAACTTAGCAACAAAATCACTAAGTTGGAGACTATTGTTGACCGTGCAGACGTGACCTGATGGGCGGGTCTGTCAGTCAGCCCTCTCTCACGGCAGAGCAGAAGGGGACAGTGGCTGATTTTCAGATCTTTGCAGAGGTGGATAAGATTGGTGGAGAAGATTGAGTTCATATGTCAGTGTCAGCCAATCTGACATAAAGAAATCGGGGCCGATTTAATCAGCGCAACTCTAATAGTTCAAGTTAAAGTCTCTTCTTTTAAAAGTCTAATTTTTCTACTTTTGTAACTAATTGGGAGGGAGGGAAAGGACATCAGTTAAAGTGCTGCATCAGGAGGTGACTCAGATTTTCAGCTGACGAAGCCTATTTTTGGTTTCTGGTCAGGACTGTTGCAATGTTTCAATGATAACTGACCTGAACAACAATGTGTTTGTTTCTGTCTCCACAGGCGCATCTGAGAGCACTCGGAGGGCTGCAGACACCATAAAAGGCCTGAAAAGGAAAAAAGTTGTTGGGGAGAATCAGCTGAAAAAAAATCCCAAATCTCCTGTGAAGAAGCCCCTGAAATCAAAAACATGTGAAGCTGCAGTCCACAACTCGTCTCCTAAGGAAACGACACCTTCCTCCTTTTCCAGCTGTCCCTGCAGCAATCCTCCAACATCTCCAAGCAGGAAAGAAGACCTACAAAATGTCCTACAAACTGCTGCATCCCTTGAGGAGGGGTCCCATTTTTCTGATGCTGAGAAGGTGAAGCAAGAGGGGACGTCTACTGGGCCTTCGTCACGTGAGCCTTCGGACAGTAAGGACAGCCCTCAGGTTACTGCTGAAGAGACTCTTGCCAAAGACAGCAAGAGCCCAGAGCACGGCTTTGTGGGAGAGTCGTACCGCAGCAGCGACCCTCTGGACGTCCTGCTGAAGGCGATGGAGCCTGACTTCAGCACGCTGACTGAGAGGAAAAGCCCCTCGCAAGCCATGGCCATCAATAAACCACCTGCTGCTCTCCATCCTCCGCTCAGAGGGGGAGTAACGCCTCTCCCTGCAGTCAACATAGGTCTCCAAACTCAGCCCCCCCACCTGCAGACCTATTACATTGACAAACAGGGGAATGTCATTGGCATTGCAGCAGCTCTGCAGGGAAATTTGCAGACATCCCAGCAAGGTGCACCGCAGTTTGTGCCGGTTGTATCAAATTCAGAAAAGCCCAACTTGCACATGAACTTTAGCACCAGACCACCAGCACCAATGGGCACCAACGCTTTGCCCCAAAGCCAACCCCCAGTAGCACAAACATGCCAGTCTATTCCTGCCAATGTTCCTAGCACCATTCAGGTTCCCGTAACACCGGGCAGCAACCAAATGCAAATGACCACTGTCATGAACTTCGGTGCTGAGCAGGTCTCCAAGGACCAAAAACTTAAAAAGCCCGGAAAGTATGTGTGTGAGTACTGCAACCGGGCGTGTGCAAAACCCAGCGTGCTGCTCAAACACATCAGGTCTCACACAGGAGAACGGCCATATCCCTGCATCACCTGTGGCTTCTCCTTCAAAACCAAGAGCAACTTATACAAGCACAAGAAATCCCACGCTCATGCTATAAAGCTGGGGCTCATGGCGCGTTCTGAATCTGGGGGTGGATCGTTGTCTCAAGAATCTGACAAAGCTACCGGTACACACTCAGAGGCAGAGGAGAGTGCTGACAGTGATGAAGAAGGTAGCACTGCAGACCTGGATCCAGACTCCAACCAGAACTGCACCGCTGCTTCCTCCGAAAACAGTTTGCAGGGTGCAGGCATAACGCCCGTAGAGCTGAGGCCATCCGTAAGATCCTCCCCAAGTCGGAGGGCCCACGAACCTAAAGTGACAGCGGCACTTCCAAAAGTTGTTGTGTATCCGGTTAATGTGTCGCCTCTGAGGGCAGATAGTCCAAGAGTTACAGGTGCTGCACCTGAGCAAGCTGCTGCGCAAAGGCAAAGAGAATTTCAGGCTACAAATCTGAGATCAGGCATCCTGTCCTCCCTGAAGGAGGTGGAAGGTACGAATCCCTCACTTGACACTGTAAGCGAAGATGAAGACCAGCAGTGCACATCTCCTCTGTTGGGTGGGCATGCTCAACTTCAGCGGCAGCAAGCAACAGACTTCTCTCAGCAGCAGCAGCCCAAGTGTTTGCTCAGTCCCCGCAGTTTAGGAAGCACGGATTCTGGTTACTTCTCACGCTCTGAAAGCGCCGACCAGGCCATGAGCCCCACGAGTCCCTTTGTGAAGATAACTCCCCCAGTGGACCCTGACATTGGTAAGATCACACTTCCCAGCATCCCTGCTTTGGCTGCAACCGTAATGCATGTTGCAGCCGAGCAAAAAACACGCCCTCCGGAAAGACAAATGCGGCCACCGCTGGAAGCCAGCGCACGCTCCCTGGAAGAACGCATTTCGAAGCTGATATCCGACAATGAAGCAGTGGTGGATAACAAACAGCTGGATAGTGTTAAGCCACGGAGGACCTCTCTGTCCAGAAGAGGCAGCATAGACTCCCCAAAATCGTACATCTTCAAAGACTCATTTCAGTTTGATTTAAAACCGATGGGAAGGCGGTCGAGTTCCAGTTCAGACATCCCAAAGTCCCCATTTACCCCCACAGACAAGTCAAAGCCAGTGTTCCTGCTCTCTGTTCCTTCCCCCTACCCTCCAATGGACTGTCTGCCAATAACACGAAGTAACTCTATGCCCACCACACCTGGACATTCAGCTCCACCAGTCAATGTTGCACCCATCCCCCACCCTCTGAGGGTCTGTCAATCCTTTGATGATAAAATTGGTTCCCTAAATGATGAGGTGTTCTCATCAGCACCACCAACTCCAAACCCTGCCATGCATTCTCGCACTTTGGTCAGACAGGTAGCAGTGGAAGATTTTTCCACGGGCGAAGGCCACGGCCTCCCTTCTGTTCGCTCCATGGATGAGGGCTATCATGGCCCGAGCATCTCCGCTGACCTGATGCAGAGGAGCAAGTCATTTGAACATGGTCAGGACAGAAACAAGAAGCCGCAACAAAACAAAGGCACGATGTACGAGTGTGAAACCTGTCGGAATCGGTACAGAAAGTTGGAGAACTTCGAAACTCATAAGAAATTCTACTGCTCTGAGCTTCGTGCCCCAAAGAACAAGCCAGTGGTCGTTAAAGAAAGTGATCAAGATGTTTTTCATGTCAGTTTACAACACCCAGTAATCCCAAGGTCAATGATCAGCTCAGGGATACTGGATCAACAGACATCAATCAGGAAGAGGCGGAAAATGAAAAGTGTTGGTGATGAGGACGATCAATCTCCAACTGACACCATTCCACCATGCTCAGTTAGTTTTGAGTCTCCAGTAGATCCTACCAACAGGACGTTCTCTCGGCATGCTCTAATAGTAGACGTCCAGCCCAAAAACAATCAGCCAAAGCTACCTCAGATCCAGCTTGTAGCACGAGGAATGAATACAGATTCCAGACTGTCACCCATTAGAGAAACCCAGAACAGCAGCTCAGCGAAAGGAGAGCTACCCAGGCAGGGCAGTGGAACGTCAGTGATTAAACACACCAACTCTCTGACCAGCCACAGCTCGTTTGAGACGGAGTCTGTGGATAGGGTCTCTCCAGCCATAAGTATGAAGAAGGATTCCCTGAATGAACCCAACACAGAAGGAGCAGCAGCTGGCTCTGTCGAGACCTACCACGAAAACATAACCAAATCCACCAGTACCGATTATGGAAACCAAAGAAATGAGCAAAACAATGATAGCAGGCTTGGTGTTAACTCCACTCCTGTCCATCAGTCTCGTCTCGTTCGCCAAAGCAACATCCAAGTCCCTGAGATTTTAGTCACAGAGGATTCAGACAGGGAGCATGAGGCACAGGCTGCTGAGCCACCAGACAAGCCTCCAGATCAGTTCAGCTGGCCTCAGAGAAGCGAGAGCTTATCAAAGTTACCTGCGGAGAAACTTCCCCCAAAGAAGAAAAGGATTCGGTTGGCTCAGATGGATCACTCTTCAGGGGAATCCAGCTTTGAGTCGACCCTCTCGCGTAGCCTCAGCAGGGACAGCAGTCTCTCTCGTTGTTCCAGCATCTCTGCCTCTTTCGACAGAGATGAGCTCTCTCGATCTGAGAGTCCGTCTAGAGCCGAGAGTTTGGGCAAAGTTCCAGATACCCAGAGTTTGTCAGCAGCTTTCAACACCCTTGGTGTGCCTGGAATTATGAGGCGTGCCGCATCTGAGCAGATTACCTGTACACAGCCCTCAGTGGAGATTTCATGTGATTACCGTAGCAAATCCTTTGATTGTGGAAACGTGTCTCCCAGCAGATCTCTGTCACCTGTTGGTCAGCCAAAGACTGGACAGCTCTCCCAGGTACCACTTATCGAGAGGAGGCGTGGGCCACTGGTTCGACAGATGTCTTTAAAGATCGGCCCAGAGAGCCAGCAGCCTGTGCGGAAAACCATCATCCCTTCAGACAAACCTCCCATCACAAACGTCAGCTCTTTTCCACAGAACAGATCCCAGCAGATTCACATATCCAGCAGACGCCCAGTGGCTCAGCCATTCATCCTTCATCCTACAGAGGCACCCCTGCAAAAGAATGAGCAAATGGTGCAAAGTATTAATCTGGGAAGTCCAACTCAGCTGCCACAAGTCCATGGTCTTCCACACCCTTGGCATCAGACATCAAGGGTTAAAATTACCCAGAAGATTCAGCAGCCTCTCAGTCAGATCTCAGTGGGTCGGGAAAGTGTCCAAAACAAGCCACCCATCTTTGAAGAGAAGAAATGTTTTGTTCCCAAATACCAACTCCAGTGCCCTCAGAGATCAAGCCAAACATTTTCTTTCTCTTGTGCGCAGGGAGCTCAGATTGCTTTGCCAATTTTAACTATTCCAATAGCCAATCCCATGCTGAGCATTCCCAAATCATCCGATGTAATCCAGAATGTTTTTGTTGCCAGTCAGCAAGCCTCTGAGGTCAAACCCCAGACTGTTGCCTTGTCAGCCGAGCAGCAGATGAACACGCTCATTCAGAACCAACCAGGACCTATTCCACTGCCACAGATCCTGATCACTCATGACCAGATGCACCCCTCTTCCTCCATGCCCAATAAAAGCAGCCCGTCATCATCTCACAGTGTCGAGAACAACCCCCAGGTTGTGCTGGCAGCAAAGAAAGATGTTCCTCTAAATCATCCAGACCAGGTTCCTTCTTTCTGCATGCAGAAACTGGCCTCAGTAACACTCTGCCCCCAGCAGGAACCCACTGCTTCCAGTAAACGCATGCTGTCCCCTGCCAACAGTCTGGATATCTACATGGAGAAGCACCAGAAACGAGCCAAAGACGAGCACGGGGTGGCCTGTCTAACAGACGGAAGATCACTCAGTTACCTCAATTCAAAGATGTCCGAGGTGACACGACAGAGAAAACTGATGCTTGTTAGGCAGGTTTGCACAACAGAACCGGCGGACAGCCCTATTGAGACTGAAGCTCCGCCTCTGCCTGACGTTAAAACAGACTCTGAGAAGGACTCGGAGACCACAGATGATGTGAAACCCATGTCACCTGATGGTTCTGGACTGGAAAAAGACAAGGGAAGTGTGATTCCAGAGGAGGGTGTTGTCACTGCTACACCAGGGAGTCAGGAGACCTCCATACCCAACACCTCCCTAAAGCCTCAGGAGAAAACTGAGGAGCAGAGGTGGTCACCGGCCAAATCCCTGATCCGACCCGCCAGCTTCCACTCTGGTCAGGGGAAACTGACCACATCTGTGTCTGTGGTGAACACCAAGGACACCCACCGCCTTTCCTTTCCCAGCTTAAAGACCACCACCACCTTCACATGGTGTTTCTTGATGAAGAGGAAGCCTCTTCACATCCGGCAAACTGGTCAGAAGACATCAGCGTATGCTTCCTGGACTGTAAGCCCCAACAATCCCAACCCTCTGGGGCTACCCACCAAGGTGGTGATGTCTCTGTTTGACTCCAAGCAGAGCTCCAAGAAAATCCACTACACCTCTGCCATAAAGACAAGCGGGAAGTCGGACATCCTGTCGTACTCAGGCAAACTGAAGGACATCATGCCCAGGGTGAGTCCCTTTAAAAATATTACTGACTTATCTGACAGATTTAAATTTTATTTAGTAGAAGGCACACTTCTGCAAACAGCGGAGCTAATTTTTCATTTAGCGCTTTAGTGTTTTTGCTAACGTTGAAAATGTTTAGCGCACTAGCTTCCCCTAGTGCGCTAATAAACAATAGTTCAATAAACAAATACATGCAAAAATTAACATAGGAATTGTTTTAAGAGTGTTTTTGTTTTTATTCCTCATGTTCTCCAACCATGATGTGGTGCAACAAATGATGTTTTTTTTCTGTACCAAGAATACATTACTCTTGTTCTACAGTAAACAGTTTAAGATTTACTGATGTCCAGCGTACTTTCTGACCAAAGTGCTACTGTGGTCAGTTAGGCAAAATCAGCAACAGAGTTAGCAAAACTCAACAACAACTATAAAACTGAAAGGTCTAAAGAATCACTTGCTGAAACGCTAACCGTACGGGTAGGTGTGTAACTGAAACATGATGGGTGTTAACATGATTGAAGTTAGTGCCTTACCATAAGCTTCTGTTAAATACTGTATTGGTTGAAGTGCTGTAGCATCAGCTTCTGCTAAATACTATGTTGGTGTAGCTCTTTAGTGTTAGCGGAGCTAATGTTTATGATCAGTGCTTTAGGGTTAGCGTAGCTAACTTTTTAGCTAGTGGTGCCCACCGCTGATTTCATTCAGTTGAATAAATTTATGAATTTACTTTCCCATGCAGGTTCTGGCTTCCCAGAAGTCTGTGTCATCAGAACCCAGAGGTAAACTACAACCAGAACCTCAGACCAGTAACGATTCAGACAAGGAGGTGGTCCCTTTAGCAGAACCACGCCGCGTCAAAATATTTGACGGCGGGTAAGACTTGCTCCATGATTACCTTTGCAGATGTTTTCTTGTTGCTTTCCTGACTTCATGGTTACCCTGTAAACCCACAGGTACAAATCTAACGAGGAGTACGTGTACGTGCGCGGCCGCGGAAGAGGAAAGTACATCTGCGAGGAGTGCGGCATTCGCTGTAAGAAGCCCAGCATGCTACGCAAACACATCCGCACCCACTCGGATGTGCGGCCATACCACTGTGTCCACTGCAACTTCTCCTTTAAGACAAAAGGTAAGAGTCCTCAGTCTGAATACATGACTTCAGATCATTTCAGTTTATTTACATAGCGCCAATTCACAACAAAAGTTTTGAGACACTTTACAAAAAAATTATTTCAGTTCAATCATCCATACATTCCAATTGATCTTAGTTATCAACAGTAACAGTAAGCTCAAATAATTTATTCAAATTAGTTTAAAAAGTTTCAATCTAAGGAAACTCAGCAGAGCATCGAGTCGTTGACTTTACAGCAATCCCTCATACCGAGCATGCATGTAGCGACAGTAGAGAGGAAAACTTCCCTTTAACAGCAGAACCAGGCTCAGTACCAGCAGCCATCTGCAGCGACCGACTGGGGGTTTGAGAAGACAGAGCACAAGAAACAGATGAACTGATGTAGGATTACTTGGTAGCTAAGCAGATTGTCAGAAAATGATATAAAAGACCAATAAAAATGATTTTTATGACAGAAAGAAGCTGTTTGTTCAGTGTGCTATATCCAAGCATGTTAATGGAAAGTTGAGTGGAGGGAAAAATGTGGTAGGAAAAGGTGCACCAGCAACAAGGGTAACCACAGCCAACAGGCTTGTCGAGCAAAATCCAGTGAAGAATTTAGAGACGTTTCACAGAAACGACTGAAGCTGGAGTCAGAACTTCAAGATCCCCCGCACGGAGGCATAGCCAGGATGGGGGCTACGGCTGTCGCATTCCCCATGTAAAGCAACTGCAGAACGACAGCAAACTTCAGAAGGCTCAGTTTTACAAAGTCCTCTTTTTAGACAACCAGAATCCAGGTTCCTACAAGTCCAGTGTGAAGTTGGTGCCATGTCATCTGCTGGTTCTGGTCCACTGGGTTCTATCAGGTCCAAAGAGAGACAGTTTTAGCCATTAAGTTCTGGAGCTTAAACTTATGTTAAAGCTGTCAGTGGATTTCACAGATATATTGGTTATTAAAAGAAATAATACGATGAAATAAAATCTAAGTTTGTTGTTGGTACAAACTCTTCAGACGTGAATCCGATTGGACTCAACCTCCGTCCGTCCAATCAGAGAGCTGAAATGTGCAGCAGGAGCAGCGCACGGTCGTCACCTCGTCAGCTGCACATTTACTTTAACGGAGCGACTCCAGCTCTTCCCGACTGTTTCAGGCTGTAAAATGAAAGATGTGCTTCCATCGTCTCCAGCTATGATTCAGCGGTCTTGATCAAACTTCCCACGCGGCGCTGCAGAGCAGAACTCAGAGTCAGCAACCCACGTTCCTTTAAAAACGTCTTCATCAGTTCCTCAGCTTTCCCAAACAGCGTGCCTCGTTATGTAAGCTGCTCCTGTACTCCAGCTCTTCCCGCCTGTAACATCTCACTGACTCTGTTTGCAGGGAACCTGACCAAGCACATGAAGTCCAAGGCGCACAGTAAGAAGTGCATGGAGATGGGGGTGCCAGCCGGGGTGGTGGAGGACCAGGATGCAGAGGACTCTGGTACGAAGCTCCACTGGATCTGATTTAATGTTGAAACACCATGACTGGCTTCTTGAGCAGAAAGTTGTGCAGGAATGAGAGGAGGCTGGTGTTATGTGTTGCTATGTGGATCAATAGTTTTGCCTCAGTCTAATTAGAAACTCTAAAAGCAGCTTCTTCCTCTGGTAACTTGGAGGCCATGTGGGCGGCAGGCACAGCGTTCAGAAAGAGGAAATTGCTGCGTCTAAATTTAGAAAAGGAGAGCGAGCCGTAAGCTGCCTGAGTTTGTTTTTCCTCCTCTGCCTGTAATGGAGCTGAGGGGCGGTTGGGTTGAGGGAGCAGAGCGGCACCAAACGTCCCACAGGTCACCGATTTACTGGTTTATTTAGGCTGAGACGGAGTTAAACGGGCTCTACCGCAGCACCGGTCATAAAGTCAGATAAGAAAGATGCTGCTGAGTCACTAGTTACTATGGTGATTTCCACCTTTTCCTGGGAAGCTGGAGCCCCAACAGCATTGCTCTGTGGAAAGAGTCTAAACCTTTTCTTTAGTCAGATTACCGTTGTTTAGGCTGTTTTCCCTCCTGATAGTCCGCTAGACTCGCTTCGATCGGGACCAAAGCTGCAGCATGTCCTCCATGTCCAGCTGCTGCGGTTCTTCCTCTCTGCTCCGAGTCAAACCAACCAAACCCTTTCAGCAGCCTGTTCCCCTCCTCGCCTGTGGGGGCGCTGCACCAAGAACCGCTGAAGGAAACGACATGAAAACCTCTGAAGACGCTGAGCGCAGCTTCCTTCTTCACCAAACGTCAACAACATGGAGCGGCGTCAGGTTTCAGCGACTGGAGGATTTCTCTTCTGTCTCTGGCTGAAGACCACGAGCCATTTCTCCCGCTAGCGCTAGGCTAGCTAGCGTTTGTTTTGGTTGTGTTTACCCAGAATGCCTTGCGCTGTAGTCCACTTCCTGCTTCTGGAGCGGTCTGCGGTCCGCTTGGCGTTCACATCTGCATCCGAACCGAACCAGAGTTCACTTCAACCGGACCGAGACCGAGGTTTGGAGGCGGACCAGAGTTCACCTCCCCAACCGGACCGGACTTTCTAGGTAGATGGACTGGAGCTGGATTATAACGGACTAAGCAGGGCTGCTGGGAATGAACTGCAAAATGTGATAGTTCTTCTCAGTGGTTTTGGTGCATTTCTTAAAACTGTTACTACAGATTGTAGTTGATACTTGGGAGAGCATCTCTCTTGCTCAGAATGGATGGTTCATTCCTCAAAAGCAAGTATTCATGCCGATCAAAGTGTTAATGTCATCAACATTGATGATGAGAAGTCCTGACACCATGTTTATGCATATAGTCAAATGTTTTTGTCATGTTTTCATTATGAGGCTTCAGTCTGGAAATGTTTTCTTGTGTAAAAGAGTCAGATCTTGGTGACACAATTAGCACCACTATTGTAAGTCTACAGTTTCAGTCAGTGAGGTAAATGCGTACCAGACACTGAATACATGTTTCACATTTTGACTGCATAGATGCGAGAGAAGTGATAAATGTCCAAAAGGAATGAGGAATGCTGCTATGATGCACAAAGGACTGAATGTTGTGGAGCTTGAAGTAACAGTTATTGTGATCAGATGCACACAGATCCTGTGTGAAGCTCCTGAACACCTCGCAGGCGTCGCCTCATTTATTAGCCTGGTAACAATCATTACTGCAGAGCGGGGGGGTCATAGTCCTACAGAGCTGCTACCCTGCAGCCTTTAGATGCAACGCTGCATCAGCGGCCTGGATGCATCTAAAAGCTGCAGGACTAGAGTTTCATGGTTTTACCATAAAAAACTAAATTATCTCCAGTGATCAGACATTCTGCCTCCGTCGGGACTGAAGTTGGGATTGGACTTTACTCATGAGGATTTTTCTGCTTCAGGTGACCGCAGTCACGTGAGCAGCACCGACCGTCAGGACTCGGACGGCGACGACTCAGACGGGCCCGACGACGAGGAGAACGACGATGAGGAGGAGGAGGACAGTCAGGCGGAGTCGGGCCTGTCCACCAACCCCTCGGTGTCCGCCAGCCCGCAGCACGTCTCCTCCAAGGAGGCCGACATTCCTCCCAGCGCGCTCCTCGCTCAGATGTCCATCAGCTCCGTGTCCCTCCCCCTGAACCCTCCCGAGTCCTCCGCCTCAGACTCCGTCCCCGTGACGAGTCCCGCGTCCCGCTGCAGTCCAGCCCCTCTCCCCGCCTCTCCTCCACCCATCACCACCACCTCCGACTGCTACACCTCTGACCCAGAGTCGGTGCACATGATGAGCCCCGTGTCCCCCTGCAGGCAGATGTCCATCGACTACCCAGACTTTGACGGTCCTGTTAGTCCCCCGGCGCCAAGCAGGGGCGCCAAACTGGTTCAGGTGAGATGCCCGTTCTTCCTCCTTCCTTTCTTTTCCTCTCCCCTCCTGTGACTCCTGCATGCGAGGCGCCTCCACAGAGCAGCTCGGAGTCCTCCACCAGGTGATCGAACTCTCCACCACAGCGATCTATATGCCGCGGTTGCCTACTTCCTGCTCCGGTTTGAGGCCTGTCACTGATCTGATTAATGATTGACGGGCACCGGTAGCTGAGCAGCTGACGCCAGTAACTGAGAAGGAAACTACTCACTTGCGTTAGCATTGGGTATGCTAACAACTAGCATTGCTAGGCTGGTCACCCGTGACTTGTACATTGTTTTTTAAAGAAAACTTTATCAATAAAAATGGTTGGCAATAGGGCTGCACAGTATATCGCCAATACATCATCATGGCAGTATCATGCAGCCCTAGTTGGCATACAGTATCTGTATTAGATGTATTGACGTGTTCTGTCGACAGTTTACTGTAATCCAGCGAGACACCAAGTATAAACATACTGTATCACACAGAGCTGAAGTTGGCTTCTGATTTGGAAAAGGGTTCCACCTAAATTTTCACGACCTTGAGCATCTTTAATTTGCTCTTGTTTAAAAACTTCATTGCTCAGACTCTTCAAACATGGACTAGATTATTCTACACTAATAGCAGAATATTTAAAACCTAGTTTGTGATTTGTGAAACCATTATTTGATTTGTGAACGTACTAAAATGCTCCTTTAACTTTCATGGATCCATTTAGTGGATGTGGCTATCCAAGATGTTAAATTTGGTGTTTTTATTAATGACAACCATATTAACTGTGGTATAAATTATATATTTTCTTATTAGCCAAAAATTACTTATATGTCAAAACCAGCCCAAATTTCATACACTGGAAGAATGAGTTGAATTAGTTTTGAGTACTTATTTTTTCATGAAGTCTAAAATTGCATTTAAGTTGACCTCCATTTTGAAAACAACTGTATTTTAATTTATTTCCCTGAATATTATTTTGGATATACAATATGCCCGCAAAGTGTTTTTTTTTTGCTTTTTTTTTTTTTTTGTAAGTCTGTAGTTTGAACAGTTTGAACATTTAGTGTTTACTTTATGGTACATATTTTGTTGTTGATTGTAAAATGTTTATGTTTATTTAAGAAAGGTGTATTGAATCAAAAGCCAACTTCAGCAGGTGACCAGCCTAGGCTTGCTAGTTATTAGCTTATCTAACGCTAACGCAAGCCAATCGGTGTTAATGGCCAGCAGAGAACATTTCCAGGAATAAAGGACTGATGTCTCAGCAGGATCCAGAGAAACTCATCCATGTGTTCATCTTTAGTCGCATTAATTACTGCAACAGCGTCTTCACAGGTCTGCCTAAAGAGTCAACCAGACAGCTGCAGCTGGTCCAGAACGCTGCTGCTGGTGTTCCCACTAAGACCAGGAAGATAGAGCCCATCACCCCAGTTCTGAAGTCCTTCCACTGGCTCCCTGGAGTTCAGAGAACAGACTTTAAAATACTTCTGGTAGTTTATGAATCACTGAACGGCTTAAAGACCTGTTGTTGTTGTATCAACCTTCCAGACCAGTCAGGTCTTCTGGTTCTGGTCTGCTCTGCATCCCCAGAACCAGAACCAAACATGGAGAAGCAGATTTCAGCTTCTATGGTCCACTAATCTGGAACAAACTTCCAGAAAACTGCAAAACAGCCGAAACACTGAGTTCCTTTAAATCAAAGCTAAAAACCCACCTGGTTGGAGCTGCTTTGATCAGCAGTAACTGGAGCACTGATCAATATATTTGACGTGTATTGATGTTTTTAATGATGGCTCTTGACAAAATATGACAAAAATTGACAATATGTTACTGGTTTCACAACCAGTGACTGATGTGTTTCTGATGTTTTCATGATGTGAAGCACTTTGAACTGCCTTGTTGCTGAAATGTTCTGTATGAATGAACTTGACTTTGACTAGAGGAAGAAGGCAGTCTAGTGGGTGACCAGCCTCGGCATGCTAGCCCCTCCAATGCTAACGCTAGCATATTTATGCTAGTAAACAGCAGAGGAAGTAGGCGACCCAGTGGGTGACCAGCATGCTAGTTGTTAGCATATCCAAGGCTAACATAAGAGAGTAGCCTCCTTCTGTTTGGGCTGGGTACCGGCGTCAGCCTGTCAGTGATCAGGTCATAGCCGGCTTCAGAGTGGATGCAGCCTCCTAAGAGAGGAAGCTGCCACCGCCGGGTGGACAGCAGTCTTAATTTTGGCGCTGATACCACGTCCTAGATCCGAAGACCATGGACCCTGAACAGCACAGCTAACCTCGGTTCTGTCTTTGCACAGGACCCCGGACCTCCTCCTGCGCCAGGGAGCAGTGAGTCCGGCACACCGGTGGACCGCAGCACTCAGACCTCCTACATGCCTCAAATCCTTCCACAGCTCCCCCTGCAGGGGGCGCCCCAGGCTGCAGGAGCGGAGACGCACCTGTTCAGCCACCTGCCGCTTCACTCCCAGCAGCCCACCCGGTCCCCCTGCAGCATGGTGCCGGTGGGGGGGATCCAGCTGGTTCCGGCTGGCGTGACCGCCTTCCTCCCGTTCCAGACCGCTCCCGTCCAGCTGACCATCCCGGCTGTGGGGGTCATCCACCGAAACCCGAGCCCGCTACCGCCGCCGACCTCCCCTCCCCACCCGGAGGGCCAGCAGCCCCCGATCAGCAGCGTGGTGCCGTGCTTCCCGCTGGGCCAGGTGGCGGGTCTGCAGGCGCCGACCATTCAGGGCCTGGAGACCCTCAGCCTGATGGGGCTGACCGGCACCCAGCTGCTGCCCCCGCAAGGCCTGACGCTCAACGCCGCGCTGGGCCTGCAGGTGCTGACCCCCAGCCCGGCCCCCCCGAGCGGCACCCAGAGCCAGGTGCCGGGCCTGCAGATAGTGAACATCGCGCTGCCGGCCATCATTCCCTCCGCCCTCAGCCCTCTGTCCGCCCTCAGCGCCGACGCCCAGGGCGCGCAGCCGCCACGGACCGAGCTTGCCGTCGGTTCTGCTCCCGGCTGCGCGCCGGCATCGACGCCGGAGCCGACGGCGGGCGGACGGCTGAGCCCCGGAGGCGAGGCGGGGCCCACGCAGACTGTGGAGAGAGACGAAGGGAAGACCCCCCCCCCAGCAGCATCCAGCAGCAGCTCCGCGGCGCCAGGCGGGCGGCGCCGACGGGCCCACAGAACCCGCGGCGGGACCGGCGGCGAGCAGCCGGCAGAAGCTGATGGATGAATACAACGAGGCGTCGAGCGACGACGAAGACAGACTGGTCATCGCCACCTGAGCCCCCCCCCCCCCAACGCCGCCTCTTCTTCTTCTGTTTTTGTAACTCGTCACTTTTCAGCACTGAAAACTCGGGAGCCGCGGCTCTCCTTCCAGAGCACAGATGCTGGTGTTGTTACGTGCAATCATTTCCTCTGGTGACCAACGTTTGTTTTTGTACATGCTGTAAAGACGATCGTGCCTTTTTGGAGTTTCATGTAAATAATCCACTTGTTGTTTGTGTTTATTTCAGATTTATTTTGGAAAATTTGACCCGCAAACCAACAGACTTAATAATGTTTGAGTACGTCTCTGTTGATTATGAGGCAAAAATGTTTCTGTGTACAGATGTTGTGTTCGGCTATTTATTAAAAATCCATTTAGTGCACATTTTGATCCATAAGTCTATAGGTATGTGCATTATGGTAGCTTTACATTGCTGTATGAATATTCTTAACTGTATCAGTAAATATTTGTTTATGAAGCTTTTTGACATCTTGCTGCATCTTTTAGATGAAACGGAGCCAAACGGATCAGATAAACCCAGCTGCCTGCTCAACTTCAGCTATTGTTTAACTCTTTATTTAAATGTTCATTTAAAAGGCAAATCAATAAAATCATATGTTCAGATTCATATAGAAGTACATACAGCTGTGAAAAAGTATTGACACCCTTCTTAAATGAGTTTAGCCACATTCTTTGATTCAGTTTCTTCAGCCACACAGAGGCCTGACAACTGTGGAGAGCGTTTCATTCAAAACTGAATAAATACTGCTCACACACTTTCTGTCAACTAAAACAAATATTTAAAACAGAAATCTTGACCTTATTTATTTTTTATGTATTTGTTATTCATTCATTTCATAATATTTTATTTTGGAAAGTGACTACGTATTTCATGGACTTTTATTTTGTGGCTCTGTTTCATAAAACGGATTTCATGAAAGTCTATGAAATACGTAAAGTCGCTTTATAAAAGTGTGACAAAATAAAACACCATTATGAAATTAATAAATACATTTAAAAAAAATTTAATACATAAAAATAAACAAGGTAATGTCTCTTTTAAATAGTTTGTTTTATTTCATGGGGATATTTATTTATTTCATAGAATATTAATTTAACAGTATTTATTTATTCAATTTTGAATAAAACAGTTCTCCATAGTTATGACTGGACTCAAGAAATAACCCTAACAGAACCTGTCTGACGGCAGGAAGTAGGCTTGAAGATCTCAAATAGCTGCACAGCTTGTCCTGATCTAAAGAAATTCAAGAACAGACGAGGAGCTAGTCTAGAAAAGCTTCCAGAACCATCTCCAAGGTTCTGGTTCTCCAGAGAACCTCAGCAGAACCAGGATCCACACCTGGACCATGGAGAACCTTCCAGGAGAGGCTGACCCAGCAGAATTACTCCAGGAGGTCCAGAAGAACATCTGAAACTCTGCGGGCCTCGCTGCCTTTGTTAAGGTCAGAGGTCAGGATCCAGCAATGGGAGAACGAGAAAATGGCCTCCATGGCAGAGTTGCAAGACCAGAACCACTGCTGACTCAGAAGAACACAAAGACCCGTCTCACATTTACCAGAAAACATCTGGATGATCACAAAGAGCTGCGTTTCAGAACCAGAACATCATACCAGCAGTAAGACATGGTGGTGGCGGTGTGATGCTCTGGGACTGCTTTGCAGATGGTGTGCCCATCAGTTTGGGTTCTGCAGAAGGACAACAATCCACAGAACAGGAAGTCCAGCTCTGGATGGATAAAAAACACTAAGGTTTTGGAGTGGCCTAGTCAAAGTCTGGCATTAAATCGAATCAAGATGATGCAGTGTTTCCTTCAACAGGTCGTTCATGCTGGAAAACTGTCCGATGTCTGATTTAAAACAATTCTGAGGGTCAAAGTCACAGAGACAGAAAAGACTCTTGATCAATACAAGTCAGTTGCTGCTAAGGGATTGATTACTTTTTTACGGTGCGTTTGGATCGCTTTCTTTCCTCTTACCAAGTTGAATCAGACTTTAAAAAACAGCTTTTTGTATTTCTTCAGCTAATTTTGGTTTGAAACATTTAAGTGACTAACAAGCAGAACCAGGAGATATCCATAAGGGGGTGAATACTTTTTCGCAGCTCTACATGTTAAAATGTAAAAATGATTCTAAATCATAACTGGTGCAACAGTACTGAGACATTTTCAGTGAAAATGGGTTTAACGTTTAAATAGAAAGAAACCCCTACTGTGATGCATGGCGGTAGCAGCATCATGCTGTGGGGATGTTTTCCTGCAGCAGGAACTGGGCGTCTCGTCTGAGAGGGTAAGAGAGAAAACCTGGTCCGGAACGTTCTGGGGCTCAAAGCGAGGCGACAATTCATCTTCCAACCCAAGAAGAGCTGAGGGTCACGTTTCTCCCAGAGGTGCTTCGACAAAATATCCGCCTGTGGGTGTGAATACTTATGAAGGACTATATGGAAAAGTTTCTGGTAAGAAATGGACTCAGCTTTGTAAAAAAGCTGCTTTTTATCTGATCACTAGGTGGCGCTGTGCGTGACTTGAGAAAAATACTCAAATCCATCTTGAGTGAGGAAAAGAGAAGGGGTGTAAATACTTTCTGGTACTATTTACATGAGATGTCACTTCTAAAGGTTTAAAAACTTTAATTGTTAAGTTTTATTGCACTTTTTAACAGTTTCCAGTGCTCTCTCATGAAGGCGATTACAGGATGAGGAGAGCTGAGACGCAGAGAGTTTGGACATCTGGAGCTCCGGCGGCCCCGGTGCCGGAGCTCCGGCGGCCCCGGTGCCGGAGCTCCGGCGGCCCCGGTGCCGGAGCTCCGGCGGCCCGGCCGGAGGCCCCGGTGCCGGAGCTCCGGCGGCCCGGCCGGAGGCCGCGGTGCCGGAGCTCCAGATGTAGATCTGAGATATCTGAGTTAAGAAATTGCGCGTAAGCGCCCCTTGTGCTGCCTCTGAGCTGTCCAAACAGTGGCCTGCAGAAATGTTGTCAGAAAATTTGACGATGCAGAAGGAGCTGAGCAGACGGGATATGAGGAGAACTTGGTGACGTTGAAGACTGCCAAGAATTTCCCGTTTATTCTCTTCCGACACTCATTTCACTTAAAAACAGCTTCAAAGAGCTGAAGGTGCTGCTGTCAACCCGTGAACCAGCTGAAAACGGAGCGTTTTCGAACATCTTTCTTCAGTTTTTTAAAGTTTGTATGTTTTTGGTTTTGTTTTGGGTTTTTTTTTTTTAATTTCAAAAGGCTACATAAATCTGGGACGTTTTAACTGGACAGAATAATTATTCAACATATCAGTAACATCATTCTGATTGGTCAGAATGTTAATTCAAGATCTCTGAAATAGAAAAGCCATCTAGATTAAAAAAGGTTCAAGATGTAAGGACTCAAAATGGCTGTTCTAAATATCTCTAACTGTCAAGACACGGTTCTGAGCCAGGAAGCCTGGACGGACAGAACTGGTTCTGGAGCTCCAGCCGGTGTGACAGACAGGGTCAGCAGCATGCTGGGTCGGGGTTCCGCTCAGATTTCGGCTCTGTTGCGTCACAGGAACACGGACCATGTGTTTGCAGGTTCTAACCGTGCACGTCCGGGTTCTCTGCGGGTCCAAGAACCCCCGAGTGGCAGCGTGGGCATGCAGTGGGCCACATCCAGGAGCCACACCGCCTCTCGCCCCACAAAATGATGAAGAGTAGAGACCAACAGCATTCTTCATCTTTTGCTCTTGACTAACATTTGTAAAAGTCTGGACGCGGAGGAAGCGCCTCGGGTCTGCGGCTGGTTCTGAAGCTGTTGAATCATTTATTCACACGATCTAAATATCGGAAGCTGAAGGAAATCGGTGAAATTCTGAATATTAAAGATGATTTGTGTCGCTTTTTTCCTCCACAGCAGGTTTCCAGTTCAGCCGCTGCTGGAGTCTCAGTTCGCACATGGTGTTTAGTTTCTGCAGATGACCTCTGACCTCTGCGGGAGCTCCTTCTCAACACGAGGTGACTCATCCATCCTGACCCAGGCTGAAGCAAACCCAACAGAGACCCCTAGAGGACGACTTCTGTCACTGCAGGCGACGACCTGAACAAAGCAGCAGCAGCAGAGCCAGAGTTTAACATGCAGACAGTTTCCAAGCTCCAAAACCACTGAGACATGAAAAAATCACGAAACACATCAAAAATACAGCTTTGATGCTTGTGTTTGTATCTCTTCATCTTTCTGTGAACAATGTCGCGTTCATCCGCTGATGCCCCAGTCATCCTCGCGGCTCCGATCAGTGACTGGCTGCTTCATCTCTGCTCATTAGATGCACAGAAACGGAAATTTCCCGCACATTTCTGCCTGTAAACGCATCAGAGCCTGCTCTCTGCAGCTCTGATAGATTATGTTAAATGTTTGAAGTTTTTTCCCTTTAGCGGCTGCAATAAACAAAGTTGGCCTAAAAGGGTTTTAATCAGTTTTTAGAAAGCAGATCAGAACCAGCAGGTGGAAGCAGAAACCAGCAGAGATCCTCAGGAGCTCAACTCCGTCCAGCTGCTGGTTCCTGATGGAACCTGCTGCATCTCTGCATCACAGTCAAGGAATGTTTTGAATTTCGCAGCAGCTTCAGTTCTGAGCTGGAAACAGAGACGAGGTGGGTTCCTTGTTTTATTCTCCACAAACATGTTTACATTATTTTTACTGTATCTTAGAATTTATGATTTTTAAATCTATTTTTTACAATTTTTACTTCATCTTTTCCTTCAAATTTTATTAAATATATTTATTTAAATGCAATATTTGCAGTTCAAAGTTAAAATGTAGGTTTTTGTTAAATTTTGATTTGTAGGATTTTGTAATCGAGTGTTTTCTGTTAATAATTTCCTTCCTCGGTAAATTTCCGATGTCAAGTTCGGTTTTATTTCTGGCACAACGTCGTGCAGAATCTACGCGCGTCCAAACGGCTCTCCTGGCTTTGCAAGCGTTCCGGTGGCCCAGCGGGTCGGGTGCTGCCTTGTAGCAGGAGGGTTGCTGGTTCCAGTCCCAGTGCATGCATGGCTTCTCTCTGGGTACTCCGGCTGCTGGTAGGTTCATTGTGAGGGTGCTGTGGAGAATGTTTTGCCGCATGCCACCAGTGCAGAGCTTGTTCAGGAATGGCAGCAGATGTAAGCGTTTCTGCACACAAAGTGAGGACGATGAGTTGTTTTCTCAGATGAAGCTCCTTCCAGACGGCTGGACACCGAGAAACAGGACAGTCCAGAGAAGAAACGGCCGACATGGGTGTGTTCCTCTCATCAGAGGGAGGGGGCGCACTCCTAAAACTCACCTTTATACACATAGGCGGGCAGCGAACCATCAACCCAGGAGCAAGTTGCTGTTACTGGAGAATCACAGAACCTCTTGTGATAAAGAGACAGAGTGAAACTCTTCAGAACCTTACCTCACTGAAAACTTCTAAAGTGCTTTTAGAAATTATTTTCTTAAGAAAAGTTGGTTTTTAAATTGTAAAATGTTAAGTTTTCTTTCTAAGAGTCATTTACTGCGTTGAAGCTTCAAAGGTTGAGGGAAGAAGGAGCGACTCTTTAGCTGAGAGCGCCCCCTGCAGGACAGCCAGAATGAAGCCGAGTCCTTTCAAACAAACGGCGTTAAAGCTTCTCCAGAACCATCCCCGCTGTGCTGCTGGTTTCTGAGCAGAACCATTCTGTGACCTGCAGTCTGGGGCGGATGGGGTTTTAGTTCAAACGATCACAGATAACTGGATCATCCAAACTTCAGTGGTTTTGCCCCAGTAAGGATGAAACTGGTCTCCCTGCTGTGGTTCAGCTCTGGTTCTGGAGAACTGCAGCCCTGCAGCCTTTACACCCAGCCCTGCTTTAACCGAATCAAACCAATGACTCTTGATCCAGGTGGTTTGGAGCAAGGCTGCGTGTCAGAGCTGCAGCATTGCAGCTCTGGAGGACTTCAGCTGGAGACTCCTGCTTTACATAACGAAGCACAAAGATGTTATTGTCCAGTTTTAACGCTTTTTAACGCCTTTGTTATCTTAATAATCTCAAAATGAGGTCTGAGGGTCAAATCAGTCCGGTTTCATTTTTACATCCCGTCTCCTGAACCAGAATCCTCGGTTTCTTGGCTCGAAGACCCAGAACCGGCCTCACTGTTCGGTCTGCGCGGGGGGAACGGCGCCGCCTGCTGTGTGAAAGCTGCGGCGCAGCGGTGTGGCACAGGTCGAGTGGAAACCCCGCGGGGACAAACAAACTTCAGAGGGGAGGGGCGGGGAGGGGGGGGAGGAAGAGGCTGCATATAAAGCCGCAGCGCTGCACATGTGGAGCCACAGCAACAGCAGCGAGCCTCCTGCCCAGCTGCGCTCCTCTGAAGGATTAGTTCTGCTCTGATTTCTCTGGAATGGGTTTCAGCGTCTGGATCTCCGTGCTGCCAGTGGCGCTCTGCGCAGGTAACTGACTCCCTCTGAGCATGCTCAGTCAACCCGAGCGGGTCAGGACGTCTGAAGCGGTTCCGACACGCAGAACGCAACCCCTCACACTGTCTCCCTGCTTTCCTTCCAGCTCTGGCTGCGCCAGCTGCAGAGACGCGCTCTGCTCCTGCCGCAGCCGCCGGTCCGCAGCGCCATGTGCGCAACAAACGCTGCTCCTGCGCAACGTTCCTGGACAAAGAATGCGTCTACTTCTGCCACCTGGACATCATCTGGGTCAACACACCTGAGTGAGTGAGAGCCGGTGGTCCTGGGGGGGCTCAGCAGATTCAACGCTGTTTGCGCAAACTCTGCTGCGGCGCTTTGAGCGGAATCTCTTCAGAAAAACTCCAGACTCAGTTTCTCCTCTTGAACTGAATTTTCTGTTATGAGAACATCTCAGCTTCTTAGTGCAACAATAATAAACAAAGTGGATCACGTGATCCGCGGGGGGGGGGGGCTTCAGTTGCTTCTATTTTAACAACTGATTTAAATCTTTTATTTCTTCAAAACATCTGAATTATCGTCTTAATGCGGTCAGACTCTATAAATGAGAGCAAGTCCGGCAGCTACTTCGCTTTAATTTCCTTCCTGTTTCGTTTCTGCTTCCATTTCGTGCTCGTAAATAAACCGTTTCGTGCTGCCAACTTATTTCTCTTCTTTTTCCAAGAACTATGGAAAGAAATTCTGATTAAAATGTTTAAATCTGAAGCATTTTAATGTATCTGGATGTTATCTTATAGAGATATTATAATTTCCTTTTAATGTGGTTCTGATCCAGTGAAATATGACAGATTTTTGGTCTCTAATCAAAATAAAAATAACTAAATAAATTATTTTGGTAGAAAATGATTTTTTCTTAGTTCTTACAAACATGAACAGATGATAGAAATCGACTTTTCTTCATCAGCTCTCTATGTTGGGAACAAAACAACCCAAACAGGTCGGAAATGGAAACGAAACGACCAGCAGCTGTGCGTTCATGCTTCTTTGCGCTATTACGCATGCGCAGGAATCACTTTATGCGCATTTATTTTTTATGATTTAATTTAATATTAATGTCAACTCTTCTCTTCATCCAGGCGCGTGGTCTCCTACGGGCTCGGGAACGCGCCCCGGGCCAAGCGCGACGTCTCGGACTCCATGGCAACCACGCGCGCCCCCAGATGTCGGTGTCTGCGTGGAAACGACAGCAGCTGCGTGAACTTCTGCCTCAGGTGTGTAAAAAACCCCAAACATTCTGCCACCTGCGTGACAGTGGGAGCTGGTTTGTGTGCGTGACGCTGACTGGAATGTGATCTCGTGCTGCGCAGGTCAGACACGGCAGCGGGCGCGCGGATCCGCTCCCCGGGCCACGCGCGGAGAGGAGACACCAGTGGGCCAGACAGGCTCCGCAGGACCCGCCTGCTGCTGGAGAAGTGGGCGGCGAGGCGGCACCACCGGGCGAGGGCGTGGCACGGCGACAGCACCGCATCCTAAACGGAACGCGTCCCTCCCAGTTCAGACTGAAGCACTGGTGGACGCACGGCAGCAGGGCCGAAACCGGAGCTGAGCGGCGCCGGGGGACAGGACGGGCCCCCAAGCTGCTGCTGCGGCCCCTCAGGTGGAAAACACCTGAACCGGAACCGGAACCTGCCAGAGAGCGAAGAGAGCTTCACACCTCAACCTCCAGGGACTGCAGCTCCAGTCTCACGGGAAACATGGAAGAGTCACAAAACTTCAGTATTTACTGGTCAAAGAGTCACTTTTTTGTGCCCCAAAAGAGACGTAATAATAATAATCATCATCATAATTTCATCACATCTTTGAGAAAGCCATGAAAGGAGAACTGCATCCCATTTATGAAATCAGGACTTAGAGAAGAAATGAAGCTGATTTTCATCCTAAAAACTCATCTTTTCTCCTGCTGCTTGCTGGTTTACAGCCTGAATGAAGTTACAAGTTTAGATATGTCAATATTTAAAAACATTTTGTCAGGGAGATAAATGGAAATTTTGACAAATTTTTACATGTTAAACCTGTAAATTTTGTTTGAAAATTTATTCAAAGTATAAAAATTTATGATCCTTCAACTAAATTTTAAATTGTCAGATAATAAAAGCATCTCAGTGAAGCTTAGAGATGAAACGGGACGATGAGGAGAGATGGGATTAACACACATTTAAATCTAAAATGAGCTGGAAACGTCCTGCTGCCGAACGTCTGATCCGCTCCACGTTCTCCATTTTGTGACCGTTTCCTGTTTCCTGAGACTGGAGCCTCGTCGGGTCGTTTACTTGGGAAAATGACTCGGACTAGAAGTCAAAGTGGGACTCTGAAAGAAGCATTTCAAAAGAAACCAGAGGAAGAGGAGCTGAGATGATGATGATGGTGTCAGTGAAGGTGTTCCTGTTTTCCTCGGACTCGACTGAAACCAGAACCGTTGGACTTTTTTCTCTTCACTCCTGTAATTTATGTTCTCCTCTGATTTATTTATTTATTCCTGCGGAGGCCATATTGGTCCGTGTCATGTTTGCCGGGTCCATTTCTGTGAAATGCTGCCGAACTCTAATAAATGTATTTATCACTAAAAGACCGTCTCCATGGTTACTGTCGCACGTTTTCCATCGAGAGACAACCAGGTGTTCATCCAAAGAGGGAAAATCTGAGCTCAGCTTCACTAAATGACCAACTGGGTCCCCAGAAGCTGCTGGGTTTGGTACATTGCTCCTGATCCCGACCCGACCCGACCAAACACGGCTCCCCAAGTCCTTAAAGCTCAGAGTCTTCATGAAAACATGTCAGAAAAAACCTTCAAGCACAATAAACCAATAAAACATCCATAAACAGGACCTCATACAATCAGAAATCAGGACTTTCAAAGAACGAAAACTTTTACACAAACAGAAAATCTCAATAAAAAGTCAAACTGGGAAGTTTTTACACCATAAATGATTCAAAAGCTTCTCTGTTGTTCCTGAGAGATTCAACCCTTGGAGGTCCAACTATGGGGGGCACACTCGTTAAAGGTTTGGGATGTTTTACGTTACATATTCACACAGAAAAATGAACACAACTCTTCTCCATCGGCGTCACAACAGACATCAGTAACGTTCATTGCTCCTCCACATCAGCAGGTTCTGGTCCTCCATCTTCCATCAGGGCAGAGGACCGCTGGAAACCCAAACCTGGTGCTGATGACACTCAGGATAATTAAGACGAATGTAAAACAGCTGCGACACACTTTAACCTGTAATATGGGAGAAACGTCCTGTCCCACTGGCAGGTTACTGCATTTATATCATCAATATTTCATCAATATTAAGGAATCACTGACAGAAAACCAGCTCCTCCATGTGCTGAGCAGTTCCTTCGAAGCTAGCTTCGCCTCATTGCAGGTGTACTCCAGATATTTACAGTAGAAACTGGACCTTGTAAAATACCTCCCAAGTTCAGCAAAAGGAACCTGCAGGTTTCAGGAATGCAAGTCTAAATAATGTACCTGCTACGTTCTGGAAGAGTAAACTGGATATTATGAAAAGTAACCTGCAAGTTTCAGGAAAGTACTGTTTAAGTTCCAGAATAGTAATTTACAAAATGAACTAATTTAATGAACCTGCAAGTTTCAGAAATGCAGCCTTAACATGAAGGCATGCGGCCTGTAACCAGGAAGGAAACCTGGAAGTTCCAGGAATGTTTCCTGCAATACCATAAAAAAATCTGAAGAATTTCGTCCCGTTTGAGGGGCTTGAAAAGTTTGGGAAGAACTGCTGTTGATGATGTTTCTTGTTATGCAACTATTAATCTGCTCATGTTGGTAATGTAGCCGCTGACTCTGTGGTGAAACAAGTCCAGACGTGTTTATTTCACCTCCAGATCAGAGATGAGGGAGAAAAACCAAAGGCGAGAGTTGAAGTTTGTGTTGTTGTGAAGCTCGCTGCTCTTTAATCGGAGCGACATCCAGCTCCGTGTGGTTCCGTCCTGGGCTGACACGCTTCGGTTCCTCCAGGCTGAGCGCAGCAGGTATTTTCTCCAGGTCTCCAGATCCAGGCCATGATGTTCAGCTGCTCACTCCCTCATCACTTTCTCAGGAACTGCAGCAGAACCTCTTGTGTGTCATGTGATCTGCAGCGCTGAGCAACAGCTCCTGAATGCTCGCCGGCCGGCATGTCCGGACGCAGCGCAGATTAACGCACGCCGCCGGATCTTTTTGGCTCTAACGTGGTTTTAAAGGAGCAGCGTGAATCTGTCCCTCCCGGTTAATGACTGTCATACAAGCTGTTTTTGGGCTCGGTTCAAACACCGACACGCCTGCCTGCTTCTTGCAGCCGTCACTCAGCAGGGATCTGCTCCGACTGGCAGCACAAAGATCTCAGGCCCATTTAGCAAACAGAGCTGCGGAGGATTCTGTGCCGCGGGCGTTATCGTGACAACCGCTGCAGCCTGCAGAGCCTAAACATAATACTGAGGTCAGGTTTCCCCTGCAGAGCCGCGGTTTGTTTGCGGAGCAGCTTGAAGACGGGGCTGCTACAGACAATCAAGCCACAAACTCTGTCCTCACAGACAGAAATGTGGCGACGCGTGCAGCAACATAACAGAGCGCAGTAACTCAAACACTTCACTATTTACTTTTCCACCACACTTTAAGAGTTTAAGCTCCATTTAAAAGCAAATGAAAGTAAGCACTGAACGTGCTTCTGCAACGTTGAGATTTCTGTGCGTCACTCCTCAGGTGTAATAGGTGTTCAAATGATTTAACCCACCTCGGATGAACAACAACAACGCTGCAGTTCGTTCTGCAGAAGCAGTGAGTGAAAAACTGAGGGCATCTTCACTGCTTCCACACAAACTGAGATGAGACGGCAGCCAGCTGCTGACCACTTCTGGGACAGCAGGAGTCTCTGCCTGATCCCAGGGTGGAAAGACATCAGCACTGACCCCTCTCGGGATCAGAAGGTCACTTCTACACGAAGTTCAGAGAAAATACAAAACCCCAAGAGCTCCACCTGACAGCCTCAGTTAGCAGGTTGGAGGCGCAAAGTGCTGTTATTCAGAACCGTCTCCTGTCTGAGCGTATGCCGAACATGAAATGAAGCTGATTTTGTAGAAGATCTTTGAAATTTGCATCACCTTAGATGCGCTCCTGTTTATTGGAATCGAGGGTGAGGAATTCCCAGAGTCCCGCTGCATCTGGAGAGGCTATGCTTCAATGTTCTGAACTCCCACAAGTTGTAACGATATTTATTAGCAAAACTGATCAGAAAGTAGGACAAGCTTTGACTCTCAGGCCCCGTTTTTTGTTTTTGTTTTTTTGCGATGCAGCCGCTCGGTTACACGTCTCCAGCGATCGGAATCTCTCACACGGCACTTTGTGAAACCAGGTCTCAGAGTGGAACTTGTCGGGAACACCCCAGAGGTGTGAAGAACTCCACAGGCGTGAAAGCACACATGCAAAGACTGCCTGGCTGCAGGATTTGCTCAACACATGCATGGAACCAAAACGGTGGCGGATGGCGTTGTCCTGTTTGCTACTTGACCTGTTCGGTTTAACACAGCTTCTGAGAGGAATATGAAGACTTGGTTCATTGGAGACAGGTTTTCTAAATGAGGTGGAAGCTAAGGGTCAAAAGTGCATGCACATTTTTACCACATGCTAAAATCACAGTGCCATCTGGTGGCTTGGCATGACAGCTACAGCGGACTCCAAACAGAGCCGTCTGAATGTGGAACTTTTTCCCAATCAACACCCGAAAATACCAGCAGTCTCCAGACAGCGGTCTCATGTAAACGTAGCCTCAGATTCAAGCCCCCACCATGCTGAGGTGAGTATTTCTTCATCAGCGCAGACCAAGTGACTGCTTAGCTTTGCATGAGATTATGGAACCTTAATACTGGGTGACTGCTGCAACATTTGAGTTGCATCAATTCTGTAGCTGTGGTGAAAATGTTTGGCATGCATGTCTGAGCTGCGGCGCTAATCTTGCTGAAGTTTTTGATGTGACTGGCTGTTGATGAAAATATGGCAGTTTCACTCTGGCAGTTTGTCTTGCTTCGCAATTGCAACGAAAGGCAGATATGCAACGTAGAGACGGTGTATAATGCTCAGCAGGTTCCAGGTAAATGAAGTAGTACTACCTCCCTACCAGGCCGTTTCCAGGGCAACATTTCCACCCAGGTGTTTTGTTTAATGCAGTAGAAACCCAGGAGGATAATAACAGCCCTGGAAAACTCTGATGGTTCCCTGAACCACTCAATATTGTTGAGGCCTGGATTATTGGTTGAACTCTGAACTATGCAGGTTCTGGTACCAGGAGTCATTGCAACTGAAGGTGTTTAGGTGAGAAATAACATCCAGCAGATTTTTTTCAGCGTCAGTGGAAACTCAGGTCACTGCAGCGCTTTCTCTGCCTTCTTGTTAAACCCTTGGTATACACAGACCCGTTAACAGCCCCCTGCCTGGATCTGTGGTCCCGAACCGCGGTCCTCAGGCCCCATCATCTTAATGTTTTACCCTGCTGCAGCTCACAGGACTTAAATCAGTTCAGAAATACTTTATTGATCCCAAAGGGAAATTAAATATTGATATAACTCATTTTATCCAAGTTTCTTCAAAGATTTATTGCAGATGCTGATGGCTGTGACCAGGGAAGATCTTCTGTAGCAGTCTGT
Organism: Anableps anableps; assembly: GCA_014839685.1. Classification (NCBI taxonomy): domain Eukaryota; kingdom Metazoa; phylum Chordata; class Actinopteri; order Cyprinodontiformes; family Anablepidae; genus Anableps; species Anableps anableps. The sequence continues at coordinate 34,242,165 of CM026079.1, forward strand.
ATTACTGCAGATCTGATGAAGCCTCTGACTGAAGTCACTTTGTTGCTGCATAGCGGTATGATAAAGAGGAGGATGCTCAGGGTTATCCATTATGTTCTTCATTTTATGAAGAATCCTTCTTTGCACGCTGATCTCCAGAGGGTCCAGAGCATCCAGCGTGTAAGCTAACGATCTCCCGTTGCCCATTATGATCCATGGAAGAGTTTGAACTTCTCTGCTCTGGATCCACGGCGCCTCCTTTGCAGCTCATCTGGGATTTGTGGCCTCGGCTGAGGGAATTATTTGAGCTTTTCTGATGTTAATCAGCTGCTTCTGCTTGTTCCCTCGTTGCTATGGTTACGCATCATAACAAATTTCCAATAGTAGAAAAATATCAGCAGAAAATCCTTCCAGCTGCACAGCATCCAAAATCAGAGAGAACAGAAGAAAAAGTAATGTTTCTAGCAGAAACAGAGGAAGTAAAATAACATGTTACTCCAACATGATGCCTGAATGATCTCCTTACAAAGTCTACAGAAGCCTCAACATGATGCATCCATTGGAATCTGCAGGATCATGGTCCTCAGGGTGGGGGCCACATATCCGGACCAAAGTAGAGACGTTTGGCCATAATGGACAGAACCTTCACACCAGCTGATGAGCACAGTGGGGAAGGCTGATGACTGGGCCTTGTCCTGTAGCTGAAGGTACCAACCACCTTGCTGAGTCACTGAGAGGACCTCGAACTCCTGTATCCTGGGGTTAAACGGATGTTCCTGCCAGAGCCCCGACTGGTCCAGATGTTCCTACCAGAGCCCCGACTGGTCCAGATGTTCCTGCCAGAGACCTCTGCTACCAGTTCTAGTCCGTGAGGCAGACGCCCCGTCTACTTTCTAGACCAGGCTGAAAGCTTCCTCTCTGATGAAGCTGATAGTCAGACTGGCTGAGGTCACCCTGAACTGGTTCTGGAGCTCTGCTGCCAGAGGCTGCTGGAGGACAAGCTGACCATTTCTCCTCACTTTCTTCTCCTACTGCTCTCTAATTTGCATTATTTGCTGTTATTTCAACTGTTAACTTTGTTTTCTCAGTTATTTTTCTCTCCATAGAAGGTGCACCTGGTCTGGGTTCTGCTTGGCTGTGATGCCTTCCTGGAGGAGCGCATCAGCTGAGATGATGCTGCCATCAGCTAATCGTTCTCCTGCTCCTGCTGTTAACTTTTTACTTCTCTCTAACATAGAAAGTACTCCTGGGTCAGCTCTTCTATGTTTCTTCTTGTGTCTCTGCTCCGTCTTCTCAAGCCTCCAGTCGTTCGTGGCAGATGGCCGCTGGTCCAGGTTCTGGTTCTGCTGGAGGTTTCTTCCCGTTAAAGGGGAGTTTTTCCTCTCCAGTGTTGCTGCATGCATGCTCGGAATGACGGATTGCTGGAAAGTCAACGACACAACGCCGTGCAGTCGCCCCCTGCTGGTCAGGAGGACTGAATGCTGCAGGTCGATGACTCGACGCTTTGCTGGGTTTATTTAGAAACTTTTTGAACTCCTTTGAATAACTAACTGAGCTTAATGCACTGATCGATAACCAGGATCAACTGGAATGAAGGAATGATTGAACTGAAATGATGTTTTTAGTAAAACTCCTCGAGACAACGTTTGTTGTGACCTGGCATTATAGAAATGAACTGAGTCCCTCTGGCTGCCAGATGATAAGATGGAGTCCTGAGGAGCGTCTGACTCTCATTTTCCCTCTAAAATGAGGCGACAATGAAAAATAAATAGTATTTCCGCCTGATTTCCTGAAACCTTAAGCTGCTGCAGTTTGTTATCTCCAGAGCGGCTGCAGGCTTCAGTCGACTCCATGTCAGGGTTGGACTGCAGCTTCTGCTCCTGCACTCACTCACAGCTTAACGACACAATGATTCTCTCTGCCCTGCAGCGCTGAGCAGATAATTCCCCAGAGACAGGAGCTTCTGGCACAACTCATTAGTCTATTGAATAAAGTGAGCGCTAACATAATAGCTCATTACACAGTGAGGAATCTCCTCGACTCGCCAGGAATTCCTCGGCTCAGGGGCCAAACAATAGCACTCTGTGAGAGGAACGTCTGGGCGGGGTCCGCCGGCCTCGGACTCTGACGTCCAACCAACGCCTGGCTCTCCCTCCGCACGCCCTGTTTTTCCGACCAGCACTCCCAGGTGTGCCGAAGCATCTCACGAAAGCCAGCTTCAGCCCTGCGGAGGACTGGTTCAGAGTCCGGACGCGGCTGAAAGTCCGGTCCGAACCAGCTGGCTGGAACCGGCCCTGCAGGTGAAGTTCTGATTTGTCATCACGTTCCGCCAGATTACGCTAATCTGTGCAGGTGTCTGTCACCATTGCCCCCCAACAGAACCACAAAAACCAAAAAGCCTCACAGGAAAATCCCAGAGATATTCAGAAAATGCAGCGTCCTGACAGGCGCGCGTTCCGGGTCGGGAATGTTCAGAATGAGAGGAATGATCCCTGGAGCCTCAGAAAGGAACATGAACTCATGCAGGGATGGTGAAAGCCTGCAGGTGTCTAACACACCTCCCTGAGCGCCGCCGGACCTCCGTCAACCAGGAGCGAAAACTTTAACGAAGAACTTCACAGTCAAATTATTATGATCTGCTTCCCAGAACCGAAGCAAGGTTTGGGTCCAGCTCTTGTTGTCTCCGTTTTCCCTAAAGAAGGAACGTCTTAAAACGATCCACGGATCTCCGGCGGTTTCCCCGAACAACGCGGAAGCTGCTGAGCAGCAGCCTGTTCCTGATCGGAAGGTGAAAACGTGGCTCCTGCAGACTGGAGGAGCATCAGCAGCAACCGAACTGACCTCAGGTCCAGAGGCTTCACCTGCTGCCACTTCGAAACAGGAAATAAAGACACTGCTGTTGCAGCAAGAGACCCGAGACCGTTGAAGGCGCAGCTGAAGGTTTATGGGGAAACATGATGGGGCCGACATCATGTTCTGAAGATGAACTGGAACTCACCCAGAAACACTAAATCACTTATCCTCAGAGTCCAGTCTGCAGCCTGGGCCTCGGGTCTGTGGCGGGTCTCCAGCGACCTCCAGCCTGAAGTCCCCCTGGCAGGGGGCGCTCCACCCTGCTTCCGTCTGTGGTGCTGAAGATGGAGGACGACCCCCAACGTCCCCCGGAAATCAGCAGTCGAATGGCGGGACCTCGGCGCAGCTTGCTACGGAAGTGGAACCACATATTTGTAGAAAAGCGAGCCTGTTCGAGCGCCAGGAAACTCCTTCAGGCCTGTGCACCTCTGTGGGTGTTTGCCAGTCAGACGTAACGCAGTACAAATACTTTCTTTCTTTATCTGTACTTTACTGCAGTATTTATTTTTCTGACAACTTCTTAACCTTTCCTCCCAACATTTGAACTCAGACATCTCCTCCTCACACTCTGGATGTGAAAAATGTAAGAAAACGTTGGGAAAATCAACTGCGTGCGGAGAAAACAGCAGTGGGATCAGGGGAACTGGGCGAGTCGGGAAGGGTTTCTCTGCTCTCTGCAAGTTGGGAATGAAAGAGGAAAACTATCCCAGAACTATTTTGTTTCATAGATTTATCAAAAAAATTATTTCAGTTCACTGAAGGTGAATATATATATATATATATATATATATATATATATATATATATATATATATATATATATATATATATATATATATATATATTCCTGCAGGGTATCTGATTACTGGCAAGGCAAGGCCTAAACACCAGAGCAATAGAGGCTCAGATCTACCACACCAGACAAGATCCAAGGTGTAGATTGTGCAAGGAGGCCCCTGAGACAGTCCAACACATAACAGCAGGGTGCAAGATGCTGGCAGGAAAAGCGTACATGGAACGTCATAACCAAGTGGCGGGCATAGTGTACAGAAACATCTGTGCAGGATATGGACTGGAAGCCCCGAGATCAAAGTGGGGCACACCCCCAAAGGTGGTGGAGAATGACCGAGCTAAGATCCTGTGGGACTTCCAGATCCAGACAGACAAAATGGTAATGGCGAACCAACCGGACATCGTGGTGGTGGATAAACAACAGAGGAAAGCCGTTGTGGTGGATGTAGCAATACCAAGCGATTGCAACATCAGGAAAAAGGAACACGAGAAACTGGAGAAATACCAGGGCCTCAGAGAGGAACTGGAGAAGGCCTGGAAGGTGAAGACCACAGTGGTGCCTGTGGTCATCGGGGCCCTCGGGGCAGTCACCCCCAAACTGGAGCAGTGGCTAAAACAGATCCCAGGAACAACATCAGACATCTCAGTCCAGAAATGCGCAGTTCTCGGCACAGCCAAGATACTACGCAGAACCCTCAAGCTCCCAGGCCTCTGGTAGAGGACCCGAGCTCAGAGGTTGGGAAAGACCACCCGTGGAGGGTGAGAAGGGAATTTTTTTTTTTTTTTTTATATTTTTACTTGTAGTCTTCAGTACATTTCAGATCCTGTACTTTTACTTGAATAAAAGAGTTGAATCAGTACTTTTACCAGTCTTACTCAAGCACCTGAACTTCTACTAAAGAAGATAAATACTTCTGCCACCTCTGTTGCAAATGAACCCTGCTCAAAAAGTAAGAACATTTCAATTTTCTATTATTTTTATGCATTTCACATCAAATTTGACACCATTGGAAATTCGATGTATTCACTATTAAACTGTGCCACATTTGTACAAAAACATACTTGGGGAAAATAAGGTGATTTTTGTGACTGATCTTTACAATTTGCACCAGTTTGGATACGCTCCTGTTCCTGTGTTTATTGGGATGAAGGGTGTGGACTTCCCAGTGTCCTGCTGCGTCCAGAGAGGCTACGCTTCACGGTTCAGAGAGATATTAGCCAACTTAATCAGACAGTAGGGCAAGGTGCCAGTTTGACTTTCAGATCTGAGCCTCCACTGTGCTGAGGCTGAAGTGAGTAATTCTTCATCGGTGCAGACCGAGTGACTGCTTAGTTTTGCAAGAGATTACAGAATGTTAATATTGCGTTACTGCTGCAACACTGGAGCTGCAGTTGCATTGTTTCTTCAGCTGTGGCGATTATGTTTGGTATGCATGATGTCTGAGCTGCAGCGCTAATCCTGCAGAAGTTTTGGAAATGACTCGCTGTTGGTGAAAATATGGCGTTAAATGCATTAGAAAGTTGCGTCAAAGCGATACTTTAGTGCGGTCGTTCATCTTGCTTCATAACTGCAATGAAAAGCAGATATGCAACAGTGAGACATTGTCTCTACAACACACCACAGCGCGATCACGGAAACTAGACCAAGTCGGGAATGTTTTTGTCTCTTCTCAGTGAACGAGGAAATCTATCCGAGTGTGTGAGCCCAGAACAATTTTGGTTTTGTAGATTTATCTAAAGATTTATTTTGCTTCATTAAAAGGTGAAATAATTATTTTACTATTTCACAGTACATTTCAGATCTTCTAATTTTGTAGTTTTACCAGTCTTTTACGCAAGCATCTGTACTTCTACTAAAGTAAATAGTTTTGCCATCTCTGTTGCAAATAAACATTGCAAAAGAGTAATGAACTTTGCATTTTTCTGTTATTTTGATGCATCTTTAGAATAATACCATCAGAAAGTCTATTTATTTATTAAATTGTGCAACATTTGTACAGAAAACATACCAGCACAACCACATTCGCTGATGCCATCCCACAGCAGTGTGTGACCAAGCTGGTGACCAGCAGCAGGAGGCTGTTGTGGTGGTTTGGAGCTCCCCAGAGCACCACTGAGGCCCCTGGTTGTTCAGTGAACATAAAGCAAGTGTTTTAAGCGGTTCTGTTTGAAACCGAAACTCTTCAGCTCCACGACCGGATCACCTCTGCCTGGAACGTTCATGCTCTCCAGAGAACAAACCACAGTGACTCGTACTTTCCGCTCGTCTTAGTTCTGAGGAGCTGGAGACTGTTTGAGGTGTGTTCTGTTAGTCAAGCAAACCGGGCCGGTTTTTGTTCCACAAGGATTTGTTGAACAGCGGATTAAACGGATTTCAGCAGTTTCAGTGTTTCAGCCTACATTTCTCTGCTGCTGTAAAGGTCTCTGAGCTGCCGGAACCGGTCGGCACCATGGAAATGGGAGCAAAACAGAAGGATCCACCTCCTCATTGTGCAAGGTGTCATCGTCAGCTTTTGTTTGTCTCTCCTTTGTCGCTGTGTTTGCTACCATCACTAGGCAGGGGATGAAACTCTCCCTCGTTCGCCTTCGTTCTTCCACATCCCGCGCAACGCCCGATGAAATTCCCTCCTGAGGGATGCGTAAAAGCTGACGGATACCAGTGGCGTGTGGAGGAGCTGTGAGGACTGGATGAAAGACATGTCACCACAGACTAACTCCAAAGGCTGCTCTCATTCGTTCCTAAAGTGCAGCTTCTGTGAGTTCCCGAGTCTTTGTGGTGTTTTACTTCCACCAGAGATCTTCACGAGTCATTTTTTTCCCAGTCAAGTCTCAGTTCTGAAGTCTCCAACGACTGAAATAATCATTTTCTCAGCAAATCCAACATCGAGGTCACGTCTGTCCAAATTATTACATCAACATTTAGTCATCATCATTAAATCTCTTATGAATCTATTAACAGTTATTAAATATTGAATTTACCACCCAACACTCTGCTCAAAGCTGATTTATATTAATTAGAAAACTGATCAAATGTAGTATTTACCCTAGTAGAAATATAAGTTAGTGTTTATGCTCTAAAAATATAACAAGAAAATTAAAAGCTCTTAATGTTGAATTTCATTTTTGTTGTCTTTGTAATAACAGCTTCTTGTCCCTGTCTTCATATTGTCCACACCTTTAATATTACACTACATCCAGTTTGGAGGGTTTTCTTCTCACTCTGAGCTGAAGAAGTTTGAATAATGTTGGGAAATTATTTTTTAATTCCACATTTAAAACCTTTGTTCTCTAATCTAAATAATAAAGATGTTTGGGTATAAATTGCAGCATAATGAATGAGACAAAGTGGAGGAAATAAATTAATGAGGGTTAAACTTCTGAATGAGAAGAATAGGAAGTGCTTTTATTTTGATATTTCCAGCAGGAAGTGTTCTTGTAATGTAGCAGTTAGCTTAGCAGCGAGAGAATGTTGGAGATAAATTGTGTTTGTTTCCAAAATGATCCAAAGTTATTTAACTCAGCGATCAGTTGGAGAGACGTTCATGTGGTCATTATTATGAAGCTACAGCTAACATGAACAGATTGTTATGAGCCACTAACCCCCATAATAATCCACCAGCTTCACTGGCTAATAATCAAGCTCACCCTTTCATAGTAAAAAACGCAGCTCACATACCAGCTAGCAGTGGTGGACGCTGCTAACTAAAAAGTTAGTTGCGTTAATCCTAAAATACTGATTATAAACATTAGTTCCGCTAACGCTAAAGCGCTATACTAACAAGGTATTTAGCGGAAGCTAATGCTAAAGTGCTAATCATAAACATTAGCTCCGCTAATGCTAAAGCGCTATACCAACATCTTCCCTTGAAAGACTACAACCCTCGAGGACCAATTCAATTATGACATTATTTACATGTTCTATAATTTCCCTTATATATTATATTATGTTTATATCTTCTCGACTGTTTTATTTTGTTCCTGTATATCACTGCACAATCTGTTCCGGCAGCACGATCCGTACCATCAACTAATTTGCTCGTGCTAAAAGAACTACTTCCAGGGAGGGTATGTTTATTTCTTTTTGCATGTCATTTTAATCGTGAAAATAGTATTCAAGAGAATAACAAGAAATAAAGATAAAAATGGTTTAATTGCATTTTGCTACACTGCTTCTGAAAAAAAAAAAAAAAATCAAGTAAATATGTGCCCGTGTACAAAAATCAAACGTGAGGAATTAGTGTTTCCTGTGAACACCAGGGATATAGTGTTGTATAGTCCGATAACACCATTAGTTAATCTCATAAAAAATGTGATAATTATAAAAATAAAGGTCTTTTTTTTGTCCGTGATGAATCCACCAGAGGACGCGTTGATGGCGTAAATACCTTACAATCCCGTGAGTCAAATACACAATTTTCTATTGAATTATAGTCTTTGATTTAAATTATGACAATTATTATTCATTAAGAGAACTATAAAATTCTCTTGGAAAATAGGTAATCTTAGAACAAGAAGCATTTTAATTCATATAAATAAATATGTAACACTTTGTTGATGTACATTTTAAGAATAATCCGGAAGCATTTCTTCAGCGCATGCGCAAATGAGCAAATGGTATGGATCGTGCTTCCAAAACAGATGTGCTGCAGTGACACAGCATGTTTCTGGTTTTAAATAACGTTATTGGGGGGTGGGGGGGTCGTCAGGAGAGGAAAGGGAACTGCTGTGTAAACAGTCTTCACCCATTTCAAAATAAGAGCATGGATGTAAACAGCTAACTACTTGACGAATTCGTAACAGTCCACAACCAAAACTTCAATACAGGTGTTGAACTTTATTCAACTGGAAATTTACAAGCTGAGGGCGCTAAACGCTTTCAAAGTTAGCAAAAGTGCTAAAGCGCCAAGCTAAAAATCAGCTCTGCTATTAGCAGATTAGCGGAAGTGTGCTGCTGGCTTCCTTTCACTCTTCATTACATCAGATAAAAACTGGGACTAGGGCTCGAGTCTCAGACTCCAAGTCGAGTCGGAAATCTTTCATTGTGACGAAAGTGAAAGCAAAGCATGAACTCCAAGTATCCATCCATCCACCTGCACTTCAGATTGGGTCACAAAAGTAACAAGTTCAGCTTCTCTTCATCTCCTCCCGGGGGACCCCGGGGTGTTCCCAGACCAGAACCGAGTTCTGGACCGGCTCAGTGGGATGCACCTGGGAGTTAGCTTGGACTCACTGAGGCCTAGAATAAGACAATCTTCCTGAAGATTTGAGGCCAGAACCTACTGAATCTTGGAGCTGTTCATAAATTGTTTTATGCTGTGTTTCCTTCCAAATGTCATGCGAATTTTGAGCAAACTTTTAAAATGTTGCAAAAAAGGAAAAAGAAGTGAATTAGTCGTGTTTGCATCTCCTGGTTTGGAGCGAATCAACCAGGCTGCGGCATTTCGTCAGATGACGACGCTACACATGGCTGTAAAAACAGGAAGTGGAGGTTGCAAACGAGCATGGGCAGGGTGAGGGTGCATCTCAGGAACATGGAGAGTCCTCCCCTCAAAGTCGGAGGTTCAGACATTTTTCCGAGTTTCGTTCCTCTGGTAAGGCACAGACCCACCAGCGGATGGAACATGTTTCCATCTTCCCTTCGGCGCATCCCTTCCCTTCAAGCGAGCGTAAAAACGTCTTTTTTGCAAAATTGAGGAAGCTTTGCTGTTTTCACCACCTTTTCTAATGCGATGCTTCAAAATGCGCATTAAAAAACGTTGATGGAAACATGGCTTTTGACAAAAAGCTCAGTTCCGTTAGAAGATCAGTAACCCCAGATCACGATGCTGCCACCACCACGTTTCACCGTGGGGATGGAGTTCTTTAAGCGATGTGCTGTGTTGTCTTTAATTTCCTCTAACAGTTATGTTTGTTTTTCCTCCTGACTCGTACAGGATCCATGTCACCGAGCATGTGGAAAGGTTCTGAAATTATTTACTCAATCTATTTTTTACAAGCACTTCTGTCCAATAAGGACTTGGAAACTGCTTCTGAATTGATCGGATTTTCAACAATTTGATAGTCGATCAATTAAAATAAACATAAAAAGAGCCGCGTTCATCTGGTCAAACCAGTATACACCAGTATGGACATGATGGGAACGTCCAGCCATCGTCCCGCTCTGGAAGGAGACGGGTTCTGGTCCAAAATGTGCAGACTGACCCCAGAACCAGAGCTGTTGCTGCTGAGGCTCAGACGGAGTCATCATCCACAGTGAAACATGTCCAACACGGACTGAAAGGCCACTCAGCGAGGAAGAAGCCATCACTGCACATGAAACATAGAAAGCCAGGTGGCAGTTTTCAAATGTCCACAGGGACAGAGAGCTCCCTTACTGGAGACATGTCCTGTGGTCAGATGAAACTGCAGTGGGACACATCTCTCTGTCTCGCGGGACTTTTTCTCACGTCTGTGACGTCCTTCTGAACCAGCTGATGCATAAACACCAGCCTCCTCAGGCTGCTGGGAGCTGAATTCATTTCCAACCTGTACGGAGGAGTTGGAGAACATCTAAAACCTGCAGAACTGCGTTCTCTGCGTAACAATGTTACATCAACAGAAACCAAAACTGGAGTTGTTTGGTTGCAGATCTGAGAGGTCATGGAGTCGGGTGATGAACCGGTTCCAGACCGAAGAGTCATCGGGTCGCAAGGTTTGGTGCTGAAGCAACAGGCTGCTGCAGACTTGAAGCGTATCCAGTTGCTCATGTGGTTCACCTGCAGGTCACTGGTTTGATCCCAGTAAGGGAGCAGGAAAAATATGCAAACTCTAAATAGGGGATCCTGCGGGACTGTGGAGATTCCCGACGTGTGGGACCTGCATGGAGGCGGTGGACGAGCTGGACAGCAGGTCTGGGCAGCAGCCTCTCCGGCTAACAGAAGCTTCATCTCAGCTACTACTTGTTTCCATTGCTGTGCTGGAGTCCGGTTCACCAGCAGCACCAGTTCATTTCTGCATCTCCATTCAGGAAAATCCTCATAAACCTGCTATTGGTCACATTCCTGTTGCTGTTGTCAGGAAGCAAAAACCAGTCTGAACTCCAGTGTTACCATCAACCACAGACTGACAGGAAGTTCTGAATGACATCCTGAACCCATCTGGATCCAGAGACTCGGGCTGCCTTCACAGCAGCCCAGCGCGGCCCGGTTCCGCTCTTTCCACCCCAAAAACCCGATCTGTCCCGCTTCCACACTGGAACTAAATCGGATCCGATAGTTCCCAGAGCGCCTGCAGTCCGAATGTCGCGTTTATCCAACTGTTACGTCATAACTCTGCGCCAGAAGCAGCCGGACGGAAAACGATGAAGCCATGAGAGGAGTGAGAGTCGGTGGAGCCTCCCATCCCGGTCCCAGCGCTCCCAGTCCGACTCCACCTCCAGACAGGTCCTCTCCAGCAGCTGCAGGCGATGCTCCGCTAAAGGCCGCTGCTGTCGGTTCTTCTTCCTGCTGCTCAGCTTCCTGCGTCTGGTTCTGATCCGGTGGCGGTGCTGTCGGCTCTCAGCGGCTGTAGGACCCGTCCAGAGACGCCGGCGGCCATTATTGCTGCTGGGGGGGGCTGCGGTCTTCTTCTGCGCATGCGCGTCGCTGTGGGGTCGTACAGACTGACTGCGACCACATTTCATTAGAATGAAAGACCCGCAAAAAAGAAAAGAATCGGATTTCAGCAAAAAGCATCAGGACCTGCCGTGAGAACGAAGGTCCTGCGCAAATTAGGAATTAGGAAAATAAATTTGCTGAATGGAAGCGCGCCTGTTCCGACAGAGCTGAGGTTTTTCGATGAGAGGTTTCTATGCCAGGATGGAGAGGGTTGTCCGTTTTCTGGTTCCTCAGTAAAAACAAAAAGCGGATTCTGAGCGTCCTGCGAAATAAACCTACAGTAAGGATTCTTGCATACAGCGGCGGGGGGGGGGGGGAGGGCTGTTTCCTGATAGGATAGCAAATGATCAGGACCAATCATAGCTTTTGTCATTTTTATGATTATCGTAGTTATTTTAGGTATGAGATAAAGTTCACGGTCTATGAAGCAGCCCTGTGAGCCGTGCACACAGAAATGTTCACAAGTTGAAATCAAAACTCCCATCATTTCCACAAGCATCTGTGAAACCAGTCCTCCCAGTCCCTGCTCCGTCCCAGTTAAACGGCTCACGTGTGCAGCAGGTAACGGTACCGTCGGTCTCGCTCTGAGCCTCACAACTAAACACACCAAGCTGTGAACAAGATCAGGAAAACTCTGAAGTCTCTGCTGAGCGGGACCATGGCCTCAGCTGTTAGCCGCCATCTGAGCTGGTTCTGAAAACTCATCTTCTGTGTGTTTGTTGCACATTCCTGACATTTCCTGCAACGCTTTCCAAAGCGTTACTAACCCTTGCGGCCCCATCCAACACTGGACTCTGAGCAGCAGCTGCAGCTGCAGCAGCAGAGGCTGCAGCTGCTGCAGCAGAGGCTGCAGGGTCTGATCCGGACAGATTCCTGGGAGACAACTGCAGGTCGTCTGCACAGAAACGTGGAGCGACAGTTAAATGAAAACAGAAACTCCCTCTCCTCCCTGCAGTAAACGAAACAAAGCTTAAGCTTTATCTCGAAGATAAAACTGGATTACCTTGGCTTGTTTAGCCTGGTTTTAAACCATAGTTTTTAAAACATAACTTCATATGCTGGAACTATATGATCCCTTTAAGGGAAAAAAGAGATTTTCTGAAGTTTATAGTCCTAATTTAGCTTTTTTTTTCTTTCTCTAAACTTTGACCTGGATGATCAGGTGAAGCTGCTGAGGGACATTTGTTTTACAGTTTAATATCTGGAGATGGACCGACCAGGATTCTGTGGCGAATTGTCAATCTCCTGTGTTTTAAAGGGTTGACAAACAATGATTTTAGTATTTAGAAGATATATAAACAACATTTTAAACATTTTTACCAACATTCCTAAATACTACCATACTAGGAGAGCTAGCATTTTACAACTACAAATAGAATTTAAGAGGAAGGCAGCATTTTGAATTCATCCATCCATCATCTCCTTTTCAACTCCTCTGGGATTCAGGGGTCGTAGTTCAGGTATTATTGGCAGGATACTTTGTTGTCATGGTTACGCATTAGAACATCAGCCCACAGTGAAAATGTAGGAGCTAAAATCCTTCCAGCAGCTCAGCGTCCAGAACCAGAGGGAACAACTGTCCGAACAGCAGTGATCCAACCAGAATGATGAAGGAAAGTCTGGGAGAAGAACCAATCAGAGCTAGCGTAGCAGAGCTAGCGTAGCAGAGCTGCTACAACATGCTGCCACCATGAGCGGCGCTCTGCGAGAACAAATGTAAATGTAAACCGCTGTACTTTAGTGAATTCTTAACATTTGTAAATCCAGCTCAAAACTTTTCATGTTTTTCATTCAAACTTCCTATTATCTGCTGAAAGTGTCGCTCTCTCTCACTCTCTTGCAGCCTAAAGGAATCACATTCTTGACATGTAGAAAACAGATTGGTTTTAAAAATCCTTCATAGATCTCTGCTTCATCTGAGTTCATCTTTTCACACTTAGATGATGCTGAAAATAACGAGGTCCGTTTTTTTCCTGCGGGTCGTGTTGCGAGTGCGATCTGGCAGCAGAAAGGCGCCAAGGCAGCGTGGGTTTCCCTGATCAGAAGAGGATCAGTTTTCTTCACCGGTCTGGGCCGAACATGCTAAACATGGCCTCATCCTGGTCACCAGCCAGATTCCCCATCTATTTTTAACATTAACTGAAGCACGGTGGTGGAGGGTGATGATCTGGGCTTGTTTTGCTGCCACGGGACCGGAGTGGACCGATCAGTCCAGCAGCTGAAGCTTGAATAATGATCTCAAACAGAGCTGCTAATTCACAACAGAACGGCTGAAAAAGAAAGAATCAAGGTGCTGCAACGGCCTAGTCAAAGCCTGACGGCCACCTGAATGAAACTGTCTGTAGACCTGAGTAGAAACAAATTCAGCGAGCACTGGAAAGCAGCCAGGTTGGGACCGAGTGTGAGTCCATCCAGTGTCCGTTTGGACCGGCTCGTGCTTCCTGAGTGCAGCTGGCGGCACGGCCCAGCAGGGCGCCGGAAACCAGTTTCAGCTGGGGTGCTGGTCTGTGTTTGCATGAACGCCGCTGGGCTGAGAGTCGGTGGCCTTAACTAAGCAGCCGCTCAGAGCGTCCGCTCTCCGCGGCATGTGCAGCTCTGCGCCGCCGCGGGGCAGCCCGCCGCGGGGCAGCCCGCCGCGGGGCAGCCCGCCGCCGTCTCCTGAGCGCTCCTGCAGCCGAGATGATGGAGCTGCTCCCCAACAAAGCTCCAGCTCTGTCAGCAGTGAGCGACCCACGCACGGAGAGGCTTCATCACAGTCAGGAGCGAACTTCAGCCCAATGCGATGCGCCAGTCAGACAGCCAGCGGGACCTGGGGGGGTATTAGCTAACACCGCGATGCTAAAGTACAGAATACAGTCTTTTGTTCCTGAGAGAAAATGCTGCTTTTGTACTTGCTCCATCGTTGCACATCATTCACAAAGCAAATAGCTGCAATAACAAAGCGATGCAAGCGCAGCCTGAGGTGCCATCAGTGCTGCAGGTGGGAGCGATAAGCGCCGGTACTCTCCTTAATCTCACACAAATACGGGACAAAAACATCGGCGATATTTTAATATGGATCTGGCGATCTATAACTAGTAGTTTTATTGCACAGAAATTACAAAGAACAAAAGATCCAAGCCGGTTCTAATTCAAATCCACGAGTCTTTTATTAACTTTAAGCCTCATGGCGTTAACATGGACATGAAAAATAACTGAAAAATCACTACTTTCATTTTAGTCTTTAAAATACCAAACTTTGCACATAACTCAATACTGTTTTTTTCAGTGACATCATTTTTAAATATTAAATCAGATGTTGTGGTCAGTTACTTAATGTTTTATCAAACACGTTTTCATCTGGAATGGAAACTTCTTAAGGGCTTTTCTTTCTTGAGTACAGTTTTCGGGTCTTCTACCCTCCTCTGCTTGTGGGTAATTCATGCTTCATAGTTTCTGCCATATTAGTTCTTTCCTCGAGGTCTGTTTTCATAGTTAACTGCGGTCTTCCCCTTCCTGAATATTTATTCCTTTTAGATATTTTCCTGTCATGATCTGCTGTGTTTTTACTTCACTTCAGATCTTGCCATATTCTGCTCACTTCCCTGTATTTATTATTGCTCGAAAGGTCTTGCCATATTAATTTACTCATTTGTATTTAGTTTTTGTTTACTCCTACATTTTCTCCTTATATTAGTTTTACCCTGTCTTTGGTTTATTAGCTTCTCTCATGTTATTATTGTCTTTACTTTTATTTTTATCTTACGGAGTCACTGCACTTCTGCTCTCAACAAATTTCCCTGAGGGGACAATAAAGTATGTCTTATCTTATGAGTCTGCCTCCCGTTTCTGTTGTATTCACGCTCACCAGTAGTCTTCACTCCTGCCATGCACCTGCTGCCTCAGCATGCTCATGTGTTTCACCTGATCTGCCGCTCAAGCTCCTGATCGCTGGGTTCTGTCTTCATGCTGTGATTCGCTGGTTCTTTGCTCCCTTCCGTTTCCCGTTGTCCCTGAGTTTTGTACGTTTTGCTTATTAAATGTCCCACTGACGCCTCTCCTCAGTGGCTGTCTGCACGTTGGTTCAGTCTCTTCGCATGAAACTCGCCTCGCTGCCGTGCTCTCGCTGAGCGAGCAGACGGTGCCCGGTGCAGAGCGCTTGTGCAGGCAGACTGTTGGGGGAGCATCTTGATGGGGAACAACAAAGGAAAGAGTCCCGGAACGCTGGTCAAAATGTTCACTTTGGTTCCTAGAACAAAAGCAAAACAGCTATAAGTAATAATAAAGAGAAAGTTGGTAGGAAATACTTTTACCTTTTTTTTACTAAAAAACCATTTGTGTTGCAAATTGCTGATACTGAGATCATTTTACTCACGGTTATCATATGATAAACATACAGGGCTGGCCCCAGTTTGCATGGGGCCTTAGGCAGAACCAGATCTGGGCCCCCCTGTTTGTGACATCACCACCACTGACTGAACCTTTGAGAGGGGCGGAGCTTAAAAGCAATCAGGGATGATTGGTTGGTGTTCACTGACAAGAATTAGAGATCAAACCGGAGCTCAAACACAAAGAAAAGATTAAACTTGTAGCATCTGGTTGTAACTATGGTAACAATCAAGCTGTTAGATTAGAAGATTATTCTTTGCACTTTTGCAAAGTAAACTTGCAAATTCCTTTAAATCTTAAAGAGTTTCCAAACTTTTCATTCATCTCTGCTGAAGTGCTCCGGTCCAGTCTGGTCCGTGTTACATCCCAGCAGTTAAGGGAGGCCCCAGATGGTTTGGGGACCCTAATCTGCAGCTTGGTTCGCTTATGCCTTGGTCCGGCTCTGTCTAATCATTTTTGTTCTTTAATGGTTCCTTTGGACCTTTTCAGTGTTGCAGAAACACAAGTTAATGCAAAAGCTTGAATTTATTGTGTATTCACACAGGATCAAAATTATACATACAGCACCCCCCCACAGGCACACAACAAGGTTTAGTTAAGTGTCTCTTAGCAAGCTGGACCGCTACCTTTTAGGAGCTTCTGCCATCGTCTTGGCTGACATTTGACCTCTGCTGGCAGGAGGAGTGGAGTTCTCTCCCTGGTTTCTGAGCCTGGTCCAATGATTTTTAACAGCTTTGAGGCTGAAGGTTCGGTAAGACCATCATCCACCTTGTGCCATCCCCAGTACCACTGGCTGTAAAACAAACATAGCATGATGCTACCACCACCATGCTTTGGAGGTGGGTCAGTATTCTTCGGTTTGAAAGCTTCCCCTTGACTCCTCTGAACAAACCTACAGCTCAGTCTGGCCAAAGCTTCCTACCGAAGAGCTTCAACTCGCCCATGTGAGCATTAAATTTCTGAGCAACCTGTCTCTGTTACTGAAGGGTTCTGGGGGTCGTCCAGGTGGAACAGCTGCAACATCTGGATCCTCACAGCTGGCTCAATCTGCCGATGACGACCTCTGAGGACTGGATTATCTGTGACTCTTTGACATGACCGAAGAGCTAAAAAAATTAGGAGCTGCTTATCGCTCCAACGGTTTCTGTTTGGACCTGGAATAAAAGGAAGCTGTTCACAAATCTGGTTTGGTGGCTGTAATAAAGTTCAGGATGAACGAAGCACATGGTTTGTTATCGCTGTCACTTTCTGCACCAAAACACGGCTCTTCTGGATAAGAATCCAAAATAAACTCCCGTCTTGTCAAGTTTAAACACTGACCAGCCTGTTCCCCGGTAATCAGGTTGTTTCCGCTGATGCTGTGTACACATGGAGCATCTGTTTCCAGAAGGATATCAGCGAACAAGTATAAAACAAAACCATGTCACCCATCTCAGAGACCATGCTAACATACGGACACGCCCATTTCTGTCCCTGACTTCAGCTGTTTCCCCTCAGCATGCAGGCTGGGCTGCCCTCAGTGGGTGCCACCTGTCACTAAATATTCCACAGCCCACTGGGACAGCAGATGGTGAGCTCAGCCACATGCTTAGTGGGCTGCAGCTCTCTGCAGAGTGGAGAGAAACCCTGAGCTGGAGAAGAGCTTCACGGAGCAGGCTCCTCATCCGAGCCTGACATCACCGAGGAACGCAGAGGGGTCCTGACCTCAACCCAGCGGGACACCAGACGGACGAATCAGAGCGCAGGCTGAGACTCAGGCATCAGTGGGAAATCAGGAAGGCAGCAAATATTTATTCACACCCCTGTAGATCTATAAATTAAATGTGTTAAAAAGGAAGCAGAGTCATTTTCTGAATATTTTTCCAGGGTCCAAATCTAGAGAGAGAGACATCCACAAGCTGAAGTCTCTCTGGGAAAACTAAACAAATTAAACCGAAACTGTGTGAGAATCAAGTAAAGTTCAGCTTTAAACTTCAGACGGTCTTTCTGCTGATCTACGGAGCACCAACCAGAGCGAAAACATGGTTCGAGTTCATAGGAAACTCCCCGGTTTTGGGGGAATATTTTGGAAACACAGATGTTTCTCTGAAGTGCTTCTAAGCTTCATATTCCCAAATGAATCTAAACATTTTGTTGAACCTTTGAGCTTTTCCTTGAAGCTGTGACCAGAAACAGTGAATGAGCATCAACACGTTCCAATATGCTCTGGTACACCTAATTATAGATTTAAAAATACTTAGAGCAGGATTCTCCGGCCTCACCCATAGAGGTACCTGAAGTCATCCAGCTTGTTTAACTGGAAATAAACATTTACAGACGCTGTGTTTAACTCTGACTCCAGATCAGAAGATCCAGAGTCAGTTTTCCTTCGCTTTAAAATAAAAACTTTAAACCAGCTTTAGAGAAAAACTGGAAAAATTCAGCAACATGCTTAAGTTTGTCCTCATGAGCTTCTCATGGATTTCACTTTTTATTTTCTAACTGGAGCTTAAACTCAGCCAGTAAAAGGTTTTAATTGGTCTGACTGGCCTTGACAACCCCGCCTCCAGGCTGTGATGTCATCTGAAAGCCTTTAAAAACAAATGTTTGATACAGCTGCACATTTACAATGAAAGACAAGTCTATCAAATTACCAGGATGTTTCTAGGATTGTATTTTTCTCCTTAAAGTTCAGATGATTTTCAAAATTTCAGAGGGAGCTTTGGGTCAGACTCAGTCAGAAAACTATTAGAAGTCATTTAAGTTCCAAGGAATACACTGACATTATGCAAATTTACAGCTGCTGTCATCCAGGGTGCAGAGAAAGAAAACAAGCCCAGATTTATGAAAGTTGTATGTAATCAAATCTATTCTAGCTCATTTTAATGTAGTTTGAACAACAGTTACATTTATTCTAATCTAATTTAAAAATATTCCATCAAAATCTGTTTGGTCTGAATTATCTGGAAATATTTATGACCAGAGTTTATTTCTACCTCTTCAGTTAAACAGATGATTTTCTCAAAGCAGAAGATCCCTTCAGTGGGTGCTGCTGGTTTGATCCCAGTGCAGCCTCTGGCCTCCATGACTCTGTAGGGCTGACGTACATTAGTTGTTGCACATTTATTTCTTTATCAGCAGTCATGACATTAATGTGACCCAATAACATATCAGTGGTGTCCAAACCAAAATCTGTAAAAGTACAAAAAATTGATTTTTTTTTTTTTTTTTTTTTTTTGAAAACTAAGTTTTTTTTTTGGTACGTAAACAGCAAACGAAGCATATTTAACATGGTACAGTGGAGCCCTGCCGATTTACGGATCAGTATTGGAGGATTTTACTGTGGAACATAGATCAGAATCATTCCAGGAAAATTTGCAGATTCACAGATTTTTTTCAAAAGTATTTTGAAGAAAGTTCAGCCTGGGAAGCAGAGACACCTCGACACAGCGCTACTGGATGCGCTGTTGGCTGGTGTTTCCAGAGCTGCCAATCCAAGCATTGATTTTCCCTGGCGCTGATTGGATGAACCCCAAGAGTGGAGAAAAGGAAGTCTATAGAAGTTAGCTCCTCAGTAGCGCAGAGGCAGTTTCCACCGTGCGTATTAATGCATATTAAGGTATATTTAGTGTTTGAACTATTAAAATAGGCAGTTAAGAGCGATTTTAGCAGAGGTTTCATATTCCTAACCCCCACAAATACCGGGGTCCACTGCAGATTGGTAGGAAAGGGAAAATTGTAAATCATCAGAACATTGCTTAGTTCCTCATATAAACGTTCTGCATTTGTTCAGGCAGAAGTCATACATAATTGGACCCACAGAAATCATATTACTGATCACTTTTTGATTTTTTTTAAAATAGCCACCATGGTTGTTGTGGAAAGTAAAGTTTTGCTTTAAAATTACCAATTAGATGAATGTGTTTAGTGTCAAATCCTAGTCTACAAATTTTGAACCATAGAAATCACATATATTGTCTTAATCTTGTGTTTCATTTTTCAAAATGGCCACCATGGTTGTAAGGGAGAATATACGGTAGTACTAATATCAGCAGTAGTTCTTGCCAGTGGTGGGCAAAGTTAGGTTCACTAACCACTAATCTGCTAAACAAGAATCTTAGCTCTGCTAACGCTAAACCGCTAAACACATTTAAAAAGGTAGGGTTAGGGTAAACTAAACCAAAACATGTAATAATCATAAAACCTTTTTAAATCAGATTCATTTTAGCTTCACTTGGAAAAAGCTGAACATTAAATAAATTATTGTTTCACTTCTAAGCCTTTGATAATTTAGGTTTGAGTGTTTGCCGACACTGAATACCAGATCTTTAAAAACAAAATACCACATTTAGCAATCAGAAGCAGTTTATTGGTTTATTATGTAAAATAATAACTCTAATACACTGTGGTTTCTTTTCTATATCAGGTTTTATTTAACTAAATTAAAGATTTGTGCAGCATAAAGTGTATGCATTTATCTGATATAAATACGCTGCAGCTCCAGACCTCCTCTGATGAAGTTCCCTCCGGTTTCAGCTCAGTTTTGGGCTCCATGGTTGGTTTTATTGAGCAGCTGGTGGAACAAATGGATGGGATTTTAACGTTTCTGGTCCATAAAACCAAAACAATGAGCTAAAACTTGCTCTGCAGAGCAGATAGATCCTACAGAATCAGAGGATTCAGCTGTGCGCGTTTGTCAGTGAGCCATTTCTCATCATGCACAACCATTTAATCAATGTTCAAAGTAAAAATTTCTGGTTTTAGAGGCTTTGACATGATGCAACTATTTATTAAATTGAGCAGAAAGTTGCAGAAATCATTCATCACGCTCCATTAAATTCTGTCTCTGGTTTCAAAGTTCTGCCTTTGTGTGTTTTTATGAGCTTTTGGATGACAGTGGAGGTCTGCTGCAGGGAGAGAACCTGCATGAATCCCTAAATGAGCAATAAAGCTCCAGCAGGGAGAGATTTCTGAGTTCTTTGCAACTATTTTTACAGAAATAAACATGAAGCTAAACTTCATGACAGTTTCAGGTGTTAATACTGGCAGGATGTGTCTGCACAGGAAGTGGGTTCAATGCATTTCTCAGCCTTCAACTATTGTGCTGCATGTTCGTTGGTCACTGAACCTGAAATGAGCACTCTGTCCTGAAAGGCCGGAGGAAGACGAGAGCCAGGGACAAAAGACTGAAAGGAGGACAGGAATAAAAGGAAGGTTAGAGTGCAGAGAGCCGGCAAAGTCAGGAGGACGACTACAGGAGGTCCAACGTGAAGACAGAGTCCACAGCAACTAGGAAACATCGCAAAAAGCTTTACCTCATCAGATATCCTGCCTGCAAGTGGCTGGACAGCAAAAACTGGTCAAATGTTTTACAAAACGATATTTAAAAGCTTTAAAAAACCAAAGGAAACATCATGAGGTAAAGCAAAGATTTCCAAATCTTAAAGTTTTCCAGCTGTTCAAAGTTCAGGAGGAAGAAAACTCCCCAGGAATCATTCAGAGGCTTAAAGTTGAACTCATAACTGCTGAGGGTTTTTCAGCAGATTCCTTCAGATCACCTTTCCTACAGAGTTAATCCTGCTGGAACAACAGAAGAAAACAATTCTCAGTTATTGTCTGGTTCATGGTGCACAAAATATCAGATTTTATCAATACTGTCAGCTGAAATCAGTAATGAAAATACAATCCTGCATGAAGAACAACAAGAAGGGCCGGTTTTCTCCAAAATAACATCAAGCCTCTTCATCTGAATCGCCTCAAGTCAGCAAACATGTTTTTGTTGCAATGAGCCTGAAATTAATTTCACCTGTTTTCAAAAGAGTAAAAGTGTTGCTACAAAAACTCAAGAGGATAACTGATGAGGAGGGATACTAGCACAGGTTCCTGTCGTACCGGTCCTAAAAGGCTCTGTTTATAATGAGATGCCAGAGGAAGTGTTGTACAGAATGCAGTGGACACCTGGCATAAAAATCCACTAAAATCCGCGAATATCTTCCACCGCCTCTAAAAAACCTTAGAACTGCCTGTTT
Organism: Anableps anableps; assembly: GCA_014839685.1. Taxonomy (NCBI): domain Eukaryota; kingdom Metazoa; phylum Chordata; class Actinopteri; order Cyprinodontiformes; family Anablepidae; genus Anableps; species Anableps anableps. Next base: position 34,263,799 of record CM026079.1, read on the forward strand.
TAACAGTTCAAACACCAAATACACCATTAATATGGATTAATACGCCCAGCTGAAACCATCTTAGCGCAACCACAGAAGCTAACATCTACGCTTTTAGGGGTTACAGCCAATCAGCATCAAGGAAAATGAATGGAGCGCTTGGATTGGCTGCTTTGCAAACGCCAGCCAATAGTGTGTCAGCTAGCACTGAGCATAGGTGTTTCAGCTTTAGAGTATTTTAAATCTGCTCTTAGAAAAGATCCACAAATAGCTGCCCCTCCCCAACCTGTTGCTGTGGATTGCTAGTCAGCTAGCTTAACTTTGAACTTTCCACTCACTTAGATGACCTTCACTTTCACAAGAAAGATAAATTTGACTTTATATTTCCATTGGTGGTGATAAATGGCAGAGTCTGGAATGAAGCGCATTTAAGCGCATTGGGACCGGGACCACCAGTCGCCTGCATGAAGCTGGGCTTCCAGTAACGCAAAGATACCACATATTATTAGTGGTGGGATCCCATTCAAAGGTTTAATGGAGTTCATTGCAGGGTCTGGAATTAATTAGTCACATTTTAATCAACAAAATCAGCAACATTTTCAGTTCAAACCCCTTTTTGCTGCTAAATGATTGAATCAACAGCATCTGAGCTGAGCAGCAGAGATGTTTCTAGTTTTAATCTGCTCTTCAGGTTCTTCCAGCATCAGGTTGGAGCAAAGCTCATCTCTCCAGAGCTTCAGGAACCCTGGTCATTCATGGAGCTTCTTTAGAAACGTGGACTGTGGACGCTGACATTAGCGCTGCTGCTACATGGTTAGCATTGAGATGCTAGTCTAGGCTAGCATAGCTTCTCTGATAGGCCGACTGCTTTTAGCTCAACTTGAACACAACTGGAGTCTTTTCCAGCATCAGATCGGCTCTGGAAGCAGAAATTAACCCCCAGAGGAGCCGCTTCCATCGCTGCTGTTAGCGGATGGAGCTGTGCGCCAGATTTAGGGCCGTACCAGAAACGTGCAAATACAAAGGTTCCGGCTTGGAACTTTTGTGTATAAAAAAATTGGATTAATTGCGTTCAAATTCTAAACGCATTAAAACCAAAGTAACAAATTAATCGAAATGAATGAGTTAAAGTCCTGACCCTAATTTCGCTTCATAAAAACACAAAGTCATGGTGTGAAAGTTGGAAGAACGCCACCCATCACTTTTACAAAAGCATCAGTGGTTTAAAGCTACTGCAGCAAGTCTACAGAGCAGCTGACTGCAGGCTCTGCTGGAGCAGATAGCCTAACGAATTAACCAGCTGATATCAGCTGGTCAGGCTGGTGTTGCTCTACGAGCAGCAGAACAGGAACGAGGTTAAATATTCTGAGCAGTAAGAATTAAAAACTATCAGTGAACTTTGTGCATGTTGTTCTATATTTTTGATTTGTTTTCAGAAATTAAATAAATAAGCAAATATAACAACCAACATGCTTGATTATTTTAGCAAAAGTTTGAAGCGGTTAGATCGGCTCATCATGAAGGTCAGCTCCGTGCTAGGATGACCTTTGACCCCAGTGTAGGTGGTGGGAGACAGAAGGACTCTGGCTAAAACAACATCACTGATGGACAAGGTTGACTGGGGACATTTAAATGAATTTAAGACATTTTAAGGCCTGAGCCTTAGATACACGAATTTAAGAGTTTTTAAGGAAGAGCACAGACCCTGAACTGTTGGAATCGCTGCCTTGCAGCAACAAGGTCCTGGGTTTGATTCCCAGCCTGGGGTCTTTCTGCATGAATTTCTGCAGGCTTTCCCCGTGCATGTGTGAGTTCTCTTGGTAAAACTTATTCAACAATAAAAATGTATTGAGGGCTTTGAATTATGCCCCCTCTACACATGATGTGTATGTAGAGAGATGCAGCTGCAAAGAATCATGGGACTGCACACCCTCCTTGGTCTCCACATAGAACTGGTGTTCCTGTGTCGCCTTCTGAATCTTCTCACTTAGAAGATGATTTGATCTGGTTCGATGCTCAGATCTGGGCTAAGCTGAACCGGCTAATGATGACATCATTGCTGGTGTTTTTGTATCGTTTCCCAAGGACTTCTGCCTCCACATCGAAACGGATCGGTTAAAGATTAGCTTCACAGAAAGTGAGATGTTTGTTTCTATTCAGCTGATCCTCAGTCCCGGTCTCATTTCAACACCTTCATGATGCTATCGCCGCCCCGCAGTGAATTCTGGGTAAAGTCTCACCTGATCTGCAGATAAACACCCCCAGTAATGTCAGGAGTTAACAAATAAAGGCCAGAAGATGCCGATAGTATCGGATGAAACTGTTATCCTGAAGCGTGTCTCATTCCAAACACACCCTGGAAAAACACTTTAAAATAAACATCAGTGCTGCAGGAATCATTCCATTCGTGCCGATCCGAGCTTCCAGTGATCCGACTTTTACTGACACAGAAAACACCTTAAAGTCGCAGCTAATCCAGAACGCTGCGCACATTTAATTCCCTGAGCTTTACTCATTCTGGCTCATTTGGTTTCCTGAATAGAAACTAATGCAGGGTTTGTTCCCAGCAGTTCACCTGCAGAAGGTGTGAAGGTTGCGCCTCCAACATCGCTCTGTTTGTTAGAAACCGCCGAGCAGCGCAGCCGAGAGGGAAAACACCACGTGTCCACCGCAGCCCTGCAGCGGAACCAGCCCTGCAGTGGAACCAGCTCCATAGCAGAACCAGCCCTGCAGCAGAACCAGCCCTGCAGCAGAACCAGCTCCATAGCAGAACCAGCCCTGCAGTGGAACCAGCTCCGTAGCAGAACCAGCCCTGCAGCGGAACCAGCCCTGCAGCGGAACCAGCTCCATAGCAGAACCAGCCCTGCAGCGGAACCAGCCCTGCAGCAGAACCAGCTCCGTAGCAGAACCAGCCCTGCAGCGGAACCAGCTCCGTAGCAGAACCAGCCCTGCAGCGGAACCAGCCCTGCAGCGGAACCAGCTCCATAGCAGAACCAGCCCTGCAGCGGAACCAGCCCTGCAGCAGAACCAGCTCCGTAGCAGAACCAGCTCCGTAGCAGAACCAGCCCTGCAGCAGAACCAGCTCCGTAGCAGAACCAGCCCTGCAGCGGAACCAGCCCTGCAGCAGAACCAGCTCCGTAGCAGAACCAGCTCCGTAGCAGAACCAGCCCTGCAGCAGAACCAGCTCCGTAGCAGAACCAGCCCTGCAGCGGAACCAGCCCTGCAGCGGAACCAGCTCCGTAGCAGAACCAGCCCTGCAGTGGAACCAGCCCTGCAGCAGAACCAGCCCTGCAGCGGAACCAGCCCTGCAGCAGAACCAGCCCTGCAGCGGAACCAGCTCCATAGCAGAACCAGCCCTGCAGTGGAACCAGTTCTGTAGCAGAACCAGCTCCGTAGCAGAACCAGCCCTGCAGCAGAACCAGCCCTGCAGCAGAACCAGCTCCGTAGCGGAACCAGCCCTGCAGCGGAACCAGCCCTGCAGCAGAACCAGCCCTGCAGCGGAACCAGCTCCGTAGCAGAACCAGCCCTGCAGCAGAACCAGCCCTGCAGCAGAACCAGCTCCGTAGCAGAACCAGCCCTGCAGCGGAACCAGCCCTGCAGCAGAACCAGCTCCATAGCAGAACCAGCCCTGCAGTGGAACCAGCTCCGTAGCAGAACCAGCCCTGCAGCGGAACCAGCCCTGCAGCGGAACCAGCTCCATAGCAGAACCAGCCCTGCAGCGGAACCAGCCCTGCAGCAGAACCAGCTCCGTAGCAGAACCAGCTCCGTAGCAGAACCAGCCCTGCAGCAGAACCAGCTCCGTAGCAGAACCAGCCCTGCAGCGGAACCAGCCCTGCAGCAGAACCAGCTCCGTAGCAGAACCAGCTCCGTAGCAGAACCAGCCCTGCAGCAGAACCAGCTCCGTAGCAGAACCAGCCCTGCAGCGGAACCAGCCCTGCAGCGGAACCAGCTCCGTAGCAGAACCAGCCCTGCAGTGGAACCAGCCCTGCAGCAGAACCAGCCCTGCAGCGGAACCAGCCCTGCAGCAGAACCAGCCCTGCAGCGGAACCAGCTCCATAGCAGAACCAGCCCTGCAGTGGAACCAGTTCTGTAGCAGAACCAGCTCCGTAGCAGAACCAGCCCTGCAGCAGAACCAGCCCTGCAGCAGAACCAGCTCCGTAGCGGAACCAGCCCTGCAGCGGAACCAGCCCTGCAGCAGAACCAGCCCTGCAGCGGAACCAGCTCCGTAGCAGAACCAGCCCTGCAGCGGAACCAGCCCTGCAGCAGAACCAGCTCCGTAGCAGAACCAGCCCTGCAGCGGAACCAGCCCTGCAGCAGAACCAGCTCCGTAGCAGAACCAGCCCTGCAGCGGAACCAGCCCTGCAGCAGAACCAGCTCCGTAGCAGAACCAGCCCTGCAGCGGAACCAGCCCTGCAGCAGAACCAGCTCCGTAGCAGAACCAGCCCTGCAGCGGAACCAGCCCTGCAGCAGAACCAGCCCTGCAGCGGAACCAGCCCTGCAGCAGAACCAGCTCCGTAGCAGAACCAGCCCTGCAGTGGAACCAGTTCTGTAGCAGAACCAGCCCTGCAGCAGAACCAGCCCTGCAGCGGAACCAGCCCTGCAGCAGAACCAGCTCCATAGCAGAACCAGCCCTGCAGCAGAACCAGCTCCGTAGCAGAACCAGCCCTGCAGCGGAACCAGCCCTGCAGCAGAACCAGCTCCGTAGCAGAACCAGCCCTGCAGCGGAACCAGCTCCGTAGCAGAACCAGCCCTGCAGCAGAACCAGCTCCATAGCAGAACCAGCCCTGCAGCAGAACCAGCCCTGCAGCGGAACCAGCCCTGCAGCAGAACCAGCTCCATAGCAGAACCAGCCCTGCAGCAGAACCAGCCCTGCAGCAGAACCAGCTCCATAGCAGAACCAGCCCTGCAGCAGAACCAGCCCTGCAGCAGAACCAGCTCCATAGCAGAACCAGCTCTGTAGCAGAACCAGCCCTGCAGTGGAACCAGCCCTGCAGCAGAACTAGCTCCATAGCAGAACCAGCCCTGCAGCAGAACCAGCCCTGCAGCGGAACCAGCTCCGTAGCAGAACCAGCCCTGCAGCGGAACCAGCCCTGCAGCAGAACCAGCTCCGTAGCAGAACCAGCCCTGCAGCGGAACCAGCCCTGCAGCAGAACCAGCTCCGTAGCAGAACCAGCCCTGCAGCGGAACCAGTTCTGCAGAAGAACCAGCTCTTTAGCAGAACCAGCCCTGTAGCAGAACCAGCCCTGCAGTGGAACCAGCCCTGCAGCAGAACCAGCTCCATAGCAGAACCAGCTCCGTAGCAGAACCAGCCCTGCAGTGGAACCAGCGGAGGTGAAAACAGCTCAATATTTCCAACATAAGCGAATTTCAAAGCTGTTTCCATTACAGCAAGAGAGTAAAGCAGAGTTACTGGAGCCTTTCTGCTCACTACTTCAAATTCTTGTGAAAATATTTCTATTTATTTGGAGGAAAAATAAATAAAACAGGAGAATCACCCAAATAGAACCTGTCTGACAACATGAAGTAGGCAAAAAGATCTCAGTTAGCAGCACACCGTGCTCTAATACAATGAAATTCAAGAACAGGTGAGAAACAAAGTCTCTGACATCCATCAGTCCAGAAAAGCTTCCAGAACCATCTCCAAGGTTCTGGTTCTCCAGAAAACCTCAGTAGAACCAGGATCCTCACCTGGGCCGTGGAGAACCTTCCAGGAGAGGCTGACCCACCAGAACCACTCCAGGACCTCATCAACGACTCATCAAGGAGATCCAGAAGAACATCTGAAGCTCTGCGGGCCTCACTGCCTCAGTTGAGGCTCCAAAACCAGAACCACTGCTGACCCAAAAGAGCACAAAGACCCACATTTACTAGAAAACATCTTGATTGTCCTGAAGACCTCTGGGAAAATATTGTGTGGACTGAAGAGAAAGAAGTGAAGTTTTCTGGAAAATTCTGGTTACATCTGGTGTAGAACCAACAAAACCAGAACATCATTCCTGCAGTCAAACATGGTGGTGGTGGTGTGATGATCTGGGACTGCTTTGGTGGGTCAGGACCTGGATGAAGCAGAAAGTCCTGAAGGAGAACGTCCGAGCATCAGTTTGTGACCTTAAAGCGTAATTAAAGCGTGGCCCCGCCCCCTGACATGTTGAAAATGTTCACCTTAGTGGGCGGGGCCATGAAACACGGGGCGTGGCCTCGCGGGCATGAGAGGGGGGGTAAACGGGGCTGTGGTCAGGATGAAAGAAGCTCTGCTGCCAACTTAGTCACTTCTCTGATGTCTCTAGAGGGTCTGAAAAGTGACTAACGACAAATCTAGCGACTTTTCCCGTTACTGGAGACCTTTATGGCGACACGTCAAGCACCAGTCGTCCTGCAGCAAACCTGCCGTTAGAGCAGAGAGGAGACCCACCCCACTCCACCCCACTCCGTGTCAACACAGCTAATAAATCACATGGGCAACGCTGACCTGATCTCCACCTCCTGACCCGCCACCAGGGGGCGTGTCTGAGTGACGCAGACGTCAACCAAGCTGCACCGTTATAAACAGGAGAATTCAACTGCAGTACCACCGTCCAACCCAAAGAGGGCAGCACTGAGATGGTCTTAGACAAAATGTTGCAGAACGAAACAAATTTATGCAAAAAATGTTAAAATTTTCATAGAAACATAAAGGAAGCACCATAAACAGCCTCTTTGGACAGCTTATCAGCTAGTTACTCTTTCAGTTCAATCTTACTTGGGCTCTGCAGCAGACGACGATCCAAACCAGCCCAAGTCTACCTCTGAATGGCTGAACAAGCCAAAATGAAGGTTTAGGAGTGGCCTAGTCAAAGCCTGGACCTAGGTCCTACTGAGAGGATGTGAGCTGAAACCGGCCGTTCATGTGTCTGAATTACAGCGAGGCTCCAGACTGCGGCGCTGCTGCAGAGGCCGGCCCGGACCCGAGCCCGGACCCGAGCCAGGCCCGGCGCCGCTGCTGAGCCTTCTGCTGCAGAACCCCAGACTGGCTCACGCCTCCATGGGAACACGTGTGTTCGCTCTGGCTCTGCCGCGTGTCAAACCCACGGCATCTTTCAACAGCGTTATCCACATTCCTCATCAGATGCTGGTTTCACTGGGAGCCCCCCCCCCTCGATCTGTGGGGAAGCCTCACTGAGCATGAAATATCTTGGCAGAGCTCTGGTGTTACCTCCAGTTTGTAAAACTTCCCTCCAATTACTGACCTGACACTTAGAGCCCGCCCGGCAACAGGATCCTGGATCAGAGGTGAAGCCCAGGGGTCAGAGGTCAGACCCCCAGTGGGCTGAATTAACCATGAAAGACGCAGCGGAAACAACAGGAACGCCATAAACATGCGTTGCTACCGTTGGCCTCTGAGCAGAACCAAGGAGAAGATGCGTTGCTGTCACAGGCCGCAGGCGTCGACCGTCAGCTTCTTCTCACGGTGGGGGGGGTCAAGGGGTCGTAGGTTAAGTTCAAAGAGCGGCGCAGGGATAACCAACAACCTCAAAGGGCTCAAACCAGGTTCTTTTCCCAACATTGCTTCAGTTCATTGAAGCTTCCAGATATTTTTCCCTTTGAAGGTCCCACCACAGCATTTTAATGACACTGAGGCCTGGACTTTGACTAGGCCACCTTGATTCCTTTCTTCTCAGTCTTTCTGTTGTAGATCTGCTGCTCTGCTCAGGTTCGACACTAGCACACTGGTTTACAGAGAAGCTGGTGGTCCAGTTCTGGTCCAGTTCTGGTCCTGTGGCTGCAGCACAAGCCCAGATCATCAACCCTCCACCACCATGCTTCCAGCTGGTTCCTTAAATCATGGTGCTGATCATTATCTCTCCTTCACTTTGGTCTCAGGATCTTGTCCGTCATCCAGATGCAGCTTTGAGTCGCGCTGCCATGTTGTTTCCTTCTACCCTCGTCCTGTCATGACCTTTGACTTGCGAACTGAGGCCCGTAGAGTCCGAGATGGAGCTCTGCTGTTTTAGGTTTTCTCTGAGCCTCACGCTCCGACTTTGGGCTGAACCTGTGGGGACACCCTCAGGGAAGGTTGGCGTTTTCCACCAGTGAATACTGATGACCGACGGACCTCAGTAAATAAACTAATTTGGCTTGAAAGAAGTTGGGACTGAAACCGGAGAACAGTGTCGACATGATGCAGCTCGTCGGAGCGGGTCCAGCTGGGTTCTTTCGTCCTCTTCCTCAGCCACCATCATCATCATCACGTTTCAGGCTCTAAAAACAGCAGTTATCAAACCGCTATTAAAAAAGAACAATCTGGATAAATCACTACTGCAGAATTACAGGCCGATCTCTGACCTTCCATTCATCAGCAAACTGACTGAAAAAGCTGCGTTTCAACAGTTAAGCAGCTTCTTAACGATGACAAACCGCTTTAACGTCTTTCAGTCCGGTTTCCATGGTTACCACAGCACTGAGACCGCCCTCGTCAAACTGTTCAATCACATCCACACAAATCCAGACTGTGGAAGAACCGCAGTGTTGGTTCTGTTGGACCTCAGCGCAGCATTTGACTCTGTTGACCAGGAGGTATTATTGAAGCGACTGGAGAGCTGGGTCGGACTCTCTGGTACAGTACTCAGTTGGCTCGAATCCTACCTAAAGAACAGGGACTTCCTTGTGTCAATAGGCAACTTCTCATCGGAGCGGACAGAAGTCACATGTGGAGTACCCCAAGGTTCAGTCCTGGGACCCCTCCTATTTAATATCTACATGCTCCCACTAGCTCAGATTATAACAAGTAATAAGATCAGCTACCACAACTATGCAGATGATACACAGCTCTACATCATGATGTCACCAGGTGACCCTGAATCCATCCAATCACTGAACAGATGCTTAGAACAAATCAATGCGTGGAGGTGCCAAAACTTTCTCCAGCTGAACAAAAACAAAACTGAAGTTATCATCTTTGGACCTAAAGAGGACCGATCTAGAGTTCCTCTTTAGAACTTTAGAACTCTAAAAAGGAACATTATTACAGCTATTATTCAGCTGGAATAACTGAAGCGCGCAGCTTCAGTTATTTCAGCTAGAAGCTAGTGATCAGGACCTGAAATCTGGGTGCAGTGATGGACTCAGACCTGAACCTTCAGAGACACATAAAGACAGTTACGAAGTCAGCCTTCTATCACCTGAAGAACATTTCCAGGATTAAAGGACTGATGTCTCATCAAGATCTAGAGAAACTCATCCATGCATTTATCTTTAGTCGCATTGATTACTGCAACAGTGTCTTCACAGGTCTGCCTAAAGAGTGAATCAGACAGCTGCAGCTGGTCCAGAACGCTGCTGCTGCTGGCGTTCCCACTAAGACCAGGAAGATAGAGCACATCACCCCAGTCCTAAAGTCCTTCCACTGGCTCCCTGGAGCTCAGAGAATAGACTTTAAAATCCTTCTGCTAGTTTATAAATCACTGAACGGCTTAAAGACCTGTTGTTGTTGTATCAACCTTCCAGACCACTCAGGTCTTCTGGTTCTGCTCTGCTCTGCATCCCCAGAACCAGAACCAAACATGGAGAAGCAGCTTTCAGCTTCTATGCTCCACTAATCTGGAACAAACTTCCAGAAAACTGCAAAATGGCCGAAACACTGAGTTCGTTTACATCAAGGCTGAAACCCACCTGGTTAGAGCTGCCTTTGATCAGCAGTCTGGACCATAAATCTACAAACAAATCCAGGTGAGATAAGCCTGGTTTTCCAAAGGGTGGAAGTTTGAGTGTAAATCAGTTAAATAAAGTAAGTGAATCATTCATCAATGTTTTTAACTATCTTTGCTTGATGATCCCTATGATTTTGCCGATGGTTTTGATGTTTTGCTGCATACTTGATTGATGTTTTTACGATGTGAAGCACTTTGAACTGAATTGCTGAATTGTGCTATACTAATAAACTTGACTTGACTCAATCAAGTAATCTATCAATTAATCGAATCAAAAATGTTCCTCTTCTGTAGCTACTTAAGCTAGCAAAAGAAATATATAAAAGAGGAAATGCTAGTAGAATTTAGGAAAAAATAAAGCGATTTCCAAGCCTGTAGCGTTCCTGAACCGCCGTCGGGGCCACATTTTGGACACCCCAGATCCAAATTCTCCCGTTTATTATCATCTTAGTAATCTGTTTTTATAATTCATGCCAGCGCTGCCTGACTCATCCCCAGGCAGAGAGGAACAACTGAGACCCTTGGGATCATTACATGCTCAGCCAACGCGCTCCCAGGCACCTGGCGAAGGATTATGGACAAAAATTCCCTTCGTTCATGGAGTGTGACCTCTCGGTTCACACACCAGCATTCCTCAGGTGCTGCTGGGGAGGGAAAAAACAACAATTTCTTTGACTAATGCAACAATCCTCAGCCTTTGTTCGCTCGCATTCCTCCGACACATGGAGCAGATTTTCCTAACGATGCTGTAGCAGGAAGGCCGATCCGACATCTGCAGCGTCGCTGGGAGGCAGCCGGAGCAGCTCAGAGGCTCCAATGCAGCGAAGGCAGAAGATGGACCCATCAAACCTGCCGGATGGTTGCAGTTACGCTGCCATGCATCTGGATTTAAAGCCTTTTCACTTTACAACGACAAACTTCACTGTTTTATTGGAATTTTAGTTGGCATATGACAAAATGGGGTGTGAATACTTCTGCAACCATACGCTCTGATCCAGTTTCAGTTTTTCCTTCTGCTTTTCAACTAACGATGAGCATTTCCTCCTCCCTCTGAGGGTCTGAGCTGTCGACACGTCGAGCCCGGCGGCTTCCGGAGATCCTGCCACATGTCGTCGTCTGTGCTCGGAGCCGGGCCGAGACCGGAGAGGCTCCACCTGGAAGCACTTCTGCAGGGTCAGAGGTCAACGCTATTGAACCTGAGTGACAACGTGTTCGTGTCAACAGAGCGCCCAGCATAATGTGAGCAGAAACAAAGGAACATGTTTCCTTTTGTCACAAAGTTCAGACTCCCTTCACCTCCATCCAATACCAGGCTCAGTCTTATTCAACTTAAACTTTATAATAAATATGTTTTTACTGATTGCATAAAAATGGCCCATGACTTTTTCACTTGGAGTAAATAAGATTTTCTGAATTGCTCTTTGCCTTTTGCAGCAACGAAACAAAACAAACCACATGCAGGAAAGAGCTACTGAAAGGTTTCTCGCTCACCAGGGACGTCCCAGAGGCTCCAGAAGCACGCTGCCGCTAGCGCAGAGCTTGTGGTACCTGGAATATTTATTAAAAATGCATCAATCATTACAGAAGAGCTTTATCAGACAATGCTGTAAAAACGTTAAAAGAATCTGTTCCATGTTTAATTTCCTCAGAATCTCAGACAAACACAGTAGAAGGCAGCAGTTTAATCTCCAGCCCTGCTCAAATTGATCTTCTTGTTCATAGTTACTTCCTCACTGCGTGTGGCTTTAGACAATGCAGCCCCCTTAAAAAGAAGGTAATTCTCCAGAGGTTGGCTCCTTGGTTTAATTCAGAGCTGCGTACTTTGAAGCAGAAGACTTGGAAATTGGAGATAAATGGCCTCTACGCATCTAGAGGAGCCCTGCTTAACTTGGAAAAAGAGTCCGCTGCTGTATAAAAAGACCCTTCACCGAGCTGGAGCGTTGTATTCTTCATCATTAATCGAGGAGAACGGGAATAATCCCAGGTTTCTTTTTAGTCCAGCTGCCAAACGTCCACAGAGTCACAGTTCTGCTGAGCCATCAGTCCCACAGCTCCCAGCTGGAATGACTTTATGGGATTCTTCTGAAATAAAACTGATTCTGTTAGAAACAAAGTTGTTGGCATCCTCCCGAACGTGATGACTTCATCCCCAGTAGGTGAGGCAGCGCTGAATGTAACTCTAGAACCTGATGTGTGTTCGGACGGTTTTGAGTCAGTCGAGCTTTCTGAGTTATCAAAAATATTAGCTTCTTCCAAACCTGCGACTTGCATGTTGGACCCGTCCCAACCAGATTATCTGAAGAGGTGTTCCCTCTGATTATTGCCTCCATTTTAGATGTGATTAATCTGTCCCTGGTAAATGGTCATGTTCCACAGGCTTTTAAGGAAGCTGGAATTTGGAATTAAACCTTTACTTCAGAAACCTCTCAATCAAGATGACTTAATAAATCACAGACCCGTATCTAATCCTCCCTTCTGATCTAAAATCCTGGAGAAAATCGTTGCTGATCCAGTCTGTGAGCATCTAGAACGTAATGACCTGTTGGAAGAGGTTCAGTCCGGTTCCAGAGCTCATCATAGCACTGAAACGGCTCTGCCGAAAGTTACTGATGACCTTCTCTTGGCCTTAGATACAGGACTGGTTCTGGTTCTGCTAGATCTCAGTTCTGGTTCTGATCCAGTGGACCACAATCTTCTCTTAGAAAGGCATGTTGTGGGTGTCAAAGGAACAGCACCAGGCTGGTTTAAATCTGATCTGTCAGACAGATGCCAGTTTGTTCATGAGAACGATAAATCATCTTCTCACTCTGGGGCTACTGGTGGAGTACCACAGGGCTCTTGGCTCGGACCAGTTCTTTTTACTATATATCTTGTTCCAATTGGTAAAATTATCTGACAGCATGGGATAAAGTTCCACTGTTATGCTGATGATCCTCAGCTAAATCTGTCCATGAATCCTGATGAACCCGTTCGGCAGATTACAGGCACGTCTTGAGGACATTAAAACCTGGATGACTCTAAATTTTCTTCTTTTAAATTCTGACGAGACAGAAGTTGCTGTTTTGGACCGGAACCTCTGAAAGAGACGCTGCTTAGTCAATAATTGATCTGGACGGCATTAAACTGGCCTCAGATAATAAAGAACCTCGGTGTTATTTTGACCAGGACGTCATTTCAGCCCCACATTAAACACGTTTCCAGGATTTCCTTCTTTCATCTCCAGAATCAGAACCATCCTGTCCAGGATGAAGCTGAAACACTCGTCCATCCATCTGCTCCTTCAAGGCTGGACGACTCTTCACCACCAGGACGTCCCCAGGATGGAGCTAAAGCCTTCAGCAGGTCCAGGACGCTGCAGCTGGAGCTCTGATGGAGACTAAAACCAGAGACCAGATCTCTCCTGGTCCAGCTTCCCTTCATCGGCTCCCTGCTAATCCAGATTATAATCCCAGATTCTCACATTTAGAGCCCAGAATAACCAGCTCCATCCTCCACCAGAGCCCCGACTGGTCCAGATGTTCCTTCCAGACCCCGACTGGTCCAGATGTTCCTACCAGAGCCCCGACTGGTCCAGATGTTCCTTCCAGACCCCGACTGGTCCAGATGTTCCTACCAGAGCCCTTCGCTCTCAGCCTGCAGGTTTCCTGCTGGTTCCTGGAGGCTCTGGGAGGAGACTGGGAGGCAGATCCTCCAGTCCTCAGGCTCCTCTCCTGAGGAACCAGCTCCCAGTTTTAGTCCGTGAGGCCGACGCCCCGTCTGCTCTCTAGACCAGGCTGAAAGCTTCCTCTCTGATGAAGCTGATAGACTGGCTGAGGTCACACTGAACTGGTTCTGTAGCCATGCTGCCAGAGGCTGCTACTCTCTAATTTGCATTATTTGCTGTTATTTCAACTGTTAACTTTTCGTTTTCTCAGTTATTTTTCTCTCCATAGAAGGTGCACCTGGTCTGGGTTCTGCTTGGGTGTGATGCCTTCCTGGAGGAGCGCATCAGCTGAGATGATGCTGCCATCAGCTAATCGTTCTCCTGCTCCTGCTGTTAACTTTTTACTTCTCTCTAACATAGAAAGTACTCCTGGGTCAGCTCTTCTATGTTTCTTCTTATGTCTCTGCTCCGTCTTCTCAAGCCTCCAGTCGTTCGTGGCAGATGGCCGCTGGTCCAGGTTCTGGTTCTGCTGGAGGTTTCTTCCTGTTAAAGGGGAGTTTTTCCTCTCCACTGTCGCCCCATGCATGCTGGGTATGAGGGATTGCTGGAAAGTCAACGACACAATGCCATGCAGTCGCCACCTGCTGGCCAGGAGGACTGAATGCTGCAGGTCGATGACTGGATGCTCTGCTGGGTTTCCTTAGAAACTTTTTGAACTCCTTTGATTAATTAATGGAGCTGCTGAACTGGTTAATAACTGGGATCAACTGGAATGTATGGCTGATTGAATATATATATATATATATATATATATATATATATATATATATATATATATATAGATAGATAGATATGAAAATTAAAGTGCCTTGGGACGACATTTATTGTGAATTAGCGCAATACAAATAAACTGAATTGAACTCGAGAATGGCAGAAATTTGTTGCACCAGCGCAGGCCGGGACCGTATTACTGAGGCCAGGCCCTTCAAACAGGGATGCAAACAAATAAATGTTTCTAAAATGAAAAGCATAAACTATTTTTTTCTTTGAATTTGGAAACACCATAAGCATCCAGTCACTCTTACTCAAAACCCAACTCGGCTATTTAAAGCAGGAGTTTTTGAAGGAAAGATTTCCAGATCAGTTTTAAACAGAAATTAAACAACTTTATTTGTTTCACTAAAAGTATTGTCCTTTTAGTTCATCCATAAGCAGGTAATAAGAAATAATTTTAAAAAATAAAATTGCCCTCAGGAGGAGCCTTGCAACAGGCAACAGGTTGATAACTGTTGGCCAACCTTCGCGAGCAACAAGCACATGTCAGAGTTCTCACTTATAAAGCTAGCATTCGCTTAAAACAGGGCCTGAAACTTGCATACGACACTTTCCATGCAAAGTTCTGATTTTTAAAACACAAACTTGACATGAAAATGTGCGGCCCCTCACACCAACCCTGCGTACCCTCTACAAGCTTGTTTTGGAAACAGAGGTGAACTCAGATGGTGAGGTAGGGACTCGAAGCCACATTTCATCATGATTCTTTCAGACATTTAATTACACATCGAACTTAGACCGTAGATCGACTTTATCATAAGCATTTAAAAACAGTGTGATCTCTGCTGCTGAGCCAGAACTATACAGGAGGACCTGTCAGATAAACAAAAAACACCTAGAAGGCCTCAATCCTAAGTCTGCACAATATTTAAAGGTTTTCTCACATTCCTCTCCCTGATGATCACCAGGGTGAGACGTACCACAATTTTTATTTAGTTATTTATTTATTACCACAGATTAACACACAAATTATGCCAAGGTGTGAGGCATCCACACTGGTTCCTGTAAACCTCTAGATGGCGCTGGGACACCTGCTGCGTAAAACTGCGCCATGGATGCACTGGTGCTGCTGGAAGACGCTCTACTGGGAGGATCAGGAGGGAGCGCGTTTTCAGGGATCACCAGGCTCTTCTGCTCCATGATGATGGCTGGCGGATCAGCAGACTTAGACTCCCTGGAGCACTGCTCCGGAATCTATGAGCTGAACTGGGTCCAGTACTGGAGAGACCGGCCCGCCAGAACCATGCCATCCCTGTCCAGTTACAGCTGGTAACCACTCTGGGGCTCCTGGCGACGGCTCCTTCCAGCGGGAATTAGCCGACAGGTTTGTGTTTGAATGAATCAACAATTAATTAACTCTCAAGCCTGAAGCCGCTTTCAGGAGCAACATCGTTCTGTGAAGTTCTCCGTGGGTCTGGGAATCACAGCCAGCGCTGAGCACATCGATGGCTGCTGTGCTGGATGGCATCCTTAACATGACCAGTCCATGCATCAGATTTCCCTCCACTGTGGGAGAACAGCAGTCCTTAAAGCTTAATTTGTGGAATTCAAATGAATAAGGCATGATGATGCACTATTCCTCTATAACCTGCAGGGGGCAGCGGGGCTGCTTCGTCTGAAACTCCAGGAGACTCAGCTGGAGGCCTCAACAATCACCTGGATCCATGACCACATGACAAACAGACCACAGTTTGTGAGACTCAAAGACTGTGTGTCTAACCAGGTGGTCAGCAGCACAGGAGCACCACAGGGCACTGTACTCTCACCATTCCTTTTCACTCTGTACCCTTCAGACTTCCAGCTCAGTCAGACTCCTGTCATCTCCAGAAATACTCAGATGACTCTGCAGCTGTCGGGTGGATCAGAGATGGAGAAGAAGCTGAGTACAGAGAGCCGGTGGACCGCTTTGTGTCATGGTGTGGAAACAATCATCTTATCTCGAATGTGAACAAAACAAAGGAGATGATTGTAGATTTCAGGAGAAACAGGGTCAGATCAAACCCTGTTTCCATCATGGGAGAAGAAGTGGAGGTGGTTGAGGAATATAAATACTTCGGTGTTCATCTGGACAACAGACTGGACTGGAGACTCAGCAGCGAAGTGTCTCCAAGAAGGGACAGAGCAGACTGGACTCCTGGAGGAAGCTCAGATCCTTCAAGGTTTGCATCCAGATGTTGCAGATCTTCTATAAGTTTGTTGTTGAGAGTGTCATCTCCTCTGCCATCATCTGTTGGGGCAGCAGCATCAGAGCCAGGGACCTAAAGAGGCTCAACAACCTGATAAAGAAGGCTGGTTCTGGTTCTGTTCTGGTTCTATTCTGGGGACGACGGGAACCTCTGGAGATGATGATGCAAAGAAGGATTCGTCAGACAATCAAGAAAATTATGTACATAAGATCCTTTCTGCCCACAGCCATCACCATCTACAACAACTCTTTAATTAAATGAGTCACATTTAATGTCCCTTTGGGGTCAATAAAGAGCTGCTGAATTGAAACCATAGCCTCGGTGTGTGAAAGCTGGAGAATGCAGGATACTGTGTGCTTTTTAAATGATTACCAGCATTTCCTACTCCAGCCTGTTCTATGACACACAGCTCGGTCCTTTAAGGGCACAAAGCAGCAGGTAACAGTGTTCCTGTTACCTGCTGAAATCGAACTCCTTGTTTAAAAGCAGCTGCCTGGAGATACCAGCTGATTTCTTGCTGCATGTTTAATGATAAAGACTCATGACGCCACCGGTGCAGAGCTTGGCCAGCAGTTTTGGTCAGACAGTAACACAGCAGGACAAAATTTATTGTTTTATTATTATTTTGAAGCTAGAAATACAGCAGATACTGAAGAATTGACAGCGTTATGAGCCGGGATCAGAAGCTGAGGTTCAAGTTGTCTTCTCCAACTCTGAAACAGAAAACACCAATCTGTGACTCTGAAACTAAGCTCCGAACAGCCTGAAAGCTTCTCTGGTGCCTCCAGCTTCAGCCTCGGTGTTCCTGGATTGTTTCACACAACAACAGGAAACACGAGACGCTTTAATATCAGAGGAGGCATCTTGGCTGGTGTTGTTTTCACGGTGGTCGGGGCAGAAAGCTGACAGCAACAGGAAGGTGTCCCTCGGTGGAGCAGCAGAGGAGGATGCCACTAACTGGACCAACTGGGCCTCGGCCAGAACCGCTCCTCCTCTGACTTCATTTAATCCAAACACGGAGCTTTCTGAAGACATGTCAGATAAACAGCAGTTTATAAAAGAGGTCGAGATGCTTTCTGAGCTTTTGAACCAAAATCATAAAAACAGGAGAATCAGCAGAACTCTGACCCACATACACGAGTCCTGATTGGACCAAGGTCAGGGCAGCATCTCTGCGAGTATTTAGTCTATTCACGGACCGTTCTTCATAACATCCACGGGGAGTTCACCCTCGTCGTGTCTCTGCTTATCGGAGCATGCCAGACATTCCCGCCGCTCTGGGTGAATGGATGCGTGGACGTGTTTGTGTTTGTGCGTGCATGCTCTGACCTGAGCGCCGACATCAACATGTGAATTCACCTCCTCTGGATTCCAAACACTTGTAGCGACCACGAGCCAAAACAAGTGATGCTTTCCTGTTTTGTTCTCGGCCGCCCTTTGAAAGGAGAGACTCCCACCTTTTCCACCGTCCACCTCAAACACACCCTCCCTTCAGCGCTCGGTCTCTGAAGGTTGGAAAGTCCAGGGAGGAAAACTGAAAAGCTTTCAGAGTCACCAGCGGTGAAGTAGTTTTCCATCTCAGATGATTTACCTTCACAGCTTTTGTTTCTCATCTTTCCCTCACAAAAGGCCATGTGGCTGCTACCTGCTCCACAGATATGAGGCCCATTCCAGCGTGATCAGATCCAGTCTCGAACTGGATCAGCTGCAGATGACTGGGTGCAGCTGCGGAGACGTCTTTAAAGACTTTAATCTCCTGTTGAAGAGAAGGATTATTCTGCACCATGTAATAAACACATGTTCTCATCATTCTGGATGGAAATTTGACTAACAGTCCTGGTTCCCTGGCCCAGAGCCGACTTTAAATAACAGCCATCAGGTCAGAGTTTTGGAAAATTCAGGAAGCCTGATGCTACCTTATGCTCGTTTGGGTTGTTTCAGCCATCTAGCTGTTGACGTTAGGTGAAGAATTAATTGATAGTCCTCTTCTTTCATTTTTCATCCACTTTATGCAATGCAGCACTACCACTGGCACTGAAACAGACCCACAGCATGATACTACCATCACCATATTCCACTGTGAGCATGGTGTGTTCGGTGGTTTGGTGTGTACCTAGGTTTTAAAGCTATGGTTAGAATTGTTTTTAGTTTAATAAAGAAAAAAAATATTTACATTTTACTTTATTTAGTCGAGAAAGAACTTTTGGGAAATTTTGCTAAATAAGTTTTTGTTCGGATAAAAAGTTATGGGGTGCCGTCTGTAAAGTTACTCAGTCAAAAATGAACAGCAATAAGTTTTCCCTCCTGATAGTCCGCTAGACTCGGTTCGATCGGGACCAAAGCTGCAGCATCTCCTCCATGTCCAGCTGCTGCGGTTCTTCCTCTCTGCTCCGAGTCAAACCAACCAAACCCTTTCAGCAGCCTGTTCCCCTCCTCGCCTGTGGGGGCGCTGCACCAAGAACCGCTGAAGGAAACGACATGAAAACCTCTGAAGACGCTGAGCGCAGCTTCCTTCTTCACCAAACGTCAACAACAACATGGAGCGGCGTCAGGTTTCAGCGGCTGGAGGATTTCTCTTCTGTCTCTGGCTGAAGACCACGAGCCGTTTCTCCTGCTAGCGCTAGCAGGAAGACCAGAGTTTGATTCGTTCACACCTCCCCATCCAGACCGGACTTTCTCGGCAGACGGACTGGAGTTGGACTAAAGCGGACTGAACAGGACTGCTGGGAACACAGCCTAAATCAGATCCAGGGGTGATGAGGCGAAAATGGCCACCAGCCATCGAGGACTGGAGCTTGAGACCCCTGATCAAACGGAATGTATGTAAATATGTGACCCTGAGGGAATCAAATGTGTTGCTGCTTTAAAAGCTACTCCAGGTAGATGTTGTATGAGCATGTGTCCATCCAGGTCCAGGAGGGAACCCCAGACATCCCCCTCCCAGGCGGCATCCTCCAGCTCGTTCTGGGGATCCCGTGGCGTTCCCAGGCCTGATGGGATATCTCGTCCCTTCAGGCAGTTCTGGGTCTTTCCAAGGGTCTTCTCGCATCCTGAACCACTCAAGTGGCTCCTTTGGATGCATTCCTCCCTCAAATAAATCCCAGAAGGCCCAACATTAATACGACGCATCTGCAGGATTAGTAGCTGTTCTGACTGCAGAGCAATGAACAGCTGAAGGGATCGTCTGACCAGAGGAGCGCCGCCTCTGGAAACATGGAGTAGTTAATGCTTCAAACAGACCTCTACATAATTCTGCACCAGGTCAACATGTTTTGATCTGGGAAGTGATGGTGGAGGTGTTTCCTGTGTTCCAGTAGAAGTGAAGAATGAGGATCTGATGCTGACATGCTGGGAGGAATCCTGGCTGTAAATAAACAGGGAGGGGAAGGGGGTTCCAGGACCGGCTCTTTTATTGGAACACTTGATTGTTCTCCGAGTCAAAACAACGCACGCTAAAGCCACTGTGGACTGGCATTGTAATAACAAACAATCCTTATTTTGTGCCATCTGAATGCTGAGGCGGTGGGAAGGAGTGGCAGCCGCAGCCAAACTGGGTGCGAGGAGCTGCCTGCGAGCCAGGGGTTCGCAATAACAGGAACCGCTCAGAGGCCCCTGCAGCGCTGCAGATAAGAGCCCCGCTGAATGAGGGCCCGCGGCCTCACGAGCAGTTCCAGCCGTGAATAAGGCTGAAAATATTCTGCCGTTCAGGACAATGCAGAGCCTGGAATGTGACGGGACAAAGGGCCGGCGGTGGCGCGTCCCGACCGACACCAGCAGCCTCGCTCAGCAGACAGCGCCAATCCTGACGGCGACATGTTGATGAGGGATATTTGTCTCAATAATTAACAGCAATTTTCTCCTGTTTTTATCCCCCAGACGACTCTGAGGTCATGGAAAAGGAAAACAGCCTATGAAATGCTGCTTGTTGTAAATCCTGTTGATGCTTCACAGACAGGGAAGCCAACAGGAAGTCGTTAAGATGCAGCCCACTGATGCATTCAGGACAGGCATACCCATCAGGTTTCTCATGCCGAAGAACATTGGTCCAAAACTCCCCACCAAGTCCATCTGCATGGCTAAAAAAATCCCAAAACTAAGATTTTGGTGTGGCCTAGTCAAAGTGCAGGTTTATATCTGCTTGAGATGCAGAGACATGACCATAAACAGGCTGTTAATCCTTAAAAACCCAACAAAGTGTGAATCAGGGATGCCCATCTCCACTCCTCCAGAGTGCCACTACGCCTGAAACCCCCCCCACTACGCCTGAACCCCCACACCACCACGCCCGAACCCCCCCCCTCCCCACCACCACGCCCGAACCCCCCCAGCAGCAGAGGCCTGCCTGCTCTCACCTGAGTGGAGCGGGTCAGCGTTCCTCCACAGTGGTGCAACAGATTTCCAGCCATCAGAAACACGGGACGGCAGCTCTTGGATGGAGCGACCAGGTATTAGCAATCGGTGGGTTGTCGGTTCGATCCCCGCTGCGTCTGCCTCTGTGTCCTTGGGCAAGACACTTCGCCGCCCTGCCTGCAGGCGGTCAGAGGTCCGGCGGCGCCGGCGCAGGGCAGCCTCGCTTCTGTCAGACTGGCCCAGGGTGAATGGCTGAAGGGGTGAACGGGTGAAGCGCCTGGGGTGTTCTGGACGAGACGGAGCGCTGTAACAGTGCAGGCCGTTTCCCTTCTGTTCTCCGCTGCCGGTGCTTTATTCTGCTCTGGCTTGTTTCCTGTTTCAAATAAAGTTATCGGTGGAAAAAAGAGGCAGCGGAAGGGACGCATAACCAGGCCTGGTTGTCGCTCAGGCTGTGCGCCCACACGCAGACCAGAAACGGGCATTTTTGAAACCGGGTCCCAGAGTGGATGAGTTTAAACTGCTGGGTTCCTGTTTCCGTGCGGGCCACGATGACGATGCAGCTCCACCCCTCGCTGTAACCTGCACGCGCCTCATTCTCACGCACGATCATGGCGCCGCGGTGTTTTTTGTGCTGCTCTGTGGCGGCGCCACCGATTGGCCCGGCATACCTACTGCAGCGTCTTCAGGGGCGCTGCGTCCTTGTTCTCGATCGCTTGCAGAAGTGCTGTTGACGGGACAAAGACTTTAAACACGCCTTTCTGATATATGAGAAAATGTTTAGATCCCGATTCTCGAGTTAGAAACTGGCGATCTTTGCAGCCAACTGTCGGGTTGGCATTTCCAAGCAGCAGCAGCACAAACACCAGCTTTTTCTGCCAAATCTCGCCTCTTCCTCCCTTTGGTGCTCTTCATCTTCATTCCCCCTCGTCATTTCTACATTCCTTCTATTTTAATGAGCTCAAGTTTAAACTGAAAGGGCTGAAATGACTGTTCTGGCTGGACCGAGCTCGCGCTGGAGCATCTAGCATACGTCATCTACCCAGAATGCATTGCAGTGTAAACAACATGGTGACATTTTTGTTACAATATTTTACATAAGTTTATAAATTTAACCAGCCTAATGCTGTTTTTGCATCTGAATTAAACGTTTCTCAAAGTCTGCTGTCGCAGCTAATCACGGTCCCTTCATGCGCTGCACTTTCAGCCACCTCGAGGTTTGTTGATTACATGCTGTGTTCTAGATGGAGACGATCCAGGGGCCACCTCCAGCCCTCCAACCTCATGTTGTCCAGCTCTGATCGAGGACAGCCTTCAGTTAACGTCTTGGCTGCTTGATGCTCTGAATGAAAATATTTGCA
The DNA here is from genome assembly GCA_014839685.1 of Anableps anableps. Lineage (NCBI taxonomy): Eukaryota > Metazoa > Chordata > Actinopteri > Cyprinodontiformes > Anablepidae > Anableps > Anableps anableps. The sequence continues at coordinate 34,285,835 of CM026079.1, forward strand.
AAATCCTCGCCCATATTTCAGAAACAAACATGCAAATCAGTTTTTATCATCAGCAAGCAGAGGCCTGATCGGCAGACCTTCCTTCCTCCCATGTTTCCAGTTATGTAATTATGATAAAGATTTGCTTTACACTTTATGTCATGTTTTGAGAACAACAAAAGCAGTAATGTAGACACCACAGTGAAATAGACTGGTTCCTCTGGAGGGTAAACTGGGAGAAACAAAGCTGTGCTTTTGCACCAAGCTGCGTCTCAAGGCTTCACAATCATCCCAAACTTAGATTAATCACTTCAAACAGAGATACAGCCTCCAGAATACAAGCCTCCTCATGATGGAGGTAGAATAAAGCAGCAGCAGAGAAAAGGAGGATACAGCAGTTTATCTGGAAATTACAGGAATCTGAGGGTAAACATTCATTAAAATAGAACCTCAATTAAATCTGAGATCTGTGTGGATAACAGATGAAGCTGAGGAGGCAGGGAACCACAAGGCTGACTATAAATCACACATATATGCTACTAAGTGGGTTTGCGACATACGAGTTAAATGAAGGATAATTGCTCCTCTGGTAGCAGCTGAGAAACAAGTTGAGATTAAACGAAGCTCAGAGATGGTCGGATTGTGCAAACGAGGCATGAAGCAGGACGGATCAGGAGCTGCAGAGGACTAGCGGTTCTGAGACGCTGCAACTCGGCTCCATCTCACTAAAGACGGAGGCCTCCACCGGCATTCTGCGCTTAGCTCTGCTGAGCTGCACCTGGAGAAGCAGAAGACTGGGTGGAACTGGGCGCACTGGACCAAAGCAGAGCTGTTCCACCATGAGGCACGTTTGGAGGGATCCAAACACCTCGTACCACACACGTCCATGTCCCACTATAAGATCTAAACCGTGGGGGGCATGACGCGGTGACACGACTGCAGAACAACAACATGGTTTTAATTATGACCAGTTCAAACTGAATGTTTTTCTACTGTATTCCCACTGAACTCCCAGTTCTACTGCAGAAACCCAGTGGCCCAGTCTGCAGCCTGGCTGAGACAGTTTTATTTTCCTGGCGTTCTGGAGGAACAGCTCTAACTCCCTGCTGGATGGGAGCTCCGTCTGGGGGGGCATTGATGCGGAGTAGCGTGCAAGCTGCCGGATGGCGTAACCGATCTTTGGGAAGCGTTAGATTCGCTTCAGTCACCAATATCACGGAGGAATGTTAGGAGTATTTAAATAATCCACGTGTCACGGTGCAGATCATTGTTTCTATATTCCTCAACGTTAAGGAAGTGCGTCACAATAAAGAACATTAAGCATCTCCATCTGACGTTACCTCGACGTATTCCTTGGGTCCCTTCCTCGGAAAATATTTTAATAAGCTCATCTGAAAATGCAACCAGAAATGAGTCTCAATGGAAAAATTACCCGACATTAAGCTGTGTGGTGCTGTTCAAAATGTAGCTAAAACATTACGCAGGAAGGCTAAACTATAGTAATTAACAAGGTTATGAATTTGGATTAATTCATCACATTCATTAATTTTAAAAACGTTAGCACAATTAATCACATTTTTTTGTCTTTTTAACATACAAAAGTTTCAACCGGAACCTTTGTATTCGTGCGTCTCTGGTACGCCTATAAATCTGACGCACAAGCGACATCCGCTAACAGCGGCGATGGACGACGAAGCTGCTTCTCTTGGCCGCTGGGGTTAATTTCTGCTTCAGAAAAACCTCCTGATGGAATGACTGATATATATTACTGGACTGGACGGCACGTGACTGGTGTGTCACGCATGTGCCATTTCTATACATGAGTCAGGAATATCGGCGGCCAGGAAAATGACACGATCACGCAAAGACTGAAAAAGGGAAGCAATGTTTTGGTATTAACTATCAACACTATGACAGCTAGATAAGAAGGCCCAAGGGTGTCACATTTCACAGGTAGGTAAAAAGTTTTAATTCAAACAGATACCAAGAAAGTGGGAAGTAGGTGAGCTATGCTAGCTTGACTTTGACACCTTAACATGTAGCTGTGCTGCAGTTCGGTGTGTTTCTGTTCAGAGACCGTCTCTGTGACAGATCATCAGCAGAGCAGCCAGTCAACCTCCCTGGGTTCAGGCGACCACTTATTAATAATCGCAACATAAACATCAAGCCTGAAAACATTGAACTGTAACTGGCTGACTGTTCAGGTCTGTGTGGGAAATGTTTGCGTGTTTATTGGAGTTGATGTCGCTGACATACTTGAACGTAATCTCCGCCCTGTCGGTCTGTGTGTGGAGTAAAGCCGACAGAAAGCGCGAGAGAAAAGAAGAGTAGGAGTGGCTTTGAGTTGTTCTTCACCTGTTTTTCGCCGTTATGGTGGCACCCTGCAGCCGCTGTAGCTTCTGAAAGTTCAGCAATCTAAAACTGGACTATTCCCCTTGTTTGTTCGTAAAACACTGGTATTCATAACAGCCAAATAGGATAAAACACGTAAAATTAAATTAACTGTCCAATATGAAAGAGAAATTGTTTCATCCTCTCTTGCATCTTGACAGAACTGACAGAAACCAAACTGTTCACAGATTTATGTCAAGAGAGAATACGAAGTTTACCAATCAGAACATCAGCGATTTCCTCAGCTTTAATTTAAGCCATATTTAACTGAATAAATCGAATAAGAAATAAGGGTGTTTGTGTGACAGATTTATGCCCATCCCGCATCGGAATAGTCTGGGTTTATGGACTCAGTGCACAGTAATGGCGCCTGCAGGTGGACGTCACTAGCTATAGCGGCTAACAGGTGCTGTCCTACCCAATAATATATATCGATCTGATGGGACGTTGGAAAAGACTCCAGTTGTGTTCAAGTTGAGCTAAAAGCAGTCGGCCTATCAGAGAAGCTATGCTAGCCTAGAATAGCATCTCAATGCTAACCATGTAGCAGCAGCGCTAACGTCAGCGTCCACAGTCCACGTTTCTAAAGAAGCTCCATGAATGATCAGGGTTCCTGAAGCTCTGGAGAGATGAGCTTTGCTCCAACCTGATGCTGGAAGAACCTGAAGAGCAGATTAAAAACTAGAAACATCTCTGCTGTTCTAAGACATCCTTCATGACTTTCTAATGACACGTCTGTTGAATGCAGAACAAAGCTGCTGACCCATTAGGCTGATGGGAGGCTCTGAACGGCCTCCAGGCTTTATCTGCATTCTCTTCACTCCACATGAGGAGCAGCTGACTTCAGCTGAAGTTAGAAGGAAGGAGGGCTTTAAGTCAAATAATTTGGTTAAAACAAATTATTTTGGATTATTTATGGGATTCGGTTCCACTGTAACATTTAAAAACACGCGTCTGACTGGAGCTGTTTGCCTGCGATTCAGGTTGGACTGGAAGCGCGTTGGGTGCTCCCCAGAAGGACGAGGAAGTTCAGCTGGTTGTTACCGCGGGCAGACAGGTTCTGTCGCGCTCCTCTTTTCTTTTACCGTCTTTGATCTCAGAGCTACCGTATTTCTCATGACAAAAAATGTTGCCATGGGCCAAATGGTTTTCACAACAAAACACTCCCTGTTCCTGCTGCTCCTGAGTCACTGCAGGTTGGGATTCGAGGCCTTTTCTGCAGCAGCTTCCAGCTCAACGTCTCAAATCTGCTCAGTTCGGCTCACATGAGGTTCAATCAGTCGGCTAAAATCCGCCTGAACGCAGAAACACAGACCTCAGGCTGCAGACAGCAACTTACACTGAGCTCACTCAGAGTACGGAGCAGAGTGGAGACCAAAGTAGAGATGTTGCTGTCGTAAATGAAACACGTCATTAGCATCTGAGGTTCTGACAGAATCAACCTGAAAGTGAAATTCAGCAGAAAACAGGCGGCGTCTGATCTTCTGAAGGATCTCTAATCGTTCCCGAGCTCCTGTCACGAAGGCTGAATTTCTGCACAGAAACCAGACGCAGCTCAGAGGCATGTTTCACCGTGAGCTTCAGGTTCCTTCAACATCTGCTGGTTATGAGGGTTCAGAACCATTTCACCTTTAATACTTTCCCAGATGTTCTGCAAATTTCTGAACATCTGCAAACAGCTGAAAGAAAGAAAGTCACCAGAATTATTTTACTGTTGTCAGATGAAAACGTATCGTTTTCCATGCAGTCATTCACTACTGGAGCAACAATAAACTGCTTCGAACAAATGATAAATATGAAAAATGATAAATATAAAAGCAACAAAGACACGAGAAATGATCCCATGTTCAGCCTGTTACATCTGTCCTGCTTAAAGTCTGTTAATCTAAAATACGTCCCTTAATGTGGAGATTTGTGTGATTTGATAATTTCTAAGTGTTTAAGTGTAAAAAAAATGCTAAAAAATATTGACATTTAATTATCTGTCACATAAAACCCCAATAAAAGTAAATTTCCCCCAATAAAAGTGGAATAATTTCATAAGCTGCTGTGGTATGTTGAATGGGAACCCCGTCGATATGCATCAAACAGATTAGATTGTTACAGCAAAAAGACAACAGGCAGCACCGGTTGGGTTTATGCTGCACGCTCCGAACAAAACATCACAGATATGACTAGAAAGGAGCGAAGTGGCTGTTTTCTCCTCGCCTCCTCAGGTTCGGACAGGTTGTTTAGTTTGAGAAGGTCGAGTCGATACGACTGCAGCGGCTCAGATAAGAGATAACTTCCTGTGATTGTCTACCTCCGTAAATTGTTCCAAAGTGAGTCAAAAGACCAACGGGCTGAGTTTGCTGAGATATCTGGACCTGGAGCGAGTCTAAGGCAGGACACCTGAGCACTCCTTGTTTGTGTGTGTTTGGGGATCGGTTGTGTAGGGGTTCTGTCCGATAGCAACCTGAGCTCCAGAATATCCCAGGATCACCTGACAGAGGCCGAGGCATCCGCCGTGCCATCTGATACGCTTCACCCAAATGGCGTGACAAGATACGGGCTGAAGCTGGGGAGTAACGGTTTGAGGCAGATTTCCAGCAGGTCGGAGGAAACCTGAGAGCCTCTGAGTTTCCCGGCAGCAGCAAACTGAGGCGTGGCAGCAGGTCTGCTCATCCCTGAATCCCTGCAGGGAATTATGTCCCTCCTCCGCTGCAGCTTCAACTCTCTTGCCAGCACAGAGACCAACTCCTTCATGACTAACACTCTCGCTAAGGTCTCGTTTCCTGAGTTCCTGGAGCGACGCAGGAAGCAGCAGAGAACGCGTTCCTCCCAGGCGACCCGCCGCTTTCCTTTCCCCGTTTCCCCAAAGTGAAAGTTTGTCCGAAGCCGACGGATGAACGCTGAGCTGCAGCAGGAATGTTGTTGTGCAACAAACAGGGAGCAGCGATTACAGGCTTTCATTCTCTGATGGAGGGGAAATCTCCAGGGAGTTCCTCAGGGTTTTAGCACTCTTTAGTTGTGTGTTTTCAGCCGAGCATCACAACAAACATTTCCTGGGAGGTCTGAGATGTCCCGGCCGAACGCCTGGAGCTCTCGGGTTAACTGGTGGAACTGCAACCAGACGGGTCGGGAGCAGAGCCCTTCGCTGGTCCCGGAGCAGCGACTTATTCCGCCTGAACCAGGCTTGAGCCTGGCTGAACCCGAGCCCCGTCCCCCCAGCGTCCTCAGCTTCGGTCCTGCAGCTCCTCCAGCCTCAGCAGCAGAGCCATCTCCATGCAGGGCTGCATTCATGTCCCCCAGATCTTGTGTTGATGATGGAGAGTCGGAGCTCTGCTCCAAGCCTTCTCCAGAACATCCCAAAGATTCCCGCTGGGGTTCAGGTCCGTATCTCCTCCTGCTCCCTGGATGACCTGGTCATTCAGGACCTTCAGGTGGTCAGCTGACCTCATCATGTTGCTGCACCTGGATCTGAGCAGCTGCAGCCCCCCCCCAGGCTGCTACAGTCGGGGCTGGGCGTCTCTTCTCGCCCTGAGGCGCCCATGGCTCTGGAAGAGGGTCGGCTGGACTCGTCGGACCAGCTGACCTTCTCCCGCCTCTGTGCTGCCTTGCAGGCCGAAGCCGTGTTGCTCGGCTTCCCTTCATCCTGTCCACGTGGAGCTGCTCTCGCTGTCGCTGTTAAACAGCCCAGAGTTCTGCTGTGCTGCTTCCAGCCGGTCTCCATCAGTCCCGGTTTCTCTCCTTCCTGGAAGACGATGGCTCCCCTCCTTCCCTCCAGCTTCTGACGAAGCCTCGACCCGTCCTGACCCCCGCTGCTGTCGTTTCTGCATCTCCTCAGATGCTTCCTCCGCTGGATGCCAAAGATCTGACCCTTCGTAGACAGACGGACGTCTTCTCCGCGACCACCCGATGCGTCTTGAGACGCGGCGGGCTCAGGACCGAGAAGCTGCTCGTTGCATCGGGAGGCTCCGAGCGGCTGGCCTAGTTAAAGCCAGGAGGCGGCTGCTTTTTCTGGCCAGGCTGTGTTTCATTACAGTCCAAACTGCATCATTCAGCTACGTTTCAGCAAATGTCTTCCCATATTTATTAGTAAGAAAAAAATCCACTCATTTCTTCCGAGTAATTTTGTAGATGTCACTCGGTGTTTCCTTCTTCCACCACACCCGCCGTCTCTGATCTCTGCCCCGGTTCTTCTTCTCTGCTCTCTTTCTGTCTCCACCATCTGACCTATAACCCTGGACAGGTCACCAGTCCATCACAGGACAAACTACCGTACACACACACTCACACCGAAGGGCAAGTTAGAGAGCTGGAGTACCCGGAGAGAATCCGTGCATGCACAGGGAGAACATGCAGAAAGGTCCTGGGCCGGGATTCGAACCCAGGACCTTCTGGAGCGACCGACTGTGCAGCCTGTCATTAGCAGGGAGAGCAGAAAAAATGAGACGGCTGAGGAGATGAAGATCTGAAAAGTAAAATCTCTCGTTCGGCTCCTGCACGTTGGAGTTTATCCTCAGCGTAACATTCAGAGCGAGTCGATTAGAAGCCCAGCAGCTGCGACAGACGTCCCGGTCGGCGCCGGAGGTCCGGGCTGTCCAGCTGCGGGAGCAGAGCTCTCCTTCAGAGGGGAATTCAGGTACCAGCAGCAGGTTGGAGATAAATGGAAGCAAACAGACCCAAACTAAGCAAAAAAAATAAAAACAGAAAAATAAGAGAGAGACTGAACAGCAAAAATAATACTAGATAGGTATTAAAACAACATGTCCGTTAAAAAGAAATGTCAACTGAGTCGGGTAATTTAATAAAATGTAGCAGATGTCTTTCTTTATGCATAGAAAAAAAAGACTATTTATGAGAAATCCAAAGAAAAACAACCTGCAAACAGCAGTAATGGAAACGCGAGCCGAGTTCGCTGGGAGCAGCGGAGGCTCCGGAGTCTAACCGCTGCTGGGAGGAAGGATCTGTGATGACGCTCCTCGGTGCAGCTGGGATGCAGGGAAAGCTCAAAACATTCACCAAAATGTTTTACCTGACGAAGTTCTGCAGGACGAGCCGCTGAGCAGGAGACAGAGTTAGCGAGGTCAAAGGTCATTACGGCTGAGAGAGTCGCTTTAATTTCCCAAGCCTTTCATTTCTAGGTTTCTGAAAGGGACGCATCGTGGCTGCAGAGGCCGGTCCGGCCCTGACAGTGGCTCAGAAACGGGCCCAGACGCAGACGTTTTATTACGAGTGAAGACAAAGCTGTTCATCACACTTTAAAATCTCCTAAAAAATGGAAGACACAACACAAAGCATTTGTTTTGTAATAGCCAAGCTTCCTGCTCTCCCTCTGATTTCATGAGAAGTTGGACCCAAATATGCCTCGGCTTTGACGATAAAGCAGGTTTTAGTGCACCCACACCTGCTGTTATTTATTTCATTAAAGAGAAAGTGTCATAAATCCTGAGCCTACATCTCTTTCAGTTTTCTTCAGTCAAGCCCAAAAATTTAGAACCGAAATTCTTTCTTCTAAAAAGGAAAACCCCTTTAAGGCTTTGGATCAACAACGATTCATACATCCCTCTCCTACAAAAAAAATCTGATTTGTTGAATTAAAACATTTTATGGCAAGTTTATTGTTGAGCTGTTAAAAAAAAGGCCCAAGTACTTTTGATTTCACAGTTTTAACCCAACGTGACCAAAAGTTTGGACACCCCTGATTTAGAGGTATCTGAGTGAAGGGGACTGAGTGCAAATGCGCGCCACACTTTTCAGATTTTTATTTGTCAACAAATGTAAAAAGCTATGCCTCACTTTCCCCCCAGCACTACTGTATGTCGCAATAAACACACAGAAGCTGCAAGGAGACTGTAAAGGTGTGAATACTTTTGTGCAGCACTGTAAGTGAGGAAGCGTTGCAGCAGCAGGGCTGGGATTTATGAGAGCGAACCAGTACAAACCCAGTTCTCTCCAGCCTGGAGGCTCATGGAGGCTTTTACCTCCAGCAGCCTGCAGACCCACGCCAACGACGCCTACACCCGAGCCAGCCCAGCTCGGCCGGGCTGCAGTGGTTTCCCGTCGCCGTGGCAACGAGCGAGACAGATTGGGCCGCATGTTGCAGGAAGCGCTGCGAGGACAACAGGACGTGCCCTGGCTCCGTCGCCGGGGGTCGAAGAATTCAAGGAAGTTCTTGTACTTTGTGGAATGGGCTCAGGAATGCGAGATGTCTGCTCCGTGTTTTCTTTTTTAAAGGTCCGACCCGGATCGCATGTCGGAGGCGACAAGCTTTGAAGATAACGTGGCGATGGTGCTGGGGCTGCGCAGAGCTGGTCACCCAGCTCCAGATTCCTCTGCGCCGGTCCAGACGGATCCACGGACGGGAACAGAACGTCAGGCCAGGAGGACGGGTCACCTGGGAGAACAGATGGAGGCAGATTTCACGTCAAATGAACACCAGTGGGAGGAGCTTAACGTTTAAACGATGTCGCTCCAAATCCTTCACAGAACCTCTGCTCCGTTTTCCAAAACTGAGGGTTTTTCTGCTCTGCAGCTGCGGTTTTCCAGGAGCTCGCTTTGCTTTAATTCTCCCCAGAGAAGCACCGGCGTGGACATTCGGGCCGGTATCCATATCAGATATTAATATCGTTGTTCCACGATAACCGATATTTGCCGACAGGATACAAACTTCCCACCCTTCCAAGTCCGCGAAAAACAACTCTGACATCGCTTCTCCGCTTCAGTTAAGCCCCATAATCCTCTGCTGCACCACCACCACCGGACCAACCCCCTCCAAGTAAGCATCGGTTGTGGATATCGGCCCAGTTTATCGGACCGAGACCGATACGGTGATGCCGCTATGTCGTGCAGCTCCAGCTTTCCCACCGTGTGTGGGCTCTACAGCAGCATCCCGGCTCTGAGCGGCTCCCAGAGGGAGTAATAACGTGGTAGTGGAATGTCTTGATCACATTTGTTTTATTCAGTGTAAAAATCTTCATCTATTGCTTAAAATGACAGAAAAACTACTAAAACAATCTTTCCTGCTGATGTTCGAAATATAAACTGCAATATTTTAGAGAAAATAAGAGACACAGCCTGCAGCTGCAGCGCATGCATGCATGCATGCAGTGCATTTGGATTCTCCAACTTTAAAAAGATGAATATTTTCCTGCAGCTCCGTTTCATCGGTTCTGTCTGATGAAACTGGGACCCGGATCAGGTCGTTTCTCCGCCCTGACAGTAATCCGCTCTCTAACTCGTGAACCTTTAACAAATCTGAGCCGTGACCTCTGACCCCTCCCTGCAGCCGCTGGCACCAACTCCCACCCAGCAGCCCGACATCCTGAACACGCGCTGTGGTTTTGATCTGCTCTCAGCGCTGCAAGGTTCTGGACGTTTCCGCTGTGACAGGCCTTCTCCCCGACGCGTGGATGGAGCTGCAGGTCAGGGGTCAGCGGGGGTCACAGGTTAACACCACAGGCTGCGCTGCAACAACAAACAAGAGGTCCCTGAAGCTCGAAATGGAGGCTGAAAGGCTTCACTTTCAGGCCCATTAATCGCGTCGCACCTCAGACACCTGGGTGACGAGCCCATCTTCACGCCGAGCATCAGCTCTGAGCCCCCCCACCCCCCCGCGTCTCCTCAGACAGAGCAACAGGAAAACGGCGATGGAGGGAAACACGGCGCTAATGAGGAGAGACGGCCGATCTGCTGCCGGATCTGATGTCTGCAGGGCGATGAAAGCCACACTCTGCCTGCAGGATCAGGGAGGCTGTCTGTGTGCTGGTGATGCGTCTTCAGTGCCGGGGTCAACAAGTTTGACCCCCCAGCAGGTATGAAGGTTGGAGACAGACACATGGATACATGGACTGAGCAATAGAAAGCTGGTTCAGATGAACTAAACTGAAATCTGATCCCTCCATCTGTTGGGTCAGGAAACCCAAACATGCATCTCCACATTTTAAAGTCAGTTGAAATTAACGCCATGTTGTGATTATAAAGCTGATATTTGTAGTTTGCATGCAAAAAGTGGTCAAATCAGATTAAATTAGAATCAATGTGAAGATTTACAGCAAATGTTTTTTCATAAATTTGGATTTTGTTACTAAACACACTGAATCTGATTTAACTGGGTTAAGATTACTTAAGATTGTGTGAGATTCCATTTGTAAAGTTACACAGTCAAACGTTGGCAGCATGAATCAGGGTTACTTAGCCTGCCATATGACAAAAACTGGGGTTTGTTTTTCAGTCACATTTACACCATGTTATTCATTTATAAATGTCACAGTTACAAACTAAATATTCAGTTAGCAAGCTAAATATTTAGCGCCACAAATATTTAATTAGCAAGCTAACCACTTAGCTTCAAACTAAATATTTAGTTAGTAAGGTAAATATTTAGCTCAGAGCTAAATATTTAGCTAAAATGCTAATTCACTTGTTGCTATCCGGACGCAGACTACCAAAATAAAAGCTGGGTCTTCTGAGTCTCTTCATAAACTCCTGCTTTTAAATCACTTCACGTCACGTCTTTGTCGTCGTTTCTTTTCCTCTTTCTTGGACGACATCTCAGCTTAAAACAAAGGGTGTTCTGAAGGCAACACAGACGGTTGCAGATGGATCCACAGCTACAGCATCAGACTGAAGGATTCAGTCAAAGTTCTCAAGACCCAGCTTTTATTTTGATAGTCCACTTCCACTTATTGACAAGTGAAATTGCATATTAGCTAAATATTTAGCTTAAAACTAACTAAATAGTAATATTTAGTTTGGAGCTAAAATACTTAGTTTGCCAACTAAATATTTAGACATAAAGCTAAATATCTAGTTGGTAAACTAAATATTTAGCTTACTGATTAAATATTTAGTTTAAAATAGTGAGAATTATAAATGATCAAATAACATGATGAAAATATTACTTTGAAAAATTAACCCCCATTTTTTCCTCTTATGACAGGTGAAATAACCCAAATTAATGCTGGTAATTTCTGATTGTGTAACTTTACAAACGCGCACGTAACCTTGACTCTTTGTTTTCCTCATGACACTCTGAAAACTCTTATTGTTTCAGCACAACACAAATGACCAAAAACCCGTCTTAGTCCACTGAGTCTATCTGCAGAGGGACAACTTCCTGTCCCGGAGGGGCAACTTCCTGTCCCAGAGGGGCACCCGACATCGCCAGCGCCTCCTGGTGGAGCCGCTGGCTCTCCCAGCCCAGAAGGATTTTACGGATTTATCCAGGAAACAGAAAACGGAGTAAAGTAAGATTGTGCCGACAGCTCTGCGTCTTTCCTGGGTCTCCTTCCAGGGACGTGCAGTAAAGCCACAGAGGGACACATCCAGGTCCACCCGTCCTGATCGGACGACCCACCGAAGCTTGAAGCCCCCACAACAGACAAGCCTCCTGATATCAGCTTCTCATTCACTGTGACACCAGAAATACTGTAAGCGGCTCAACGCTACAACATTATGTACAACAAGAATATTTACTTAAAAACTGCTACTGATTTAGCAGCTGTTTATTAATAACCATTATTTTAGCAGCTATAGGAAAAATGCTTTGCTATTTTTTAAATATTTGAGTTTTTGTTGAGTCAGGGTGATAACATGGTGAGAAGTTTGTACCAGCAGAAGAAGCAGCGGCTGATCTGGGCGGCGTTAATCCAGGATCTCCTCCTTTCACTCATCACCCAGATCTTTTGACCACAGGTGAGGGATGGAACCATAAAGCCAGAGCTTCACCCTCCAGCTCGGCTCCTTCTTCCACACCACAGACCAGCTTCCCACAGCATGATACTGCCACCACGGTATTTTCCAGTGGAGATGATGCGTTCATGACGGCTTTCTTCTTGTCCCTCTTTCATAAACATCAGATTTGTGGAGTGAACGACTATAAGGTGTCTTGTGGGGCTAAATTTACACTCTTCAGATCTTTTTTCTCAAAGATTTTAATGATTTTGCTCCAAGTTTATGATTCTGCACTACTTTGTGAAGGTCTCCCACAAGATACATGTAAAATAGGAAAACTTTGGAAAAGACCTTCCGCTCTCTCCATGGAAAATATGAAATTAAAAAGGAGATAAAACAAATCTACATCTTTAAAGCAGCCTGTCTGAAGGGAATGAAGGGAAATATTACCTGGGAACAAACAAACAATCATGTTGCACCTTTTATTTTCTGAGATTAAAGCACCATGATGCAGACGAGCTCCACAGGCCAAACATGCCACCAATCAGCCGCCATAATAACTCCCTCAGCTGCCGCGCAGGCCGATAAATGTTTGACTGAACATTAACGGTGCTTTCTGGCGTCGTTTAGTCTCCAGGTTATGCGACAAGATTTTCTCAGATCAACTGTCCTGATCTGTTGGCGAAGTGACAACAAGTGTTTTACTTCTAGTGACAAAAGATTTTTCTTGTCATCTCCACCTGGAAGAAGCATGCCCGTATCTGCAGAGTGGGACCGGATCTTCCCGGCGGGCCCCGCTGATGCGGTGCGGCTGGCCGCAGAGGGCCGCAGAGGGCCTCGCAGCTTTTTAGCTGAGAAACAGGTTGGATCAAGACTGAACTGGCAACCAGTGATTCAGCATCAGCCCAACATCAGAAGGTCAAAACTGGCTTCCAGGAGCAACACAGAGCCACCCTGAGCGTCTGCCGCCCTCTAGTGGGAGGATGAGAGAAGCAACAGGAGGTAAAACTACAGAATGAATACACATATATATGATTCATCAAGTCTGACCAGTTTTCTGGAGATGCTGGTTTAATTTCCCAGCACCAATAGCTGCTTTAATCACCATGGTAACGCCGGCACACTGGCCAGACCTGAACTTTAGCCAGAATCTGAAGGGTGTTGACACCAGAACCAACAATCCAGATGACCTGAAGGCAGCCATCAAAGCAACCTGGGCTCCCTGAACACCTCAGCAGAACGTCAGGCTGGTCTCCTCCATGCTACGCCGCACTGATGCACTGATTCATGCAAAAGGAGCCCAGACCAGAGGGGCGTGATACTGCAAACTTTGGTATCGAGCCGATATCAAGTAAATACGGGCCAATAGCACCGATACCAATAACGATACTTGTTATTTAAGTATGATATATCATCAGACTTCTGACCTTTAGCCATTTTTTCTTTGGTGGTTTTTCTTTTCAATTATTTTGTTACAGCCCAGGACAAAATTCAGATCATCTTTATAGGTGTCTACAAAACACTTAAATAACATATCTACATGATAAACAGAAAAACAAAATATATTTGTGTGCACTGTTTTTAAATAAACAAAAATATATAATTTAAGAGAAGATCAAAGCAAAAAAAATTATGGTAGAGTTGAGAAACTACAATACGCAAGTAAAATACAATTTAAGAAGGGAATCTGAAACTAAAGTATCAGTTTTACAATGCAAGTATCAACCCGATTTTGATACCGATATTTTGGCTCGATCCTCCCACCTCTCGCCCAGACCAGGCAGCGACTGAGTGGAGATACTGGACAGAACATGGATATAATGTTCAGCAGGACCACATTTCTGGATCAAAAATCTGACATAATCACAGGGCTGAATTAATCTGGCATGTTAGGAACTTCTGCAAAGACCTTCTTCTTCTTGTGTTGGTGGCTGGCAAACAACTTTCCGGTGTGTCAAAAGGGTCAAAATGGCAATTTTATTCAAAAATTAAGAAAATAGAGAAAACTTATTGTTTTAATTTGGCCTGTCATTGTTAGATCCTGAAATAAATACTGAGAACGTTCATTCTTTGAGTTATTTTGTATAATGCCCACTAAGTTAATTTAGCTTTCATCTTTTTAAGATTATCAACCAATAATCTCAAACTGCTGGCACCACATCACATGTTCCACCATTTCTCTTTGTTCACAACAATTACATCTACCTGAAATATGTTTTCCTGTCATGAATAATGTTTCATTTACTCCTGTCTCCAAATCTGAGTCTTGAAATAATTACTTCCTCTTTCCTGTTCCTTTCTGCAGTCCTCGTTTCTCCAACTTTCCACTGAATTCTATCAAACCAACGCTGAGCTGCGATTGGTCTAAACAAATGCCCCGCCCCCGACCTGAAACAACCAATCAGAGTCAGGAGGCGGGGCTTAGCGCTGCCAATCACCCTTGTGTACGCGCTGGGAGTACTGGGAGAAGGCAGAGGAGCTGGACTTTTTCACAGATTATCTGTCTCATGCCATTCTGTCACGACATAGTGAAAGTTTAAACAAATAGGAAGAAAAATACATTTTTTTTACTGAAGTTACATACTGCAGCCTTAAGTTAAGCATCATGTCAGATGATCTTTTTTTTTTTTTTCCATATTTCATTTCCTTTTAACCGTAACTGTGAGGGCAACAGGAACACCTTCATTTGAATTTGGTACAATAATCGCTTCATATCTATCAGAATATCTAATCTATCTGAAAAAGTATTTTGTATGCTGCTTAATGAGGAACTTTAGTCTGAACAGAGAAGTGCTTCTGGTGGCCTTACTTCCTCTATCCATGAGCAACATTGCTCTGCAAAGGCCTGGTCATTAACCAGTCATTTCATTCAGGTGTGTTGGAGCAGGCATGCATCTAAAACGATGCGACACCAGCTATCAAAACATTTTAGTTTTACCTGAAGATTTGTGGTCGATGAAATCAGTCTGCATTCATGCCTCGAAGCTTTTCAGGCACTAAAAGTTTCATTTTTTCACAGTTTTAGTCAGAATTAGCTGGTTTTTAGTTGAACCCACCTGATCACCTCCAACAGCTCCATCCGCAGGCCACGCCCACCGACACCTGCTCGGTTTAATGAGAGCTTTTCACGCGACGTTTGTCACGTTTTACTCCAGTGTCCGAGTTCAAGTGTTTTTGGTTGAATAATTACATTATTGGGGGGTATTTTATGATTCCAGTGGTGGAAATCACACTTCCGGTTTCATGCAGAATACACAAACTGGAAAATTACAAGTCTTTAATTAAAAGTGTTAGAATGATAATGAATCTAAAACTAATAATATTTAAGATATATTTTTAAAAATTATTTGCTTAGAAGATAAATTATAAATAGAGTCAATCAAATAAGTAAATTAATTTTAAAGTTAAAATAATATGATAACAAAATTAAGAGAAACCATTTCAAAGTGAGTGCACTGTACAAAAGTATTCACAAATAAAGCTGCTACTGCTACAACTTTACAAGGATTCAATATTTCTAAAAATGAGAAAAACGTTGCAGCTTATGAATAATTAAAAATACATTCATTAATTTAAAAAACTACAAACATATTGTGATTATTATTGTGATTAAGCACATAAATTAGGAGATAGTCTAAAAAAAAAACCTAATCATTTTCATAACTTGATATATTTTATTTAATGGACATCTTTTTTTATTTTCCACAAATGTTCTCTATTAATATTTAATTAATCATATAATTTTTTAGTAAAATTCTTAATTTTTGCTTTTATTTTGTTCCCTTATGTTAAAAAATAATTGAAAAGGATTTGCATTGATTACAGTTTTGTATACCTGGTGTGGTGGTGTTACTGAGCTCCTGTTCCCCCGCTGTTGTCCTCATGTTCAGAAACCACCTGGTTCCTCTGGTTTCTGCTCCAGACGTCAGAAAGAAGTTCAGGATGTTTTCGTTTGCAACACATGATCAAAAAGCATCTCAAGTATTAATTTCTTCTTACATTGTGAACATCTGTGGCTTCAAACCTACATGGTCGAACATTGATGCAGCAGAGGAAATTTTCCCTTTCATAACTTCATGTGTCCAGCAGAGGGCAGCATCCCCACATTCCTGATTTGCATCAGAGGGAATCCAGAGTTTCTTTTAGTCAAATAGACTTTAATCCAGTGCTACACAGAAACTAATGCATGTGTCAGTTGAAACTGAATGAATTAAGTGAATATTTAGTTTTTTGTGTATAAATATGTTTGTGACGTGAAAGCCTGGAAGAGGTCTGAGCCCCAGAGTAATCCCTGTGTGTGGTCTGCAGGTCTCTCTGGGAGGGATTACTGCGTCTGGGTGAGTCGGAGTGACAGATGTGTCATCAGGTGAACCAGTCTGGGTCCAGCAGCAAACGCAGCTCAGATTATCGACACTCCCTCTCTGACCGTCTGCTTCCTCGTTCTGAACCCCCGTTCCTCATTTTCCTCCCCAGTCTGGACCAACTTCTTCCTGTCCTCTTTATTTATTCCATTCCACTGAAGCCAAAAGGAGCGAGATGAGCCGAGGATTATGAAAACAAACCAGAACAGCAAACATACTCATTATTTATGAGAAACACAGACAATAGCGAGAGAGCAAAAGGCTCCAGGTTGATGCAAAACTGAAGAAAGATCGATGAGTCTGGAGGCAAAAAAGAACCAGCTATGAGGGAAAGTTACTGTTACAACATCAGGAGGTGATGCAGACTGTTCCCTGTCATGGCTTCTCTGTAGCTCTGCATTTCTGCACAGTGTTGCAGGGGTCAGCACTGCTGCATCACAGCAACAAGGTCCCGGTTTAAAATGCAATCTGGAGCCTTCCATAACAAAGTTCATGTTTTCTCTATTTCTCTAAACAGGTTCTCTTGTTTTTTTTCCCCCAAAGTCCCAAACCATGCATGTTTAGCTAATGGACTGGATGTTAATGTCTCCACTAGTGACTCCATCCTGTACAGCCAGTAAAACCCATCGTTAGTTCTCATCTGGTTGGATAAAAGATTTATTGTTGGATTACACAAAGGAGAACACAGGAGTTATTCCCATTAGAGGAAGAAAAGCTGTCATTCAACAGTTGTTAAATGAAACATTGGGTTCTGATACGGCTCTTTGCTCAGAGTGC
Source organism: Anableps anableps (assembly GCA_014839685.1). Lineage (NCBI taxonomy): Eukaryota > Metazoa > Chordata > Actinopteri > Cyprinodontiformes > Anablepidae > Anableps > Anableps anableps. Next base: position 34,303,000 of record CM026079.1, read on the forward strand.
TTCTCTTTCATGGAGTGGCACAAGTGCTTAAAACAAAAAAATTAGAGTTGTCTGTCGATTGCAAACAAAATCATTTTATTTTCCAATTTTTTAAAGACCCTGCATTGACTTTTAATCATCTAAAGCTCCAGTTGTATCACTGATACTGTAAAAAGTATCTTTCTCTCTCTCTCCTCTTTTTTTACATTAAGTCAACCTTAGCTTGAGGCAAGCAAGAAAGCAGCAAGTTAAAGACAGGCAGGAATCTGGAGGAGGACTCTGTTGCAAGAACTGCAACTTGCTGCACACAACCAGTCACAAGTTTATTTCTATAGTACATTTCAGCAACAACTCAAAGTGCTTTACATAATGAAAACATAAGAGCACATTGCAGTGGTATAGTATGGAGAAGTAATGAAAAGTTGGACTACAGACGACACTTTATGATGCTCCAGTTATTAATAATCAGAGGCAGCTCTAATCAGGTGGTATTTTAGCCTTGATGTAAAGGAACTCAGTGTTTCAGCCGTTTTGCAGTTTTCTGGAAGTTTGTTCCAGATTAGTGGAGCATAGAAGCTGAAAGCTGCTTCTCCATGTTTGGTTCTGGTTCTGGGGATGCAGAGCAGACCAGAACCAGAAGACCTGAGTGGTCTGGAAGGTTGATACAACGACAACAGGTCTTTAAGCCGTTCAGTGATTCATAAACTACCAGAAGGATTTTAAAGTCTATTCTCTGAGCTCCAGGGAGCCAGTGGAAGGACTTTAGAACTGGGGTGATGGGCTCTATCTTCCTGGTCTTAGTGGGAACGCCAGCAGCAGTGTTCTGGATCAGCTGCAGCTGTCTGGTTGACTCTTTAGGCAGACCTGTGAAGACACTGTTGCAGTAATCAATGCGACTGAAGATGAACGCATGGATGAGCTTCTCTAGATCTTGTTGAGACATCAGTCCTTTAATCCTGGAGATGTTCTTCAGGTGATAGAAGACTGACTTTGTAACTGTCTTTATGTGTCTCTGAAGGTTCAGGTCTGAGTCCATCACTGCACCCAGATTTCAGGCCTGATCACTAGTTTCTAGCTGGAATAACTGAAGCTGCGCGCTGACTCTAGATCGTTCCTCTTTAGGTCCAAAGATGATAACTTCAGTTTTGTTTTTGTTCAGCTGGAGAAAGTTTTGGCACCTCCACGCATTGATTTGTTCTAAGCATCTGTTCAGTGATTGGTTGGGTTCAGAGCCATCTGGTGACACTGACAAGCATAGAACTAGAAAATCCAGCTTCCATCTGCTGTACGTTTGGTGAGTCAGCCATGTTATAAAGGTGTGATGAGTTTCCACTATCATTTTTCATTCACTTTGTTGGATTTCCAAACCATCAGTGTCCAAACAAACTGGACCAGAGGTGAACAGAACCTGGAGGGTTTGACCAGAATGAGCTAAAATCATCTGTTAATCCCAGAACATGTCCCAGCCATGGCTGTAGAACCGATGAAAGCTTCATGTTATGAAGGCATGACTGCTGTGGAAGAGACAGAAAATCATTTTATGTTTGACATCAGTCCATTCCTGCTGAAAGAATAGATCAAATTTAAAGGAAACAACAGTTTAGCTGCTGAGCCTCATTTGTCAAAAACAAATCAAAGAAATTGTTTTTTTTATTGACAGTTTCTGGATGGAAAAATCACAGTTACATCACGAATGTAGGCCAGATAAAATGAAAACATCCTGACCCAGAGAGAAATAGTTCTCCTGAACACTAACGGCAATGTTTCAGGACAACAAATGAGATCCATCCACCTTTAATCTCTGGATTTAGAAAGTGAAATGTCATAAGGGGGATTAAGACGACGCCATAGGTCAGTGCTCATGTTGAAGAGTGATGCTGTGCACATGCCACTGTGTGTGCGTGCGTGTGTGTGTGCGTGTGTGTGCAGGGATAATAGGGGGTCAGCGGTGGTCAACAACAGCTCTTTTCATAGCTGTCAGTGTATCCGGGTCAGCTGTGCAGGAGATTCTCCCAGTCCTGCAGCTGTTGGAGAAAATGAGGACGGAGACACGTGTGTGTGTGTGTGTGTGTGTGTGTGTGTGTGTGTGTGTGTGTGTGTGTGTGTGCGTGTGTGTGTTTTCTGGTATTCATGGTGTCATGGGGACGATGGTCCTCACAAGGAAATTTAGTTTCAAAGGTGAAGTTTTTGTCAATGTGTGTGTACTGGTAGCGCCCCCTTATAGTTTATGATTGGTATTGCACCTCGTTGTTGATTCACACTCCTTTCTAAATATGGTTGGGTACCACCGTGTTAAAGGATAAAATCAAGTCAAAAGACAACAAAGGAGGTTATTGTGATAATTTGCTTGTTAAGTAATATGAAACCTGTGTAGAGGGTATAAAAAGACACCAAAGGTGTTAGGATTTGTGCAAATATTTAGGTAACTAACATTTAATTTGTTACATTTTAAGAGAGCTTTCATTCTAGATTGAAAGATATTTGCTTATCAGTTCAAAGTCCCTCTTGATCTGGAGTCAGACCTGGCTCCAGAGGAATTTAGCTGGGGGGTGGGGGTGTATGGCTTATTTTTTGGGGATGTAGTAAACAGGCTTTTTATTTAACACAAACAAAATGAAAAAATATGAAATGAATCTTTGATGAAGTAGTGACCTGTCCAGAGTATATCATGCATTTCACTTAATGACTGCTGGGGTGAAAGGCACGAGCTCCCCAGCAACCCTGCAAGGATTAACTATGACGATGCAAGGCAATACATTATAAAAATGTTTTTTTGGTTTTTTTCAATATTATCTGGAAAACTAGAAAACAAGATTTTAACTTTCAGGGGGTTTGCTAGTTAAACTTTAAATAAATTAAGCCTGAAAATATGAATATTTAACAACATATTATTGAAGAATAAAGGGTTTTTTTTTTTTTTTTTTTATCTCAAAGTCTTTGCTTTGCTTTTATAAAGCTGTTTTTTCCTAGGCATGATTTTAGAGCCCCTCAACTTCCAGATGTTACACTGCTGCCTTTGGTATAGGTAGGTTTGAAACTCAAAAAACGTTCTGCTTTATAAATACTGTATTTATTCATTCTGATTGAGAACACTTTTTAAATATTAATTTGATTATTATTTTTTGAGATTATTGTTGTAAGGCTCAAATTTCTTTGAACATAGATACATAGTTACAATTATCAGGGCCAGACTATGAGACTTTTTTTTATTATGAGAATAAAGTCGCAATAATATTAACAGAATAAAGACACAATATTACCACAAGAAAGTCATAAAATTACTAGAAAAAAGTCGTTTTAATGAGAGCAAAGCTTCAATAATTATCAAGTTCTGACGTGAGCAGCTTATCTAGTTCGTGATTCTTTCTTCGACATAGACACAGTTGTTTGCACAATCACTTCAAAGTCCTGCTGCTGGTAAGAATTTGATGCTAATGTGTTAAAAGATGAAGTATTTCCTATTTGTAAAACTGAAGCCAAAGTATAACTTCACAAGATGCTCAACATTGCTCATTTCAATATCTTATTTTTGTGCAGGAGTTATCAAAAATGTACTACTTTTTATTATCATGACTTTATTTTCATAATATAATATATAATATTAATGACTTTTTGTCATACAACTTTATTCTCGTATCACCATGACTTTATTCTCATATTATTATGATTTATTTCTGACTTTTTTTTTCCAATATTATGACTTTTTTTTCTGATAATATTATGATTTCATTCACGTAATTTGATTTTTTTTTTTTTTTTTTTTTTTTACCCTGGCACTAATACTCCGCTGTACATAGTGGCCATTCAGTAAGATAAATGTTATGTTGTTGGTTGTTCAATCTTGGATGAAGGATATCTTTTTATTTTTTTTGTTGATGTCATTTATTATTATTTTCTGCTTCCCCCCTGAGGGATTGCCACCTTATTGTGGTCAGGGATATACATGCCTAGAACCAGCCCTGACTGGCTCCCTGGTTTAATTCAAAGCTGCGCATTTTGAAGCAGAACTCAAGGAAACTGGGGAGGAATTGCGCTCTACACATCTAGAGGAGTGTAGAGCTGTTTATACAACGGTAGACTTTCCAGACTTTAACCTGGAAAGTCTACCGTTGTATAAAAGGATCCTTTGCCAGTTTAGAACATCATATTTTTCATCACTATTAGAGGATGAAAAATATGAGAATTAGAATAATCTTAGGTTTATGTTTAGTAGAGTTGCTAAACTTCCAGAGTCATAGCTCTGTTGGACCATATATAAATATATAAACAGGATAATATCTCAGCCTGAGATATAAGATATGTCTGCAACGACGGTACAACAGCTGGAGTTCTTCTAGAATAAAATAAACGCTCAAAAAACATCAAAACTTTGGGCTCCATTTTTCCCTGGCTGCTCTGCGTCATGTTGTCACGGTTGCTTGGCGACAGACGTTTCTCTGAGGAGGGGGCGGGACCAGCAGGTGAGGGCTAGACCTGTCCCAATTCACAACTTCCCGCCTTGGTGTCTTCACAGCTCTGGAAGGACCCATCCTATGTAGACCGGGCCCCTGAATTCGGATACAGCTATAGCCTCCTGCGTCAAGGAAGGAACCCCCATTTCAGCGTTACTGGCCAGGAGTGATCCGTGCACACCCCTCATGACACCAGAGACCTGCAAACTGTTGGCTGCTTTACATCCAGACAGAGAGCATTATTGTTTACTGCAGCTGGCCAATGAAAAGCTCAAAAAAGGAAAACATTTCTGACAATTTCTTGAGCAACTCTTGGTTATTTGTTTTAAATTAGCATTTTAGAATCTGAATCAGAGGAATCTGAAAGAGCCTTTGTTGTTAAGTTTATGTGCACAAATAAGGAGTTTTACTTCAGTTTCACACGCTCACAGCTTGCTGACATTAAAATATAACTATATAAATTTTAGAGGAGATAAAATGCTTATTTTGTTTCCCAGCAGAGTAGCTGACTACTGTAAGGTGTTCATTATGCTCTAGTTTTAGCAAACAGCGCTCTGTAGCGCCGCCCTGCAGGTTAAAGTGTGAACAGTTTGTGTCCAGGATGTGTGGGGTCAGCAGAGATGGGTTTTTTCCATTTCCTGACCCTTTATTGTTTCTTTTTAATCCCTAACTTTGAATATTTCACTGTATTTCTTGCCTTTTATTATTGTTCCTGTATTTTTTTAAAATAAATATATAAAGTTACCTCATCCAAACCTTAGAAAACCTCTTTGGAAAAAGAAAGCCCGTATTTAAATTGACATCTGTTGCTCTGCTTCCTGATTCAACATGAAGAGCAGCATCTTAATGTTGGTAAAAGATCTTTATAAGGGGCCAATTGCAATGTTTCGTTTTTCCCATTAGAGGAAACTTGATATTTTCCATGCTGGCATCTTTGAGATGGAAAATATTCCCACTTATAGAGTCTCCGGTTCTTCCAAACTGACTAACTTCTGTCTCCTGGAAGATGCAGCCAGAAAACACATCAGTCGGTTTCTCCTCTGTAATCCTGCTGCCAACAAACCAGTCAACTAGTAACCTTTGGTTTGAGGCTACGGGCTTGAGGGACTCCTCACACCTTTAAATGGAAGCCCTGCGCTCGAATTAAAGGGAGGTTGTCTATTTGTGGACTGGAGAGCAGTGGAAAAGGAAGCCACTCAGAATAAAGTTCATCAGGGATTAGGAGACTGGATTAGACCAGAACTGGCAACCAACAGGGTTTTCCTTACGGCATTGCAGAATTATCCTCTGTTCTTGTAAAGTCTTTTCTTTTTAAGTTATACTAAAACATCTGAAAAATATCAATATTTTTTTAATTTATCTGAATTTTGCACAAGTATTCCTGGTGCGGCTGCCTCTCTCCACAGTCCTCTGTTATCTCATCTGCACATCACAGCTTCTAGCAGCTTCCCATTTCCCGAAGTTTCTTCTCTCTGGGAATTTCTGGGCGGAAGGGAAGTTTATCTTCTGAAAACACTCGAGATACACGCTGATGTGATCTGTGTGATCTGAACAATCCTCGTACTGAACACTGGTAAAGACTGGACTCTAATGGTCCAGCAGCCTGCAGAAGCTCCTTCAGCATCAAAAACCCGTCACCTTGCTTTCTGCTCAGCTTTCCACCACAACATTCCAGTCAGTTTGAGATCTGGACTTTGACTAGACCGTTGCTGTGTCCTGTTGATGACCCAGTTTGGGCCAAATGACTGAAAGGTCAAACAGAGCCCAGCCCGAATCATCATCCCTCCACCACCGTGTTCAATAATCGATTCTTTTTTCTTTATTTTTAATACCTTCATTCGTCCCCCAGGGGGGAAATGTCATTTTCAGTACTTTTTCAGTGTCTGAGATATTTTCTTCTTAGGAATAATCTTTTATTATTATTAATATTAGGTTTTTAATTTTTAAACTTTTTTTTTTTAAATTATTCTACATTTTTTATTATTTTTATTATTTTATTATTATTTATGTAAAGCATTATTTTTATTATAATTTACTTTTTCATTTAAATTTATTTTTTATTTTACATTTTTTATTTTAAATTTTTTGTTGTGTTTCTTTTTTTAACTATTTTTTTTAACTTTTTTTAAACTTTTGATTATTATTATTTTTTTTTATTTAAGTTTTACATTTTTTAATAAAATAAAATAATCTTGTGAACAATCTTCCCCTCTGGAAAATGATGGACTTCAGATGGTCTGGAGATGACCTGCATCCTGCAGAGCAGTAAACTCCCAGCACTCCTGCTTTTCTGGAGCTGCTCCCAGTCTGATTAGCAGCACCTGGCTGATACTGTTACATAAACACCTGGAAGTGGAGTTATTTTTTGGAATAACTGGAGTCAATAAAGAGCAGAGAGAAGAGGAGAAACTGATCAGGTAATCGATAACTTTCTCGTCTCACTGTCCTTGTTTGATCCTCTTATCGTGGACAGCCCGGGCGGCGACGTGACCCACATTACAGGATGGACTCGTGGAGGCGTTGCATAGCAGGAGCTGGCCTGAGACCGTGTGAGGGAGGCTTGCTCCAGCTAACCTGCAGGAAACCTCGTCATCCTCTGGTTTCATCCGTCTGCTGTGTTTCTGATGAGGATCTGAGACACAACACGCAGAGTATTAGTTAGATCTGAACGCCGTCGGCTCTTTCTGAGGTCATTTATCTCATATCTAATGTTTCTGTGGATCTAAGTCTTTCTGCATGGAGTGTGCACGTTGTCCCCATGCATGCCTGGGTTCTCTCCTGGTACTCCAGCTCCTCCCACAGTCCAAATACATGACTGTTAGGTTAACTTGTGTTTCCAAATTGCCCTTAGCTGACTGCTGGAGACCTCAGCGTTCTCTACATGAACTCATGGTGCAGCAATGCGAGGAGGGTGTCTGCTTTGGGAAAATCAGGGTCTCATATGTGGTTCTGTTCGTGTCTTCAGGGCATGACCTGCAGGACAGCATACGATGGAAGGATGGAAATGACTTGGTCCGTGTTGGTGAAGAGGAAGCAGAGCTGACAGGCGAAGCGGTTGATTTCTGCTCCAGCTACGATCCATCCTTCACCCGCGGTCGGGAGGTTTGGATCAGCACTGAAGGAAGGAGATCCTGCTTACCAGCAGCTTGTAGGCTGCCTGGGTTCTGGGGAGCATGATCCTCCGAAGGGTGAAGGTGAGCTGTGGTGTCTGCACCAAGATGTTAGCAGCAGGTTCTTGAAGGCCTGGAAGAGATGCATGTTTGTTCAGCTCATCCGACGAGATGCTTAATTAGATAGAAATCTGGGGAACATGGAGTCCACACCTCAGACTGGATGTGGTGCTCCTCAAGCCACTCCGGAGCCATTTCCTTTTGTGGCAGAGCCCAGGTCCTGCTGGCAGAGCCCAGCACACAGCTTCTTTACTTCACGTTTTATTTTAAAAATAATTTTGTAAACAAAAGTGATGACCTATTAATGCTGCTGTTATGAACAAACTGATTTTTGCATAAAATGCACTGTTAACATAATGAACAGATTTTTAATCTCTTAATGTGTGCATTTCTGACTGAAAAACATTTTGTTGCCTTTTATCAGTTTGTTACATGTTTGATTCATATTGATCTGTATTTAAAGACATAACTTTGAGTTTAAAAAAGTATACAAAAAACCTCTAATGAAACAGAAATCCCCCGACCCAAGACCTCTGTGCTCCAGAGCTAGTAGTTGCTGGGAAGGAGGATTTGGGGTTTCCTGCAGAAGCTGAGAAATGTTTATTCAGTTCAATATAAATTCATTTCTCATCATTTGAACAAAAATATATTTTTTATTGAAGCATTAAATTGAAAAAAAAAAAAAAAAAAGAAATTATTATTTTTATTTGTTTGGAGATAATTTATAATATTATTATTATTATTATTATTATTGCTCTAATATTTTATATTATTTATATTTTGCATTGATAGCATTTATTTTAAAGATTTTTTTTAAAATGTCTTTTTTGCGGTTAGGGGTCCTTGGGTGTGTGTGTGTGTGTGTGTGTGTGTGTGTGTGTGTGTGTGTGTGTGTATGGAAGCTCCTCCTGCTGAAGGAGGCGGGGTGACGCGCCGCTCACTGCCTGCTCTGCGCGCTCAGAGCTCGGACTGCAGCGGCTCTGAGCTCCGCTCATTCAGGCTCTGGAGCTCCAGCAGAACGGACCGCTGCTGCTGGACCGGGACCGGGACCGGAGGGAGTTCGGAAGACACTTTTCTGTGGCTCACAGAGAAGATGGAATGCTTTGAAAGGACTCGGTGAAAGTTTGCAGTTTGCTTTGTGACCATGGAGCCCAGCCGCTTAAAGCCGCCAGTCGCTGCCGGCCGCCTCTGAGGGGCGGCGGGGGTGACAGCAGCGCCGCACCCGCTGAGCCGTCTCTGCGCACAAGCCGCATCTTTCTGCCTGTGATTGCGCACACTGTGCGCCGTCCTGTCATCGCCTGCCACCGGCTGCGGCGCAATCGGCGCAGCGGTTGCGCTCCTTCTCTCTGTTCCTCCTCAGATGTTTGCAGCTCCGCAAGCTGCGGCAGGAACCGGACCGGAACCTTCAGCTTCCACAGACCCAGGTGAACTCCTTAGTTTCTGTTTCTCTGGACCAAACGGAACCACCTCTGTTGGTGAAGAATCTAATCTGTCCAGATGAAATTTGTCTTGGTTTGTTCAGTTTTCCTCCTCCATTAAACCCAGTTTCCCAACCCGTCCAGATCCCAGTTTGGACTCTAAAACAGAATAAATATGAATTCTGCTCAGGATGTCCACTAATGACTCTGATTTCTTCTTCTCTGCCTCCATCAGCTCTCCTCTTCTTCTCTTCATGATGCTTGTCGGACTCTGAGAGACAACCCCCAGTTAGGTGGCCCAATCTGCGGTGCTCCGACCCACCATGGGCACCGTGCTGTCCCTGTCTCCGGGCGCCCGGAAACCCGGTTACTATGACAACCAGGCCAGCTCGCTCGGCCACTACCCGAGCCTCAGCAGCCGCTCCCTGAACACCCAGAAGGAGCGCGGCCTGAGGAGAGGCCAGTCCATCTTCCTGCCGGCGCTGACCTGGAAGCGGCTGGTGGCCTCCACCAAGAAGAAGGGGAACCCCAAGAAGGGGCCCGGAGGCGCCGGGGTTCTGGCTGAGCCCCTGAACAACAACAGCATCTACCAGAGGGACCAGGTGCTGCACCTGAACCGTGAGAATGTGAAGAAGTCGCTGTCATGTGCCAACCTGTCCAACTACGACGGCCCTGCAGGCCTGGGCCTGGGGCTCGGCTACGGACTGGGAATGGGTCAGGGCCACGGATACGGCTACAGCAAGCCCCCGCAGCTGGCGTCGGTGAAGAAGGTCCCCCAGGGGACGTCTTCTCCGAAGCGCGTCATCGTCCAGGCGTCCACCAGCGAGCTGCTGCGCTGCCTCGGGGAGTTCCTGTGCGGCCGCTGCTACCGGCTCAAGCACCTGTCTCCGGCCGACCCGGTGCTGTGGCTGCGCGCCGTGGACCGCTCGCTGCTGCTGCAGGGCTGGCAGGACCAGGCCTTCGTCACGCCGGCCAACGTGGTGTTCGTCTACATGCTGTGCCGGGACGTGGTGGACGGCGACCTGGTGGGGTCGGAGCACGAGCTGCAGGCCATCCTGCTCACCTGCCTCTACCTGTCCTACTCCTACATGGGCAACGAGATCTCGTACCCGCTCAAGCCCTTCCTGGTGGAGGCGGGCAAGGAGGCCTTCTGGGACCGCTGCCTGGCCATCATCGACGCCACCAGCTCCAAGATGCTGCGCATCAACGCCGACCCGCACTTCTTCACGCAGATCTTTGCTGAACTGAAGAGCGAAGGCGGCTGCGGGCCTCAGGACTACAGCCGGGTTCTGGATCGGTGAGAGGAGGCTTCCTTCGCTCGGCCGCACATTCCTCTCCCACGCTTCACCCCTAACGTCGCCCCAACCATCTCAGCTGCTTCTCTGCATCTTCAACATGTCGAAAAGGCGGCCGAGCAGCTTTTGCGCTGCGTGATTTAGGAGGTCGGTGGGAGGAAAGGTTCTGATCTGAGAACTGGGACGGACGGGAGCAGCTGGAGGGCCGCGGTGTGGCGGGCGGAGTCAGAGCCGCTGGAGATCTGTGTCGGCATTGTTGGAGTGGAAGGCAGCCAGGGCCATCAGCTGTTTACTGCACCCTTTGTTCCCGACACACACACACACACACACACACACACACACACACACACAGAGTCATGGTAATAATCAGATTAGCAGATTACTGCAGCCCCTCCCAGCTCTGAACCTCAGCCCCCATCCTCGTCCTGTCGGCAGCCCTGCAGAGCCTCAGCAGGTAATCCAGGCCCGACCGGACCGAGCCAAGCCCGGCGGGGTGGGTGCGTCGTTCTGATGCGGAGCCACGAAAAGCCTCCATGCAGAGATGACAGACAGGCTCGGTTCTGGTTTGTTTCCTCATCGCTCACCTGCCCTTCAGAGGGGCAGGCCACAGACCCTCATGAAACCCCCGCAGCCCGCCCCCTCTGGCCGGCTCGTTCCGACAGGTCTGAGGTACATGCAGCCATTTGGATTTTCTTTGGTGCTGGACGGTTTAGTTTCATGCTCATGGTTTGAGAGACTTGAGTTTAGGGAGCCACTCGGTGTCAGACTGGAGCAGCAGCGACTCCGTTAAATAGGAGCCAAGCTGGACATGAAATCCGGAGCCTTGGAGCCCAAAGAGGACTTCCTGTTTGGTTCTATTTGGTCGGGAAAATGAGATTTTCTGTCGTAGAAGAAACAGTGAAGCCTTTCTTCCGGTCCAGATGTTCCTACATGTGTTGAGACATCAAGGGCAGAGCAGCACCTGGTGGCCTTGACCGACTGGTGAACTTCACTGCATCAAAACTGGAACCTGCCCAACAGGACGGAGTGTTAGGGTCCGGCTAAAAGATGTTCAGAATGACCAGAGTGTAGTAGTGCGATAAAGTCAGAACAATACGAGAAAAGGTCGTAATATCACGAGAACAAAGTCGAGTACGAGAATAAAGTTGCAATAATACGAGAAGAAATTCATAATATTATGAAAATAAAGTAATAATTTTATGGTAAGTCCTACACAACCTTTGCGTCGGTGTTGACCTGGAACCTGGCGGACCTGCCGAGCTGCTCGCCAGATCTTGATAACTCCGTCAAACCTTTTCATCTCATCATAAAACATTTTCAGTGTAATATAAAAAAATTCTTGTAGCCTGGCTTGGTTTTTAGTTTTATTTCACGTTTAATCATTGAGATAAAGTTCACACAGAACAGTCGTTTTGATTTGTCTTCCTTAGAAATGCGGAAACTAAGAGTCGGACCCAAAATAAAATAATGAATCCGCACCGCTCGTAAAATCCTGATTGGTTCTTCTCCACTCAGAGGCTCAGGCGTCGTCAGGTCTGGCTGGAAAACATGCCATTGTGAAATTACTGGAGAATATTAGTCACATTCTCCCTGTCTTCTTCTCCTCTCTTCTTGTGGACCAGAACCTCTGTTGGGAGGAGCTTCCGGTGTCGGGAAATGATGTCATTAGTGTGAATGCGCGGCAGGTGACATATATTAGCCTCCAGAACATTGCTCCACATCCCTCCTCTCGCTCCTCTTAACGGCTGACCTTTGGCCTTTAAAAGCAGCAGATTCAGCAGTGAAGCTAAACGGGCCTCCAGGTCCAAACGCCCCCCTCACCCATCAATCTAATGAGGAAACTCAGTCAGTTTGAGTTCAGCTTGATGGTTTTGTTCTGACTAACTGGGGGTTTTGCAGCTAACTGGGATCTGAACTGGCTCCCAGTCTGCCTGAGGGATGTGTCAGGAGTCTGAGTCTGCAGCCATTTCTTTCCTCCCCCTCCAGCTTTGACAAGGACCCCCCCACCCCCAAACACACACATGCTCGTTGTTTCTTGATGAGAGCTGACGCTCTGCACCCGGCAGCCACTGAAGGGACGAGGAAGGGCAGAACCTCCTCCTCTCCTCTCCGGTTCCTCGCCAGCTCAGGTGCGGAGGTCCGGTTCTGGATCCAGCCGAGGCTCCTCCAGCCGATCCGACCAGCCACTTACCTGTGGTGTCGGCTGCAGCCCTCATCCAATCAAAGCTCTCTCATGCTGACCGTAAACAGAGGCAGAACGGCCTCCGGTGATGGAGTCCTTGTGTTTCCGGGTTAAACTTGCGGGCGGGGCGGCCAGCCGGGCCGGAGTCACGCTCTGGTGGGGCAACAAGGCGGATAAGAACCAAACGTGCTTTCTGCGCCCCGACAGGGAGTGAAGAGGTCGTAACTGCCGCTCATGGTGGCTCCGTGCGCGGCTCTCTGCTGCTGCAGACGCCCGGGACTGACGCTGGAAACACGGACAGCAGAGGTGTTAGCACCGAGCCAAAACAAGCCACAGTGTTGCTGCGGCGCGGCGAGGTGCAAGCCTGCTGGCTACTTTAGACCTTTTTCACTTTCTGCTTCTCGCTGAATCATTTTGGGTTTTTTTAAAAAGGTGACGTTTTATTTCTAAGTGGAGAAAAAACAGAGACCATAAATTATTTCCAAACCTTTTCTTGCCTTTAATGAGACGTTAGTCCTGCACAAACAAATCTGCAGCGTTTTTACATCCTTGAAATGATCCATCTTAGTCATATTGTGCAGCAGACATGTGCCATTAAAGGCGGAAGGAGGTTTGAGCTGCTTTATTTTGCCTTTTAACAGCAACTTTTTGTTTCTGCTGCAAAGGAAACGTCATGCTGAAGGTGTTGAAGTCCCAAAGTGTGGGACCGCTGAGTGAAAAATCGTCATTCTGGTTCGCTTGCTTCAGATTATTAGAGGCACAGGAATCTTGTTTACTTGAGTTCGGCTTGTGAATTCCTCGGAGCTCATTTTCTCGTGTCTCGTTGCCAAACTGGAGGTTGGTCCTCCCGTGTAGCTGCAGGAGTCTCTGTGGCAGAGAGATGGGGGCCATCAGTAGCGTCTCTCATCAACGCGCCAGCTGCCAGGCGCACAAAGCCGGCCGTTGTGCGGCAGCGACGGCCGCGGCGCAGCTCCGTGTCTGATGCAGCACATCCCGCTGCTCCGTGACAACACCTCCTCTGTGCAGGGAGGCTGATCAAGGAGGCCAGCCTCCGCCTCAAGCCAGGTGTCTCTGTGAAAGTGAAAATACTGCTGATGGGGAAAACTTGAAGAAAACTGTCTCATTTTTTCATGTTTGTGTTTCCTTCTTTCTTGACTCTTGTTTACCGTGTTGGTTATTTAATAAAGTGTTGAGCTGAAGTGGAAAAGCAGCTGTTGGTGTCCTTCCTGCTCGGCTCCTTCAGGACTTCTGGGGTACAAATCGGGTTGAACAGCAGGAACGCGTCAGATAGACACCCGATGCTTAAAATGCATAGTATTCACACCCTGTACATTTTTTCACATTTCATAATGCAAAAGCATCACACGTTAACGTATTTGGATGTGATAGAAAAACAAAAAGCAAGGAAAAACTACGGCTGTCAACAGTGTTTATATAGATAACAATCTGAAAAGTGTGGTGTGCATTTGTTTTTAAGCCAACTTTACTTTGATACCGCTGGATAAAATCCAGCTACTTTCAGAAGCCACCTAAATGGTGTTAATCAGAGGAGCAGCCAAGAGGATGATGGGGACTCTGGAGGAGCTGCAGAGATCCTGCGCTCAGGTGGGAGAACCTGTCCACGGGACAAATATTGAGTTGTATACTCCATAAATCCAACCTTTATAGTGACAAGAAGATAGTCATGAGACACCCAGTTTCCAGTTTGCAAAAAAAAAAAAAAAAAAAAAAAAAAATAGGAAAAAGATCAGAGCAGACAAACTGAATGTTGTGGCCATGCAAAGCTCGGTGTGGAGGCAGCATCATGCTGTGTTGGGTTGATGGGAAGATGGATGGAGCTGAATCGGGACAATCCTGGAAGAAAACCTGCAGAAGAGCTGAGACTGAGATGGAGGACCACCACCCTGAACATCCAGCCAGAGGTATTATGGGATGGTTCAGATCAGAGCAGACTCATAGGTTAGAATGGCCTAGTCAAAGTCCAGACCTGAGACCAACTGAGAACCTGTGGGAAGACTTGAAATCTGACATTTAGAGATGTTCTCCATCCAACCTGCTGCAGTTTGAGCTGAAACCTTCAGTCTGTAGCGGTTCGAAGCTGGTGGAGACAAACCCAGAAGCCTGAGCGGGGGATGAAACCACATGGCGGCAGAAAGGGCAAAGGTCAGTGGTTTGAGTGTTGAAGGCAAAGAGACGAGGATGATACAGAACAACGAGGACAGATGAGAAGGAAAAGCTTGCCTGCAGGTGGTTCCCATGTCTTCACTGAGTTTCTGAGCAGCTTTCTGAGGTTGGGCGCATCGCTGCGAGTTCTTTCCAAGAGTGGAAGTTCAAGGTATCGCAGCTCGGCGCGCAGAGAAGCTGCAGCTGTCACCTCCTGTCTCCAGCCGCCCTGCAGGCAAGTCGCTGGAAGAACAACAGATGTTTAATTATTCTGCTGAAACAGAACCGTTTCTGTCTAACGAACTGAACCAACCGTCAGTCGCTGGCAGTGAGTCGGTAGAACTGTGGGTTTCAGGCGGCGCAGCAGCAGGTGAAAGGGGGAAACTGATACCAGAGCAAACTTACAACGGACACTTAAATCCAACATTCATTTCTTCTTGTTGAAACTGTTGAAATAACACCTCTGAAGGTTGTTTAAAATATTTTGGTGGTGATCTATGAACATGAATCAGTTCATTTTAACCGGGCTGAACCAAGTCAAGATCTAGCTCTTGGTACGGACTGGTTTAACTGGTCTTCAGAGATTCAGATTCAACATCAGATCAACATCCTCAGCTTACTGCTCTGTGTCTGAACCTGGGTCTGTATGTGGCGCCGTCTGTAAAGGTACACAGTTAAAAATGAACGGCAATAATTTGGGTTATTTAGCCTGTGATAGGAGAAGAAATGGGGGATCATTTTTCAAAGTCTTATTTTCACCATGTTATTAATTGATTTATAAATGTCACAGTTTCAAACTGAACATTTAGTTAGCAAGCTAAATATTTAGCTTCAAACTAAATATTTAGCTACAAGCTAAATATTTAACTTACTAATTAAATATTTAGTTTGAAACTGACATTTATTGACATGTATGAATGAATAACATGATAAGACCAAAACTTTTAGGGGCCGAGACCAAATCGAGACCAAGACCTGCGGCCCTCTCTGATGCTAGGTGATGTTAGCTCGGTGCACAAGCTAACGGTGGCAAACAGCTGACAAGAAATGGAAACTAGCGCCCTAAAACATTCAGTATATACTGCACACAGGTAGCCAACTTAATATGTACAGCTAATATTATTTAGAAAAAATGCTCACAAATCATGTTAATGTTTTTAAAGTATTTTGTAGACATCGATAAACTTCCTTGGTTTGAACAAAATAATTCAAAGGAAAACCCACAAAAACAGCTGAGGGTCGGAAGTTTGATGACATATCAAACTTAATAAAAAGGATCGTATCGTATGGCCCCGTATTGCAGGCAGTCTCAAGACGGCTCTACTTTTTATCACAATGATCTAATATTTTTGGGCATAAGGAGAACTTGTTGTGAAGTCAATATAATATTTGAACTGCATGATTGTGGACACAGAAAACCAGAACTACAGATTTGCTCTCCTGGTATTTGTCTCATTTTCCAAAACACCATTAAAAATGTAATATTCCTGATGAGCCCTGGGTGTTTCCACATGCAGCAGGTTAAACATGGCGGCTTTGGTTTTCCTGATTAATAAGCATTCCTGCTGCTGGAGCGAGTCGCAGGGAAAACCAATCTCTCCCTCATGTCACTGTAATCTGCAGCATGTGACCCCCCCTCGGTCTGATGACGGAAGGATGCAGGAAAACCTGCGGGACTCACCAAACCTGCGCTGTTCTGCACTGAGAGGATTTAGGGAGGGAAAAAACCCACAAGAGCTCTGGGACACATGATATTCCAGGGTAAATCCTGTCCCACTCGCTACCAAATCCTCGCTGCAGGGCTGCTAATCTCTGCAGGAGACGGACCAGGTGCCAGTCTTTGTGTAATGGAATTGCACAGCACATTAAGTGATTGCATCAACAGTCTCCGCTCCTGATGAATTAGATTAGACTCGGAGGAATCCTGTTTGTGCACAAGCTGAGGAACCCTCCTCCCAGACCTGTGCTGAAACCTCTGAAAGGTGATCACCGTCCCTGCTGCAGATGGCGTCTGTCTGCGGGCGACTGGGGGGACGACGGGAGGAATGATGCGAGGATACAGTTGGAGAAATGACTGAAAGAGCTGCAGTCTAAAAGAACCATCCCGAATAAGATTCTGCTTTTGTTAGATGAAACATCTTCCTAAATGCAACAATTCAAACGTGTGAGGAGAAGCTGCTCTCACGCGTCATGACTGATCAACCAGGGCTTCACGACAGGAGGGAAACAAAAGCAACATGCAGGCTGTGATCATGATGGCCGACACAAAGCCAGTGAGTCATCAGACCGGAGGGGCTGTAAACTGGGAGAGGAGCAGCAGCAGCTTAACACGGGCCTCGGCCCGGCTCGGAGGAGCCGGCTGGCGGTTCGCTCTGCAGCTGCAGCAAACATCTGGATCCACCGCCAGGCTCAGGGGAAGAACGACGGTCAAAATGCAAGAAAACGGAAAGCGCTGCTGCTCAGCTGCAGAATTTAAACCCAAAGCAGATTCGAGATTAAAGAGTATTTACGTCCCGGTTCCTCGGAATAAACTCTTAAACTGGTTCTGGGAAGTCTGGGAATGAAGCAGGATCCCGGTGGCATGTGAGCATGTTCCAAGTGCAGGCCTTTGATCGCAACGTAAACAAGCAACGAGCCGTCTGCGTCATGTGGTGCTTTTCAGGGATGGATCTGCGATGGTTTATTATTTACTGCCCCCCCCGGGTTAACATCTCCTCAGCTCGGCCTGCAGGCTCTCTCCAGAAAGAAGGTTGATTTCTGTTAATGTGGCCATACGGGGTTTTTACGTTTGAGATGGTAGGACAGGAGAGCTTTTTCCTACATCTAATGGTTGCTATGGAGATATGGTGACCCCCCCCCCCCAAGATCCCAGTGTTTGCTGCAGCTCTCCAACAGTGAACAGCATGGCGGTGAAAGCAAACAAACTCGCCTCCTCGCCCTCACTCAGGGTCTCTGAGCGCGCTCTGCCAAGCCGTAGCTTCTGATGAGCTGGTCTGGTTCTGCGCCACACTGGTTCGGAACGTGAACACAGGGTCGACGTGTCTCAGTGGACTAAGATCACGTGGGGTTCCTCAAGGAACCACAAACAGACCACTTTTATTTGGTACCTTTGGCTGCAGCCCAGGTGGAGTCGGACTGGGAGCGCTGGGACCGGGATGGGAGGCTCCACCGGCTCTCGCTCCTCTCATCACGTCATCGTTTTCAGACGTCGTTTCCGTCCAGATTCGCCGCCGGCTGCTTCTGGCGCAGAATCATGACGCGTGTCGGATAAAACGCGACGCCGCTCAGACTGCAGGCGATCGGATGTTTTCAGCGGTGGAAATATCGGAACAGGGTCTCACGTGTCTGCCAGGTGAACGTGGCCTTCACGCTCTCCTGAGGTCGGTACACAGAGCGCGCCAGCAGGTCGGCCCGAACCTACGCGGATGACACAGCTTGACATTTATTTATACGCTTATTCACAAATTCACCTTTCCAGGTTTCTCTTTGGTTTTTCCAAATTATTCAGAGAAAAGTCACTTAGAATTTGTGAATTTTTTCATCAAGGAGATCTAAAATATTCCAAAGCAAATTCCGCTTGGGGAACTGGAGCACCGAGCGGCAATGCTACTGGACGCGCTGGCTGGTGCTTGCAAAGCAGCGGCGTTTAGTTTCCTTGGAACTGACTGGCCCAACCCCGAAGAGCGAGGAGAAGGAAAACCACGGATATTAGCTTCTGCAGCAGCGCTAAGATGGTCCCACTGTGTGTACCGATGCATATTATGGTATGTTTGGGGTCTGAACCATTAAAATAGGCAGCGAGAAGCGTGTTTAGTGGATTCTAGCTATTAGCGGGAGGCTGTGGTCTAAACCCTGTGAATTTCCTCCAGATCAGAGCAGAGAAGACAGATCAGCTGAACTCAGTGAGGATGAAGACCACAGAGCTTGCAAGAAACAAGCTTTTTTATTTTCCTTTCTTCTCTTTTAAGTCATTTGTTTCGTTTCCTGTCAAACACTTTGAACTTCGTTCTGGAGGAATGCTGCTCAACAAATAACCCCCCCTGCGGTCCAGAGCCAGGCAGCAGAGGAGCTCATTTCATGAAGCACATCTCGGACTGAACGAGTTGTGTTTGCAGACGGTTCCCAGTTTTCGCCCCAGAACATCCTGGAAAGCAGCTCAGCGAGGACCAGTTTAGCTTCTGATGAGTCAGTAAATTCAGTTTGTTAATGGGCCGTTTCTGCTCTCGCGCCAGCAGGCGAATTAAACCGCACGAGTGGATGAAGGAGATGGAGGCTGCAGCGTTTAGCGTCCGCACCGCAGGGACGAAACAGGAAGCAGCTCGTCTGACGCTTCCTGTGCAGAGGGACCGGATGAGACGTCAGGCCTCACAGCCCAGCTGGACCTGAATCACCGCACACACAGAGCTCACTCAGGTAAAGCTCCAATAATTTATTCTCCATTACTGTGTTTCAGCTCAAACACATCTGATGGCAGATTTTATTTTCATTCTCGATTATATGGCAGAACAAAAGCAGAAACGTCCAAGTTTTGCAGTACATGAGTCTTTCCTACGCTTCCACCTGGTGCAGCTCAGAAACAATAAACCAGGTTCGGCTCTGGGTTTTAAAAAGTCCTGCTTGTGATCTGAGATCTCATTTTTCAGGAACCAGGAGGATGAAACCGTCTCGGCTCTTCTTGAAGTCTGCGACGTTCTGGCCCGGTTTGCTTTCCACCGTGACGTTCTTGGGTTTTCCTCGCATGTGGAGCTGCAGCGCCGAGCGGCACACCTTCACGGGAAGCAGAGCTTTTCTGATCCTGGAAGACAAAACAAACATCTGTCTGTTAATCAGGGATCTCTGCAGATTTCCATCACAGGGAGTCACTTAGAGCACAGAACATCGACTGATCAACGGATCTGAGGAGCCCAGAAGGAAACACGGTTACGGCAATAACGGAGCGGCTCAAACAGACTTTAAAAGTGATTTCTGATGCAGCATCATGAAGATGAACAACCTCCTGCAACAGACTGAGATTCGTTGTCCTGCCAAGAAACCAGACGTTCCTGCGGTCCTCTAAAGTGGCTCTGACCAGTAGTTCTTCCAGGTTTCCTCTTCAGGGTCCTTGGGTTTTTAAATCAATCCTCAGAATCAGGCTGCAATGGCCGCTTCCAGCCTTGGCATTCATGAAATACTTGAAAACATGACCGAAACTTTGAAAACCAGGTCGTTTTATTCATTAATTTAGTCCTTCAGTCGTTGCTCACTGGAACCTTAAACAACATAGCTTCTCTGGTTCATTTATTTAGAAAAAGTGTTGCAATAAATGCAGTTTTTAATGTGAAAATAAGAAATCCTGGTTTAAATGATCCAAACTCACATGACCTATGACCCTTCTGCTCCCCTCAGAGTTCAAACTTTGTCTAAATTTCAACTAATTGTAAAGCTCTAAATGTAAGGAGGACCCAAATGCAGGAAGGCGGGCTGAAACCGTTCTTCACAAAGAGAGAGCAGAAAGTAAAGCTGCAAAGAACCGCGGAGAAAGCCAAGAACAAGGCTTGAAGAAATCCAGGAGAGTGATGCCTGGCTGGGCTGCAGGAAGCCGATCACATCTGGTCACGACATCCCGCGTTTGCTGCTCCGATGTGAACTTGTTAACCTCGGCTCTGCCATAAAACGGGCTAAATAAATGCGAGGACGCATGGAGCCAGGAGTGCTGAGAGACGCAGCTTCACCCGCGAGTCAGTGGGATCAGCGTTGTATCCCTCAGGGTTCTGCTCTAGGTCCAGTTCTGTTTGCCATGCACGCTCCCTCTGAACAGCCAAAGAAACATTTGCATCTGTTGTCATGCCGACGATACCTCGTTGGAGCAATCATTGAATCCATGAGAGACTGATTAGCCCCTTGTTTGAGGACACAAAGACCTGAAAGACTTGTGATTGTCTCTGACTGGCCCCGTACGTTCTCCCTCTGCATGCATGGCTTCTCTGCAGTTACCGCAGCAGCACCGACCCCCCTCCCCGCAACCCTGGAAAGGAATGAGCAGGTCAGGTGTAGACAATGGGTGGATATTCATCGGTTTTGACTTGTTTGGATGTTTGTTCGCTAGTATTGCCAGTTTTTAATGGTGTAGGAGCGACAGACGGTCGAGAGGTAGAGCAGGTTGGCCCCAGACCCCCCCCACCCTCGGTGGGGATAATGGGGCTGCATCAGCATCCTCTGCCAAGCCCATGTGCATGCAGCGGTGGTGACCCCATGGAGGGAACAGTGACAGTTTTTATGTTTGAGTTCTTCTTTGCGAAGGACTTTGGGTCCATTGTGTCAAGAGAAACTGAACCGAATTCAACTATTTTGCAGATAAACTGGCTAAATTGAGCCTTTAGGGGTTCCAGCTTTCTGTTTTAGTGCAAACTGTGACATTTATGTATAAATGTGTTTAGTGCTGCAATATTTGGCCAAAACCCGTCTCAGTGCTGCCCTCTTTGGGTTGAACGGTGGTACTGCAGTTGAATTTTCCTACTGGTTCCAACGGTCCTGCTTGGTCGACGTCTACGTCACTCAGCCTTCAGGTATAAAACCAGCTCACTCCGACGCCCCCTGGTGGTGAGTCAGGAGGTGGCGTAACGAGTGCGGCCAGCATCAGCATCAGTCGATATTCACAGTGCCGCTCTATGGGCGCGACGAACGACAGCGAGAGTCAACAGCACCTGGGTGAAACCCGACACGCGGGAAGCGACAGCGACAAAACGACGCTTCACTACTTTCTTGAGCAAGCGTGTGCACGTGCACATGTATGAGCTCGAAATCTGTCGCTGTGGTGTCTCATCGTACAAGTTCCACAGGAAACGGATCCAGATGGAGCCGCGTCGAGCCCTTAACCCCCTCTGCTCATCCGTTTCTAAATTAGTCACGGGGGGGCATTTTAACTAGAAATGAAATTGATTGGAAGATGGTTCTTCATTGTTAACCTCCCGACAAGAGAGACCATTTCCTTTTAATGTTTGAGATCCATGAAATGATAAACTGGTCTCTCGATGAGACTTTAACAAAAATACTGACTGTTTTCTTAATAAAGTCTTAGATAAAAGTTTGTTCTAATGAAAAACAGAAACTGTGACGTGTTTTCCCAGAAACTGAGTGAAACGTTTCCTAGAAGCAGCAGCTTCACCTGCTGGAGTCGTCTGCTCGTCCAGCTGAAGATGATCTGAACTTCAGGGATCCGACAAACACCTCAGACAAGCAACTTCTCCCACTAACGTCCCAGTTTGAAGCTGGACTCTGAAATTCTTCCCAGAACTGATAAAAATGTTGCTTTTCCTGTCAGAGTGTCTGACCAGAAGCTGAGGACGCCACAGAGCTGCTATTTGTGGACACCTGAGTGTTGAGAAAGAAAGCGATACGCTGCTGGTTCCTGTTTTTAAGCCAAGTTGGCAAACATGGCAGCAGCCAGCTGATGAGTCAACGCGAGGAGTTTCTGCCCCCCCGACAGACGGCTCTCCTCCTGAATCGTCTCTGGAAGTTGGAATTAAAGTCCAACGTTTGGAAGGTGAATTAGATTTCTGCAGATTACATAATTATAGCTGTTATGCAACGAGTTTGGCATCCAGCTTCACCAGGTGAGTGCGTCACAGGAAATTATCCGAGCAGAAACATGTGAGGTTTCTGGCTTCATTGGATCCATTACTGCCTGGAAAGTCTGGGGAGTTTACTTGAAGAGTTTCAACAGCACAACTCTTGATTAGTCGGTGTCAGGTAATATCTTCTGCAGAATCCTCCTTTTTTGAAAAATGCTTCCAGAGAAATCTCAGGTTAAAGCTGCTGCCTTCATGGTTTCTCTTTAAATTAATTAAAAATATGGAATAATTCCAAGCCTTTCCAGCAGGTGGCGTCTTGACATCTTTTCTTTCAGCCAGTTTGTCCAATAAGAAAAGACTTTCAGAAGCTCCAAGTAATTCCCCGTCTCTTTGGTCCAGCTGTCCGCTGTTACCCCAATGAAGTCCAACTTCATTCCTAAGGCTGTTTTCCCTCCTGATAGTCCGCTAGACTCGGTTCGATCGGGACCAAAGCTGCAGCATCTCCTCCATGTCCAGCTGCTGCGGTTCTTCCTCTCTGCTCCGAGTCAAACCAACCAAACCCTTTCAGCAACCTGTTCCCCTCCTCGCCTGTGGGGGCGCTGCACCAAGAACCGCTGAAGGAAACGACATGAAAACCTCTGAAGACGCTGAGCGCAGCTTCCTTCTTCACCAAACGTCAACAACATGGAGCGGCGTCAGGTTTTAGCGGCTGGAGGATTTCTCTTCTGTCTTTGGCTGAAGACCACGAGCCGTTTCTCCCGCTAGCGCTAGGCTAGCTAGCGCTTGTTTTGGTTGTGTTTACCCAGAATGCCCTGCGCTGTAGTCCACTTCCTGCTGCTGGAGCGGTCTCCGGTCCGGTTGGCGTTCACATCTGCATCCGAACCGAACCAGAGTTCACTTCAACCGAACCGAGACCGAAGTTTGGAGGCGGACCAGAGTTGGCTTTTTTATGTCCTCAGTTCTCTGAAGATTGGTTTCAACCAAACATATCGTGCCACACAACACGACTGAAGAGCAGCCAGCTGGGAGGAGGCTGGACTGCTGCTCCAAGCTGTGCTGGTTGCTGAGAGACCAAAGAAAGCAGTTCTTTACAGCAGCAGTAAAACAGAGAATGGATCAAACTAATTGAGCTTTTTCTGGTGAAACTGACAGTTGTTTTAAATATATGTAGATTTCAAATCTTGTTAGTATTTTTCAGAATTATATTCTAATGCATTTTATATACATGTGTATTTATACATTTTATAATGTTTTATGCTGGGAATAAAATTTGTCCTTGTATATTTTTTTGCCTAACTGTACAGTATTTTTTATTCTTTATTCTGCTTTTATACATATTTTATATTCTTGGTGTGAGTCTGCTGTTATTGCCTGCCACTGCCATGTTGCTGCTGTTGCACAGGAATGTCCCCATTGTGCGACAATAAAGGATATTTCTATTCTACTCTTCTTATATTTGCACTTTTAGAAGTTTTTTTTGTTAATGAAGGACATTTTGTTGTGCTGAATGAAATGTGCTTCGTACATAAAATACATCACTAAGTAAGAAAATTTTATTTATATAACATTGACAGGAAAAAAAAAAATCATAAACTGCTTCACAAAGACCAATCATAAAATTAACATGCAAAATAGCAGCCTGTCATCACCCTCATAAAAATAAACCATCTTCAGGTTGATGCAGATTCCATCTGACAGAACGGCCCTGTTCTGATATTTGCACCCCTAAAAACATCCGATCGGAGCCGCTTCCACACGTGGAGCGATAGTTCCCAGAGCGCCTGCAGTCTGAATGTCGTGTTTATCCAACTTTTACGTCATAACTCTGCGTCAGAAGCAGCCGGGCGGTGAATCTGGACGGAAACAACGTCTGAAAACGATGAAGCCATGAGAGGAGTGAGAGTCGGTGGAGCCTCCCATCCCGGTCCCAGCGCTCCCAGTCCGGCTCCACCTCCAGACAGGTCCTCTCCAGCAGCTGCAGGCGATGCTCCGCTAAAGGCCGCTGCTGTTGGTTCTTCTTCCTGCTGCTCAGCTTCCTGCGTCTGGTTCTGATCCGGTGGCGGTGCTGTCGGCTCTCAGCAGCTGTAGGACCCGTCCATTATTGCTGCTGTAAACAGTGCACTCAGCGAACCGGCAGATTTTCCCTGAATAAATTGGAGTTATTTTCCACAGAAACATCCACGAATCGGCGAGGATCCACTGCAACACTCAGCAATCATAATCTGCAGACATATTGCAGTTTCTACCAAGTTTAATGCACCTAAATATCTTCCTGATATTGTGCAGATGTTCTACTCTGGTCAGAGGTTTTTTACTTGCATGGAACTTTGAAGGTGGAGAGCACAGAGTGGTCCCAATCCAACCTGAAGTGGTCCTTAGAGGTGTAGAAGATGCTCTTTGCCTTGGAGTCCACTCAGACATAAATAGACATCAAAGCAGCTGACGGTGACCGTTCTCTGCATCAGTGCACTGCAGAATCACAGGAGAGTCCATGTTCTCAGAAAAACAGTCCCAATAACCTCTTGAAAAGACTAAGATAAACATCATGAAAGCTTCTAAAGGAACAGAAACACTGTCCGCAGTGACAGAAAATCAGATTTAATGCTCCACTGTCCTGAGAAGCAGCAACTGAACGCTTCCTGTGTTTCATGATGATTATGTGATCACATGTTGGAGAGCGTCGCTGCAGATGAGAGACGACGCCTGATATATTTACCAGAACAAGAGGCAGACTGTTGGAAAATATGAGTTTCACTCAACTTCTGTCTTTAGGTGGATAACAGATGCTGTTGGTTAAAACCCTCAACTTGAATCTTTTAATTCAAAATGAGATGAGCCAATGAGTGTTTCCTGATTGGCGGGAGTGAATTATCGGAGAACACAACAGATTGCAGAGGTTGATTTGATGTTTGTTGATCATCATCTGTTTGAACGAAGACGATAGCAGCTGCAGATCAAGAACTTTCATGCAGTTTATGAGGATTTCATGCGACCGACCAACAAAGGAGTTCATCAATGAAGGAAAATGACTCCGAGCAGGTCTCTTCCAGCCTCGAACATCCACAGACATCTTTGCTTTTTCTTCTCAAGCTCAGTCAGGATGGACAGAGAGCATCTATCATCATCAGTTTTCAAATCTTCAGACAGACTTTTTGGTTGTATTGAGATTCAGACTTTGACTAGGCCATTCTAACCCATGGATCTGCTTTGATAAAC
This sequence comes from Anableps anableps, assembly GCA_014839685.1. Classification (NCBI taxonomy): domain Eukaryota; kingdom Metazoa; phylum Chordata; class Actinopteri; order Cyprinodontiformes; family Anablepidae; genus Anableps; species Anableps anableps. Next base: position 34,328,424 of record CM026079.1, read on the forward strand.
CATCCATCTGGCTGGATGTTCAGGGTGGTCGTCCTGCTGGAAGGTGAACCTCCACCTCAGTCTCAGGTCTTCTGCAGGTTTTCCTCCAGGATGGTCCTGGATTTAGCTCCATCCAGCTCTGACCACCACACTGCAGCGACGGTTTGAGGCTAATCCTCCACACTTCCTGTTTTAGTGTTTTACATGTGGGAGGAAAGTTCATCCAGTGCATGGTTGGTACCAAACTGCAAACAGGACTCCGGTTTACCATTTTGTCTTTGGATTATTTTGGGTTGTTACTTTTGTCACCTTTAGTGTTCCATACCTGGTCCATTCCTTCTAGTTGTCACTCAATCACCTCCCAGCTGTTATAAGCCAGTCAGTTTTATTTCCTGCATGTCAGATCATTGGGTTGTCCGTCACCTGTTTCCTTTCATGTCGGATCGAACAGGTCTGATGTTCTCCAGTTCCTCACCCCTGACATGAGACCATTGCTCTCCTGTCTGAACTCCAGTCCACCTCCTCCACAAAACATCTTCCTTCCATCAATGGCTCCCTTCTTGCCACTCTTCCAGATTCTCCCACCTGAGCTGTTGATCTCTGCAGCTCCTCCAGAGTCACCATGGTGCTCTGGGCTGCGTCTCTGATCCAGGCTCTCCTGTCAGTCCAGGTGGGTCCATCCCGTCTCCAGGTCCAGATGATGGATGGATCAGAGCTCTGGGATGTTGCTGTAGAACCAACCCTGCCCTAAACGGAACCAGAACCTCCTCCCTGACCTGCTGCTGGGCTCCTCGGTCTCCATGATGCTGGATGTTCTCTGAGGAACCTCTGAGACCAGAGCTCCTTCTCCATTGGAAGGAATGTGGGAACGTAGGCGGGCCGCAAGCGAGCAGGAGCTGTGGTCGACGCTCTGATGATGTCATTTTGCACGCGTACCCGTGGGCGGCCAGTTGCTCTGAAATCTCTCGCTGTATTTGTGCGTTGCCGGTTGCCCCGTGCCGCCTTCACTCATCCAGTGACGTAAACCCGCGGTCCGATCGACGAATGCAGTCTGCTGCCAATCAAATCGCTTACGCACAATACCTGGCTTGGCGCGGCTTGTGCCACACCCCTGAGGTGGTCCCAGAAGACGGAGAGCAACCGCGCAGGATCTGCAAACGGAGGCGCATCTGGCCGGGGCGGACTGTGGCAGAACCGGTTCAAGCCACGCCCGAGGAGAAGGGGCTCGAGACTCAGATTAAATTTCGCACAGCCTGACTCTGGGTACCGAGCGGCTGACGCTGATGGTCATTGGTTGCAGCAGATTTTATTGAGGGGTATCGTGATAAAGGTGCCTTGGTGGGCCTCAGCTGATGATCTGAAAATCTGTGTTTCTCCCCAGAGTTTAGCTGCCTGTAAATCACAAGGACTCCTGATTCTGAAGCAGGTTTAGTCTCCGTCAGTTTTCAGGCTCTTCTTATCTTCAAACGCTGGCGTCTGACTTCCTGTCTGATTTAGAGTGTGTGTTCCTGTGAGCGCAGCGGGAGTCGGTGCTTCTACACGGCCTCCTCTCTGACAACCAGATCATCACTGGAGACGAAGCTGCAGACAGAACTGGGGCAGAGCAGCAGCTCCTGGAGCAAACACCACCCCCCCCCTCGTCTCCTTCACCAGGCTTCGTGTCAGTCGGTGTGTGTGGAGCGCCTCATGGTCCAACGCTGGGGGACATCAGAATCACGACCTCTGATAAAACTGGCTCTTTAAAAGATCCACATGTTCTCATCACTAAACAATGCACTGGGATTAAAAACCTGCAGAGGTGAAGAAGAGGTATGCTCATTGTGTCTTTCCAGAGTAAACCAGCTGGTGTTTGCACATGCTGCCAGGTTGTTGTGCCACCCTGTGCTGGTTAGAAAGGTTGAGACTGACTAAATGGACAGCAGCCTCTGAATGCCACTAGCTTCTCATCCACTGGAACATCACGGCCCGGTTATACGCCCCAGACGCAACATATAGCCCTGCATCTGCAGAGTCCACAGACATAACTCATCCACTGACTCAGACCCAATCCAGGATGATGAGACAGAGATGTACAGGAACAGATCACAATAAAGCATCTGACGAGGGAGGCTGGAGATGATGTTCTGAGCTGGAACAAGGACCCCAAGCATCGAGACCAGAGGAGATGTCTGCAAAATCTTCAGTAGTACCTAAAATATTACTAAATATTTAGCCAGCAAGCTAAATATTTACGGTCACGTCGCGTTTGATCCGACATGCGTCATAACTCTGCGTCAGAAGCAGCCGGGCGGTGAATCTGGACGGAAACAACGTCTGAAAACGATGAAGCGATGAGAGGATGAGAGTCGGTGGAGCCTCCCATCCCAGTCCCAGCGCTCCCAGTCCGGCTCCACCTCCAGACAGGTCCTCTCCAGCAGCTGCAGGCGATGCTCCGCTAAAGGCCGCTGCTGTTGGTTCTTCTTCCTGCTGCTCAGCTTCCTGCGTCTGGTTCTGATCCGGTGGCGGTGCTGTCGGCTCTCAGCGGCTGTAGGATCCGTCCAGAGACGCCGGCGGCCATTATTGCTGCTGGGGGGGGCTGCGGTCTCCTGCTGGGGTCGCTTTAACCCGCCACTCAGACGTCTGACTGAGGCCGGGTTTAGTTAGTAGCAGGAAAAAATCGGAATCAAGCATCGAGGCCTGCTGTGAGAACGAAGCCTTGGTCTCAGGTCAGGTGGTCTTGACGACAACCAAATGGATCCCTGCATGAGAACCGTCGTTTCAGGCCGAGGAGGACCGCAGGACCAGTTCTCCCAACCAACATGTCTCCTCTGAAGCAAGGAAAAGAATACGCTCAGAATCTGTCTCCTTTCTTTACAGCTCATCGACGAGCTTAGTCCTTCAGGTCACTTAGCAAGAAAGTGAGCAGCTTCTAGGTTTCAGTGACCTTTTAGCTCACAGTCCACTGAACCCAAAATACAGCCATAAAAAAGTAAGTACACCCATTTTTCAGTTCCAGTGGTTTTCTGTCAGACATAAGAAAACTGATCTGCTGTGTTCAGAACCTGGAACATGGAAACACAGATGCAGCCTTCAGGTTACTGGGGCTTCAGCTCGGCTTTCTGGAGGTCCTCCCACAGCACGTCAATCCGATTCAAGCCTGGACTTTGACTAGGCCATTGCAACATTTTTTTTGTTGTTCAGCCATTCTGCTGTAAACCTGCTGAGTCTGGGTTCATGGTTCTGTTGACGACCCGGTTTGGACCGAGCCTCAGCCCAGATCACCATCCCTCCACCACCGTGCTTCACAGTTGGCTTTTCCCTGAACATCTCAACTTTGGTGATTAAAGGATATTTTCCTAAAAGTCAGAACCGCAGCAGTCGTCTTTAAATGCTTTCCAGTTATTAGTTATTAATTTCTGAAGAACGATGGACTACAAATAGTTTGGAAATTACCCAATAACCTTCCCAGATTGATTGGCAGCAATTTCTGCTTAATAAACAGTAACAAAATAGGATGTGGTGTTTGTATTTGTACACCTGATGTTAGCCTAAACTCTGCTGTTTGGGAACATTGAGGTTTCTCATGCAGCTACAGTGGAGAAAGAAAGAGAGAACGAGCCGAAGCAGAACCTTCTGAGAGCGTTTTTCAACAGCAAGGAGGTATTTAGCTGCACTGAACTGACCGGAAACATCACTGCTTCTGGAGAATAATCAGATCAAGTCCAAGTCCAGCTGCCTGTTGCATCTGATCAACAGCCCCTAATGCTGCATTCAGGCGCAGCTGGGAAACTCGGATATCTGACTATCAAACAACATGTTTTATTTTCAAATATGGACAAAGTTTCAATAAAGATTTCTAAACATCAACACTGACCGCTTCAAATCATTGTATTTTATGTATCTATCCTTCATCCTTCCACTTTTTAACTTGTAGAACATAATAAAATCAAATTAGTTTCGTATGAAATAGTTTTTTTGGTTCATTTTTCTGGAACGAAGCGAACTGAAAACGTACCAGATGGTGATTCTCTATCTCCTGAGAAACAAAAGTTTGAGTTTTTAATCAGCTGTAGAACCGAGTCATCAAAATGAGCAGAAATTAAACCTGGAATGGATCCCTGCCTGTTTGGTTCAGACACATTCGAACTCCCTGACACACATTTAAATAAATATGTGATTGAAAAGGCAGAAGGATAAACCTATCTGACCCCTTTCTTTTATATGTGACTTTACACAGTATTTAAAAAACAATAAAAACACACACACAAAAAAAAAAAAACAGACAAAAAACAACTTGTGAACTGAATCTAGATGATAAACGAGTTTTTGTATTAATTTACTGGAATAAAATAACTTTTGGATGATATTCTAATTTACTGGGATGAACCAGAACTGTTCTGTATCACGTAAAGACCTAAACACAGAGGAGAACGGTCATCATTTTTACAACTGGAGCAAAGCTTATGATCAGAATCGGGCCTGAACGGCCACGATTCCTGGCTGAAAACGGAAACATCGGCACCAAAAACCAGCCGACCAAACTCATCGGTGCGGATGAAGACTTGGAGATTTTCAGCAGCAGGTTGGTGCGACCTGGCCCCAGATTAACCGGAAGATGGTGCACGTTTCCAGGCACAGAAAGGACCCGTCTGCCAGACGCGGAGGTCGTCAGCTCATAACTGCCTGCGAACGTCTCAACGAACGGGTGAATGAGCGACTCGGTACCAGGAAGGCTGAACGCAGTAGAAACTCTGCTGTTCTCAGCTTCTGGGAAACAGGCTGGATTTGGAAAAGTGAGCTTGATTCTGGGAATCTCTGGGAAATTCACGGAGAGGCTGGTGTTTCCAGCTAGCAACGCTAACCGGCCTCAATGTGCTACGATGCTGAACAGAAATATCATGAAGGTCTCTTGTTTTATTCACATTTTTAGACATCAAATCCTCTTTCCTCATTAATAACCAGGCTGTTGATCAAATGCAGTGGCACGGATAAAAACAAAAATCTGTTTCCTGTTGGAACAATTTTTATAGGAATGCTTCAAGTTTCCTACAATCAGGGTTCTTCTAAAGTTTTACTCATTTTTAAAAACTGGGAGAATATTTGACAGAAAGGTGCGTATTTGTTGATTTGTATGGTGAAGTTTTTCCACCTTCTGCATAGTTTTACCCATTTTTTAAATAATTTTTTGCTAAAATATAACAAAGCTAAAGCACAAACACGGCAGAAACGGATCACCTTCTTTCTTTTTGCGTTTGCATTAAACCACACGTTTCCCTTGCGTGCTCTGATCCGGTCTGGTGTCGCGACGAGCCTCCATTTTCCACTTGCATCCTAATCAGCACCACATCTGGCTGGAAACCGTCTCCAAGGCAACACCTGCATCCTCGGCCCATCCGGCCGAGCCTTCGACCCCGCGGGGTGCGTCCATCGACGTCTTGCTCCGTTCTGGTTAGCATCATCATGAGCAGCCTCATCAGTCCCAGCAGGAACCTCTGAATGAGCCACTTCCTGTCTCTCCTCAGAGGAATATTCAGAGAAAAATGACGACCAGAAAATATGACTACGAGCAGCCAACGGTTTCAGACACAGCTTGAATCGCTGTGTGTGGTTCCCTCGGCTCTGACTCATCCACAGACATGTTGGGGAGGTAATCAGAGAGTCGGAGCAGAAACTGATTTTATCCTCTGAATGTTGCAAAAAAAATATAACTGATGGCGTCACATTTCAGAGGATTTTCAGATGTCAACCACTGTTTTTCATGCCCACGTGAAACGTATCAGCTGCAGTTTCCTCTCAACAGATCATTCAATCCATCCATGGAGGTGACCAGTCTCAGGTCCCAGTGTTCATGGAGACTAGAGAGCACATACAGGGTGTCTGCAGGTTTCAGCAAGTCAAATTCAAGGCTTTTAAAGACCTTTTTAAGGCCACTTGAATGAGATTTAAGACCAAAAAACTATAAAGACGGGAAGGTCGGAGGATCCTGCTGTATTACAATCAAGCAGAGCAAAGACTGTGAAACTTCTGGGGTCTTTTTGTGGCTCTTGGCAGCAGCTTTGTGCTTCTCATCCTCCCACTGCCTGTGGCTCTCTACAGCCTGAACCCCCCTAGCTTAAAGCGTTTTTTTTAACAGAAAGCACCTAGCATCGCATGGGTTGGCAACAGAAGTGAGGCAGCGGCGAAAATCAACGTCATCCAGCCAACTGGCGCGACGCACTGCAGGCCGTTTGTTTCCTATGGAACTAGCACGATGACGTTCGTCGCTCCCCATGTATCGAGTCAATCACCCACGACAGACACAAGAGCGAGCTAGCTAGCAAGGGTATATTAGCAGCCAGTCAGCGGTAGCCTCAGCGAGCCACAGAATGCAATGAAGATGTCTGTGCACGACTCAAACCGCTGCCTGGCAGAAAAGTCCCGTAGGGGGGACGACATCCATGTTTCTGCCTCCTCTGTGGTTCCTTTCAATGATTCCTCCCCTCTTTCACGTTAAGGTCAGGTGTTCACAGATAGACTTTTCAGTGACGTTGTTGCTTATGTTGTTTGTCGCTGTTTTCTCGGTTTTTCTCTCTCTTTCTGCAGGTGTAGAAGCAGACTTCTTTTTTTCAACTGAACATTACATTAGGAGCGCAAGACTTTCCGACTGAAGCCTAATTAAACAAAAAAAACAAATTAAATTTTGTTTAATTTGCTAATTAAACAAAAAAATCTCACTTTTAAAGTTTCTCCTTCAACATCAGAGAAAGAAGGACTTCCCTCTCCTGGTTCTGGTTCTATCTGATGGTCCAGGGGACACAGCAGTGATGCGTTCACAAAGCCACAGAGTCAAAGTTTAGTTCTGGACAAAAATGACTCCGAAGGTTGAGTTTTAAAATCTTAGTAAACAAAGATCACATCTGAGGTTCCCCAAGGCTCCATTCTCAGGCCACTAATATTCAATATCTACATCAGAGGTGTTGAAAGTAAAGTTAAAAATACAATTATAATCTAAATTTTGTGGCCCCCCTGAGTACTTTCAACTTGGCATTTTTTGTCCCCATATCAAAAAGTTTGGACACCAATGATGCAGCGTCTTGAATAGCTGCATGCTGACAACACACCTTTATATTCAGAGCCAGCACATGACCACAGCCTCTTACAGTAATTATTCTTCATGTATTTCAAGACTTGTGTTTCTAGGATGTGTAGTTATTAAAAGCAGGACAAAGAGGCTGCAGGGAGGCCCATCGTGGGAACAGTGTGATAAAGGGAAGACGGCTGAAAATCTGGGAGCACGCTGGGGATTTACAGCAATGGACAAAACAAGGAGAAATCAAGGCACCGTTGGGATAAAAAAGCAAAAGATGACCAAACAGAACATGGAGTGAGTCATTAATATGAGATCAAACAGACCTAAATGTCACGATTTATGACTGAAAACTGAGTCTGAGACCAAGAAAGAAACATTTGGTCACAACTGACACTGAATTATTCACTGAAATACAGCACGAAGTCAGTCAGTCACTCTGCAGATGACAAGCAGCTGGGACTCGCTGGAAGTCATGGATTTATGGGAAAATCATGGAGGCGCATGGCTTACCAGGGAAAAAGTCCTAAATAAAGACGATGCTATTCTTTTGTCTGATTATTTTCATGGGGCTGTCATATATGAATATAAATCCGTATTGCTCACTGATAGCGACCGTTATAATGTTATTTATCTACTAGTTTGTCAAACAGGGAAATTATATTTTTAAGTTACATATTTCTATAAATGAGACCTGAATATTCCACTACTTGGTTTTGCTCTGATTAAGGAAGCTAAAATATTGTCATATTGTGCTAAATCATATTTTTTAGTTTTAACTAGAAAGCAAGCTGTGCCTTTAAAAATATTCATTTGCGTTTGCATTTTCAGTATTGTGAAAGCCCTAATAAGCATTCGACCACAACTTTAGCAGAATATCTGCGCTGAGCGTCAGATTTTACTCTCCAGTAACACAGACTGGTACTATGAACTATCAGGAGTACAGCGGACCCCCCCAACCTAGTCGCGGTTCAGTATTCAAGGATTTTTCTGAGGAACGTGTCTCCAAATTATTTGTGAAAAATCCACCTCTTTCCAGATTTTGTTGTGGAGCTCATCTAAAATATTCTAAAGAAAATGCAGCTTGGGAAGCTGGAACACCTGGGAGCAACGCAAGCTGACTCGCTATTGGCTGGTGTTTGCAAAGCAGCCAATCCAGAACAGCCATTTATTTTCCTTGGCGCTGATTGGCTGAACCCCAAAGAGTGGATACAAGGAAGACTGTTAGCTTCCGCGGTAGCGCTAAGACGCTTTCCACTGTGCGTACTGATAGATATTAAGGTATATTTGGTGTCTGAACTACTAAACTAGGCAGTTAGAGGGGTTCTCAGGTACTTCCGGTCCCTATCTCAGGGTCCAGTTTACAGAAACCTCTACAATCCTCAGCAAAAACATGATCCTGTCAAATAAAAAGCAGCAGGTCAGTCAAATATCCAACTGTGATTTCAAAAATCAGATGAGAAGAAAGCAGCTCCAAAGATAGTCTATAGGAGCTTTGGTTCTGTAATCCTGCTGGATTGTGATCAAACTTCACCACCATTTTAATCAGAACCTTAAATAATCATGTTAAATGACAACAGGTGGGGTACAACACATCTTCTTTCACATACTCTGCATATATTGCCCTGAGTTTGATCAAAGCGGCAGAAACGAGACCCTGTACCCTGATAGGGAATAAAATGAGGAGCAACCTGGGCGAGCAGACTGAGGAGGAAAGACCAACAGCGAGACGAAAACATCGAGGACAGACGCTGAGGGACAGGAACGGCAGAGGGGGCTATTTCAGTACCAGGATGACGCTTTTCATGACCTAAAAATTCATTTGGAAATAAGAGGAGCTGATTTTCTCACAGCTTTTTCTGTCCATCAAACTGTCAAGATCAAAGCACAAAGTCACCAAGTCCTCGACTTCAGTGTGTGCTTCTCTTTGGACATCCTCTCAGCTGCTCTGCGTTAAAGAAATCACACTTTTCCTCCTCCTGCTCTGGGAAGGGAGGGGTGACCCAGAAGACTGCTATTAATGCAGCACAGAACCAGGTCTTTCCATATTTATAAATTAAACTGCTGATGTCGAGGAGGAGGACATGCCGGAGAGGAAGACTCTGGAAGGAGGAGGAAGAGAAACTATGATGGGGATAAGAAATAAAGAGTAACTGCTGTTGCTCACAAACTGTCTCTTTCTGGTGTTTTTAGACCCGACAGCTGCCTTTCGTTTGAGCAGAACCAGAGGATTCTCTCTAAACGTTGCTCCAATCTAAACAATGAGCTCTGAATCTGTTGTTGGAGTCCCTCAGGGCTCTTTTCTAGAACCTGGTGTTTTCTCAGCAAATAATTTGCTTTCAGTTTATATATATATATATATATATATATATATATATATATATATATATATATATATATATATATATATATTTGCTTAATGAAAACACCAATTTCAAAAAAAAAAAAAAAAAAAAAAAAAAACTCACCTTTTTGCTAAAAACTTTTCACGCTAGGATGAGGTGGTTTTTCGGCGTATAGAAATTGGCTTATTTACCAAAACCGCAAAGGAAAGAGTTTTTTCGCGTCACACGACTCGTGATCAAGAAGCGGATGTTACTACTGGGGAAGCAGAGGACGGGAAGCTGGAGGCGGATGACGGCGAGGCCTGTTTGCTTTGGACGAAGCGCCGCGGGCCCCAGCAGCGCTCTCAGCTCAGCGGAGGCTACAGAGCGGGGAATCCGGAGCTCTTCGGTTAATCACCAACTACAATCTCCCAAATCCCGACCCCCAAACACGCAGCCGCTGCCGAGAATGAGGAGCTTCGCTCCGACATCTCCTCGGACGAGGATGAGCGCTGGATGAACGCTGCTGTTTACATTCGCCATGATTTTAATGACTTATCGCGCGAACAAACGTATTCACGTGATTTTATTGCAGTTTTTCTTGTGAAATGTGTTTTTTCAACAACAGCAGAATATCGACAACATCTGTAATGGAAACACAGCGACTGTGATTATTACAAAAACACAAAACCGGCCTAATAAACGTCAACGGAGCAATAAACAAACATCAGCGTTGACCCTGAAACATCAGGACACTCGATTTGACCTACTAAATAACTTTCTATCTGTAATATACTGGCTGCACACACACATGGACACACTGTTCCTTTTATCTGTTGTTTCATTTCCTCTAAAGTTTCTATCATTCATAGTTCATGTCGGCCCACTGTGAGCGCTGGATATCGAAGCCAAACTCCGTGTTTGTTCCATAATCTTGGCCAATAAAACTGACTGTGAACCAGGTCTAGACTAACTCCAAACCAGAGATTAACGAGCAGCTCTGTGCCGTCAGCCTGAGAGGAGCTGGGTTCACGCTGTGCTCCTCTCTGCTTCTTCATCGGCCCTTATTGTAAATGTTTTCCCGACTGACATCAGTTTTAGGCACAGTTTAACATGTTTAAGTCAGCTTGTTGATTTTTAAAAAAACTTTCTTCCAAAAATAAAACAAGTACTGAAGAATATAAAAAACAAAGAAACTAACAGATAATTGCTCCTGATCCGTATGAGCTAAAACACCGCGGCCCAGGCTGGGGGGCGTCTGGGGGAGCCGCTTCATTAACTGACTGCTGAAGAAAGAAAGCTGCTCAGCCTGTGCGGGCAGAGCCGAGCCAGCCCCCCTCACGGACCCCCAGCTGCCCCAGCAGATGGTCCACCAAGCACACCCCTCTTCCTGTCCCAGCAGGCATACCGACAGTCAGCGTCTTCTGACAGCAGCAGCCTGCTGAACGCTGCCGTCACGGACCCGGTTCTGCAGAGCCGAGCCGGTCGGTGCTATGAAGCGACACGGCGTCGCAGGTTCAGGCGTCAATCAGGCCACAGTTTGGGACCGGGACCACCAGTCGCCTGCATGAAGCTGGGCTTCCAGTAACGCAAAGATACCACATATTATTAGTGGTGGGATCCCATTCAAAGGTTTAATGGAGTTCATTTCAGGGTCTGGAATTAATTCATCGCATTTTAATCAACAAAATCAGCAACATTCTCAGTTCAAACCCCTTTTTGCTGCTAAATGATTGAATCAACAGCATCTGAGCTGAGCAGCAGAGATGTTTCTAGCTTCTAATCTGCTCTCCAGGTTCTTCCAGCATCAGGTTGGAGCAAAGCTCATCTCTCCAGAGCTTCAGGAACCCTGATCATTCATGGAGCTTCTTTAGAAACGTGGACTGTGGACGCTGACGTTAGCGCTGCTGCTACATGGTTAGCATTGAGATGCTAGTCTAGGCTAGCATAGCTTCTCTGATAGGCCGACTGCTTTTAGCTCAACTTGAACACAACTGGAGTCTTTTCCAGCATCAGATCGGCTCTGGAAGCAGAAATTAACCCCAGAGGAGCCGCTTCGTCCTCCATCGCTGCTGCTGGCGGAGGTCGCTTGTGCAGCAGATATACGGGCGTACCAGAAACGTGTGAATACAGAGGTTCTGGCCAGAAAATTTTTAAAGATAAAATCTAGATTAAAGTCCTGTCCCTAGTAAATAGTCATTTAGTGTTTTTTACTTTTACAATTTCAGCATTAAATGTGTGTAATATTCATTAAAGACGAAAAAACATTTTAAATTGTTTATATTTAAAAGTGAGTTTTGCAGCTTTTATTTGGTGGATTAAAGGGACAGCAAAGTTCCTCTGAGGGACTGAACGGGACATCTGATTTCCCGACAGAAGGAAGGGCAGCGGAGGTTTCCGGTCCCTGGTCATCCTCCTCCTTCATCCTCTCCCCACATGCTCACACACCGTTTTAGCTCAGCATCCCCTCCAGCTTCAACTCTGTCCCATGAGTGTCCCAGCAGAGGCCACGACCCCTGCACTCACTGCAGATGGTGGCACAATGACGAGCAGAGAGCTGCGACGACTCCCCTCTGAGACGCCCGCTGCAGCAGGTCCTCACGAACCCCCCCGCCCACCCACCCAAATAAAACACAAACCACATAAAACCCACAAACGGCAAATCAGGGGTCTCAGTTCAACTATCTTTGGCTCAAAAAAGCAGGAACGCAAACAGGGACTTAAGATGATGTGTTGTCGTGAGTCAGCTGACCTGCAGCCACAGACAGTGAAGATAAATGTATTTTAAATATCCTGCTGCCATGAAGGAGTTGAACTGCCATGAAGGAGTTGAAATGCTCCAGGTGAATTATTTCTGGTAAATCTATACTGGAAACCAAATTCCCACCCAACATGTGCTCTGTGATTCCTTGGTGCGTCACTTGTTGCAGAGCTGGCAGGATCTGAAGGATTAATGCTGCAGGGGGCTGCAGGCTGGATGCTGCCTCAACAGGCAGCGCTCATGACAACACACCAAAACAGTCAGCTCGGTGTGAAAACCCACGCTGTCCAAGTCCAGCAGAGACGAGAGTGACTCTGATTTATGACGAATGTGATAAATGTCAGAGGAGCTGAGTTGTTACTCTGCAGTTATTCTGAGCAGCACTCACACATGAAGGTGATAAACAGGATTTATGTAAGCTGGGTTTACAGACTTCTGTGCAGGTTGGTCATGTTTCAGCTCCAGTGTCTGAGTCACAAAGCAAAAAGCACTAATTATGTAATGGTGCAAACAGCCCATGAAGTGCAGCAGGTCTTGCATCGTGTTTGCTCCATGGTGAGCACCGCTAACTAAAAAGGTAGTGTTGCTAACGCTAAAACGCTAATCATAAACATTGGTTCTGCTAAACGCTATAGCAACATTGTGTTTAGTGGAAGCTAACGCTAAAGCACTAAATTCAACCATGTTGATACCAACCATGTGTCACAAGGAGAACAGGAGGAGGCTCTCAAAACAATTCATGTATGTTAATTTTTGCATGTATTTGTTTAATTAACACCCCTGGTTGGTTGTTCCCGTAGGTGTTGTATTCTTCTGTGTACCTCATCTATTTGTTTCTTGTATACTTGCCATTTACTCAAAGTAAAGTTCTTGATAAAAGAGAGGGTGAGGAGAGGAAACAGAACCGCTCCATAAACACACTTCAAAATAAGAGCATGAATATAAACGACCAACTACTTAAAGGTTTCTTAACAGCTGACAACCAAAACTTCAACACAGACATCCAACTTTATTCATCTGAAAGTTTACAAAACAGTCACGTAAATTAGTGCTTTAGAGTTTATCTGGAAAAATGTATTTACAGGAAGCTAAGTACACTAAACGTTTTCAAAGTGAGCACTAAATGAAAAATTAGCTCCGTTATTAGTGCATTCGCAGAAGTGTGCCCGTCACTGTATTTGCTTCTCAACCTATACAAGATCTTCCACTCTTAAATGCATAATTCCTCGTCTGAATGAGGTGGAACTGCATCGACGCAGAGACGATACACATACCCAGCAAATTTTGGAGAACCTTTCCAACTAATGCTTGAGTGAATTTAGAGTTATTTTTTTAAATTCCCCCAGAACAAAAAGAGGATGCACAAACACAACAATAAGAAAGCATCACAACATGCTAAATATCTACATCAATACAAGCTCCATGTGTCACAACCGAGTACGGACCACGCCTGGAAAACTCAAAACAAGGCCAAATGTCTAAGGGATGAATTCACAAAGCAATGCAAAATGCTGCTTTATATTGCAAAAGTTTTGCACAAACGCTCCGATTCCTGCACCTATATGCAAAAACAAAAATACTTGCTAAGATTTGTGTCTAGTTTCTAGTGCAAATATCTCAGTACACTTAAAATAAGACCAAACTAACCAATCACATGGGAAACATGTCTTGTTATAAATGAGAAAAATCTGTCAGTGGAACTAGTACTTTTTTATCAATATTCAAAAATGTTTGACTTAAAACAAGCTCCTATATCTGTTAAAAAGTTGCTTGTAAGTTAAGTTTAGTCTTATTTCAAGTGGAATCCAGATATTTGCAGTATAAAGTAGACAGAAATACTTGTTAAGATTTTGTGTTTTTGCAGTGATATGCAGACATAAACACTGAATAAGACTAGCAAAGTGACTCCAACAATTTGCACCAATCTATGCATCTGAGCACGAGCTAAAACGCATCCATCCATTGTTTTAACCCTTTGCACATGTACTCCTTGGCTGCAGCGCGTTCAGCTTCCCGAACAGGATCGGGGCGTGATACGAGCTCTGATCTACATGGCTGTGGAAACAAAACCAGGATGAAGAGCAGCTTTCTGCAAACTTTCATTGACAGAAAGAATCAGATGATTTTGGGAAATCAGAGGTAAAAGTTGCTGAAAGTTGAAAACCTTATCTTTTTTTTTTTTTTTTTTTTTTTGCATTATTCATAAATAAAATCAATCATGAGAAGCATTTTGAGGTTCATTTTAAGCTAGCGATGGTTGGAAGAGCTGCAGAGAAGATCCTCACAAGCTGCAACTGACCGTGTGAAGTGGTCCACCAGAGCTCCCACCAGCTCTCCCACTCGGTCCTGGTTGGGGCACAGATCGCCTTGCTGTAGACACAGCAGGACGTCGTCCTGAGAGGACGTGTGGAGCGCCACCATCTGGTCGGCCCCACTGGTCACACTCAGTCCTGTAAACTGTGGAGAGAGCAAAGATCGACATTTGAGTGATGGTTCCATCAATAAAGGAGCTGTGGATGTGTTAACGAGGGCCAGCTCCAGCTCCCTGTCCCAACTGCAGTTCCTAAACTCAACCGCCTTCAGGCCTTTTAGACATCCTGGCAACTTAAAAAAATGGCCATGTTTTTAAAAAGAAAGTAGCTGTGCAATGACATCGTGATAAACAACAACAAACATGTTTTTCCTGAACAGACACGCCTGTGTTAACTGTGTTACGTCTACGTCTGTCGCAGCACCCGTCAGTCCCTCCAGTTTTTCATGAAAATTCACGCCAAATCAACACATACCCAGATTTTTTCACTCTGATGCATAATTGTGAGTTTATTGCAAATTTTCAGCACAAATGGTCAAAAACATTGAGTTGAAGTGATACTAACTCCCACCTGCAGGTGGCAGTGTTTCTTACTTCTCCTTTGCTGCCGCCTCAGCCTTACATGATATCAAGTTATAGAACCTGCTCGATATTTACCGCTACACATGGGTGCAAATGTCGTAAAATTCTTTGAAAACATTTCGAAAGTCGCGCCTCAAAATCTGTGATTTTGATAGCAAAAAAGCCCCCCCCCCCCCACACACACACACAAAAAAAAAAACAAGCATTTCTATACGTGTATTTTAAGTTTATTCTTGTGTCCAGGAACCTTCAGTGACTTTTTAGAGGCCAGTTTCTCTTAGTTATTCTTCAATTTGGGAAAGACAAGAGAATTTACCCTTCAAGTGAGAAAAATGTGAGCAGAATTTCATAAGCAAATAGCAACAAGAAAAAAGCTACTGGTTTATGTGCACTCATATCTACAGTCAGAACAATAATTACAGATTTAAACCAACTGGAACGAAGACCAGTGAGGGTGGAGGAGGAGCCTCATTGGTTTATCTACCATCATAACCAGTGTTGGGTACACCAGAGGAGACCAAGTCTAGCCTGTGAAACTCCATTTTTACCTAAATTTCACTTTTTCAAGTTATAGTCATGCTCATTATCCTAAAAAGGGTTTAATATTGGTGTAATTATTGGGGCGGAGACTTTAACACGTTAATTTCAATTACTTAATTACACAGATTTTTACACGTTAAAAATGTTAATGCATTTTGTTTTTCTTTACCTACTAAAGTCCAGAGCCGGAACCTTTGTATTCGCATGTTTCTGGTACGACCGTAAATCTGACGCACAAGCTACATCCGCGAACAGCAGCGATGGAAGCGGCTCCACTGGGGGTTAATTTCTGCTTCTAGAGCCGATCTGATGCTGGAAAAGACTCCAGTTGTGTTCAAGTTGAGCTAAAAGCAGTTGGCCTATCAGAGAAGCTATGCTAGCCTAAACTAGCATCTCAATGCTAACCATGTAGCAGCAGCGCTAATGTCAGCGTCCAGAGTCCACGTTTCTGAACTTTGCTCCAATCAATGCTGGAAGAACCTGAAGAACAGATTAAAAACTAGAAACATCTTTGCTGTTCAGCTCAGATGCTGTTGATTCAGTAATTTAGCAGCAAAAAGGGGTTTTTGGATTGAAAATGTTGCTGATTTTGTCAATTAAAATACAATGAATTAAGTACAGACCCTGAAATTAACGTGGTTAAAATTTGAGTCGAGTCCCACCGCTAATAATTATCTACAGGAACATCTGATTCTGCACAGAAAATCTTCCATAAACTCACATCTGGCTTCTACTGTTTTGTGGGAACATCTGCAGGCGTGGCAGGCTCATGCGTATGTCAGGGGTTTCCTTACGGTCCTGGTCAATCATGAGCTGACAGAACAAACAGAAAAGTTGGTTCCTCGACTCAAGAAAAAAAAAAAAATCACCAGGGTGTCGCCTCAACTCACTGCTAAGCTTTTCATTTTTTGGGAGGCTCTTTTCAGCAGCTGGCCGAGCTGCTCCTGGACAGGATAACGACAGGTGCAGCGGCCAAAACACTCCAGAAACTATAGTATATCTTTCCTCTCCCACTGATATGACTGAGCGGGACGAGATTCTGGGTTTTATGGTCGATTCCACTTTAATTCCTCAGTCCTCGTTTCCCTCAGAAATCACAGAGGCCTATAAGAGCTGCTCTGTTGGATAAAAAAGGTTTAAAATGTTTTTATTAAAACAATTCCACCTTAAAATAGGATTTTCCTCCCTCAGAATAAATGCTCTGAAATGAAAGGTTGGATTTTTTAATTTTTCAGTTAAAAGGGGTGCCAATAATTATGGAGGAGGTTCTGCATACTGAGTCACATCTGTGTATCTGCTATGAGTGATAACTGATGTTTTAATTTCACATTGCAATAGTTAAACTGCTGCGGTAACAATAAGGATCAGGAGCAGCTGTGGACGTAGGTGAGGTTCTGCACTTTGTTCAGGATAAGATCCAAATGTTTTATTCAATTTAAAAATACCATCTCCAGAACCAAACCGTCTCCAGAACTGAACCAGCTTCTTTATCAGCTTGTTGAGCCTTTTTAAGCCCCTGGTTCTGATGCTGCCGCCCCAGAAGAGACGGGCTCTCAGCAGCAGACTAGAGGATCTACAGCATCTCGCCGCCAACGCTGAGGACCTCAGCTTCCTGCGGACGACGTACAGCGCGAAGAGGAGTGGACTCTGACCCATCTAGAGGCTGGCTGAACTGTGACCCTCTGAGACTGACGATGATCACGTCAACGTCTAAAAGCCACTTCATTTCTTAGAGAAGCAACTGTTGCTGCCCATCAACCTGGGAAGGGTCATAAAGTCATCTCCAGACCATCTGAAGGCCATCATTCTCCAGAAAAAAATAAATAAAAAAATTCTTACAAGACATTATTTTCAAAATTACAAATAAAATAGAAAACAAAATTGAAAAATAAAATAATGTAAACTAATAAAAACTATTTAAAAGATTACTCACTAGATAATTTTAGAAATTAAGAATCATTAAAAAAAATTAAAAATTACAATTAAATATAAGACAAATAAAACTTAAAAATGAAAAAGAAATTAAAAATAATAAAAAATAAAGAACTAAAACATTAAAAAATAGTATTCCCATGATAATTTTTTCATTAAAGTTATTTTAAAAATTACAATTTACAAATAAAAACAAATAAAACTCAAAAATAGATTTAAAAAAAAAAAAAAAACATGAAAAAAGATTATTCTTAAGAAAATAATTTTTAAAATTAGAAATAACTAAAAAAATCTTACATTACAAATAAAAAACATAAAACTTAAACATAAAAAAATTTGAAAAAAAAAATTTAATTAATTAAAACAAAGATTATTCACAAGATAAAAAACCAAAAAAAATATTTTTAAATTAAGACGTTTAAATGAAAGAGGCCTCAGTTAGCAGGTTAAAGGTCATGACACTGAACCAGTAAGGCTGGAAGGGTTGCAGGGGAAACAAGACGGCACTGAGATTTATCAACTCATGCACGGTGGTGGAGGGTGATGGTTTGGGCTCGTTTTGCACAGCCACAGGACTTGGCCACCTCGCAGCTCTGGAAGTGAAAAGTTGAACATGATTCAAAATGAGTTTGTTCCAGGCAGTGCTGCTGCTGTTCAAACGGCCACTGAATACGACGACTGTCTTTAAAAGGTCTGAAAGAAAAGATTTCCACACATTTCAGCCTCAGTCGGGTGATAGAACCTGAAGCCAGAGCTGCTCTGACCTGGATAACCTGCTGCTCAGACCTCCTCAGCCTGAGCTAAACAGCAGCAGCTATTTTTAGCCTTTCTGCTGCGGCATAATGGCGGTTTTTAACCCTCCGGCATGCTGCGAGCTCTGCTGGACAAACAGCTGTGTTGACTCATTAAGCCTGATGTGGGCGTTATGAGTTTTTCCTGACAGCCTGGAGTGGAATTAGCCGCGACGTGAGCTACTGATGCAAACCTTTATGATCACAGGCGTCTCTGAATCCGTCTCAGACTCTCAGCCTTCAGAGTCAACATGGACGACAATTAAAGCTGCGTGCAGTGGCAAGTCACAATAAACTAGCCAAAGAGCAAATACTGCCACTGTTCTCTTGATAAGACACAGGTTCAACCAAACGTACAGGTTCAGTTTTTAATCTTCTAAAACCTCGTGTGCAGCAACGGCCATGAAATAAGATCTGGAGGCGGAAGGTGCGGTGATACTGAACCAGCAGGAGGTTTCTGGTCTCGAGGAGCTTCAGTGTCCAGCCTGAACACCACTTCATTCAGGCTCAACTGGACTTTTCCTTTGTCCGTCATTTTGGCTGACGGGGTCAAAAAAAATCCCGTCATAATCGATTTTTTAATTGACAATGACATTTTCAATTACATTTAAATTGAACTTGGTTTAGTTAATGTTAAACAAGCTGGAAGGAGATGAATGCATGAAACCAGACTGAGGCTCCAGTAACTACATATAAACCACGAAATGAAACGCTTAAATTTGAAAATGTCTCCACATCTGCACCAAGTGGTCAGGTGGGTGAATTGTAATCTGCCAAAATGACAGGCTAATTTCAGATTTTTCTGCCACTGTTTAAAAAAAAAAAAATAAAAAAATAAAAAAAAATATATATATATATATATATAATAATAATAATAATAATAATAATAATAAATTATCAAAAAAGACCAAAAAAATCTTTGTTTAACGCGACCCCTGCTCAGGGGTCTCTAACGCCAGTCCTCCAGAGCTGCTGTCCTGCAGCTTTTCAACACAGCTGAATTAAATGACTAACCCTAACCCCTTGAGTCAGGCGTGTTGGAGCACAGAGGCACCTGAGAGCTGCAGGACAGTCGCTGATTGGGCGAAACTGCCACTGAAGAAGCCCCCCCCCACCTGCTGGCTGATAGCCTGGCGCCATCTTTAGTGCCTTGTCAGAAAAAAACAAATAGTGACAAAGTGACGGACGAGGCAGCAACGTTTCATGAAGCTGCAGCTTCTTATCCTGTCGCTAAATATCCAGGTGTTCCATTTTATGTGGGTTCAAACTTGAAAAAGCGAAGCACGTACAATATGAGGCGCGAACATCTGAGAAAAAGGAACCATCCAAGGCTGAAAGTTCCTTCTGCAGTCTATGAGCGCCCCCAGCTGGTCAAATCATCACAAGCTGAACCAGAGAGAAAATAAGACCCAGTTCCCAGCAAAGTCAGCCACTTCAAGCCAGTTAAACCTTCTTCAGTGCAGACAGAGCGACTGCATGACAGAGAAACGTTCACATGAAGCTAATCTTTCAGCGTTTTTCCATGTTCGACAATGTCAGTATGTTCTGGTATCAGTTCATTGCAGTCATACGCAGTGTCAGCGCAGTGTCAGCGCAGTGTCAGCGCAGTGTCAGCGCTGTGTCAGCGCAGTGTCAGCGCTGTGTCCTGCAGTGCATGTGGGGACCGCAAAAATCAGGCTCGAGAAAAAACGATCAGAATTACTAGAATGACAACAACATATTGAAATAAACATGAGTGAAGCATAGTAAAAGATACAAGCAAAGCAAAATTAATAAGATCCCCACATCCCAGTGGTTCCATCCAGTTTGGACGACACCTGTGGTTGGATGAGAGTCTGGGGCGGAAAAGAGAAAAAGAATGACGTCACGGAAATGGTCACCACAAAGCATCTGTGCCACAAAGCTTAGGTTGCCGGTCCTGGTCGTGCTAGCGAGCTAGGTCATGCTAAACAACGATGGAGGCATGACCTCCAAAAGAAAACACCGCAGCTTCTGATTTGTGGTTCAAAATCTGAAATATTTAGGCGTTTCACGTCTGAACGGGTTATTCTTCCCTGGATTCAGATTTCTGAAGTGGCAGCAGGTTGTGACAGCTGTATACTTCCTGTCAACGCAAACACGTTGAGTTTCTACAGTTCTGGGGTCCAGCTTGAAAACTGCAGCTCTCAGGTGTCATTATTCTAAACTGTTAACTCGGTCAGAACTTTGACTAGGCCAGGGGTTTATAACCAGGGGGTTCCTTTCAGAGTCCTTTTGTGGCTCTGAACAAGTTTTGTTTTGCTGGACGGAAGGTAACATTGGCTCTTGGGGTTGTAAAGGTTGCTGACCCTTTGACTAGGCCGTTCTAACCCTCAAATCATCTCTGATCGAAACCATCCCATAATATCTCTGGCTGGATGTCCAGGGTGGTCGTCCTCCACCCCAGTCTCAGCTCTTCCGCAGGTTTTCTTCCAGGGTTTAGCCCCATCCATCTTCCCATCAACTCTGACTGCTTCCCACAGCATGATGCCACCACCACCATGTTTCTCAGAGGGGATGGTGTGTTCAGGTGCTTGAGGACCTGAGCTTTTTTTGGTTTTGATCTTTTACAGGACTGTTTCTCCACCTGAACATCTGGCATGGTCACTTCAACATTTTGGATATTTCGTAAGGATGGAGACATTTCCAGGCCTGTCGCCACGGTAACAGGAACTTTCCCCCAAGGAAAACCACACACATCATCTCAGACACACTCTTTCACGTCTCAAAGCCTCGAACCCGAAACTTTGGTGTGCTAACTATCCATCTGGTGTGGAAGCGCAAGCCGCTGTGAGGGACTTTACTGAGGCGTGTTAAAGTAAAGGGGGCTGAATACAAATGCGGCGCCACATTTTTCAGGTTTTATTCACGAACACAAAGCCATGCATCATTTACTTTCCACTCCACAGTTAAGCCCTGTGTGATAAGGCAACACAACACAAAGTTCAGAGAGTATGAACATTTTTTCAAGGCGCTTTTTAACGAGGTTTGACGATAAAAACAAAAGCACACGATAACGACGACTTCATCGTTGGAGATGAAACAGCGGTGAGTTCGTTTATTCACCAGAGAGCCTCTGACAGGACTGGCAACGTGCGCGCGCACATTGCTGTTGCTGTGAGCGCGCCGGTGCGAGTACTCACCGCGTCCAGAGGAAGCCGTTTCAGGACCTTGTACTGCTTCTTCGGCTCCAGCTTGTAGACGTACTTGTCTGTGACGAGCAGCGCTCGGTCTGAGCTTTTGTTGAATCTGTTCACCTGGGAGAGAACCAAACAAACATTCAGACACTTTCTGCCAGATTCTTTTAGGTTTCTTATCAAACATTTCACTTGTTTAAATATTAGGAAGCCTGTAATTCTTTGAAAACTGTTAGAAAATAAAAATGCAGCCCAACTTTCCCAGCAGGAGATGGACAGACCCGCATGAACCGTACCTTCCTACAGAAGCCCGAGAAGACCACCTGACCGTGGCCATCTTTGTTCTTGAGCTCTTTGGAGACTCGGATGAAGGCAGAGCTGGTCTGAGGGCAGTCCCGCGCCTGCAGGGATAAATCAGCTGCATTAGCAAACGCATGTGGATGTGCTGCAGGCATGCATGGTGTCATTAGTCCAGACTGGGTGACCTCTCCCAGCCTCTAAGAGCTTTTTATGGTATTAATGCCATAAGCAGCAGATCAAAGCTGATGTCACCAGACGAGGAGTCGGAGGAGCCGAAAATTGGGATTTTATTTTCAGATTAACATGTTTCAGGAATATGAGAGGATCTGTTTATCAAGTCTCAAGTCTTTCTGCATCTCAGCATGCATGCATGCTCAGAAATCAAGAGCGCAACAGAACGGGGACAAAAGGCTGGTTTAGTCCAGCCCCACTTTGTCAGACTGGTCAGAACTCAAACACTGGGAAGGGCTGCAAGGGCAGGGCTTTTTGCATGGAATAAAGTTAAGCAGTTTCATCTGCGGCCTCGTCCACATGTAGTGGATATCTGGCAAAACTGGTCTTTCATCCACACAAAACTCTGGTTGGAGTTTTTAAAAACAATCGTTTTTAGTGATATTAACCAAAGTGGAGATTTGAGAAAACTCCGTATTTGTGTCTGTGTTTTCACGGACAAAGAGATTTAGGGACCCTCGCATTGCAGTCTGCAATAAATAATGCACCAATATCTCCACATGCTTGCTTTGACACGATTCCCCGTCAACATTGTTTTGTGTTTTATTAACTTTATATTCTAAACGCTGTTTAAAAATGGTTCAACCCACACAGATGAACCCCCTGGCTCCATGTTTAATTCCTAACAGGAAGTGGTGGCTGTTTTGAAGGATTCTGATTGGCTGGCAGGTTTCAGTTTAGCACTACACTGCCCCCTATGGGTTTGGCATGTTTAAAACAACGGGGCGGGTTTGTGCAGATTCATGTGGATGAAAACTTTTCTGAAGCCGATCCCGTGTGTGTGATGATATTTTAAACGCTGTGGCGGAGATACTGGTCTTCTAAAGACCCGGCTACGTGTGGACAAGGCCTGAACTTACAGTGGATATTTCTATCGCGGTCAGGCTTTAAACACCAGAGAGCCACAGACAGGTGGAAAGCGGGATGGGATGTGGAGTAAGGCCTGGAAAAACACATCACTGTCCAAACTGCATTAAAACTCTGCATCCTGGAAGTTTTTGGATGTTATCCAGCAACAGAATGTAAGAAAGCGCCTTTAGCTGTGACCATGGTCCTCTTCTTCCTCTGTGTGGTTGGACAACTGAAAACAAAGTTCAGTGTTAAAGCAAGACTCTATGCAAACTCGATTAATAACTTTCAGGCCTGAATATTTTAGTTGACTTTTTCATGAATGAATACTACATTTTAAAGCCTGTAATCCCAACAGGTCTGCAAACCCAGCTCTCCTAACTGCAGTTTTGCAGCAGACCTCTGCAAGCGAACTCTGTCCCAGCTCCAGACAGCATCCTCTCCATTAGGCCTGAAGCTGTAATTACTTTCTCTGAGCTCCCAGCAGATGATCAATTATCTGCTTACATGGTGGCGTTTGGATCCTGCAAACCTTCGGCTTAAATTGCCGTTAGAAAAGTTTTTCTGAAAACAATCATCTTTGTTCCCTTCAGACATGTTTAAGACGTGATTCAGGAGCGGAGCTGCTCTTCACACACGGACCTGGGGAATGACCGCAGTCACATGAGCCTGAGGCCCTAAGGGAGGCCGCCGAGTCACGGGCCGCCTGACTAAGAGAAGAGGGGAGAAAGTCAGGACGTGGTCACGCTGGCGCTGCCTCAAGGCGTCTTTAAAGCCACCAAACAACCTCAGCTCAGCGGCGAAACCAGGCAACAGAGGGATTCAGTAAAGGATAGCTGGGAGCGCCGTCCTGCCTGGGTCATGCTTCGCAGCCGGGAGCGTGTCACATGCGCCGTATACATCCACAACAACAGATGATTTCCTGTCATCCTATACACTGATGGTCATTCAGGTCTTGTTTACTGAGACCGACTGCGGTGGAAACTTCTGCCTGCAGCGGCAAACAAACTCATCGGATTTTCCCCGTTTTCACTCGGAAAATGTTTGAAAACACACGGGCCACAGGAGCGAAGTGATGAAGAGCAACACTGGTTTCCTCTGTTAAGTGGATCAAAATGTGCCGTTACTAGTGCTGGGACTCCATTAAAATATTTCAGGGTCTCTAATTAATCACAAATAATTAATCAGAAACTATATATTAACAAAATCAGCAACATCCTCAGTTCAAATCCCTTTTTGCTGCTAAGTGATTGAATCAACAGCATCTGAGCTGAGCAGCAGAGATGTTTCTAGTTTTTAATCTGTTCTTCAGGTTCTTCCAGCATCAGGTTGGAGCAAAGCTCATCTCTCCAGAGCTTCAGGAACCCTGGTCATTCATGGAGCTTCTTTAGAAACCTGGACTGTGGACGCTGACGTTAGCGCTGCTGCTACATGTTAGCATTGAGATGCTAGTCTAGGCTAGCATAGCTTCTCTGATAGGCCGACTGCTTTTAGCTCAACTTGAACACAACTGGAGTCTTTTCCAGCATCAGATCGGCTCTGGAAGCAGAAATTAACCCCCAGAGGAGCCGCTTCCATCGCTGCT
This sequence comes from Anableps anableps, assembly GCA_014839685.1. Taxonomy (NCBI): domain Eukaryota; kingdom Metazoa; phylum Chordata; class Actinopteri; order Cyprinodontiformes; family Anablepidae; genus Anableps; species Anableps anableps. The sequence goes on from CM026079.1 coordinate 34,352,809, forward strand.
GTTCGCGGATGCGCGTCAGATTTACGGCCGTACCAGAAACGTATGAATACAAAGGTTCCAGCTCTTTAAAAATTAATGTGTTAAAGTCCCAGTTCTAGTTTTTTACTCCATTAAATATTTAAAAATGTTTCGGATCAAACAGATTTTTTATATCAGACAAAGATAACCTGAATAAATACAAAATGAGACACCCAGGCCTGATTACTGCCAGACCAGACGAGCCAAAACAGAACTTGTCCAGAAAACATGGTGGTGGCAGCATCATGCTGTGGTAAGATTTTCTTAGCAGGGGCAGGGAATCTGGATCAGAGTTGATGGGAAGCTGGGCGGAGCAGATTCCCACCAGGAGAAGCCAGATGAGCTAATTTAGGATGTGTAAAGGGAACACAGAGCAGAGGATCTCCGGAGTTTCTCACGTTTGAAAGGTAGTCTCTCTCCCAGGCTCGGCCCACGCCCCAGTCCTTCCTCTCGCCGCTCAGAGACGTCAGTGCCGCCACTTTGGCTCGAACCTCCAACATTTCAGACGGAGGAATGTTCTTCACGATCTGCCTCGCCCACCACCTGACAACAACAATCAGAGCAAGACGGGTTTAAGGGTCCAAAACACAAAACCAACGAGCCTGACATCTTACTCTGAAACAAGCTACCCTGATGTTAAAAAAGCAAAACAAATTGAAAAATAAACATCAAAATGTACTTTATATCTTAATCATAAATGTCTTGTCAATATTAGGGGTTATTTAGAGCTTGACAAAAACAGCTCTGTAGCTGGCCAATTTATGGGGCGCCATTTGTAAAGTTACACAGTCAAAAATTAACAGCAAAAATTTGGGTAATTTGGCCTGTAAGGATTCAGTTAAAGTTAATTATTTTATTCAAAAATACTTCATTGATCCCAAAGGGAAATTAAATGTTAAAAAATGGGGGTTCATTTTCAGTCATATTTTCACCATGTTTTTAATTCATTTATAAATGTCACAGTTTCAAACTGTGTAAACTGGTAAATTTAGTTTATTTAGTGAAAAATATTTAGCTAAATATTTAGTTTACTATGTAAATATTTAGCTCCAAACTCGATATTTCATTAGCAAGCTAAATATTTAATTAGCAAGCTAAATATTTTGTTGAGAAATTAAACATTTCGCTTTGACCTAAACAGTTAGTTAGCAAGATGAACTTTTCGCTCCATAAATCTTTGGTGAGCAAGCTAACTATTTAGCTCCAAACTAAATATTTAGCGCTGAGTTAGCTAAATGTTTAGTTTGTAAACTAAATTTACCTGCCAATTAGCAGAAGTGGACTATCCAAATAAACGCTGGGTCTTGAGAGCTTCTATATAAACTCCTGCTGAGACTGAATCCTTCAACGCTGATGCCTCACTGCTGCTGGAGATCCATCGCTCAGTGTTTGTGTTGCCTTAGTTTCAGGCTCAAATGTTTTACAAGAAAAGAGGAACAGAATGATATAAAGACGTGACATGGAGCGATTTGAAAGCAGGAGTTTAGAAAGAAGTTCGGAAGACCTAGCTTTTATTTTGCCTGGTTATCGGCAGGTTAATTACCCAAACATTTAGCTTCAAACTAAATATTTAGAAGTCTGGGTTTCCATTCTCTCCGAGCCAGGATCATCAGAAATACAAGAAATAAAGGCTTAAAATATTTCACTCTATGTTTAAATTCAGGAAAGGACAGACAAACATACTGAATTTTTTTCGCCATATTCTAGTTATTAGCGTTGTACTTGTTTATATCATATTGTTTACAGTCAGCCAGCTTTCTCATACAGATTTTTAATTTTAAATGCCTCGATGTAAACAATTTAAAGCACTGCACACCAAATCAGGACAAGAACTGTGAACACATTTTGGGTTCCTGATGATCAGCTGCAGCACACGCTGCTTTGTTCCCGTTTCCAGCCGTTGGCGCCCTCACCTGCGGTGCAGCATGGTTGTGATGCTGTGAAACTGGGCCAGAGCTGCAGGCGGCGCCGGCCACTCCACGCTCTTCCCGTAGTCCGGCATCGTCCGCACGCTCGCAAACCTCCGCTCCACCTCCCAGAAGTGGGCCTTCACCTTGTAGCGCTTGTAGCAGCCCATGATGGTGTAGATGGCTCGCATCCGCCTGCACCTCAGACGAGCGAGAGCGCCTCGCCAGACCTGATGGGCGAGGAAAAGATTCACAGAACAAAACGGTTTGCTTCCTTTAGATCCAGACTCATCAAATCGGTCAGGGAGGAGATGAGAGAGTGCTGCGGCAGAGAGGTAATTGACTTTAATGGAACTGATCTGGATTTTATTAATTTTCCCAATTATTGTTGAAGGAAATCTGGATTCAAACTGGCAGATAATCCCTGGAAGCACCTATTCATGAGACAGACTGAGCAGGAACGGCATTAATGTGAGTAAATTAGGTCTGAATCACCTAATTAGGCTGTCAGATTAGTAGGTTCTCATTACAAACAAGCTCAGGTTTCAACACAGCAGCAGCATCTCTGGCTAATACTGATGATGATGATGGACCTTCTGCAGGAAGAGCACCAGGATGGGGATGAGGGCGGCTCGCTCCTGCTCCAGGGTGAAAAGGGTCCGCGGCGTTCGCACAAACAGCTTCGTCTGGCCGTACGCCACGTCGCCCTGGAAACCGTGCTGCGTGATGATGGCCTCCACGGCCTCCCGGTCCGTGGGCATCAGGTGGTTGGGCCAGGTGTACTCGCAGGTCATCTTATATCTGAACCGGGACAGAATCCATCCATTAAAATCACTTTGTCATTGACTTCATGAATCATTTATGAAAGAAAAATTAGATGAACTCATTATGTTTTGGTGAAATGGGCTCAAGGTTCTGGGAACTGAACACTTCTACTGCACACGCTCAGATGACTGACCATCTGTTCTGGCTTCAGGGTGAGAACAGATGGTCTGGGGGGGGGGGGGCTGCAGCTGCTCAGATCCAGGTGCAGCAACATGATGAGGTCAGCTGACCACCTGAAGGTCCTGAATGACCAGGTCATCCAGGGAGCAGGAGGAGATACGGACCTGAACCCCGGCGGGAATCTTTGGGATGTTCTGGAGAAGGCTTGGAGCAGAGCTCCGACTCTCCATCATCAACACAAGATCTGGGGGACATGAATGCAGCCCTGCATGGAGATGGCTCTGCTGCTGAGGCTGGAGGAGCTGCAGGACCGAAGCTGCAGCGACTGAATAAATCGCCATCTGAGCTGAGCAGCAGAGATGTTTCTAGCTTCTAATCTGTTCTTCAGGTTCTTCCAGCATCAGGTTGGAGCAAAGCTCATCTCTCCAGAGCTTCAGGAGCCCCTGATCATTCATGGAGCTTCTTTAGAAACGTGGACTGTGGACGCTGACATTAGCGCTGCTGCTACATGGTTAGCATTGAGATGCTATTCTAGGCTAGCATAGCTTCTCTGATAGGCCGACTGCTTTTAGCTCAACTTGAACACAACTGGAGTCTTTTCCAGCATCAGATCGGCTCTGGAAGCAGAAATTAACCCCCAGAGGAGCCGCTTCCATCGCTGGTGTGTCAGATAATCGGGCATGCCAGAAATGCATGAACACAAAGGTTCCGGCTCTGGACTTTAGGAGGTAAAAAACAAGACACTAAAAATAGATGGCAAAACTTGATATTTTCTTTCTCTCTAGTACGTCGTAAGATAAATCCCTGGATTTTTTTATTTATTTATTTTTTTTTTTACATAAACTGTGTCTAAAAGAAAAAGACAGAGTTTAAGTTTTCATAGCGTCTAATGTTTACTAAAGTAACTACGATTTAAAACTTACGGAAAAAGTGTTGCAACCATCTCTAGTCTGAGGTCATTCAGAGCAGTGACCTGTCTGTTAAAAGCGAAAGTTCAGCTGCTTTTCATGCAGATGTCATGAATAACAACAGACTGAGGGCTTTTTTAGCTTCCTCACTGAGGACTTCACGGAAGGAGGAGCTGACGGGCTGATCACGTCGCCTTACCGCTGCAGGAAGCGAGCGTACTGCTGCCTGTAGGCGAAGCCGGCCCTGCGAACCATCACGTTCTCCAGCAGACCCAGGTAGGCCACCTGGTGCTGGCAGCGGGCGTCGTCGAACAGCACCGGAGACTTCATCTCGTTGGGTTTTATGCATCGCACGTAGTACGGCTCCTTAGAAACGAAACACAAACATAAGGCAGGCTGTTAGTGACTCCTCAGCTGAATGAGCCAGAGCTGATCTCCAACCCCAACTAACCCTCATGCATGTAGATCAGCAGTATCGCTGCACTGACTGTTCACCTGTCAGAAACGCCAGCTTTTTACGCTGCATTCAGCCCTGCTGTGGCCCATAAACAAGCTTGTGCTGTCAACAGGCCGAGGCTCAGCTTGAGTGCACTGACCTGCATCAGATGCTGCAGCTGAGCCTCATCTCACATGCAGCTTCATTTGCAGCAACAGTCAGAAGACAGAAGCGAAGCTATCAACCACTGTGGAGGAAACCCGACAGCTCTGCTAACGAAGAGCGTCTGCCGGAGATTTCCTGACACCTTCTCCTCGGTGCCTGAGCACCCCAGCACAGAGCCACGTGCTCTCCCAACCTGACCTGCATAAAAACCAAGCTTGTCAGGAGAGTTTGCTTTATTTTCTACCTCAGAAACATCAAGGCGAGATGCTGCAACAGCCCGGCAGCAGGTCGGCCCAAAATAACAGCAGCAAGTGTCAGACTTCAGTCCGTCAGATGGGTTCAGCCAGGAGAGGTGAGCACTTCCTCCTCCCCACAGTGAGGCGGCACGAAGACAAACAAGTCAGGAAAAGCTTCCCCTCTGACACCGGGTGGCGTTCTGGACGCATTTCTACGTCTGATGGCTGCCGAGCTACTGTTTGGGCATTTTTCATTCATTTTCAGCACCTTTTTCCAAAAGGAAACACAACTGAATTGGCCAAACAAGCGGTCAAAACTCAACAGGAACTCCAAACAAACAAGTCGAAATAATTCAAGACAAAAGTCGTGATGCGAGAAAAAAAAGTTGTAATAATATGAGAATAAAGTCGTAATAATTCAAGAATAAAGTCAAAATAATGAGAAAAAGTTTTAATACTAGAATAAACGCATTATTACCAGAATAAAGTAGTAATTTTATGGGAACTCCTCCATGGAAAATAATTAAAATGAAAATCAGGAACGTTGAGCATTTGTGAAGTTGTTCTTTGGTCTCGGTTTTACTAATAAGGAAATACTTTATCGTTTAACACATTAGCATCAAATTATTATCAGCAGCAGGACTTTGAGACGACTTATCCTGGTAAAAACCAGCAGCTCGTTCTACGCTTCGCTTCGTCCTGAGGGTCCGGACCCTCGCCGGTCTCTGCTGAGGCTGTACATTTGACCCAATCGCATGTAATGCGCTGGTTCAGCGCTATGACCAGAAATGGCCAGCGCTGTAAGCAACCATCCTCCACTGCGAAGAGCGGGGCTGAATAAGACGGCTGCTGATGTTGATTCAACATCTGGAAGTGTGGCCACCACGGACTGAACCTCTTCGTTCACTTCCTCCGCTGCTGTTGCTGAAACTACAGGCTGACTACGATTCTAAAACTGCAGAAAATCGACGCCATCGTTCACAACTTGTCCTGTTCGTTGATTGGCCCGGTTGACATTCTACCAGAGGAATCAGGTCAATGGGAGAAAGCCCAGACGGAGCTGTGAAGGGAGATGAGAATCGAGCGGAATAACGCAGGAATGCAACGGCCAGGCTAGCAACCACTGAGTCTGGTTTGCAGAAAGAATCAGGGGCTTGTCGGGGTGCTCACCTCTGATCTTGATAACTCCATCGAAGCTTTTATCGCACTAAAACTAAAAATAATTTTCTGACTTTATTCTGCTAATATTGTGTCTTTGTTCTTGTAATATTAATTTAATTTTGTCATGTTATGACTTTATTCTTGTAATAATAAAAAACTTCTTAGCCTGACCCTAACACTCCATCGTTACAGGAAATAAGGTTTTATTTTCCAGCTTAAATTCATAGAGAATAACCGCATATCAGCACCTCTATTCCCTTCTGCACTGCTTCCACTCTCTGGCTTTAAAGGGCTGAACTGCTTTGTGTTACACGTGCATGAATTAGATCTTAACCATTTTTAAAATAAAACCTGAAAGCAGCCTAATTTTCCCCCAGCTGTAGGAGGAAGTCAATAAAAACTAACCACTGACCTTGCAGGCTAGCTTATCAACCAGAGCCACGATGGAGTTCTTGAAAAGAGTCGCTGCAGTCAGAGGTCTCTTGGTGACCTCTGTGATGCTCAGCTGGCCATCTGGCCACATTTCCTTCAGGACTGGGTTGGCACTGGAAGAGAAAGAAGAAGTGAATCACCAAAAACCTGCTAAAAGATGAGACAGTGGAGATGAGACTCATTTAGACACTTCACCCAGTTACTGGGCTGTCTCGTGCCAGTGATGAGTGGAACTGGCACCTGTTGTACATGAGGCGCTTGAAATCTTGGAAAAGGAGGTCCTTGTTTTTGTCCAGAAAACCCTCAACAGAATATCTGCAACACACAGAGAGAGAAATGAGACAAAAGCAGGGATGGAAGTAACGAATTACAAATACTCACGTCACTGTAAATAAGTAGATTTTTTGGGTACTTGTACTTTTATGAGTATTTCTTTCAAGTGTGTAATTTTACTCACACTTAAGTACAATTTAGACCATGTAACCTACTTCACTACTTTTAAAATCAGAAGTCACTAGTGAGTACACCCACAATTTGAAATATTATGCACAAGAAGCAGGACTTTATTATTGTCTTTATTCATGCCTGACTGATAAACAATTGACTGATTTCTCCAGTCACTAGGTGGCAGCAGTGTTCAATCAACAGGCTGCTTGCCTCAGCCAGTAGAAACAGCAGCCTAGACAGGCACACCGGTGTAAACAGAGCTGATGGAGGAGGATACAGGACACAGGTGCAGATGTTTTGAAACATTTCTACCTCCATAGAGGAGAAATTGAGAAGTTTGTGACAGAGAAAAGAAAAACGGAAGCAGAGGTTTAGTAACGCAAGTATGGCGAAGTATTAGTGAGGAATAAAGTCGTTTTAATGAGAAAAGAATCTTCTATAGAGTTATCAAGACCTGACAGCTCAACAAGTCCGTGATTCTTTCTTTGAAATGGATTCAGTCGTTAAATCAATCATTTCAAAGTCCTGCAGCTGATAATAATTTGATGAAGATAAAACCGATACCAACTATAACTTCACAAGATGCTTAACGTTCCTCATTTTAATGCAGTTTGGTGTAGAGTTCTCATAAAATTACTTTATTCTCATATTAAACACAAACAAAAAACCCCTCATAATCTGGCCCTAATACGCTGTTGTAAGCAAGTAACTGTAGTCTGCAGGAAATAGACGCCTGTTTACTGTGAATGAAAAATATTATGCACTTTTCATCTCTTCTGACAAGCTGAAATATGAGCAGTACTGTTGCAAATTTTGCACAAAAAATATTTAAAATCTTTATACCAGTTCAAAACGTTGTTGCCATTCTTTTAAAAAACAAAATTCCTGCTTTGTTGTTTACAAAAATGGTCTTAGTGTAATTTTTCTATACTTTATTGTACTTTATACTATAGTTTATTGACTTTATACTATAGTTTATTGTTCGTCTGAGAAATATACTTTGAACGTAGATATTTCATACATGTAAATGGAATTGAATTCCTGCTATTAACGCAATAAAACATGCATTGGTTAAAAAGTAATTTTAGAGAAGAGGACTTTGTACTTTTACTGAAGTATTTTTAACACCAGTACTTTTACTTGTAACTGAATACAAATCATCAGTACTCTTTCCTCCTCTGGACAAAAGTAAACCACAAGAAGGTCGGGAAACTCGAGAATAATTCCTGCATCTGCTGTCAAGAGTATTTGCAGTGGCCAGAAAAAGGACGAGTTGCAGCCGGCAGGCTGCTGGAAGACGCTCGTCAAAGCTCACTGAGCAGCTGGCTGAAACTCTGCGCTGTAGAGCATCTGGGGACATTTTCCCATCTTCCTCAGGTATTAAGCCGTTACTGCAGAGAGAGATCCGCTCCTGCATGGATCAGTGTGTCCTCCTGATCTAATTTCATTTATAAAGACGTAGAAAAGGCGAGGTTCCCTGTGAATGAGGTTACAAAGTTGAAAGGTCAAAATGAAGTTGTCTGCTGATGCTGAGGAACAGAAGAGTCACGATTAAACTGGGCCGAACCGAGGCCGACTGTCCATGTTTGAGTTCAGGTTAAACCTGGGAAGGAAACATGAGCTGTGTTAGAGACACACGATGGATTTCTTTAATTTCAGACAAGTCCAGAGTTTGGACAAATGGATGGACAAGCAGAATAAAAACAAAATAAGAATCCCTAGTATCTGTCTCTAACTGAAGCTATGTCCATACAGCTTCCATTTTCATTAATGCTAAATTAATTTGACCTATTCAGCCCTGAGTCTCCTTCCATATCCGACCTAGAAGCTGAAACATCCAGCAGGTCGCAGGTCATCTGCACGTCTGCAGGCACCCGGACTGCGTCTGGCTGTGACAGATGTGTGCTTCTGGCTCAGGAACGCTTCGAAGCACCCGACCAGATCCCGGGGAGCTCGCTGAGGAGAGGCAGAGCGTGGAAAGGACAGATCTGTCAGAAGACAACCCTCCTTTACAGGGAGAGGACAGGACATGCAGGACAAGAGGGGGAAGGTGAAGATCTCTAGAGGAAACAGGATGACTCAGAGGCAAGAGATGAAGGTGAAGGCTGGTGTAAAGGAACGTATGCTGGGAGAGCTTAGATGTACTGCAGTCTAAGGTTGATCTATTATCTTTGCTCAAAGTGCCGCATATGCGGCTGAAATACTGCCGGGATAGGGAATGAGGATGTCGAAGCGAGCCAGGTGAGGCTGCAGAACAGAAGGGAGGGAAACAGAGAGAGGAGAGTAAAGTAGGTCAAAGCTTTTGATAATGGTGTTTGGTGACAGTGGAGGGGAGGGGCAGCGGGTGGCGAGGACGAGGGTATATTTAGCCGTAGCGAGGATAGACTGGGATGGTGCCGAAAGGCGACAGCTCAGCTGGAGAGGACCCGACGCAGCCCTGAGATGGGCTGAGGCCGGGCGATGGGGACATACAGTGACACGGAGCCATCTGTCATCACGGCTGCACGCTCTCATCCCCCCCATCACGGCCATGTTGACACAGAAGAGCCGTAATTACAGCTGCAGCCTCTTAACACCGCCTTCAAAGCATACAGGCGCTGCATTTTCACCGAAAACCTGGAACAACATTTCTCCAGCTGCGTGATGTCGGGCGTTTCACTGAACCTGTAGGTGGCGCTGATTCCCCAGCTCAGGACAGCGGTGTTAAAAGCTCCACTCTGCACCTAATCACCAGTGGTGGGCACACTTCCGCTAACGGGAGCTAATTTTTCTCTTTTTACTACCTTTGAAAACGTTTGGTGCACGTAGCCTCCCCTAAATTAATTTTCCGGATACATTCTGAAGGATTATTTTACATGGTTGAACTTAGCGCTCCAGCCTTAGCTTCCGCTGAATTACATGGTAGTGTAGCGCTTCAGCATTACTGATGTTTGAGATTAGCGCTCTAGCATTAGCCTCTGCTAAATACCATGTTGGTGTAGCGCTTTAGCATTAGCATAACTAATGTTTGAGATTCGCATTTTTGCTCATTTTGAAAACATTTAGCACACTTAGCTTCCCCTAAATTTGTTTTCCAGATAAATTCTAAAGCGCTATATTACATGGTTGAAGCTGATGCTTTAGCGATAGCTTCTGCTAAATATCCTGTTGGTGTAGTGCTTTAGCGTTTCTGTACCTAATGTTTGAGATTAGCACTTCAGCGTCTTTGCCAACTTTGAAAACGTTTAACCCTCTTAGCTTCCCCTAAATTCGTTTTTCCAGATAAATTCTAAAGTGCTACTTTACTTGGTTGTTTCTGAAACTTTCAGCTGAAAAAAGTTCAACATCAGTGTTGAAGTTTTGGTTTTCGACTGTTAAGAATTCTTCAAGTGGTTAGATGTTTATATTCACGCTCTTATTTTGAAGTCTGTTTACGCAGCAGTTTTGTTTCCTCTTATGTTCTCCACCTGTGATGTGGTGCTGCAGATGTTTATCTGTACCCAGAATGCATCGCTCTAGCTCAACAGCAAACAGTTTAAAATCTGATGTCCTGCGTGCTTTCTGACTGAAACCCTACCGTGGTCAATTAGGCTAAATTAGCAACAGTTAGCAAAACTTAACAACAATAAAACTGAAGCCATGAGTGAAAGGTCTGTTTCAAACAATCACTTCCTGAAGCGCGATATATGTAGAGTCATTGACACATGGTGGGAATTAACATGGTTGAATATAGCACTTTAGCATTAGCTTCTAAATACCAGCTTGGAAGAACAAAACTGTCTGAATCTGCATCAGCTCCAGATTCTGAGCACCTGGGAAGGACAATAAACTGCATTTCATTTGTTAGACATAACAAACAATGAAGAGAAGCTCATTTTAGCCCTTCCAGAATAATAATGTGTCCTTCCTTCATCACCGAATATCTGCCAGTGTTATTTTATGGAGATACTTTCATGTTTTCGGGTCAGGGGGGGGGGGCAACTTCTTATGGTAAACATAAACAGCCGCATCTGTTTCTGAGACTTATTTGGATTCCCAGATTTAAAGCACCCCCACCAGACTGCACACAGTCATTACCGCTGCTGCTAAACTGTCTCATCAGCTCCATCCCTCCTCCTCCTCCTCCCTTGACATATTAACGTCCTTCCTCTTGCTCGATTTAGGGCGGTACACGTGAGCTGTGGGGCTCTTCAGAAAGCAACGCCATGCTGGGTGACTGCTGGCCAGGAGGCCTCATCTGGCTGCTGCCATGTTCAAATCCTCCCCAGAAGGAGGAGCAGCGATGAAGAAAAAGCCGTTTCAAACCAAGACTCTGGATCATAACTATCACATCCGACCGCCAGCCGCCAGCGTTTCTGCTGACTGCAGAACAGTTAGCTCCTCCTCTTGTGCTTGAATCTAATCCTTTAAGGCAACAGGAGCCGAGGGGGATTTCTGAACATTTTCCAAATTGAACTCTACTTACATTCCTCTGCAGGACTCTGAGTCTTCTGTCCCCCAGTCAGCAGACGGTGTTGTGTGACGGCAGCAGCTCCGCCCTAACCGGGCCGTTGTCCTGTGGGCCTACAGCTGAAGGGGGCGCAGGAACGGTTCTGTACGGGTCGCTTTCACAACAGAAACGAGATGAAACAGCGTACCGACCCAGGCAGGAATGGACTCGCTACCACGAGGTCTAGCAGCTCAGCTGTCCAACAACTATGGTGTCTGGGGATGGGAATCCAGAACCGGTTCTTGTAGAGAACCAGTTCTCAGTAGTTCAGTTCCTTGGAATCGTTAACCTGCCTGCTTAACGAGTGTTGGTTCCAGTAACGTGTGACGTATTTGCGTGATGACGTGTTGTGTAGAAAACGTCCAAGATGGCGTCGCGGCGGCAGCGCCCCAAAGTGTGGTTGCGTCTCCCAAACAGCCGATACCAGGGTCGGTTGCTTTATCACAATAACAGGATGAAACATCTCCAACATCCGCAAACAGCTGATTGACGCGTTGCTTAGCGACGGCGGTGCCTGTTGAAGGGGGCGGAGCTCGGAGCCATGAACGCCCCAGGAAACGGAAACCTCCCCCGGGTCCTGGTTACTGTATTAATGTTCGCGCCGAGCTGTATGAATCATCTCCACCTCATACGAACATTTGCAGTCATGCTCAGTAAATCAGGCTATGGGCGCCGATGAGGCTCAGATTAAAACAGCTTCTGAAAACAACCTTTAAGTCCTGGAAGATCCTTCCTGAAAAGGCGAACATGCAGATCTGTCTGCGCAAAAACGGCTGATGTGCAAAACGTTGCATTAAACGGTAAAATGTTCATTTGACAGAGGTTCTGATTTCTAAGCCAGCTTTAATGTTGTTTGAGTTGAACAGAATACAGTGCACATTTTGAACTAAAGAGTTTATTTCCTAACTCAACCAGAATCGATAAGAGAATTGAATCGATAAGTGAGATCGATAATGGAATCGGTATCGATAAAATCTTATCAGCTCCCATCCCTAATGGTGTCATCAGCAAATCCAGTTATGTTGCATAAACACCAACAAACCTCGTTTAGCTGACCTTAAATCGTCCGATTCGAACCTGCTTCGACCCATTCTCCATTGTGCTGCATCGGCTCCAACGAGCCGTGCCTTGACGACCAGGGTCAACGGCATCATTAAGGCACGTCTTCGTGCAGGTTCACTAAACTAACAAAAGCATGAACTAACATTCATACTTTCTTGCAAGACAGAACAGATTTTTGTCACATTATGAATTTCCTGTGATATGAGAGACCGTTTGGAAAGCCTGTGTGATCCCAGCATCAGGACTGGGATCACAGGGCTGACAGCTCGACCCCTGGCAACAAGCCTGTCATCTGTTCAGCCGGAGCAGAGGCGGGAGCCACTCACGTGACGTCTCCAGCGTAGTGGCGGATGCGGAAGTGCTTCTGGAAGTCCATGGATTTATCAGTGGGACTGAGCTGGAGATTGAGAGGAGACAACGTGATCAGTGAAAGGAACATTTCATTCCCATCTCACTTTATCCTGGTTCATGGAGACGTTTCCGGTGTGGTTACATCCCACACACAGTTTCAAGCTGCTGTGTGGAGATTTTGCTGTTTCAGAGGCTTGTTTTCATGCTCTGAGGGAGAACACCAGATTTAGGCTCTACTGCCCTCTACTGGCTGAACCCAAAGCTGCACCTCTGTTGTTTTAATCTATTAATTCAAAATTAAACAGCATTATAATGCAGCGGTCACTTAATAACTCTCATTTAAGCAGTCTGGCCACGAATGCTGTGCATCATTTACCTCCTATTAAGAACTAAATATATATTATTATATATTTAAAGTCCTAAAACGTACATTATTGCTTTCATTATGCCTCACAGTATCATATTTCTGCTCATATCACACAGAACTTGAACATACGGTAGCATCTTAGCAAATCTACTTTAGCAATAAGAATGTTCCCCAAAGCTACCGTCAGTCATAGGATGTTTTGACATCACTTCCTGTTGAGTCAAGCAGATCAGGTCAGATCCTTTTATTTTTAAAAGTTGCTTTTTCAAACAAGTCAAGTCCAGAATGCTTTTAAAAAGTCTCAGAGTCAGTTTTCTGGTGTTGAAGCCAGTGAAACGGAAAGAATCTCACCTTGCGGGAGGTGTAGTGAGGATGCTGAGCCAGCTTGGTGTCCATGCTGTCCAGACAGACCGTGTCCGTCACTTTCCCAACGGTGAGGCAAGCCTCGTCCAGGATGGAGATGATTCCTTTGTGCTGCTGCTCCACGAGGTCGACGATGATCTGGTTGTTGAAGTAATCGATCTGGAAATGAAACGAAAACACAGTTGGAGAGCTGCTGTGAGTTGCTTTCACAGCTGGGTGCACATGTTTTATGCATCTGTGACAGACATGTAACTGCAGTGAGCTAAAAGGTCATTTCAGAAAACAAACTAAACGCTCTGATTCATTTTCAGCCAATGTGTCGAGAATGAAACTGCATGATCTGTTAATGTGCAGCTCTTCGGTCCACATCCAGGAAGCTGGGATAGCATCACACAGGGACTCAGGCTAATCTGAGCCTCAGCTTCTGAAAATGATCACCTCAAAACTGACAATTGCTTTAGAAGTGAAATAGGAAAATATTGAATCAACTAAAGACAAACACTGTTAAATAAAATAGTTTTGGTACTTTATAGAATGAAGCTTCAATAAAGAATCTGTCAGACTAAAGTCAGAACAGAAATCACTTTATTGGAGCTGAAGTCCTAGTCTATGTCTGTTCTATGACGGTTGATATTTTCTGATGATTTATCTAAAGAAACGGGAAGGAATTTTGTTTAATGGACACCAGCGGAGTGAAAAAGAAATCAGAGTCTAAAGGAAACATCTGAAAGATGTTCAGAAAGTCTGGAGGACAGCAGATCACGAGCACTTTTAAATATTACAGGGGAGCCTGGCTGTTCGGAGGTCGAAACAGACAAAACAGACGGCTGAATCCAAACTTTCAGATGATGCTGTATGCATGTAAGGAGGTTTTGCCAAACAATCCTGAAGGTGGGATACCATGAACAGAAACAGACTGGGCCTAGAGCAGAATCCAGAGGGACACAACTTGAAAGCTGTTTGTTCATAAAAACACAGAACTGGCATCCTAAAATAGTTCCCACTAGCTCTTGAAAACTCCAAAAACACAGCTGGAAGAAAAGATGAGGGTCCAGTAAAACCAAAGGTCAGCGCGTGATGGGTTCCAGCATCCTGCCGAAAGCACCTACAGGCAGGGGTGAATGCAGCTGCTCCAAACGCATGCTTAAAATGTTAGGGTGCAGCTTCCACTACTGCAGAAGATACACTCGAATTTAAATCAGCTTTAAATGTCTTCTCCTGTTAATTTACTGTGATTGCAACTAGAACTACAACCGTCCAGTAACCTTGCATGAAAAGCAGACTTGAGGCCACCCATTTATTAAGCATGGCTACGCAAAGCAAAAGGGAGATGTAGTCTGTTTTTTGTTGCTAAAAATACATTTTTAAAAAACGATCCAGTCAAAGAAACTCAACCACAAAACTAAAGTGCATAGTATGCTCATTGTTTCTTGCTTGTTTGTTTTTGCAAACCTGCAGGATCCTATCTCTGTCCCACATGGTCCAGCAATCATTTTCAGATCCCTTCTCCTCAGACCAGAGACCAATAAGCTTGTTTTATTTAAATATTGTGTGTTTGGTTTATTGCTGAGCAAGAAAGAATAATAATAAAATAAGTGTTACCACTTTCATTTCAAAGACTGTAAATAATGAACACTGCGTGGCCTTTTGAGAACTTTAAACTTGACATTTTTGGCTCCAATCGCAAAACGTTTTGGACCCGCCTGAGCTGAGGTTCTTAGTAAACCAGCTGAGAAACCAGGCTGAAACTGACGCAAACACAGACCTGTTGTTTCCCCGTGTTACAGCCTCCGTGTGTGTGTGTGTGTGTGTGTGTGTTTTCCTCACATGCTGCCAGGTGATCCCTTCTCTCTGGTATTCCTCCTGTTCCTGCTGGAGGATCAGCTCGATGAAGAGCTGCTGCAGCTTCTCGTTGCAGTAGTTGATGCAGAACTGCTCGAAGCTGCACAAACAACACGGGAACAAAACCGTAAAAACCACAAAGGAAACTTTCTGATTTTAAAAAGCACCAACAGACACAAACCTGTTGTTGTCAAAGATCTCAAAGCCGTAGATGTCCAGCACGCCTATGACGGTGTTTTTCCCATGGAGCACCGGGTTGTAGTTTTTCACCTCGATGATGCCGTTGATGCGGCTCACGATCCAGCCGAACAGCCTCTCGTACAGCGCCTGAACCATCGGACGATTGAAATCAAGTGGGTCTCAGTGGAATTACTTCTGTCAGCGACATACAGTTTGATGTGATTCTAAAAGCTTGCCTTGGCGAAGGCGTCCCGTCCGAAGCAGGCGTCCTTCTCCGTGTGGCCCTTCTCGATGACCTCGCCGCCGCCGGTTGCCACGGTTCGGAAAAGCAGGGCCTTGGTGACGGAGTCGGGATCCGTGGCCGTCAGCTCCGAGATGTGGTTCACCGGGTCCTGCCCAAGGATCTGAACGCTCTCCCCTTCGCTCCCAAACTCCACGTTACCCTGAAAACATTAACATTCTCTGCTTTTATAAAACAGGAAGCAACGCAGAAACCAGTAGATAAATCGCCTAAATTTTCCCCGTGAATCAGAATTTATACTCTTTAACTTCCCATCTGTGGAACAACTTTGTTTACTAAAAGCCAACCTAATCTATTCAGTGTATACAGGGGGCCCCCGGGTTACTTGAGACCTCCTCGAAAAACGCTTATAACTGCTTATTTTAATAGTTCAGACACCAAATATCCGTTAATATGCATTAATACACACAGAAACCACAGAAGCTAACACCCACGGTCTTAACGGTCTCCTGGCGGCTCAGCCAATCAGCAGCGAGCGAAATGGATGCCCCTGCAGGGATTGGTTGTTTTACAAACGCCAGCAAATAGTGTGGAAGCTAGCATTAGCTGTGGGTATTTAAGCTTTAAAAGTTGCATTTTCTTTTGAATATTCTAAATATGCTGTACAAAAATGGTCCACAAATAGGAGAATTTCCATAAATAATTTGGAGTTTTGTTCCACAAAAAAATCCCCGAATACTAAGCCGCAACTCAGTGGGGTCCGTTGTAATTAACTGGCTTCCGTTGTGTTTTATTGCGCAGCCACAGCTTTGGATTTTAATGGGTTTCTACTTATCCGATATGAAGAGATGAAGAACTGACTATTCATAAAAGCTACACTGAAACTAGCTTAAAAAAAAAAATTCCTTTAAACCCCCAAAATTAAGAAACTTTCCAGCTTCCAGTTGGTTGTGTAGAAGACGCTAACTGAAACATGCTAGGTGCTGCCTTTCAGTCTCCGGAGTCATGGTGCGAAGGGTTTCCATGCCAACATGTCACTTTGTGCTCCTCCAGGACCAGGAAATGCTGCGGGCATGATGAGGAGCCTTCCAAACGTTACTACAGATGTTAAGCAGATGCCCACTGATACTGAACCAGGTTCTGCTGGAGGTTTCTTCCTGTTAGAAGGGAGTTGTTCTTTTCCACTGTCACCTCATGCCTGCTCAGTATGAGGGACTGCTGAAAACTCAATGATCCAGTGTATTCGGCATTTTACTAATTGGTGCAGTAAACATGTCCTGGAACACTGGAGCAGCTGTACACCCTCAGCAGAGTCCTGGGGGGTCCATCGCCAACCAGGTTACATGTGTTTTGTGGACTTGGAGAAAGCATTTGACTGATATTTTTACCTCCTGTTGGGTCCTAATCCAGCCTGAAGGGGTCATAGCTAAATCAATTTGACAACCTACTTTATAAAGGCAGCTTTGTTTTGTGCCATAATGTTTTTATTTATTCTCACATGCCTAAGATCATATCAGTGTTCTCATTTACTATACAGTCTGTCAGTGAATATGGATAAAAATTTACCTGTATGGAAAATAACATTTACTAAGTAAATTCAGCATCTTTGTTACTTCCTGTGATTTGTCATTCTTTTAAATAAAAAAAAATAACAATATATATAACAATATAATAACAATATATATTATTAAATCTGTAGAATTTCAGTTCTATAAAAATGGGCAGAAACAGATTTTAATTTTTCCACAAACCAAAAGTAAAATAGCAGCGAGGATCTGGTAGACTGAGGTAACCTCTTCTTTTGAGAAGCCGATCACTTCCAGGGCGCTCATCACCGCTTTGTGGCTGGAGCGATCGTTGTTGGAAGTCTTGAAAAAAGAAGAAAGGTCAGCCAGTGACTTTAAAGGCTTCTTTAACACCATGCCATTTGTAAAGTTACACAGTCAAAAATTAACAGCAATAATTCAGGTTATTTAGTCTGTCAGGAGAGGAAAAAGAAAACATTGGTTAATTTTTCCAGGTCATATTTTCCCCAAGCTATCCATTTATTTTTAAATGTTAAACTACATATTTAATTATCAAGCTAAATATTTAGTTTCAAACGAAGCTAAATATTTAGCACCAGACTTAATATTTGGACAGCAAGCTAAATATTTAGCCTCAAGCTAAATATTTAGTTTGTGGCTAAATATTTAGCTTGCTAATTAAATATTTAAGTTCAAACTAAGCTAACTAAACTAGCTAAACTAAGCT
Organism: Anableps anableps; assembly: GCA_014839685.1. Lineage (NCBI taxonomy): Eukaryota > Metazoa > Chordata > Actinopteri > Cyprinodontiformes > Anablepidae > Anableps > Anableps anableps. The sequence continues at coordinate 34,370,591 of CM026079.1, forward strand.
AGCTCAGATCTACATATAAATAAAAGCTCTGAGCTAAATATTTAACTTCAAATTAAATATTTAGCTCACTAAATATTTAATTTGAGGCTATATATTTAGTTTGCTAATTAACTAAATATTTAGCTTCAAACTAAGCTAACTAAACTAGCTAAACTAAGCTAGGTAAGAGCTAAATATAAATAGAAACTCTGACCTAAATATTTAGCTTCAAACTGAATATTTAGCTCACTAACCAAATAATTAGTTTGAGGCTCAATATTTAGCTTGCAAGCAAACTAAATATTTAGTTGACAAGCCAAATATTGAGCCTCAAACTAAATATTTAACTTAGTCTGAAGCTAAATATTAAGCTTCCTAATTACATGTTTGGTTTGAAACTTTGACTTTTATAAATGAATGAATAACATGGTGAAAACATGGCTCCATTTTTTTCCTCTTATGACAGGCTAAATAACCCAAAGTATTCCTGTTATTTATTTATTTATTTTTTCACTTTAATTTTACAAACAGCGCATCACAGTTCCTCCATATTCTGACAGAAGATAAACTCACAGCAGCTGCAGCGCCCTCTCTGGTGTAAGTGTAAAGAGCAGGGTCATTCTCCAGGTGAAACGACTTCAGGGTCTCCTCAGAGCCTCCACGCAGCAGCTGTGGGAGCGCAGCAAACGTCAGTCAGATTCCCTTAGCAGCCATGATCCAAAACGTAGCAGGAAACGATCTCCGTTCAGTCAGAGGAGGTTAAATCAAGAAGTGTACCTGGTAGAAAGAGTGGAAGTTCCTCTCCCCCTCCTGCTGCTGCACCACCCTGGACTGAAAACCGGAAAACAAAGAACACCCCCATTCAGTTTCTGCACTTCTCCTCCGACACAGGAAAAGCCCCTACCATGATGCTGCCACCACCATGCTAGACTGGTTAAAGAGAAGCGCCGACCTCAACCCCAGTGAAACCAGTTCTGCCAATTGGAGCAGCTAAGAAGTTTAATTTAACATTTAATGTTAAAGTTTTGCTTTTGAAAATCATTACTTATGTGTGTTCTTCTATTATATTATTGAAGAACAAGCTAAAACTGATCATCAGGGATTTGAAAAACTAACTTATTTATGTTACGGTGTCTTATTACAGCAACATAAATAATAATAAAAAAACACATTAAATGTGAGAGTTGATTGCATCTTTAAGCAAAGAAGAACAAATGGGAGGTCAAAGCAGCTTTCTAAAAAGTAGATGATTCATTTTCAAGTTAAAAAACAACAACACAAAGTTCTTATTTTTAGGACTAACAATAAATTATACAGCAGAAAAATGTTCCCTGTTGACCACTGAAGCCGAAGACGAGGCAGAACCTCCTGGTTCTGATGTTTCCGGGAGGAATTAAAGCAGTTGCAACCTCCCTGACTCCAAACTGGCTGAAATTCATGGAAATCAGGAGGTTATTTCTGCGATTTCACAACAGAGCAGCAACCTTCACACCAGCTCTCAGCCAGAGGAAGTTTTAGACCTTTTGGCTGCAGCAGAAGCTTTTTTTTTACCCTCAGATGAGCTAATTAATGCCCAGCATCAGCTCGCTGGCACATTTATTAACAGATGTTCTCTCACACACCACCATCATCACGTCATCAAAACTTTACAGGTGCAGCTAAAACGTCAGAATATCATGAACAAGTGTAGGTTTGATGATTCTGGCTCAGAGAGAATGAAAAGTCAAAATTCGTCATCTCAGAAAATTAGAACATTGTGGAAAAGTTAAAAAGTGTATTCATAGGAAGTTGAGTGGAAGGAAAACCACAGCCTTGAGAGGACTGTCAAGCAGAATCCATTCAAAAATCTGAGGGAGCTTTATAAGGTGTGGACCGAGGCTGGAGTCAGAACATCTAGGTCCACTTCGCTGAGATGGATCCAAGACATGAGCAGAACCAGAACTGGGCTGTTGCTCAGTGGTCCAAAGTCCTCTCTTCAGATCAAAGTAAAGTTTTCATTTCATTTTGGAGATCAAGATCCCAGAGTCTGGAGGGAGAGAGCAGATGACCGGAACCCTGCTGGAGGTCCAGACCCGGTAGAACCCAGAGAACCAGAACCTGAGCTGCTGGAGGTCCAGAGTGAAGTTTCCACAGTGATGATCTGGGTTCCACAGGGTCATCTGCTGGTTCTGGTCTGCTGGGTTCTACCGGGTCGTCTACTGGGTCCGGTCCACTGGGCTCTACCAAAGCTTTCTAGAGCCCTTCGTGGTTCCTCCTGCTGACCAGCTGGATGGAGATGCTGGTTTCGTTCTCCAGCAGGACTTGGTACCAACCCAGACAGCTGACGGTACCAGAAGCAACCGGACCGGACCAGAACCTCGCAGACTCTGGAGCACTGAATGCATTTTGCTCGACGATCTTCCCAGTTTATCCGTTTATTATCTCAAGTCCTGTGAAATGGGAGCTGTGATGCTCCATCCCTCCGTACTGGTCTGCTACAGCTGGAACTGGAAGGCGCAGCAGAGAGCCGATCCTCCAGCGCGAGCTGCGCGGCGCCCCCCCAGTTTACTGCTTGTTAAACCTTTAAATGGTCTGCCCCCACCCCTCTTCTCCTGGATGTATCGAGGACGCGGCGGAAGCTTTTTCTTCGCTGTCTGCTTTTGAGTCTGCTCTGAAAAGCCGTCTCTCGTCGTTGGCTTTCGACCCAGCATGAGGGAGCTCGTTTTATTTGTCAAGTTATGCATTACATCTTTAATGTGATTGTTTGTTTTTTGTTGTTTTTATATGATGTCTGTTCAGCACTTTGGTCAGTTTTGCTGTTTTGAAAGTGCTTATAAATAAAGTTGGCTTGGCTTTTGCACCTTTTCCTTCCACCCAACTTTCTTTGAATACGAGATCATTGAACATTAGGTTTTTATTCTCTGTGAGCCAGAATCATCAAAACTACAGAAAATAACGGCTTAGAATATTTTACTGTGTGATAAATCCGTATAAGAGATGAGTTTCACTTTCTGAAATGGGCGACAAAAATACTGAATTCTTTTTACGACATTTTAATTTTTGGAACTGAACTTGTACGCCAGACCCAAAACTGATTTCTTTTGTGCCTCTTCCTCCCGTTCCGCAGGTCAAGCCTGCGATCCTCCTCCTCCCCCACCTTCTCCAGCAGGTAGTTGTTGATGTGTCCTCCGGTGGGATCCCCGTTGAAGTTGAAGTTGATGTCCATGTACTTCCCGAAGCGGCTGGAGTTGTCGTTCCGATTCGTCTTGGCGTTCCCGAAGGCCTCCAGAACGCAGTTGGACTTGAGCAGAACGTTCTTCACGCTGATCCGCCACAAGGCAGGAAACATTCAGGAAAAATAGGAGAGAAATTAGGCTGGAAATCAAAAAACTGAGAGCATTTTGGTGAAATCCTGTTAGATCAGCAGGTTTAGCTCCTGGTAACTAAGGAGAAGGGAGGCTCACCTCTCCACCTCCGCCCTCTGGCTGGGGTTTGTGATGGCTGCAATGTACTGCATGATGTATTTACTGGCTTCTGTTTTCCCTGCACCGCTCTCACCTAAAACACATCATTCACACCCACACTCTGATTCAAGGGGAAGAAATCTGAATTATCTTGAATAAAATTAAAATTGCTGAAGATAATTTTAGATATGCAAGAAAGGGAAATAGCAATGGGAACTGTCCCATTGTTTAGTCTGCAGGAGCAGCAGGATAATCGATAGAGACCAAGCTGAACATAGCTGGTTGCTGCCATTTTTAACTGGTTTGTGCTGTTTTTATCTTATCTATGGGAATATGATACAGTTGAACTGCAATTAAAAGTAGCCAAGGCATTAGTTTCAAGCTTAATATATGGGGGCATTTTGTAAAGTTACACAGTGAAAAATTAACACCAATAATTTGGGTTATTTAGCCTGTCATAAGAGGGAAAAAAGGGGATGGTTTCTCTAAGTCATATTTTCACCATGTTATTCACTCATTTGTAAATGTCAGAGTTTCAAACTAAATATTTAGTTTGGAGCTAATTATTTAGTTAACTAACGAAAGATTTAGTTAACTCACAAATATATAACTAAATATTTAGTTTGGAGCTAAAAAAAATATTTAACAAACTATTTAGTTTCCAACTAAATAGCTAAATTTGAAACCAAATATTTGGCCTCAAATGATGTTTAGATCACTAACTAAATATCAAGCTTGTTAGCTAACTAAATATTTAGCTTCAAACTAAGCTAGCTAAACTTTTATTATTTATACAAGTCACTGTTTCAATCAAAATATTTAGTTGGCAAACTAAATATTTAATTTAGCTCTGAGCTAAATATTTAGCTTCAAACTAAATATATAGTTTGAAACTAAATATTTAGCTGGCAAACAAAATATTTAGTTGCCTAATTAATATTTAGCTTGTTAACTTAATATTTAGTTTGAAACTCTGACATTTGTTGATGAATAACATGAAAATATGACCAAGAAAAATGAACCACCATTTTTTCTCTAACAGGCTAAATAACTCAAATTATTCCTGTTCATTTTTGACGGTGTATCTAAAGAAACACCACCGCATATTAAACACAAAAAAATCTTAATCACTGATAACCTCTAACAATATTGTCCATGTATTCAAAAATGAGGGCAAGTATCACATTAGGGTTCATTTAAAGTAAATTAAAATAACTTGACAATAACACAAATAAATAACATAATTACAAAATAACACATTTTAAGTAGATAAAAACACTTTCCAAATTGTTTTTTTGTACAAAACTTTTAAACTAATTCTTATAGCAGGTGATGTTTGTGCAGTGTATGTTAGAACAGAGTGAAGTACTTCCAGTGATAATATTTGCCGTTTTCCGTACCTTCCTGACCTAAACATGTCTCATCAGGTTCAGTTGGCAGAAAATGACATCAGAACAAAGCTGGTGTAGAAACAAGAGGTCTCACTTCAGCATAAACTGTAGCTCTGTATCTGGTGCACTCCAGTTAAAACATGTTTGCTCTTCATTCAGTGAAGTTACTCCCGGCGGGTTGAGGATCCAGAAATTTTACTCAAGTAAAAGTGGCAATACGTCATAATAGTATTACTCAAGTAAAAGTAAAAAGTACAGTGTAGTAAAACTACTTGTAAACATACGTGATTTCTAAAAAGTTACTCCAGTAAATCTATCTACGGTATTTACTTCCAAGCTCCTCAAACTGGTCTACTGTTTGTTACAGACTGACCAGCTTTTGTTTCTGAATAAAGTCAAAGTAGTATCATTTGTCAGAGAAAATGTGAAATGAAGTCTCGTTTCACTGCAGCAAGTACTTCAAACTATGAACTGGAGTGTGTTAAGGAAGAGAAGCTCAGCCCTGTAACATGTTTATTAGTACTTCTGTGCTTCAGGTCGCGGCTCAGCGAAATATTTATAGACATATTACAAAGGTACAGCGGATGTGTTTCAAGACTGACACAGGCGTCAGAAGCTGCAACAACAGAAACCCTTAGACTAGCGGTGTCCAGAGTCAGTCCTCAAGGGCCGGAAACCTGCATGTTTCACTTCTTTCAGTCCCATACTCCTGTAAGCTTAAAACCCATTGCCATAACAACAACAGCATGATTTAAGCTAATCATAAATGGTACTCAGTATGTTACATAGGAATGAAGATGTATTTGGTGTTGACATTTCAGTACAGGGGGCTCCAAATGACAATCTGCTTAGGGTCCCAAAAAGGCTTGGACCGGCCCTGCCCATGCTTTTAAACTGTGGGATTTTATTGAATTCACTTCAAACTGCATTTTCATCATTTCTGTTCTAATGCCTCATAATGCCAATGTTGCTGAGAGCACAGCTTTGATGTTGGTGAAATCGCTCAGAAACATGTTTTAATGTAAATAAGAGCATAGAGAAGTTAAACATCAGAGGGCAACTTTCATTTCACTTAAACAGTTTAAGAAAAGTGGAAAACTTTTATCTTTGGCTTTTAATTGGAAAAAGAAATGTTGGAATGTAAATTTAACCAAATTTGTAAATAATTACCCTGAATCAGGGCATTTTAAGTTTTAAGAGTTTTAATTTCATTTCAAAATATATTACAAAACAAAACATTAAAACTTGATTTTTTTTTTTAACTTTCTCCTGTAAATATAAAGATTTACAAAAGAAAGAACCCGTTTTCAACATGCTTCCAAGATCAGAATGCTGAAATCTGACATTAAATTAGCTTTTTTTTCCTGTACAGAAGTAATTTGGGCCTGAAAATGAAACCGAGGCAGGTGATGGTGATTTGTGTGAAGCGTGTTTGCAGGCAGACCTGAGATGACGATGCAGGTGTCTTTGGCTCGTCTCTTCATGGCCTTGTAGGCGGCGTCGGACACGGCGTACAGGTGAGGAGGGTTTTCATACAGCTCCCGGCCGCGGTACGCGTCGATGGCGTCTTTGCCGTAGATGTCCATCTGTCTGTACGGGTTGACGGACACCACCACCTCCCCGATGTAGGTGTAGATCCGGCCCTTCTCGAACCTGACCCATCAGAGACCAAAGGAACGATCACAAACCGCAGGGGAAACCACAAGTTTACATACAGAATGATCACCGTCTCTTTGAACAATGAGGGAAAGCCCAGATGATGATGTCATGGCTTTGGAAGCTTCTGATAGGCTAACTGACATCTGGTTCCTCCTGGGAGCTGTCTCCAGATGCTGGAAGGAACCGCCTTCATCTGGTCAGACCAGTACACACCAGTACAGACATGATGGGAACGTCCAGCCACCGTCCTGCTCTGGAAGGAGACGGGTTCTGGTCCAAACGTGCAGGTTGACCCCAGAACCAGAGCCGTTGTGAAGATGCTGCTGAAGCTGGTCAGACAGTGAAACATGTCCACAGTCCAGACTGGTCTCCTGACTGGTACAGACTGGTCTCCTGACTGGTACAGACTGGTCTCCTGATGGGTCCAGACTGGTCTCCATATGGGTCTCCAGACTGGTCTCCAGAAGGGTCCAGCCAGTGGCTCTTAAGAGGCTTCAGGACAACAGAGTCCATGTTCTGATGGCTCCATCGTCACAAAGCCCTGATCTCAGTCCTGTGGAGAAGTGGGTAGATCTGAAAGAGAGGCGGCCTACAGACTGGACCCAGTTCCACCAGTTCTGTCAGGAGGAGCGGACCAGAACTCCAGTAAACTACTGGGAGAAGCTTGTGGAAGGAAACCCAACGGTTTGACCCAAGTCATCCAGTTCAAAGGCAGCTGAGGGGCTGTATGTAAACTTCTGACCCTGGAGGCGTTACTGAAGCATCTCGGACAGATTCTTTCTCTCATTATTGCGACTTTCAGCAAACAGAAATGATTCTGGTGATTCTGACCCGAAGCAGGAGACGTTCGGTCAGAGTTAGCGTCAGACAGGTGTATGTAAACTTCTGGCTTCAACTGCGTTAACCTGTTGTTCTCCAGTGACACACGTGGGTTTTCCTTTTCGATCAGACACTCCGTTTCCCCATGACTGCAGTCCGCCCCCCCACCAGAAGCTTTCAGAGAACATCACACAGCTTGATGTCATGCAAAGACGTCAGGAAGTGTTTGTACACCAGTGACAGGAAACGAAAGCCGCAGCTCGAAGGGTGTCACCGCTCACTGTGGGTGGCTGAGCTGGGAGGAGTGCAGTGAGCACGCCGGTGGGGGTCAGTGGGGCCTCTACACCTCTGCCCAGCTGACGGTTCTGCTGCTCGCCTGCCGTTGCAGCCAGAAACTTTCAGGGGATTCGATTCATTTCACAGGTCTGACAGAAAACGCAAGAACTTTCAGGAAGTGCTGATGCATTTCCGAGGAAAGGTGACGCAACACAGCCAAACATTATGACTATTAATGTTTCCGGTACCTGAACAATAAACTTTAAAGTTTCCCAGAATGAAAAATAAAAACATGATCTTTTGCTCATACTGAGGTTGAAACAAAGCGGTGACAGTGCTGCAGCTCTCATGCTCAGACACTTTAAAACCACAAACCAAACTGTAATATATTAGGATTAAGTGTCATACAGCGGCGGTCTGCAGCTCTGGGGCCACAATGCTGATATTTTTAACATATTACAACAGTTTTTCATTCACTCATATTATCTGTAATATGTTTTACATATATATCTCTCTCTCTCTCATATATATATATATATATATATATATATATATATATATATATATATATATATATATATATATATATATTTATTTATTTATTTTATTTTATTTTTTTTGTTTGTTTGTTTTTTTTAAATCATTTTCCCCAAATAACATCCCATAAAGAAAATGCTTTTCTTCATTTTAAAATAGAAATAAAAAGGTGGTTCTTTAAAAGTGACAGATTCCCTCTAATAGATATTTAGCAAATATTATAAAAGGTGTCATTTTTCAAAAGGTCAGGCGACTTTAGCGGCTCGGAACCGGTTTAATTGAACTGGACTGAGGGTGAAAATGGCTCTTTGGACCCTGAAGGTTGAAGACCCTGTACACTGTCCCAACAAGTTGCAACTACTCCATACAAAGAAAATGACCCATGCTTTTCAACATGTTTTATGGATAAAAAAATAATCATCAGAAAGTTTAGAGAGCATCTGTAGTCAAGCCCCTGATACAGAGCCTTGCAGAACCCCCCATTTCTCTGTTGGGGTTAGCAATAATATAACAGCAATAATTTGGGTTATTTAGCCTCTCATAAGAGGAAAAAACGGGGTTTCATTTTTCAAAATCATATTTTCACCACGTTATTCATTCATTTAAAAACGTAACAGTTTCAAACTACATATTTAATTAGCAAACTAAATATTTAGCTCCAAACTAGATAATTAGAAAGCTACGGAAGCCGACAGCGGTCGCATTCACGTTTATTTTCCCGATGGTTATCTCGAGGCAGCGACATAACGAATACCGTTTTCTCGAGATAACGAGTTAGTTTCCCGATGGTTTGATCATTCGACCAGCGACGAACGATGGCTTCACTTATTCACAGGATTATTCAGAGAATCACTCATGCATGCAGCGGGAGATAGGCCCTCTCCCGCTGCTGTGGCATTTCATATTCAGGTTTAACACGCACACCAAGCATCTCGTGAGCTCGAGAAAACAACATTTGTTCCCTCAAAATTAAGTCGTTATCTCGAGAAAACTATCAGAAAAAAAGTTTATGCGTAATACGTCCGCTCTCGGCTTCCGTAGCTTGGAGCTAGACATTTAGTTTGAAGCTAAACGTTGAGATAGCTAGCTAAATATTTAGCTAAGAGCTAAGTGTTATTTCGGTAGTACGCGCTTGCCTATAAGCGGAAGTGGGCTGCCATAATAAAAGCCGGGCGGACCTGTATCTGGGGGCGCCCGGGTGGAGGGAGGCCTGCAGCAACTTTCAGACGCGTCTCTGCTCCAACACGCCCGGATGGAGGAGCCGACTGACCCCCAGCAGCGGGTATTGGATGCATGAGAAGGTGGCCGGAGGGCAGCTCTGGAGGAGCGGGCTTGGAGGAGGCCAGGCCCGCTCTGCATCAGCTGCTGCTGGCCTGACTGATACGCATCATGTCGCCTCTTCTGGACATGGTCAACATTTCAGCGTTAAACAGCATGAGGCGTTGGCCAGTGGATAGCAGCGACAGGTTCGCAGGACCCAGCTTTTATTTTGATGGTCCACTTCCGGTTATCGGCAGGCGCATTTTGGTTAAACATCTGGAGTATCGCTAAATACTGAGCTCGTTAACTACATGTTTAGTGTACAAGCTAAACATTTATTTTGTGAGCTACATATTTAGTTTGAAACTGTGACGTTGCTAAATGGATGAACAACATGGTGAAACTATGACTTTGAAAAAATCAACCCCCATTTTTCTCTTCTCACGGGCTAAATCACCAAACTGTGCACCTTTACATGTCTCCCAGCTCTGAACATCCTCGGACTATTTGCACTTTCTCCTTTGAAAAACTGCTCAAGTTCAAGTCTTGCCCCAGATTCTCAAGAGATTTAGGTCTGGACTTTGACTAGGCCATTTTAACACATGACTAAGCCATTTTAAAATGGGGATGGTGGGTTTAAATGTGCAACATTCATTTCCATCCATATGTAGCGATTTGGATCTAGGTGAGACAGGTCGGTTCTGGTTTGATCCGAACATTTTCCAAATGTTTCTCATAGCCGTACATGGCAGAATCACCATGGTGCTGTGGGCTGCGTCTCTGATCCAGGCTCTCCTGTCAGTCCAGGTGGTCCACCCTGTCTCCAGGTCCAGATGATGGATGGATCAGAGCTCTGGGATGTTGCTGTAGAACCAACCCTGCCCTAAACGGAACCAGAACCTCCTCCCTGACCTGCTGCTGGGCTCCTCGGTCTCCATGATGCTGGATGTTCTCTGAGGAACCTCTGAGACCAGAACCAGAACAAATGTAGGCTCACAGGTGACACTGATCAGATGAGCTATGAAGGCAGTTGGTTGGACTTTATTTAGGGGCATCAGAGTAAAAGGATAAAACAAACTAAGGATTTTTATTTTCAAATCTTGTTGAACACCCTGTTTGATTTTGCTTCCCCGTGGCGGCTGTTCGCGCGTTGCGTTGGTCCATCTCGCTGCCAGTAAAGCACTAAATGAGGCGTGAGGGGCCGTGGATACCAGCAAGGCGAAGTAATGGCCAGCGGGTTCAATCGCAGCTGTTAAGCAATATTTCCATGACAAAGATTTGAGCTAAACATCAAAACTTCAAAGGCTCAAATCTGATCCCAACACAGCTCTGATAGTCAGTGGCGCAAAAAGTGGGTGTGCACTATATGCTACGCATATGGGCGCCACCCTAGAGGGGGCGCCAGAACGACAGCAGAATAATTATTTCTAGTCCGCATCTTCCGTATTTAACAGCTGTTTCTGCATTGAAAACCCTTGTGGGGGTGTCTGCGTACGCCCCTGCTGATGGTGATGCTGAGACCATTTAGCAGAAACTGACCAGCAGGGTGGGGAGCTGAACACCTGAGACCTTCTACAGCAAGGTAAGAAGGAGACTGATAGAGGTGAGGGGTGACCATCTCAGTGGTAGGGGTACCCTGAGAAAGGAAGAACACACACTGTGGCACCCGGAGAACCAACCAATGCACTAAACGAGAACCAAAATCATTATGAAAATGAAACAAATCTGGGGAAAAAAAAGATCCCCAGAAGGGAAGGCAGACAGGAAGCGAGAAGGAAAGGTTCCCTCCAGCTCAGGTGACTTTCCTTCACCTCCACTCTTCTTCTGCAAAGTGATCTAAAACTAGACCATGACCAGCAAACATCGGAGGACATGCGATTAGATGTCAGAGTGGCTCCAAACCCCGAGCTTCTGGGTTCAGAAGCCATTTTCTCTCTCTGCCTGTCGCTGTTTCATTCTCAGCTTTGGTTTTCTGCTTGCCTCCAGCACAGGAGCCTGCAGCTTATGCTCATAAGACGACAATTTGGGCCCTTATTAATATCTGCTGTGAGGCCGAGAGCTGTGGGAGCGATCTCCACCCCAAGGAGGATGGAGAGTGTTTCTCTGCACCTCCTAAAACTGGCTGCTGTGAAGACGAGGTTGAAACCGGAGCTGGGTTCGGTTCAAAAATCCTTTATTTGTCCCAAAGGGAAATGAAACGTTGTCGTAACTCATTTCGTCCAAGTATCTTGAAAGACTCGTTGTGGACGGCGATGCTGTGGGCAGGAAGTATCTCCAGTAGCAGTCAGTCTTTCAGTGATTCAGGAGAGGCCCCTGACTGAAGACTGTTGCTGACCCATGACTGTCCTGACCTGCTAACAGCTCAGCATCCAGGCAGCAGAGGCGATCTTCCACAGCAACACGTCCTGGGTGACTCCATCAGCTGTTGGCAGCTCTGCTAATCCGCCTCCTTTGCTTTTGCTGCTCCTCTTTAAATCTCCGTCTGGTCAGAAAGCCGAGCAGAGACGCTGAAGTGGGGATGTGATCCTGCAGCCGTGTTCCTTTGAATGGTGTAACATGTAACGCTCTGGCTGGGTCCTTCTTTGGGCTTGAAGCTCATCCAGTCTGTTTGCCAAAGATCTCCTGCTGCCGGTTCTGATGGATGGAGGAGATGACTGAACTTCCTCCTTCTCTCTCTGCATCCATGAAGCCTCCTTTTCAACTCCTCTGGGATTCAGAGGTTATAGTTCAGGGATGATCTGAGCTTCTGAGATGCTAATCAGCTGCGCCCAGCTGTAAAAACAATACCTTGTTGCCATGGTTACGCTGTCCGACAGTAAGAAAGTAGGAGCAAAAATCCTTCCAGCTGCTACAACACGCTGCCACCATGAGCGGCGCTATGCTAGCATGTTTGCTAATGAATCTTTGGCTCCAAAAATAAGCAAACTTCAGGCTTTTAAACGGCTGTTCTGAAGCTAGCAGACGATGAGAGCGAAGTCCGCCTCGAAAACAGGAGATGGGGGTAAATTTAGAGAGTTCAGGGATTACTGGATGCTGATCATTTGGCAAAACTCTGAATTAAAACATTCATCACAATATATTTTCACATCATAACAGGCCCTGGAAACCAGTAGGGGGCGCTGTTAAAAATAGCTGAAAGTAACCAAATCAAGGTTTCCAGGTCATTTCACTGGACCAGAACAGTCCAAACAGAGCATGCAAACACTGAGGCAGCACGCATGTGGGTTAAATCCAGCTGGCTCTGCAAAAACTGAGCTGTTAAACTGATAAACTCAGCCAAGGCCAGGCAGGAAATCAGAGGTCAAACTCTCCATTGGGAGGTGAGGAGTTCCTCTGAATCAGATCATCGATGGCCGCCCTGAGCGTTTCTGTGAGCGGCTCAGAGACGGTCGGACCGCTTCTAGGCGGCGGCGGCGGCAGGGTGAGACGGCTGACTGGTCCCCGTTTCATGCTTCAACCACAGGCTGAGCGGGAAACAGGAGGCAGACGTCCCTCAAACTCTGGTTTCTCTCGTGCAGACGCCAACATCTCAGGCACCCAGCTGTTACTGTGACCGGCAGGTCTGTTCGTCAACTTAACTTCAGAACAGAAAAGTAAAGCTAATGTTCCTTTTCAGAGTCAAACGTCCGCTTTGACATCTCCACCATCCAGCTGTTCCACCCCGCCCTCAGTCCTCACCTCAGCTTCAGGTTCTCCATGAACTGCTCCATCGTCACCTCATCCAGCAGCACGAAGTCCGACTTCCCAAACTCCAGCCCCTCCAGCTCCGCCATCCCCGCCTGAACTCGACAAACACACCAGAAACAAGAACTCAGGGAGAGGGCAACAAGAGAGCGCTTCGAGGAAGAAGGAGAGAGAAGCGAGGTTGACTTGTGGGTCCCGGCAGGGCGGGCAGGCTCGTAGGCGTGGCGTCATGCGGTAAGCTCTGAGACTTGCTCAACGCGGCCGTGGCAGCGCTCTACAAGCTGCAACACGTCATGCTGTCAGCCAGCGTTTATCTTTGAAAGCTTCTGCATCCTCCTCCGCTTCTCTTCCTGTGAGGCCCCCGGCCTCGACATCTCCACGTCCCTGAAGCCGAACCCGGCGGGTTCTGGCCCGGGAGCCTCGTTCGTGGCAGGACGCGACCGTCGCTGCTGGGGGTCGTTTCTGCTCCGTGCTGGAGGCACGTCAGGTTGAGAGTAAAGGAAGTGTCGACGTTCATTTTGTGTCCGGATATGAAGAGGTAAAACTCAGTCTGGACTTCGTAATTATTTCTTTTTATTTGACACATAAATATTAGATTGCAGAAAGTAAAAAAGATGGAAAAACACACCTAATAAATCAGAAAAAGCGACAGCCTTGGTACCAAGCAGAACCTCCCTCTGGGTTTTGTGTGACTCAGAGCAGAACCGGGCCGGGCCGGTTCTGATGCCACAGACTGTTGCGTGCAGCACGACGCTCCTTTAGAGGGGCTCCTCCCGGTTCACCAGCCCACGTGAAACCGGGCCAGAATGTTCTGAATGTTCCGGTTTAGCTCAGTTACCAACATGATTATAAAATAAGGGAATTTTTCATTACTTTCTGCAGATTTTGAATTTTACATATATTTCCAAAGCGTTTTTTGGAATTACCTTTAAACTATAGGACTAGGATCAGTCACCTTTTCCTGTTTTTAATTTTATTTATATTGTTATTTAATTTTAATCTTAATTTTTTTAGGCCAGTCGGCTTTCATGATTTAATAGTTCATACTGATTTCTAGAGAAACGTTAGGATAAATATGGTCGTTGGGTTTCCCAGCAGAGTTTCGGACTCCTCAAGCTGTCAGGTGTCCATCAGAGAGAGACCGTCTCTGTGGCGCCGCCCTGGAGGTGAACGTCTGAACAGGTGGTGTCCACCATGTGTGGGGTCTGCAGAGATGTTAGCTGCCTTTTCCTGACCCTCGACCTGAGCAAGTCCAGACGGTTCCCTGCAGTCTGGACGCTCCGGTTCTGTGGATGCCGGTAGAAGACGAGCAGCAGCTCCTGCAGAAGGTTGAGGTTCTCGAGCTGCTGCAGGAAGTCCGGTCTCTGCTGGACCTTCTTCTGAGCCGTCCAGAGAAAGGGGGCTCCTGGGAACCGGAGGGGAGGGAGATTAGGAGGCGTTCTGTGGAAAGTCCACCATCATCTCCAGTCTTCAGCACCAGTGGCCCAGCTGACCCACGTCCTGTCTGGACGCAGACTCGTCTCCCTCCTGGACCACTGTGGTGTCCTCTGTGAACTTCGGGAGTTTTCAGTTTCCTTCCACCAGCTTCTCACAATAGCTTGCTTGAATTTTGAGCCGTTCTTCCTGACAGGACTGCTGGAACCGGGTCAGGTTCTAGCAGTCCTGTCAGGAGGACGAGGGTTTTTTAAAGCAGTAGGATCATGAATATTTATTGGAGATTTGACTAAAAATCATCTATCAGGGGAGAAAGAAAAACTTGGAGAAATTCAAACTAGATTTCCAGTTTTCCTGATGCAGGACTGCAAGACCCCCCCACCCAAACCTGCCTGCAGTTATTTCCAACGGAGGAAAGAAAACCCGATAAACATCTCAGTCGCCCTGGAGGCATGAAGTTCATCCCGTCGTGCTGGTGAGCCGTAGAGGGTAAAGAGCGAGCCGCCGTCGGCCAGCATGCCTCTGCACCTCGTTCTTATCTCTTCGAGCCCAGGCGGCGCCACGCTGCCACTGACTCAGATTAGGGGCTTTCCAGCATCTCAGCCTCAGACTGAGCACCTACAAGTCCCTCTGCAGGAAGAATACGGCCTCGGGACTGGATTCACGCAAATATCGGACACTTTCAACTCAAGGACTTACTGGAAGGACAATATATCTGTACTGGGAGTGTACTGGGATCCTCCAGGAGGAGCTGACCCTTCATCTCCAAGTCCTGAACTGGGATATGTGGAAAAAAGGAGCCACTTTAAAAGATGAAGAGGTGCTTTTATGTTGCATTAAATGGAAGAAAGTTGGGCTGCAGCGCCCTCTGGTGGATCCATGTTAAATATTTACAAAATCAGGCAAAAACCATTATTTAAGTAGGTTTTATTATAAAGATTATATCTGCTTCTCATCAAGGAAGACGTTGGTTCTGTTCATTTATTTCCATTTGATTCCATAGAATCAGGAAAATTAAACAGAACTGATGGGAACAAACAGGTTATTAACAGGAAAGTGACTCGTTACTTCAATAAAACCAACCTTCAGAGTTATAGACCAAACAACATGGAAGTTCCAGGAAACAGTAACTTTCCAGGAAAACAATCAGCAACCTGTCAGTTCCTCATGAATGTTTCAGTAAAGTCACCTTTTCCTAACGTCCAAGAAAGTATCGGCCGCGTCAGGAAAGTAGCCGCCCAGTCAGCAACCAGAAAGTAACCCTTGTTCTGTCAAAGCACGGCCCGGTTCATGTACTGCTACCAAACAGGGATATGAGGTCTGACGAGATGGTTGTCATATTCTGACATGGCCACCGCTCAGAACCCCCGGCAGAGTAGGAAACCCAAGTTTGTTGTGTTTCTAACAGCATCAAGCAGAGCAAACTTACAGGGAGGACAGAAGGAGCCAGGGGCTGTTTCACAGCAGCAGGGTTCAGAAATCCGGATGAGAGAAAGCCAGGCTGGACCCAGGCTCAGGAGGGGCCGCTTCGTCAAGCCCGGTGTCAGTAATCCAGGTAAACGCTCGTTCACAGCTTCCCTCAGAATGAGGTCAATCACAGACTCACTGATGGACGACGTGTGCTTGGAGATCCTGATGGAAATAACCTGAAATATATTAACTTATTTGCTCCCATCCCTTTTTGGCGCTAATCGCAATAGTTTTAAATATGGTTAACTTCCTGTTTGAGCTTTGATGCTTTTATTTCGAAGGGACAACTTCCTGTTAAACTGTTAGCGCAAAGGCATCTTAACAGCAATCAAAAGACAAGTTGTAACACCTTTGCTTCTTTATCGGCCATTTCAACACTGCAGCGGTCTATTAAAGGCCTCTCTGTCAAACTCAGAACAGCAGCGGTCTAAAGAAACACAGTCGAACTGCAACAATGCCCACATGGATCATTATATTCTAACGTCATCTTAATGTTAAAATGATAATAGTATTGACTGAATGTCAAAATGAATCGGTGGTATTTCACTGCAGGCTGATAAAAAAGACCGAAACAGAGCAGAGAACAGAATCAGTGACTGAACTCGCTGGTTTCTGATCGGCTGACCGGACCGGGATGAACTCAGCCCGGCTGCTCGCCTGGTCTGGAGCAGGCGAGCTGCACAGGATAAGCCGCCATGGAAACTGATGCCCTGCTGCTTCAGTGGAACCGAGTCCAGGCTTAGCGAGCCGGGATATCCCAGTTTTGTGAAACAGCCCTGAGGAATCAACGCTGGCAACCAGAGGAGATGTGATCAATGAGAGGAGAAGCAGGCGAGTCTAATCAGAGGAAAGCAGAACAGCTGCAGGGGAGACTCATTAACACACAGGCAGGTGGACTGTCCATCAAAAAGCCTAAAAGAAACTAAACCCAGAGGAATTAAGGCATATGGAAAGCCCCTAATGACAATAATAGAGAATTGGCTACGGCAAGACCTTAGTGACAATAATAACCAAAGCACAGATTCCACAGAATCGTTGGAGATACAGTAAAAACGTACAAAAGCATCATTAAAAATGAAGAAGTCTGGTCTGCACCATGCAGGCTCAACGTCTGGCTCAGATTTCAGTCGGAGGGTTAGTCAGAGTTGAAGCTGAAGCGGTTACGTTTTCTGGATATTAGCAGTTAAAGCCAGCAGTTCTGCCGAACCCCAACAGGCGGAGCAGACGGAGGAACACCTACCGCCTCCACAGCGTTCATCTCCTTCCCAGCGTATCGCACCGCTCCTCGGGAACCAAACGGTCCTTTCTGTGAAGCCGTCGTGTAACCTCAGCTGCCTTTCAGATCCTCGTCGGCACTAAAACTTCCTCTGAGTCGCTTCCTCTTCCCACTTCCCCCTCCTCGCTCTCCGTCGACGTCACAGAGTCCCACTCAGGAGCTGCAGCGACATTAACGAGGGCGGAGCAAATCACAGCGTTTACTTAACACCCAAACACTTGTTGAACATTCACAGTGACTCCTGTCCATCAGTGTTTGACAGCTCAGAGTTTCTAACCCGTTTCAGTGCAGATGTTGCTAGAAAACAGCAGAACTGATGTCCCTCTTCAAGCTTTACACGGATGAATCCCCTCGTTGCGATCAAACCGTCCTTCATCACGGGCCGCTGCTGGATTTGAGCCTTTGCGTCCTGATAGCGTCCAGTCTTTATGCATCACCAGGTTCAGTCAGTGATGAGGAATCATTTCAGGCTGAAACAACTCAGCCATTATTGAAATCATCGTCAACTAATTCAGTGATCGGTTCATGGCTAACTGAGGTTAGAGACTCTGAAAAGGCCATTTGATGAAAGAACAGCCGTCAGAACTGAACAATAAAATCCACATTTAAGATGGAAAACCTTCTCAGCCTGTAAATCTGTTCTCCCCAGAACAGCTTTAGCTTCACCTGCTTCTAAAAGAGGAACTAAACTACTTGTTTATTTGCATCTTTTTATGACTTTCTAATATTGTGTAATTTGTTTTGTTATTAATCATCAGAACAGTGGATTAGTAAAATAATCGATAGCTGCTAAAATCATTTAAAAAACGACCAAGCTTTGCTTCCTGCAGGGTTTCCACTCAGCTCCATTCATTTTGTCCTTTCAGGATCTTTAAGCTCATAATTGATCCTGAAATGCTCCTTGAGATGATTTCAGTGCCAGTTTGATTCCAGTATTAATAGAAATTATTGACTTTTTTTCGTTGGTTTGTCCATCTTCAACCACAACCTCACAGCTTTTGTGAAAGAACCAAAGATCCCGCCTTGGCTGCGGCCTTCTGCGGACTCAGCCTGGACTTTATCGCCTCTCCTTCTGAGCTCGTCTTCTTGCTTCTCCCGGGATTCTGACAGGCTCCGCCCTCTTGGAGGTCCGCTCCGACCCGCGGCGGCTTCCTGTCCGTCACCCTTCTGGGAGGGGACCTCTGCCCCCGCTGCTCCGCCGTCTCCTCCCCCAGGACTCTTCGGCGGCACCGACTGGCTCCTCTCTCTCCTGACCCGACCCGCTGACCGTCCTCTGCCTCCTGATTGGTCGACCGGGCCCCCCTGAAGGCGCTGCTTCAGGTCGTAGCTCTCTTTGGGCGGGCCGACCAGGTGGAGCGCGCCGTTCGTCTCGCAGACCAGGACCGAAGTCCAAGCGTTGTTGTTTCCCCGGATCTTCCCCAGAACCTGTTTTCCCTGGGAGCTGAGGTCCCTCAGCAGGACGTCCTGAGTCCGCAGGGATCTGCTGGGGCCGTCCAGGAGCAGCTGGAGGTTCCTGCCCCCCATCCTGGAGCTCCTGCCCTGGAAGGTGATGATGGTGCTTTCTGGCCCTTCCTCCACCAGAGGGTGGACATCTTCCCGGGTCAGGAGGTCGTCGAGCTCCTGTTTCCAGAAGTGTTTGGCGTATCTGTAGACATCAGAATCGATCACGATCGGCTCCTGGAGCTCTGGACCAGAGGAGCTTCTGGGCTCCCGAGAGGCTGGAGGACCCGGATCCGGAGTCCTGCCGCCATCGGCGCTTTGCCGACTGGAGTATTTTGGAATTGCTCCGGAGGAAGCGGGCGGGAGCTGCTCCAAGAGGGCCTTTACGTGTTTGAGCCTCTGGAACGAACCCTGAACACGGAGCTGACCCGGGCCCAGATCCGTCTCCTCCAGGCCGTGCGACCGCAGGAGCCTCCGGACCGCCTGGCCGTCCTGGAACCGGTCCACCTGAACCGTGGCCTCGACTCGGAAATCCATCTGGGAAAAACAGACACAGGGAATGAGAAACAGCCGCTTCTCCAACAACTTCTCATCATTATGCAGCAAAGTATTTCCTGGGTAAATGAAGGAACGCGGTTCCCGGGAGACTCAAACATCTGCGGAGTTCAACGTCAGAGGCTCCTGAGGAGCACAAATGGGATTTCATTCATTCCTTTTCTTCGGGAAAAGTTGTTTCGTAAAAACCCAAGAAATTCAGTGGAGCAACCAGGAAGTGTTTTCCCTGCAGATGTCAGCGCTTTAAACCCGGTTCCCCTGCCAGCCGTTATCCGAGCTGGCAGAGGAACCTTGGTCCTGCTTCGTCGCGTTGTTCCGGTTGTCGGCGCTGGGAATTCAGGGCAACTTTGCCCTTTCCAGAAAGAAGCTCACGGTGACGGCAGTCGGAGCAGAGACATCTGCCCAGCTTTTGGTCGGAAGTGTATCTGCTGGTCAAAACTGTCGAGGAAACGGTTTGGGAACTTTTGTTTTGGTCATTTTATGCGCAGGGCTGCGGGGCTGCCTGCACGGGGTGCAGCGTAGTCCTCCCAGGAAGGTCCCGGGTTCAAATCCTTCTGCATGGAGCTTGCATGTTGTTTTTTCCAACAAAAGGGGGAGGATTGTCCCTAACGTGCGCAACCCAGTCAGGTCTGCACCCAGAGCCAGGAAGTCTGCCATTAATCCTGACGCAGCCTGACCCCTACAGGAACTATTTTGTCCCACCTGGAACCCTGTATTCATTTCCATCACTCTGAGTGCAGAAGTTTCTTGGTCTGTGATTTTTTTTTATTATTATTTTATTTTTATCAGCTCTTCAAGCCGAACACACGCACACGCACACAGCTGTGAGCTCCAGAGCGTCGACCCCAGGTGATCACGTGACCAGATAATTAATGCATCTGATTAATTCCTGCAGAAGCAGCGAGAATAATATCAGTTTTTCCACTCCGTGCTTGACTTTCCTCATACTCTCTAGCTACATGTTTAGCTTCTTTCCTCCAGTCTATATGTTTCAACGAAAGTGAAAGTACCGATCAGCTGTGTGTGTGTGTGTGTGTGTTTGGTAATTTTGGACAAAAACTAAGAAACCGACCAAGATCAACCTTAAATATAAGAATCAAGAATGATATGCAGATCTAGAAAAACATTTCCTACAGACGTGACAAACAGATTATAATCTTATTTATTCCCGTGTAACTATCAAAAATCAAAATCAAAAACAATAATTCAGCCCGACGGATATAACGAGCAGCTCCAACATTCAGACTGAGCTGAAAACAGCTGGAGAAGCTGAAACTTACTATGAACTTTACTTCTCTTTACTTCGTGGCTGCACTCATGAGCGACTTGAAAGTGGGACGAAACCGAAACTGGTGATGTCATATCCGATCCAGACCAGTTCGACCGCAAACCCAAAACCAGCAGCGTGAAATGCGGACGTGGTTTCAAAGCGGAAACAGACCAGTTCTCGGAGGAAAAAATGAAATGGAGAAAATAAACTAAATCATTAATAAAGATTTAAGTTCCCTGCATGTCTTTGAATTTAAAATATATTTCCTGAAAAAAACTCAAATGCATTTATTTTACCTAGAAATATGATTTTAATCTATAAAAGACCAAAATCGCTCATGAATTCCAATCTGCGCCGCTAGGGGGCACTAAACCCCACACTATGACGTTTAACTGCTCAACATCCGGAAACTTTGACCTCAAAACAAACGTTTTAAAATTGAAAGGATAATTTTCCTCAAATATTGGCTTAATATCCTGAAATCTCCATTAATGTAATCAATAGCTTAAGTTTTGGCTGTTTTAAAAATATCTGCTCTCTGAAAAATATGAATTAGTCTGAAAATATATATTTTTAAAACATTTTTCGCATCTCTGGAGCAGAGCAATCATCTGCCTGGAGGTTTAAAATCTTAAGAACATAGAAATTCACTGTTCACTGTGTACATTTCTGTCTTTTATCGATGTTTAAAAAGCTGATATAGTTGAATAAAAGCTCCATTTTGTAAACTGTTTTGATTTTCTGTGTGAATCAATTAGTTGGCAAATCAGAAAATTAAAAATCTTTTTTTCCACGACTCAATAAAAGCCTAAAATTAATGTACCAGTGATGAGTGCAAATGTCTGGCCACACTGGAATCTGAAATATTTTAGGCAACAATAAATAAAAGCACAAACAGTTTGAAATCAACATTAAGACACATTATTTCCTTAAAACACTGAGCGTCTCTTTTATGTGCAGAGATGCAGAGCTCAGATCATTATTTTATTAAAACACTGCAGCAGCGTTTATCTCTAAAAATAATATTCCAAACATTTTGTTCAATTTCCTTGAAATTGAAAATTAATAAAGACACGTTTTCAAATAATGTAGCAAATTTTAATATTAACAGACATAAAACCTGCACATTTCAACATTAAGGAACACACCACTGGATATTTTTTTAAACATGAAATGTTTTCCTTTAACGGGACAAATATTGGCATTCCTCAGCAGATTATTGTGAAAAAACAAAGTAACAATTTCCAACAACACTTCATTTCTCCTCCAAAAAAAGAGAAAACCCTCCTTTTTAATCTGTTTTTACCCAAAAAGCTACATAATTACACCGATTTATATAACTGAAACTTCCAAAATTATTTTAAAGTATCAAAAAATTTGTAAAAATCCAATTTCCTTCCCTAAATCTGAAATATTTTGGGAATGTTTTTTCCAGGAGGTGGTTTAATAATTTTATTGGCACACTAAACGAGGGATTTCACCTATTTTCCTACTGATATAAAATGAAAAGCCTAAACTAGGTGTGTGTACCTGCATGCAGAGTGAACTACGACTCACAACACGATTAAAAACATTTCCTAAAAACCAGAAGAAGAACTTCAGGCAAACAGCCACAAATAGGAAAAAAAACCCCATCAACAATTAAAGATTTCAGGAACCTGGAAAATTTGGTCCCAAACCTAAAAAATGTGAAACAAAATGTATAAAACCTACAGATGACCTTTAGGACTAACTAGTTTTCAGGGAAAGTTGAGAACTTCAGACCGCGTCTCACTCCTCCTCGGAGGATTTCTCTGGGTTTTCTGCTGTGGATTTCTCTTCCGTCTCTTCTTCTGTGCAGAAAAAAACATGCTGTGAGAGGGTTCATCATTTCACTGCAGGACTCTGGCGTTCAGAGTAAAAATGCACCTGTTGTGGATTTTGTGATGGCTCCAGCTGACTCCTTGTCTTCACCGTCACACCTCTGCAGAGCGATTTTCACCTTTCTGGTCACTTCTGCGTGTTTAGCTGCTCTAATCACAGCCTCCTCATCTGAAATGCTGCTCGGCACATCTGAAACAAAAACATCACGTTAGCCAGGAAAACACCAACTCCAGATTCATCTCTAACTTGAGATTTCTCTGTTCGTGATAAACATTTTTCACATATTGGAGTTCATGATGGAGCACCACAGGGTCGAGTGCCTGGGCTGAAAACTTTCCTCTCCGATAAAGCTTATAGTTAGACTGGCTTAGGTTATCCTCTGTAGTTATGCTGCTATATAGGCTTTGACCACGTCTTCTGTCTCTGCTACTTTCTCCTTCTACTCTCCACTTTGCATTATTTGCTACTGTTTCAGCGTTTAACTGTCTTCTCTCTGTTATTCCTCTCTAGAAAGTACACCTGGTTCAGAATTTTTAATGTGATTCCTTCTTTCCCTCATCCGGTTGCAGCAGCTGGCCGCTCATGCTGGATCTGGATCCGTTGGAGGATTCTTCTTGAGCTGTTCCTCTCCACTGTCACCACGTGCTTGCTCAGAATGAGGAAAAGCATTGAAGTTATGATTCAGTTCATTCTGCTGGTGTGCGTACATTGAGAGTATTTTCTAACTAGTCTAAATTGTAATATTAGAAAATGTTATTTTAATTTGATCAGATTGTATGGAGCTGAATTGGCACCACAAAGTTTGTGAAAAAATATATTTTTGAAACAGAAAAAAATTGAAACTGAAAAGTAACTTTAAAACTTTGAAATAGTAAATATTTGAAACAGAAAAAAAAGATTTGAAACTTTCAAAATTATTTTTCATTTTCAAAACAATTTCAGTTTTTTTTGTTTTTTTTTTCCAGATTCATCTTTTTAAATAATCTTCCTGGTTCCAATTTAGCTCCATATAATTGGGCTCTTTTTATTGTGACTGCATGTTTAGCTGTATGGAGCTAAGTGCCCCAAAGTCTATTAAAAAATAATTCTGAAGCAGGAAAAAACAGTTAAAACTGAAAACAACTTTTAAAATTAAAAAAAAAATTATAAATTGAAAAACATATTTGAAACTGAAAGAAAACTGAAAGAAAAAAAAAACTGAAACTAAAAGATTTGAAATAGTTTTCAATTTGTTAAACTATTTGTCAGTTTCACATTTTTTCCCAGATTCAATTACATTTTTTTTTTTTTTTTTTTTTTTTAGATAAATTTTACAGCCCCAATTTAGCTCCTAAAATTGGTCTCTTTTTATTGGGGTACAGACTGTATGGAGCTAAACTGGTGCCACAAAGTTTATAAAAAGATTTAAAACTGTAAATATTTTTATTCCATTTCAAATAATTTTTTTTAATCGGATTCAAATCATTATTATTTTTAATTTTATGGCCCCAACTTAGCTCCATAAAATTGGTCTCTTTTTATTTAGACAGCAGGTACAAAACTACATAAATATTTATATTTTACAATATTGAGTAAAATTACATTGTTATTGTGATTATTTGAGGGTTTTCAGGGGAACTTAAGATAATTTATGTAAAACGACTGAAGCTGGACTTTTTTCAGTCTTTGATGCCATATTTTATTTTAAAATCATGAAAAAGAACCTCAGATAATTTCCAGCATCAGTAAAATGATTACTGACTGAGGTGTTTGTTTTTACCTTTCCATGTTTTATGTTCCTGATTCTTCCTTTTCCGAGTCGATGCTTTTGTTCGGCTCTTTGCTCGCCGGTCTGAGCGATTCGCCAGAGCTTCATCGTCGGAGCTGTCATCATCGTCCCAGTTTCCTGCCAGGGAAAAGCCACAGCAGCCAACATTAATGCGAGCGATTCGCAGCATCTAGTCAGGCTGCAACTGCTGCTGCAGAACCTTGGGACTTCTTCGGTGGTCTGCCTCGCGGTCTCTTGCTCTTGTTCACGAATTTCCGATCTGGTTTCTTCCTCCTTGAGGCGAGGCTCCGCAGAGGAGCATCATCTTCATCTGAGCCGCTCTCCGAGGATGAAGCGTCTAAAGATCCAATAAATTAGTGTTTGAGCTGCTGGAGATCACAGAGGGAATTCGACCAACGGTCAGATCACCTTTAAGGGATTTTCGTTTTGAAACTTTCATCCTCTTCGATGAATCTCCAGCAGAACCGTTTGTCTTCTTCTTCATCACAACCAGCCGCTCATCATCTGAGCTGTGCTCACTCGAAGTCTCAGCATAATTAACTGCAAAAAAAAAAAAAAAAAAAAAAAGTGAATTTGTTTGTTTAAAGTTAGGAGAAAACATTTGAAGAAGCAGAATTCCCAGTTTTCTGCTCACCGCTCTTCCTGGCTGCGTTCCTCTTGGATTTCAGGACCGGACTGGATTTAGAAAACGGCGTAACGGCTTTTCTCTTCCTCTTTGGAGGGAGTTTTTTTGCAGCTTCACTTAGCGGCTCGTCATCAGAGCTTTCCTCCCTGTCTGACGGCACTGTGGGCAAAAACAAAACAACCTGCTTCATTCATCCAGGGAGAAAAATGATCCGAATTTCAAATCAAAGCTCAAGTCCTCTGGACAGATGAGACCAAAGATGGACAGACGAAGGTTGGAGGAAACCAAACGCAGCACCTCATAGAAACCCTGAAGCACGGTGGTGGAGGGACGATGGTCTGGGCTTGGTTTGAAGGCACAGGATCTGAGCGAAGCAACAGCAGAGAGAAAGTAATCCCACCTTTCTTCTTCCTGCCGGCTGGTTTCTTCTTCCTCTCTGGGCTCGTCTTCTTCCTGGCTGCTCTGGAGGAAGCTTTGGAGGTTTTCACCAGAGGCTCGTGGTCAGAGTCGTCGCCTGCGTTGGAATCTGAGGAGACCAAAGCAGAATAAATATTCACGCCCCCTCAGGAGCTCAGCGATAGAACAGGAGGATGTGTGGTGGAGGAAGACCTGAGTTTCTGTCCTCTGAGGCGTCAGATCTGGGAGGAGAAGACGCCTTTTTCTCTTTCGCTGATGGATGTTTCTTCTTGATCAGCGGCTCGCCGTCCGAGGAGTCATCTGAAGGATTACGATGCAAAACAGATTCTTTACTGTCAAAATAAAAGAGCTGTGCAGGAAAAACTAAGTACACCCTCATAGAAACTGTTCAGCACAGTGGTGAGGTCATCTGCGAGAGAGCTGTGGCTTGGTCCAAACTGGGTCGATGGTCCCAAACACAGCAGCTGATCTGCAGCAGACTGAGCGAAACACTGGGAGAGAGATTTGAAGGAGAAGAGTCTTGATGCTGCAACGGTCTAGTCAAAGTCCAGCCCAGAGGTGGACTGAAATGCTGCATATATAAACGTGTACGCACACAACTGTCGTGACGCAAGGTGTGCGTAAATATACGCAAACTTTTGACCTGCAGTGAGCGTGTGCAGCAGCCACGCAAACTTTTTCAGTCAACAAAAGCAAAGTGTGGAAGGGTTTAACTGCCAGAACTTGAAAATCAATTCAAGAGCAGAATCTCCTTATAACGAGATGCAAAACTCGTTAAAATGAGAAGGTTTCTCAGTATAGAGTTATAAAATACATTCCTGACAGATGATGACTTCCTAAAAAGGCATAAAGGGGCTCCACCGACTCTCTTCCATCTCACCCCGTTTCTTCTAGACGACACCAAACATCCCAAGCAGTGTTGCTGTTTTACGATCCTTCCTTTATTAAAATGAAAAGATATTTTGGTTTTAATGAGATATAAAAATCATTATAACAAGTTCTATATGTGGAAACCTTTCTGGTTTTTAGCTCCTGAATTTATTTTCAAGCTGTGGGAGTTAAAAGGCTTCCGTAACAAAGCACCAAAAGTCACCTAAATCCGTTCACTGTTATTTAACTCCAGGAGCATCCAACCCAGTGTTTGTTCATGATTGTACTCTTTTATTGTCTAAACCTAAATGATGAAACTGAACCACATTTAGCCTCACACAACAACTTAACGCACCAATAGTGATGGTAAAACCTCCATCGGATGTAAACTGTAAATTTCCTGTTTTTTTTCTCTTGTAGATGTAAATGTGCATCAGTCTGAGCACCGCTGCATGAAATGCAGGTAAATTGTCTAAGGGGAAGTTTGATTCTCCCTGGAAGAGAAAACGGGTCGGATCAGCAGATGAACTCCGAACAGGTCGGCTTTGATGGTTCTTCAGGTGGACCAGGTGGAGACGACAGCACGTCTATAAGTAGCTGCGTAAAGGTGGAACGATGGCAGCTGTGGCTCTGCTGGAGGACGTCACCAACGGAAGGATTCGGAGGGAGGGAGCGTTCAGAGATCATGTGACCTGCTGGGACATGATGATGATGGATGGTTTATTAGCCTCTTCAGAGCTTCATCCTGGAGCTCTGTGAGGAACTGGCCCAGCGTTACAGAGGGAAACCAGATGAGCTGTGGGTTACCAGTTCAAGTTCTCGCTGCACTGGGATGCAGCCGGAGCATTTCAGCGGGAGCTGGCCGACAGGTCGGAATGTCCCAGTCGTCCCTCAGCCGAGCCGTGCCAGCAACATGGGACGGCCTCATACGTTTGTGCCCAGAAACATCAGGCTTCTCTACACTGCAGGCAGAAATGATCAGCTGATTTCCTAACGTGCACAGATCGCTTTAAGGGCACCATCGCTAAATGAAGGTGCCTTTGTGAGTTGAAAGCATTTCCATTCTGTAAATGTGCAACTCATATGTGATGCGCAAAGGTGCCTAATGAATGTAGCGGCCCGTGGGCCTCGTTCAACACGTGATTCCTTCACACTGAGGAATAACTGATTTCCCCGCTCACCCAAGAGGGCTCTCTGTCTCTGTTTTTAAAACTCATCTGTTTAAACAAGCATTTTCACTTTGATTATCATTTTATTTTACATTTTCTCTTTTGTTTTCTATTTACATTTGTTTTGCTTTTTCTCTTGGGTATCTTTTTAAATAAAAATGTATTATTATGATGATTATTCTTATCAGTCGTGGCCATTGTTAGCAGGGGCCATTGCTAAGGTTATTCAAACACGTGGTGGGAGCTTTCCATGTATTTATGATGACTTGCATATGTTACAGCAGAAGAAGAGAGAAAGTAATCCCACCTTTCTTCTTCCTGTCTGCTGGTTTCTTCTTCCTGGCTGACCTGGAGGAAGGTTTGGAGGTTTTCACCAGAGGCTCGTTGTCAGAGTCGTCATCTGACTTTCTGTCCTCTGAGGCGTCAGAGTTGGGAGCAAAAGACTCCTTTTTGTCTCTCGCTGCAGGTTTTTTCTTCTTGATCAGAGGCTCGTCGTCCAAGGAGTCATCTGAAGCTATGAGAAATTATTTAAAGATAGAAAAATTAGCACTAAACACAAACAGAACCCATAGTATATTTACAGAAGAAAGGTGAAACTTTGTTGCTTTTATAGCAGGGTTTCCACACCTGGGTTAAGATAAAATTCAAGGTTTCTAAAGAATTATCTAAATAAATTAGCACACTGTTAATTGCACCCTACTTATATGAGGTAGTCTGTGATAAAAAAGATGTAGCAGCCTAAAGCAGAGGTCTTTAACGTGGGAGTTGCAGAGGTACTGTGGTGGGGATTTCTGATTAATCAGACCTTTTTTGTATTTTTTAATTCTAATTTATGTGTTTATTTACACATGAATATGAATCCAACATGTAACAAACTGATAAAATGAGGTATGACACACGCAAATGAGTGATGACATTGTTTTATTGATAATTTAACGGAATAAAAAGGGGTGAAAGTGTATCGAATTGAGGTGTAATACCGAGTTACACCACAGGGTGGCAGTGCTAGTTGCGGGTGGGTGCATCTTTTGTCCTGCTTAAGCAGTCTTCACAGATACATGAAGAAGTGGACAAGTAGAGTCTCCGCTTACTTTTGTGTAATTATGGGTTGATACCGTCCACCAAGCATATGGCTATGATTCCTATAAAGTTTTTATTATATAACATTTGTTAGTCCATTGTTACTCCATTAACTAGTCTTATGTAGACTATGCTTTGACGGTGAAATAACTTTTCTACTGTTAGCATTTCGGCGCTAGCATGCTAGTGATCCCGCTAGCTTAGCAGCTGACTGCTGGTGTATTTTGGGTTGGTTCTGCCATATTTAATGATAATGCTTATGTACTCTCCAATATAAAGTCGGATTCATTGTAGTTTGTTTATGTTTAAAAGCTATACCAGTATTTTGTAACTGAGGGAAAATGATTGTTGCAGGCAACAGCTTCCTCTTCCTGACATCTCCGTTGTGAGAATAACGCACAAGTTCCTGTTCATAGCAAAAAAAAAAACCTTTACTGAAAAACCCCAAAGGTCTCCGAACACTAACAAACCACTCGGATATTTCGAGGGACATCTGGCCGACATCAAGCCCCATTTCGGAGCACTCGCTCCGCAAATGAAGCCCCAAACGTCTTGTCAAGCCATTTCAACACAACCTGGACGTCACCAAATGTCTCCATGCTACATACATTAATGATGTGCTCTACATTACTGATTTATGGAGTTTTAGGTAAATTATTGCAGCTTTGAGATGTTCCGTTTGTTTCACTTAAGCTAGTTTTAGACTCAAACACTTCTGTTTAAAGCGCCACGGTTGCCATTAATGTCATAAAAATTAATATCAGGAATAAAACTTTAGGCTCAAAAATACATTTAAACTATTCAACAGTTAACATTATAAGACTCTGTTACCCTAACAAGTAAAACTGACAATTAGCATAAAATCCTGTTGGTTTATTATTATTAATGACTGCGACGCAACGTGAAAAGTAGGAGTTTTGCCAGTTTTACCAGAGGAGCAACTCTTGCACTTTTAGCTTTGAAGCGCTGAAAGTGCAAGTTAACACAAGGCCAGGAGGCAGAGACAACAGCAGTGACCTAAAGAGAAGCAACTAATGCTGGGAAGGGTCATAAGGTCATCTCCACGCTAGACAAGCAGGAGTTAACCCCAAGATAAAAAAATTTCAGAATTAAAACTAAACAAAATACAATTTTAAAATTAATGAATTTAAAAAAATAAGAAAAAATTAAACAAAACAATACCATTTAAAATTAATTAAAAATAAAATTAAAAAAAATCTAAAGCTTATTCTCAAGAGGAAAACATCCAGCTCCCAGTCTTCTCAGCAGTAGACGTTCCAGCAGATTCAGCCCAACGTCAGAGCGTGACGTTTAGAGAAATGACCAGAAACCCCTGAGCTCCATCTCAGACTCTACACCCCTCAGTTAACGGTCAAAGGTCAGGACCCTGAACCAGACTGCCTGGACAAGCTTGAAGGAGAAAGACTCTTCTCTCTAGAAACAAGACGGTGGCAGGACTGAGGCTAGCAGAGCTGCATCTGGTTGGAGGACAAGACTTCTGGGACGACGTCCTCTGGACGGTGGTGAAGCACGGTGGTGAGGGGATGATGATCTGGGCTGGTTTTGCACCTTGCACCCATTTAGTGGACCCTGAACACTTCTGCAGAACCAAAGTCTACCAGAGTCAAATGTGAGTCCACCTGTGGAAGAGCTGAAGCTCGGTCCAAAGCGGGTCATCAGCAGGTCTGAGTGCAGCAGCAGCAGAGAGAAAGTAATCCCACCTTTCTTCTTCCTGCCGGCTGGTTTCTTCTTCCTCTCTGGGCTCGTCTTCTTCCTGGCTGCTCTGGAGGAAGCTTTGGAGGTTTTCACCAGAGGCTCGTGGTCAGAGTCGTCGCCTGCGTTGGAATCTGAGGAGACCAAAGCAGAATAAATATTCACGCCCCCTCAGGAGCTCAGCGATAGAACAGGAGGATGTGTGGTGGAGGAAGACCTGAGTTTCTGTCCTCTGAGGCGTCAGATCTGGGAGGAGAAGACGCCTTTTTCTCTTTCGCTGATGGATGTTTCTTCTTGATCAGCGGCTCGCCGTCCGAGGAGTCATCTGAAGCTACGAGAAACGATTTAGACAAAGATAACTGAAGCACGGTGGTGGAGGGATGGTGGCCTGGGTTGCAGCTGACAATAATCCACCATTAACTGTTTTTAGCTGACAGATAATTGTCCTCCAGAAGTCCCTCTGCAGTCTGCAGCAGTAGCTTCGTGCCTCTCGTCCGCCGGGTTCTGCTCAGACAAGCATGGAGGACATCCTCTGCTTCTTGCAAAACGAGACGGAAAATAACCGTTTCTTTTTAAACTGCAGATCATCTGACAGGACGATAAACGGCTCTCTCAGGTTGGATCGGCTGCCTGCCTCCACTTCTCTCTGTTATTCTGCAGATTTTATTAATAGTGAGAATATCGATGCAACTGAAACAAGACTAATTCCCAGATTACGCAGAGTTACGGTCTCTTTAATTAGATTACACCGAGGAGGTCTAACAGTTGCACTCTGACTGAACTGAGGCATATTATGGTTTATTTCCAGTCCATCCTCATCATATCTGCCATTCTGAGAACTCGGCTGTTCTTATATTATTAATATATAAACAAAAAGGGCTTCAAAGTGGGTCAAAATTGTTGGCACCCATCTTTAATGACCGAAAAACCCAAAATGGTGACTGATGCAACTCAAAACTGACAAAAGTGAAAATAAATAAGAATGTACTGAAAATGAACCAATGAAAAGCAGACGTTGATTTTGAAATGTGGTTCAGCAGAATCATTTCAAAAACAGCTCCGGACAACAACGATGGAACGTGTAACTTTATACGCTGAGGCGATCAAACGATTCCTGCGACCATCAGTGAGACGTCTGCACCTGTCCACAGGTGTCCCGTCCACTCCTGGTGGGCAAGCTGCTCCAGCTGTCCCAGCGTTCCTTCTCCAGATGTTTCAGCTCCTTCCACAGATGCTCAGCAGCGTTCGGATCAGAGCTCATAGAGGCCAGGTCAGAACAGTCCAGTGTTTTTCTCTCAGCCATTCCTGGCTGTTTTTAGCTGCTTTGGGTCATCACCCTGCTGGGCGACCTCTGACCTGCCGCTGAGAGCAGCTTTCTGACACCAGGTAGCACATTTCTCTCCACAACGCCTTGGTCATCTGGAGCTTTCACTGCATCCTGGACCGATTCCAGACGCCCTGCACCAGATGCAGCAAAGCAGCCCAGAGCATAACCCAGCCTCCTCTGTGTGCCACAGTAGGGACAGTGTTCTTTTCTTGGTCTGCTACATTTTACAGCCCCTCCAGTTCTCCACTATTCTGCCATCGCGGAAATTAACACAAAATCATCAGATCGTTGCATTTTTTCATGCAAATGCAGAGCTGTGGCTTTATTGCAAATTTTCCACAAAAATGCTCAAAAAAATTGGGTCCAAATGATGCTAATTCTCACCTGCAGGTGGCAGTATTTCTTACTTCTACTCAGGGGTCACATTAGCGGAATATTTTCTGTCTTTGA
Source organism: Anableps anableps (assembly GCA_014839685.1). Lineage (NCBI taxonomy): Eukaryota > Metazoa > Chordata > Actinopteri > Cyprinodontiformes > Anablepidae > Anableps > Anableps anableps. The sequence continues at coordinate 34,402,366 of CM026079.1, forward strand.
CCGGATTTTTTACACTATAACAGCAAAATCTGGAGGCCATCCGTCATTTTGACGGCTTTCAGTTCACACACCTGACCACTGGGGGCAGACATTTTCAACTCTACGCTCAGATTACAGGTAACTAAATCATTCAAAAGAAAGTTCCCGCCCGAGTATCATCTCCGACCTGGACTCGGTGCGTCTCGCTATCCGTGAGCCGACGGCGCGTTGCAGAGTTATGGACAGGAGCAGGTCTGGTGCAGCTGGAGCACCGCTGCAGAAGGAGCGCATGCTGCAGGATTTCCTCCCAGAGTCTTGCCGACTTCTGATCGCTTTGACTGGAGAAATGCTCCCTGATTTCAAAGCTCGTAATTCCAGGCTCCAGTGTGGCGGCAGAGCTCGGATTCAGCCTCCGGATCAACATCAAAACCCTGAGACATTTCATGAAGCACAAGCGGGTGATCAATTCAGGTCAGCTGACTCTCTTTCTTCTTCTATTTGGAAGCAGTTTAATGAGGAAAAATATGGCAAAACTCCTTGCAAATATTTCTAAAGTAGCAACATAAAATCACTGATTTAGACTGGGGAAAATAAAAATTTAAAAAAAAAAATCACAAAAAAAGATGGTTTGATGGCCTTTAGCTTTAAAGGCTGTTTAAAGGGAATTCTAACATTTTCTTCTAAACTTATAATAAATGTCATAAATGGACTGTTCTAAACACGTAAAAAGTCTCCCAACCATGTAGACTTGAATGGTGGAGTTAAAATTCAATTTTAGTTTCAAGATTTCTGTGTTTCAGGATTTCATGGGTGTGTCTGTTGTGTTGAAATTTTACCTTACTGCATAGTTTTTTTATTCTTCATTCTGTTTTTACATATATTTTATGCTCATTGTGTGAGCCTATTTCTCTTTTATTGCCTGCCACTGCCACTTTGCTGCTGTTGCACAGAAATGTCCCCATCGTGGGACAATAAAGGATGTTTCTACTGTGTTGTACTGTGAAAGGGTGGCTGCGTGTCGTCCCGCGGCGGCCTTCAGCGTAACTCCGCCCCTGCGATCACAGCGCAGCGACGGCTTCTGAAGCTGCTTCCCTGCACACTGTGGCATCCAGGCAAGCAGCTTGACCCCGGTGAAGGAGGCTTCACTGGGTAGCTCAGCGAGGTGTTGGTGCTTTAATGCACAGCAACTACTAAATGTTACACTTGTGGAAATCCATAACGCCATTTTATATCGTGTATGCTGTCATGTCCAAGACCTGTGAGCTACCTTTAGTGCATGCAGTGGAGTCCACCAGGCGACGCAGTTATTCCACAGGTAATCTTTTATGTGCACAAAGCTCCTCCGCTAGTTTTATCCCTTACAGTATGTTTTCAGCTGTGTGCGTCACAATAGTCATGAAATAAATGCTTTCCGCTCCTCGCTCATCTGAGAAGACGAGTGGGGCGGATGGAAACGTGAGTATCAGGCCCTCCCACACGACTGTAGTCTAGAGCTGAGGTTCGCACTGAATCCCATCATAATATAAATACTTATCATGACCATGAACACAGCTGGAAGTCGCTGAAAGCGGCAGGAGCCGCTCATCCCTGCGCAACACCGCAGAGCCCGCCCCGCTGAGCTCCGCAAACCCGAGCGCCATGCGCAGCTTTCCACGCAGCTGCAACCACGAACATCCGCAAACTTTGGGCACAGCACACAAACGGGGAAATGAGGCGCTGCTACAGGGTGAGACCCGCTCCTTTCGGGCTGCATCCAGCTATTAGCCGGGTGCAGAGGGAGAACATGTGGAGCTGCAGTCCGTCGGCTCCATCGCTGGTAGTTTCAGGGTTTTGTGCTGATGATCAAACAAAGGCAGTTCCTGTAAATTGTTCCCATTTCGTCACATTGTGCAATAGTGAGCATGGATAGAAGTAAAGAAATAGATAAATCCTGTAATGGAAAGCTGCACGAGTTCCTGCGGGCGCACACATCTTAGAGAAACGGAGAGCGTCCTCCCCTCCGAGATGGGGGGGGCTGGACATTGTTCATGCCTCTGGTAAGGCTCAGACCCACCGGTGTGCGGGAGCGTTCGCTGCGTCAGAACTTATTCAGTAAACGTGTTTCCGTTTCCTCTGCAGCGCATCAGCTGCTTCTCAGAAGAGTCAAAAACCGCCTCAAGCCAGCGTAAAAACTTTTTAGTGACATGAAGGAAGTTTTTCTGAAAGTCGCCGTTTCCATCAACCTTTTCCAATGCGATGCTCCAAACTGTTGATGGAAACACGGCTGGCGAGGAACATAAAGACCTCGGTGTTCATCTGGACCCCAGTCTGGACTGGAGACCCAGCAGCGACGCGTCTCCAGGAAGGGACAGAGCAGACTGGACTTCTGGAGGAAGCTCAGGTCCTTCAAGGTTTGCATCCAGATGTTGCAGATCTTCTACCAGTCTGTTGCTGAGAGCGTCGTCTCCTCTGCCATCATCTGCTGGGGCGGCAGCATCAGAGCCAGGGGCCTGAAAAGGCTCAACAACCTGATAAAGAAGGCTGGTTCTGGTTCTGGGGACGACTGTGGAACCTCTGGAGAAAATTCTGGACCCTGACCATCCTCTTCATGAGGCTGTCACTGGAAAACAGAGTCTCTTCAGTCAGAGGCTTCTTCAGACTGGTTGTAAAACGGACTGCTACAGGAGCTCTTTCCTGCCCGCAGCCATCAGCGTCTGTAACAACTCCTGGACTGAATGAGTGACAGCAACATTTAATTTCCCTCTGGGATCAATAAAGTATTTCTGAATGTGACCACTGGTCACCTGCTGGTCATCTTTTAAACAGGCGCCTGAAGACACCTGGAAGGGTAATTAGAAGACACACCTTAGCTTAGCATGTCCCTGGGGCCAAATTAGCACCAGTTGTTCCCACAGGTGCCATCATTGTTGTCCGGACCGGTTTGTTCTTTTAAATAATTCTGTTGAACCTCATTTCAAAAGCAACGTCTGATGTTCATTGGTTCATTTTCAGTCAGTTTTTATTATCACTTTTGTCAGTTTCAAGTTATTTCAGTGACCACTGAGGGGGAGCCAACAGTGTTTTCCACCTGGGTAACAGAAAAGCCGCTGCAGGAGGAGGAGGTTCTGGAAGCTGCTGGATCCTGGAGCGGATCTACGGCCAGAACCAGCTCAAAACCATTTCATTCATGTTCCGTCGTGTAAAACCCTAAATATGCTGCATGTGTTTAGTTTTAACACTGATAAGCAGCAGAAGAGGAGAGAGAGAAAGTAATCCCACCTTTCTTCTTCCTGCCGGCTGGTTTCTTCTTCCTCTCTGGGCTCGTCTTCTTCCTGGCTGCTCTGGAGGAAGCTTTGGAGGTTTTCACCAGAGGCTCGTGGTCAGAGTCGTCGCCTGCGTTGGAATCTGAGGAGACCAAAGCAGAATAAATATTCACGCCCCCTCAGGAGCTCAGCGATAGAACAGGAGGATGTGTGGTGGAGGAAGACCTGAGTTTCTGTCCTCTGAGGCGTCAGATCTGGGAGGAGAAGACGCCTTTTTCTCTTTCGCTGATGGATGTTTCTTCTTGATCAGCGGCTCGCCGTCCGAGGAGTCATCTGAAGCTGGAAAAGATTCGAGCGTTTAAAAAATACGGACTAAAACCTGTTCTCTTTAAAGAAATATGAACGCATCTGTCCTCATCACCTTCGCTCTTCTTTGAATCCGTGTTGGAGACTTCGGCGTTGTCACATGACTTCTTCTCGTCAGTCTGCGGCCTCATGAGGAGCTTGGACAGCGGGACGAACTCCTCATCGTCAGAGCTGGAGCTCTCTTTCCCTGAGTGGTTGAAGAGTCAAGATATTTACTGTCAATTTAAACTACAATCATAAAAACACGGGAATAAATGGTCAAATTTAAAATCATAAGTAAGAATAGTGTTGAAAATTTTTTTTAATGGTTTGTTTTAAAAGTGAAACATTTACTTTTTGAATTGCAGCACCGAAATGGATCCATTTTTAGTGATACTTTAATTTATTGACATTGCATCAGTTACAACTTAAATTCATAATAAAATTTACTTTAACATAGTCCATATTGATCCTAATTATAGCAGTTATAAAAGTTATCAAATGAAGCCCCGTGGATTGCATCAAGTCCTTCAACTTTCCAGCAATCCCTCATACCCAGCATGCATGGGGCGACAGTGGAGAGGAAAAACTCCCCTTTAACAGGAAGAAACCTCCAGCAGAACCAGAACCAGGCTCAGTACCAGCGGCCATCTGCCACGACCCACTGGAGGGTTGAGAAGACAAAGCAGAGACACAAGAAGAAGAAGCAGATGAACTGAACCAGGAGTACTTTCTATGTTAGAGAAAAGTAAAAAGTTAACAGCAGGAGAACGATTAGCTGATGGCAGCATCATCTCAGCTGATGCGCTCCTCCAGGAAGGCATCACAGCCAAGCAGAACCCAGACCAGGTGCACCTTCTATGGAGAGAAAAATAACTGAGAGAAAATGAAAAGTTTACAGTTGAAATAACAGCAAATAATGCAAATTAGAGAGCAGTAGGAGAAGAAAGTGAGGAAAAGTGGTCAGTCTGTCCTCCAGCAGCCTCTGGCAGCATGGCTTCAGAACCAGTTCAGGGTGACCTCAGCCAGTCTATCAGCTTCATCAGAGAGGAAGCTTTCAGCCTGGTCTAGAGAGCAGACGGGGCGTCCGCCTCCCGGACTGGAACTGGGAACTGGTTCCTCAGGAGAGGAGCCTGAGAACTGGAGGATCTGCCTCCCAGTCTGCTCCCAGAGCCTCCAGGAACCAGCAGGAAACCTGCAGGCTGAGAGCGAAGGGCTCTGGTAGGAACATCTGGACCAGTCAGGGCTCTGGTAGGAACATCTGGACCAGTCAGGGCTCTGGCAGGAACATCTGGACCAGTCAGGGCTCTGGCAGGAACATCTGGACCAGTCAGGGCTCTGGCAGGAACATCTGGACCAGTCAGGGCTCTGGCAGGAACATCTGGACCATTCAGGGCTCTGGCAGGAACATCTGGACCAGTCAGGGCTCTGGTAGGAACATCTGGACCAGTCAGGGCTCTGGCAGGAACATCTGGACCAGTCAGGGCTCTGGGAGGAACATCTGGACCAGTCAGGGCTCTGGCAGGAACATCTGGACCAGTCAGGGCTCTGGCAGGAACATCTGGACCAGTCAGGGCTCTGGCAGGAACATCTGGACCAGTCAGGGCTCTGGCAGGAACATCTGGACCATTCAGGGCTCTGGCAGGAACATCTGGACCAGTCAGGGCTCTGGTAGGAACATCTGGACCAGTCAGGGCTCTGGCAGGAACATCTGGACCAGTCAGGGCTCTGGTAGGAACATCTGGACCAGTCAGGGCTCTGGCAGGAACATCTGGACCAGTCAGGGCTCTGGCAGGAACATCTGGACCAGTCAGGGCTCTGGGAGGAACATCTGTGAAATCTTCTCCACCGATCTTAACTACCTCAGCATACATCTGAAAATCAGCTTCTGTCCCTTCTGATCGACTGACTGTTACCAACTTAGCGATTTTGTTGCTATATTTATATTTAGCAACTTTTCAGAGACTCTCTTTTTTTCAAAATAGCGACTAGAGACAAGCCCAACGTTTTTTTCCCACCTTCTTTCCTTCTGTTATTGGAGACTTTGGCGACATGTGAAAGCACCAATCGCTCTGCAGTTACATGGAGCAGTGAGCGCAGCTGTGATCCCCTCCCACCTCTGAAGCACTTACAGGTGCTCAGTCTGACTGGAACAGTGAAGGTGTACTGGGACCTTAGATCAACCGACAGTGTCAGTTATCGAGCTTTTGAAAGATCGGTGATCGGCCAGAAAACTGCAATCAGTGCACCTTTAATGAACAATTTATTCTATAATATAATTTAGGAATAATTAAATTCAGGCACTGATTCATCCCTCAACAACTAACAGTTAATCATGTGGTCCCATTTCTGGTCTATAGAATGAAAAACAGAGTTTAACAGGGTTAAAGGCAGAAATGGACCCTTTAGTGGCTAAAAAAGACACAATGACCCACAGCATGACTGGTCACATCCTCTAGAAAAACAATAAAAGCTATTATAAATCTAAATATATATCGGGATTTGATTGCGGGAAGTGTTGCATAAAATGTCCATAAAACGACAGATAATTATTCTTAAATGCATGTCTGCAGAGACTGAGCTCCAGTGTGGCTGTGATTTTACCAACACAGCAGGCACATCAGCTACTGAGAGGATGAATCTCATGAATCCATGAGGAATTAACGGATTCACTCGACCTGACAGTTATTTTCTGCACATCTGGATCCACCTCGTTAGTGACATCAGCTAAGCCGAGCGGTTTCCCCTCAGTCTGTGTTGGAGTAATGAGTAGAAGCGGCTACCTGCAGATCGGTGGGCCACCATGCTGCTAGCAGTGCTGCAGTCCATCCTCACGGTCTGGCTCACTTCATCACGGCGGGTTTTACTGCTTGTATTAAACCTCACGGCTACCTGCGGTGCTCCACCAGCCACCAGGCACGGCTACAGTCTCATAAAACTCCGATGAAAAGGTTAAAACCCGCCGGTTCCCGCAGTAAATACCACGTTAATCACTGCTTTGTTTTCTTCCGGTTAGCTCCAAAAGGAAAAGGCGGGCGGCGGGTGTTGATGACGCGTCACACGTTCTATCGACGTCGCTTAGCAACTAAATCGAGGTTAAACCTGCGAAATTCAATTCAGTTCAAAACAACTTTATGAATCAAAATACTTTATTAACACTTTATTAATTCAATGTCGTAACTCATATTACCCACATTTCTTCAAATAGCTGTTGTACCTGCTGGTGCTGTGGCTAGGAAGGATCTCCTGTAGCGGTCAGTACCACAGCATATATGTTGAAGCCTCTGACTGAAGACTCTGTTGTAATGCAGTCTGATGAAGAGGATGATCAGCAGAGCTCTCAAGTTTCATGAAAAGTTCGGAGTGAGATTATGTCTGCAGGGGTTGAAAGAACTACAGATTATATACGTTTTGGTTGGAGCGGCACCTTGGCCTCACTTTGTTCTCCCAACTGTTTTTGGTATTAAGAAAAATGTCGAATTTTACATTATCATTGCTACAAATAACCACAATAGAACTAATGATAAAGGACAGATACAAAATACAAAAACTATTTTTGATTCAGACAACTGGTTGAACAAAAATGGGCCCCAAATTAAACAGCCATGTTCAGTTTTTGAGTTCATTTCAGTGCAGTGTGTGAATTTCAGTTTAATTGGTGTTGTGTGTGTTTGTAGCACACGTACCTTGATGACAGACGCAGGAGTCTACCATTTGAAGCACTGTGGCTCAATTGAGGACAACAATAACGCAAATTTTATGAGGATTGAATATTTGCAAATGAATATTAGAATCAGACATCACACTGCATTGCATTCTGGGAAAGTGGTAGCTATGAAGGTACTGGAATAATATGTGGAATCAGCAGTCAATACTTTTAATTAAACTTGTGCATTTGACCCAAAAAGCTGAAGCTTTTGAAATTAACGTGGCTTCAATCTGATAAAAATATTTATTTTGTAGAAATTTATGCATGTTTATTTTGCTGACATCTGAAGTTCCCTGAGGAACAGGATCACTGATTCCAACAGCTGTTACATGAACGTGTGAAGTGGAGCTGAAATAATAGTGTTACCAAAAGAAATCCAGTGTGTTAAAGGGTCCTGACAACAAGTGCCATTTTTCTGTGGTTTTTGGGGTTTAATACGATCTGTTGGGCTGTGATGAGGCCGTGTGAATGTCAAGAGTTGGTATCAACAGCCCTGCTCAGAGACGGTCAGTTTTGTTTCATTGCTCAAAAACGGACGAATTAGAGAACATCTTATCTTTCTACGTAATTCATATTGTCCAATCAGAGCACAGCATCAAGCAAGCAGCCCTCCCTCCTCCCCCCAGCTGATACACCGGCTAATTTAAGGGCTAAGTCGCGCTAGCACGCCTAGCTGCTCCACCTGAGAAGACTATGAGACGATGTTCAGCGCGTTTTACTGAAGAGTTTCCCAGATATGGTTGGAGCCGATCAGAGTGCATTTCAGGGGAATTTCATTTGTCAGGGTTCAAATGATAGTTTTCATACACTGAAGTGTCAGAAAGTTAATTCAGATTACAGTCTATTTCCTGATGTACGTAATGATAAATACGAGGTGGAGGAGAAAAAATGACTGTAAATATCAGTGCTTCATGCAACCTGTCAAATTCAGCAATACTTTGTTGATCCCAAAGAGAAATTAACTGTCAGTAACTAATTTAGTCCAGGAATTATTATAGATGGTGATGGCTGTGGGCAGGAAAGATCTCCTGTAGCGGTCCGTTATACAGCCAGCCTGAAGAAGCCTCTGACTGAAGAGACTCTGTTTTCCAATGACAGTCTCATGAAGAGGATGGTCAGGGTTGTCCTTAATTTTCTTAATTTTATGCAAAATCCTTCTTTGCATCATCATCTCCAGAGGTCCCACAGTCGTCCCCAGAACAGAACCAGTACAGAACCAGAACCAGCCTTCTTTATCAGGTTGTTGAGCCTTTTCAGGTCCCTGGCTCTGATGCTGCTGCCCCAGCAGATGATGGCAGAGGAGATGATGCTCTCAGCAACAGACTTATAGAAGATCTGCAACATCTTGCTGCAAACCTTGAAGGATCTTAGCTTCCTCCAGAAGTCCAGTCTGCTCTGTCCCTTCTTGGAGACGCTTCACTGTTGAGTCTCCAGTCCAGTCTGTTGTCCAGATGAACACCGAGGTATTTATGTTCCTCAGCCACCTCCACTTCTTCTCCCATGATAGAGATAGGGTAATAGGAAATGGGGTCGCTCCTAATTGAGGATTTACAGCAGAATGCAGACCAGTGAGATGCCACAAGGTTGTTCCCCATCAACGACCCACCAATATGCTGTCGTGGGAGAAGTAGTTACTACCTGATCATTTTCTTCAGTTCCAACCTCCGATGTCCTTCGTCTTTGCGGTCTTCTTCGGGCATTGCTGAATGGGGAAGTGGGAGGCTGGAGCGGCTCCGGTGGCAGGAAGCGAGGCTTAAACTGAGCTGAACGGATCTCTCTTAGCCCGTGCAGTTTGGGCTTTGTTATTTTTATTTTTTTGTTATTTTTTGTTATTTTTCCGTGAGAAATGTCATGTTTGGCATGTGAAGTCAGGAAAATGTGTCTCTCTCATGGTCATTGCGTGAGACTTGAGAGCTCAACGGTTGTCCGTAATGTTCATTTTATGAAAAATCTTTCGTTGCACCATAAGTATTGTATTATAATGCACAATTAGGCATTATTTTAGTCAATACCTTTTAGCCATGTTCCATACAGATTAAAGCTAAGCCTGGGCTGAGAAGGCATTGCATGGTGTAACGGCAGATGGAGCACCTCATATACAGAGGCTACAGTCCTCGACACGGCTGTCCTGGGTTCGATTCGCAACCTGCTGCATGCCTTCCCCTTCTCTCTTAGCCCAGTTCCTGTCTGGTAACTGCCAATAAAGGTCACTCGTGCCAAAAAATGGTAAATCTGAGCCAAGCCCCATAAAAATTTTGCCTTAGTGGGTACAAAAGTTGCGAACTAAATCTTTAATTTGTTGTTAGCATGATCATGTGTGTACAATATGCAGTTTGCAAAGGACTGTTTGGACCAATAATTATTGGCTAATCCATTCCAAGTGAGCGTTCATGTTACAGGCTAATGTAATGCTTAGCCAGCTGGACCAAGTCTCAGGGCAGCAGATGTCCACACCGAACACTGATGACATATTGGAAATGCTGAGGGTCACAGAGTGACGGAAGCACGGCAGAAAGAGGAGGAAATGGTAGCAACTGACGCTGTCATCGTAATATTTACCAATGTTATCCCCACTGCAAGATCATATTTATCAATACTATCACCATCGCAAGATTATATTTACCAATATTATTCAGTTCAGCTCAGGTTATATCTATAGCGCCAGTTCACAACAAATGTCGTTTAAAGGCACTTTGCAAAAAATCATTTCAGTTCAATCATCCTTACATTCCGATTGATCCTAGTTATCAAACAGTCCAGCAGCTCAATTAATTACTGAAAGTAGTTCAAAGCGTTTCCAAGTTTGCCAGGGCAAGCTCATGCGCCCTAATGGGTACAGGAGGCCGGGGCTCACCATGGGGTTTTATGGGACGAAATGCAGCCATCTCACCTGAACCAGTTGGGATCCCTGTTGGTATTAGTTGGGTCTTAAACCGTTGAGCAGTACATCAGCACAGCTGTGACCCATTTGGGTTCCACGTTGTACCCAGTATATTTCCCAGAGGTCCCATCAGACATCAGTTAACATGCAAGTTTTGGAAAACTCCATGTGGGGAACATCTTTCAGTCTGTTTTCTACTGGGAGGAACGCAGCTACGCCCCACCTGCTCCATGTCTCTGCAGGGGTTCATCTGAGATGGTGTCACCAAGGTACGAGTCCAGGACGGAAACGTGACATCCCTCTCTGCAGCTCCTCATTCCCAAGCTAAAGCCCTTAAACATTTTTGCTCCACACACTTAAATGTTTCAGGTAATAATGAATCAACTGTTTACATAAGTATATACCCTAATTAGGATTTTTTTTTTTATTGTGAAACGGAATAAAAGCGTCGAGGACAGTTCAGTAAAAGGGTTTTCCCCCAGGATTTAGCTGTATTGGAAACACAACAGAATAAATACCAAAGGTTATTCAAAAACATGTTAAAATTAAATTAGTACATCTGATTTCATGTTGTGAAAAACAAGCTTGGAGTTCATGGGACTGTCCAGCAATTGAATTTCGTAGTATTTAGCTGTAAAAATAATAGCTGTTTAAAAAAGTGTTTTGACTCACTTTCAAAGTCTTGTTTGAGCAATAGCATCAATAACAATCTAGATACTGAGATTAAAAAGATTGTTTCATTCCTTTAGTGCCTGGTGTCGCTAATATAGCAACATACATAAATTTACATTAATGGAAGGTGCAATGTTCAAATTTAAAATTTCTAATTAACATCTGACTGACAGCAAAAACCCAAATAATATTTTTTTTGTATGATTAGCTCAGGATTTTTGCCACATTTTAAAATCCATGACTCAAGTATGTTTCCAGAAATGTTGAAGAGATGAGATTATTTTAGAATCGGAGGTTTTCTGTGTTTCATGGTGAAAGAATGATTTCTGTGTTAAAGCACCAGTAGGGCTGATCTTTGTGGCAGTTTATAGCTCGGTTTATTACACGCACAAACAAGACAAACAGGATGTGAAGTCACACGAGTCCTCGCTGGTCAACGTTAATCTAGAGAAAGCGAGGAAGTTCTCCAAATCTCAGGAACGTCACTTCTCAGGAAGAGTTTCCATCGTTTTCATGCCCACATACTGAAAACTGTTCGATGTTTTAGGCGCTTCCTGATAAGATCCCTGAGAAAGAAACAGAAGAGTCTGTTGTGTTCTGAACGTTGAGGTCCACCGGGTCAGAATCCTTTCCTTTCCTACAGTTTTAAATCAAAAGTGCTGCAGAAGAATCACTCGGACTAAATCTAACAATTCATCGATTCGAGCAAAAACATCGACTAGAAAAACTAAAAAACTACAGATCAGAAATTCCTGCAGGTGGGAAAACTTTGGAGGAATAAGTCTCAGCGAAGAGATTTTCCATGATGGCATAACCGGTTCAGTGATGCTGAGACGGCTGGGAGTTCACCCACATTTCATGATCACCGTGTTTCTGATCTCCAGAGCAGCGAACCTGCACAGAGCTGCAGTTTGCATCAGACAGCATATAAATAAAAGGCCTTCCTCCGGGTGGAAGTATGCTGCAGGTCCACGAGGGCCCGGCCGGACCCCCCCCAGTGTGACCCAGGAGTTGGTGCTGGTGCTTCAGAGAGCGGCGCGACGATCCGGTTAAACAGCGGCCATCTTGCTGGCCTCTCTGACGCCGCTGAGGTAGGCTCCGGTCACCGTCTGAGGGAAGTGTCGGTTTGTGGCCTGAAGAGAAGAAGTTCAGCAAATACAGGGTGAAGGAGGAAGGTTTTTCTTTAAGTTTCCATTGCTAACTTTTAAATTATATTAGTTATTTTTAATCTGCCTACAGTGATGTGTTACACTGTTGCTTCTCTTTCCTACACCAGTTCTGCAGGTTCAGTTTGGATTTTAGCAGCTTCTTCCATCTTTTTCAGAGGGACTTAGGTTTCTTAGTGCACTTAACTCTGACATCCACTTCATTCATGCATAAAAATAATTAAACAGCTAAAAAAATAAAACAAAAGCATAAACTATAATGCAAAAAGGAGAAACTTCTGCTTATGAGAGTAAAAACCAAAATGTTGAGAGAAGCAATGTTACCTCGCCAGCGAAGAAAACTTTTCCCTGCACGTCTTCTGCCAGGATGTCGTAGGCCTCTCCGCTGCCCCCTGTCTTCACAAAGCTGTAGGACATCTGGGACCACATATCTTTGCTCCAGCGCGTCACAAAATAGTTCAGAGGCTCCGGAACCTCCTGTCAAAAACAATAAGTGACATCCAGGTGCTGCAAAGCAAACGAAGCCAGAACGTAATCATCAGTGTGAGCGCTTCCATGAAAGAAGCCGTTTCAGGAGTTTGCAGGCGTCTGGATGGTGCCAAGCAGGAAAGACAACAGCAATGACCTCAGAGCAGCGCTCCATCAACCCGGGAGGGGTCATAAGGTCATCTAACAAACCATCTGAAGTCCATCATCCTCCAGAGGGGAAGATTATCGTTGGGTCCTTGAGCAAGACTCTTCACCAGCCTTTTTCTGCTGCTGGTGGTCGGCGGGCCTGGTGGCGCCAGTGCTTCTGTCAGACTGGCCACCAGTAGCTCGCCACCATCAGACTGGGAATGACTGAATGTAGTGTAAAGCGCTTCGGAGTCTTCTGGACTTGATCAAGTAAAGGCTTTTTACCATTATTCCCAAGATAATACAAAATAAAAAAAAAAATATAAAAACCAAACTAATGAAGATCTTTAAAATTAAATAAGTTAAAAATAATAAAATTAAAGGAAAAGAAAAATGTAATTATAATTAAAGAAAAGAAAAACAATTTTAAAATAATAAATTAAAAATGTATCATTTTTAATTTAAAAATCAAACAAAATAAATTAAAATTAAACAATTAAAACATTAAAAAGGGATTGTTGCCACGAGGAAAACGTCTCATCAGCTGCCAGCGTTCCCAGGAGCAGACGTCCCAGCAGGTTCAGCCCGACGTCACAGAAACGAGCAGAAACCCCAGAGCTCCGTCTCTGACTCGACAGGCCTCAGTTAGCAGGTTAAAGGTCAGAGGTCAGGACCCCGAACCAGTACGGCTGCTGGGAAGGGCTGAAGGAGGAAGACTCTCCTCTCTAGAAACAAGATGGCCGCCGGACCTGGAGGAAGGACGAGACTCCTGGGACGACGTCCTCTGGACAGAGGAGACCAGAGATGTTGGACCAGGACGGACGGAACCAGGACGGAGGGAACAAACCTCCATCAAACACCTCATAGCAACGATCAAGCACGGTGGTGGGAGCTTATGGTTGGGACCCGTTTTGCACCTTGGAGTCACTAGGTGGACGAGGAGCTCCTGTGTAGACCAAAGCATTCCAGAGTCGTCTGTCTGACAGCTGAAGCCTGGTCCAACTGGATCATCACCGGGACAATGAGCCCAGGCAACGCAACACAACCAAAACAGAACAGCTAAAAAGAAAAGGATCCAGCTGTTGCAATGGTCTAGTCAAAGTCCAAACTGCTGCAACGCTGGACCAAATCTCCTCCGCCAGAGACTGACTGCAGAGATACCTGCTCTCTGAAAAGCTCCCGCAGGACCTTCATGCACTCGTCCACCACCTCCTTGTCCTCCAGCTCCCCGACGGCAGAAACGGCGTCGCCAGACATGATGGACATCAGCACCGCCTGTTCGCCCTGGTCGTTAAAACACACAACATCATAAATCTCTGCAGGGAGCTCATCTCCCAGGACCGACAGATGAAAACACGTTTAACTGTAAAATTATGACGCTTTGAGATACTGCATAAAAAAGGCAATGGAGGATATAAACCAGTCCCTGCAGTTTGGTCAGCAGGTGGCGCTACAAGCATCCATAGCAGTGAAACACACCTGAAGGAAGTCATGCTGACGTTCTCCAAACCAGCCACAAGCTGAGGATTTTATGAATAATATAATTAATCTATAATATCAGGGATTATTTCTTCATAAAACCTGCATCCAGCTGCAGTTCTTGGCATTAAAATCTGGTTTCCGTCAGATCGCTGAATAAAACCCAGTGAACAGAGTACCGTGCAGGGCGGAGCTCAGGCCCACCTGTGGATCCAGGTCGTAGAAGACGCTGAACATGCCTCTCCGCTCTGGGGACGGCGGGATGTGACCAAAGTAATCTGCTCCTTGGATCTTGGAGTCCCAGAACCGGACGGGAAACTGAAGAGCAATCTGCAGGAACGTGCACTCACATTAGAAACCAGACAAGATTTCTGCCCTCAGTTCATCTTCAGCACAGAGAAGCTCAACGTTCGGCTTCCAGCCCACAATGAGGACAGTGTTCATCTGCACTGGTTTTCCTCATTTCACCCTTCCAGCCACATGTTCTGCGGACCGTCCTCAGGTCAGGGTCCTGGCGGTCCACATTCACTTTTCACAACATTCAGAAAGACTCCCAGTTAAACAACAAGGTGTTCTGGAGACAACTGGTGTGGAAACCAGAGCCGTTTGGTCCAGCAGAACCGCTGTTTCCAGCTCACGTGGCTCACAGGAAGTCGCACTTCACCTCTTAATTGTTTAACTTTAAGTCTGATGATTCTCCTCGCAGAACGTTGGCTCCGTCAGGTTCTGACCCGGAGAAATATTCAGAAACGTTTTGATTCAAACACCCAAACTCTGATTGCCTGCCTTCATATTTCTGTTTATCTCTGCAGACACACAGAAAAGGAGGCTCTGACCTGCTGCATCTTATAGTTTTCACAATGCGATCATTTGTTTGAGCCCTGAAAGCTCATCAGAAAAGGAGGGAATCACCATAGCAACCAGACTGGGTGCATTTCTTCTGCTTTTGCTGTTTAGTTACATTTAAATAAAGATAATCTGAGTAAAACTACAAAAAGTAGTTTTTAAATGATGATTTAATTTATTAGGAGAAAAAAAAAGTAATCACCCCCAAGCCTGGTAACTAGCTGTGGCACTCTTAGCAGCAACAGACTCTGCAGAAATGTTTCATTTCAGCCATGTTGGCAGGTTTTCCAGTATCAGCAAAGGTTTAAGGTCCCAAACTTTTCCATGCCATGGCCCCCCTTTGCAAACCCACAGACAATTCTACAAAATATGTAAAGAAACATCAGGTTTTCTTCACTATTCAATAATTATTCCATTCGTTTAGCGTAAGTGTTGCCTCAGACCTTCTGATTTTAGTTTCCCAGGAGACCTCAGGGGTTTTCTTCAGCAGCGTCCTCCACAGCAGGGCTGCTGGACGCTTCCCTCAGGCTGTCTCTAGTCAGAAACTTTTCCATTTAGCGTTCACTATGCTAGCTTGAGGAGCAAAGCAGCTGCTAGATTTGACTGGCAGCCAATCAGAAAGATGAACATGGCAAGTTAGATTTCAATAAGTTATTTTAACTTATATTTTATTATAATGATTGACAAACAGATTAGATTTTATTTTAAAAATCTGCTTAAAATGTATGATTAAAAACTTAGATTTCATTTTTTTTATTTTTGCATTTTTTTTCTCATCATCCCTCCAACTTTCTGAGGCCCTCCTAGCGCCCCCTGGTGGCTCCCACTTTGAAAAACATTTGATTCTGCAGGTCATCTGCAGGTCAGGTTTTGAGTTGTAAAATTGAATTTAGCTTTCTGGAAAGGTTTGTTTGGATCTATTTGTTCCTTAATAAATGAAATCATCATTTAAAAACTGCTTTTTTTGTATTTCCTCAGGTTGTTTTATCTGAAACAGGTGACAAAAAAAAAGCTAAAACTGAAGAAATCTGTGAGGGGGCAAATACTTCTTCACGGCGCTGTAACTCAGAGACGACAGGTAACAGTTGGACCTTCAAGCTGCTGCACGTCTCTGGGCCCCTCCACTCAATCAGAAAGCTTTCCATGGAATACCTTTTCTATGATTCCCGCTCCCAAACTGTGGATTGCCTTCAGCTTCCGTTCTGGAAGTGGCGGGTTGAAGCAGATGGCGTTCTTCTGGAGCAGAGTCAGCGGGACCGTAACGAGGACCTGGGGGACGACAGTCAAGAATCAACACGACGTCCTGGAGATGATCAGGTTCCACAGCAGGTCTGTTACCTTCTCAGCCGTCCACTGGGATCCGTTAGAGGAGGTCACTTTAACAGCATCACCTGAGTAGTCTATGGCCTGGACCTGGAATAACACGTGGGAAAAACTTCACTGTGACCTGTTTGGATCTCCAGAAAGTTCAACAGCACATTACTGTAAAACATCTTTCAAGCATGTATTCAGGCAGAAAAATTCAGGTCATTTGTTTTCATTTTTCCCATTAACCACTTGAATTTAAGGATGACGGCCATTTTTCAAGATGGCCGTCGTTTATGAGCCTTTTTAAACCAGTTTTTGCCATAAAATGTTCCCATTTTCATGCTTTGGATGAACTTTATGTCCCATCAGATGTTTTCCACTTTGGTCGTCCTGTTCGTCCAACTTTAAAGTAATAATATGGAGCAGAATCAGAAACTGAGGACTTTGCTGTCAGCGAGTCTCACACCAGTCGTCACCTGGAAGGAGATGAGGATGTGACACAGACTGGGAGACGGTCGCCTTGATGGTTAGCATTAGCTTCTGCTACTTCTGAAATGAGTTTAGCATTAGCGTCCACTAATTTTTTATGTGTTTAGCAGTTTAGCATTAGCAGAGCCAAGATTCTCGTCAGTGGTCAGTGAAACTAACTGTTTGGTGCCCACCACTGGCTAATAACTACTGCCGATTTTAGTGCAAACATATATTCTCCATTACACCCATAGTGGCCATTTTGAAAAATGAAAAATATGATTAAGACAATATATGATTTCTATGGTTCAAAATATGTAGGCTAGGATTTGATACTAAACATATTCATCTAATTGGTGATTTTAGTGCAAAAAATTATTTTCCATGACAACCATGGTAGCCATCTTGAAAAATCAAAACATTATATGTAAATATGATTTCTACTGCTCCAATTATGTATGATTTGACACCAAAAGTATCCAGCTGTGATAAATATTTGCAAATTTAGTGCAAAAATAAAGTTTCCTTGATGGCCATCTTGAAAAATGACCACCATCTTGAATTTTTCAGTGACCAACTTATTTTTTTTTTTTTTTTTTTTTTTTTTTTTTCCAAAATAAAGCAAGCCCCTGAGAACATCTGTGCCGAGTTTGGTTCTTGTGTCCGCATGTGAAAGATTTTGCTGAAATATTCACTTGTCTGCTGCTCTGCTGAGAAGAAGCAAAACCTGAGGCAGTGGAGAAAAGTCAGTGAGTTCCCCACCTGAACTGAAGTTTTCACACAGATAAAAGCCTTTTTATCTCTTCTATCTCGTAGTTTGGTAAACACCCTTTATGTTACCAGTCCGGTGTTGCCAGAGCCCCGACTGGTCCAGATGTTCCTGCCAGAGCCCTGACTGGTCCAGATGTTCCTGCCAGAGCCCTTCGCTCTCAGCCTGCAGATTTCCTGCTGGTTCCTGGAGGCTCTGGGAGTGGACTGGGAGGCAGATCCTCCAGTCCTCAGGCTCCTCTCCTGAGGAACCAGCGCCCAGTTTCAGTCCGTGAGGCGGACGCCCCGTCTGCTCTCTAGACCAGGCTGAAAGCTTTCTTTCTTGATAAAGCTATCTCTGTGGTTACGCTGCTTTAGGCTCAGGCTGCAGAAAGACAAACTGACCACTTCTCCTCACGATGCTTCTTTCTCCTACTGCTTTCCAATTTCCATTATTTGTTTTTTTCAACTTTTAACTGAATTTTCTCCGTCTTTTTTCTCTCCATAGAAGCTACACCTGGTCCGGTGTTCTGTTTAGCTGTGGCACCTTCATGGGGGCAGGGGGGGGAGCATCAACTGAACTGCTGCAAGCAACTAATCGTTCTCCTCCTGCTATTAACTCTTTACTTTCTCTTTCTTGTTGAAAGTACTCCTGGTTCAGTTCATCTGTTTCTTTCCTTGTGTCTCTGCTCTGTCTTCTCAGACCTCCAGTCGGTCGTGGCAGATGGCCGCTGGTACTGAGCCTGGTTCTGGTTCTGCTGGAGGTTTCTTCCTGTTGCAGGGGAGTTTTTCCTCTCCACTGTCGCTACATGCATGCTCGGTATGAGGGATTGCTGGAAAGTCAAAGGACTCGATGCTCTGCTGGTTTCGTTCAATAGAAAACTTTTTAAGCTACTTTGAATAATAATAATGAACTTGAGGCATCGATTAATAACTAGGATCATTTTTTTGTAAAGCAATTTGAGACAATACTTGTTAATAAACCAGCTGAATTGAAACTGAAATATTAACTAATACTTAAGTTGCTAATGAGCGATATTACATATTAATTACTCCTAAAACAGCATTTTAATAAGGAATCCTAAGAAGGGTAAAAACAGCGCTTCAGTTCTTCATCTCGGATGAAGGTTGGTCGGAGATTTCACTCAACAGGAAACTGGGTTCCTTTAAGTGCTCTAACTCAATCAATGGACCCTTTAGGAAGCAGTATTTTAACTTTAAGACATACGAGTGAAAACAAAATCAAGGTCCTGAGAGACGTACTGGACAGCTGGTGCGGATGTCGAGCCCTTCAGCCAGTTTGTGGAGTAAAACTGAGTAACCCCTCGTTAGTAAAGTGTGGTCTCCTGAGAACTGGGCAAAAAACTCGTTGTGGTCCCAGAATCGGGCCGATACCTACAAAGAAACAAGACGACAATTAAAAAAATAAATAAAAAAAAAATACTAAAAATGTCACAATAATATCATCTCTGTTGCTCGTCATGCAGAGCAGAAACTCACCTGGTCTAACGTGCTTCCACAGGCGAACTCCAGGTTGCTGAGATGAAACTGAAGAACTTTCTCTTCCAGCTCACTGAACTGCATCCCAGACTCCTGAAGGAAGTTCTTCTTTATCTCCTGGACCTTTTCTGTGGAGACAACCAGCATTAAGGCAGAAAACAGTCAGATCCATGTCTTCTACTCAGAATTATGTTCAAAATATTAACAACAAAATCTTCACCACAAAGAGAAAAATCAACATCAAAAGACAAAATACCTGCATAAATATACAGAAAATGATCAACGAGCAGAAAACATCACTTCATACAGTTTACGAAATAAATGTGTTTTATCAAGGTGGTGCCAGGCGCCATTGAGCTTGACGTCATGTTATGGTCTGTGCTGAAAGCGAAGTCAAACATGATTTTAATGTGTAGAAACAAAACTGTAGGGAAAAGGGAGGGAAAATTACATAAAAAACATAAATTCACGTTCTGTTGGGAAGCTCAGACTGGACTGTTTGTATAAAGGATGACATTATAAGGTAGCGGGCATATCACTGAGATGAAGATTTAAAAATATGCATGGAACGTAACCAGATCTCATTAATATTTAAAAGATTTTATTCTTGACTAACAGTTGGTCTTTTCGAGCCTGAGCTAAACATGATGTCTTAAAGCCGTTGTGCCACCCTAAAACTTTTACTGACCTGGTCTGGGCACCCCATGAAAGGGGTCATCATCTTCACCCACTGTACCAAACAGAGCAAGCAAAGGCTGCCACATTCACTCCAAGCTGGCAACTTGCAAAGCAGGAAGACTTTCTATTTTACTTTAAAAGCTGACTTTAAAGTGCTTCTGCATTTATGTAGGGATAGAAAAGAAAATGAGGTCCTGAAACTCACCCCTGAGGTACACCGAGGACTGAAGAACTGAACGCAAATGCAAAAACCTCAACCTATTTTTCCTGTTAACATTAGGTTTAAATTACAGAAAGTTTGTTTCATTTACATAACAGATTTTATAACAGATGTATAAAATGTAAAACGAATAACGCTGTAAAAATGAAAATGTCAAAGTCCAATTTGAGCCATTCTTGTGGAATGACTCAAATATTTCATCCAAAACACCTCAAAGCAAAACCCTCAGAAACTCAGATACATATATATATATATATATATATATATATATATATATATATATATATATATATATATATATATAAAAGGAGAAATTGTAATTTTTTAAAATATAAAAGCTGAGAGGATCAGGCTAAAGAAATTCACCCCAGGCTGTTTTATAGTAAAAGCCTGACTGTCAACATTAGAGGCAACAATCTCATCGTTTCTGAGAGTTTTCAGAATGAATCAACGTGGGAACTGTTAATGATATCACCAAGAGTTTTAGTCTCGTTTAATGTGGTGTGTTACAGGAAAATAAACTATTATCTGTGAGTGTTTCCTAATGAATGATTGAAGCTGTTTTACTGTCTGATACAGTAACTGTATGGATGCACCCCTGAGGTGCTCCACATGCACGCCACAGAAATGAATGAATCCTTGTTGTATTCCTTCCTGACAGACCATAATTCCCCCACACAAGAGTGACACCTAGTGGCTAACAGAACGTAATGCATAAACATGGACTACGTGCTGTATGCTATGCAAACATGGATCATTTTATCTAGTTCATTCTTCTGTCTCTGGACAGCTGGGCTGTGTGAGCAGAGAAATACAGAGAAAGCTGTAAACATGAGTCTCACTCAAAGCTCACATCGGCTCGTTCTCACAGCAGGCCTCGATGCTTGATTCCGATTTTTTCCTGCTACTAACTAAACCCGGCCTCAGTCAGACGTCTGAGTGGCGGGTTAAAGCGACCCCAGCAGGAGACCGCAGCCCCCCCCAGCAGCAATAATGGCCGCCGGCGTCTCTGGACGGGTCCTACAGCCGCTGAGAGCCGACAGCACCGCCACCGGATCAGAACCAGACGCAGGAAGCTGAGCAGCAGGAAGAAGAACCAACAGCA
This sequence comes from Anableps anableps, assembly GCA_014839685.1. Classification (NCBI taxonomy): domain Eukaryota; kingdom Metazoa; phylum Chordata; class Actinopteri; order Cyprinodontiformes; family Anablepidae; genus Anableps; species Anableps anableps. The sequence continues at coordinate 34,423,326 of CM026079.1, forward strand.
GCGGCCTTTAGCGGAGCATCGCCTGCAGCTGCTGGAGAGGACCTGTCTGGAGGTGGAGTCGGACTGGGAGCGCTGGGACCGGGACGGGAGGCTCCACCGACTCTCATGGCTTCATCGTTTTCAGACGTTGTTTAGTCCAGATTCACCGCTCGGCTGCTTCTGACGCAGAGTTATGACGCATGTCTCACGTCAACGATGTATAAGTCTAAAAATAAGTATAAGTCTAAGTATAAACCTTGTTTTCAACATAAAAGAAAATCTCCGTTTTAAAAATGCTTCAGAGTTGAACTGAAGACCAAAATATTTGTCACATAAAAATATCAGCATAAAGTAAAAGTTTGTGCACACCTCCATAACGATCAGGACCTTGGTTCACTATTATTTCTTCCATCTGTCACAACAGATGTCTCCAATGAAGTAGTGCCAACAGCACGCTGCTGAAACTACCGCACATCCTTCCCTTCGCGCTGACAGCAGCTAATTCTGTGAAATTCCGGGAGTTTTGTGGATTCCATTTTGTTTATTAAACTCCGTGATTCCATCCACGTTTTCCGCATTTGAGCCCTATGGAAGTGGCTCCAATCTGATTTTTGGGGGGTGAAAAGATCAGGCTGGGGCCGTGAAAAAGTCGGATATAGGTTGCAGATGGGTAAAAAAGCGGATCTGGGTCGCATTTGCCTGCTGTGTGAACATAGCCGTTACTGAGAAGGGCACAGCACCTCCTAGTGGTGCGTCCTGGTTCTGCGACTTGTCGTTCCTCCAGTCTGACACCACGTCCAGGATGGCGTTGAAGTGGAAGTCCATGCGCTTGTCGATGGCCGGGTCGGTGGCTCGCCCGCCCTCCTGGAAGAGGTCACAGCGCTCGCCCAGCTTGTGCATCCTGATGCCCATCTGCAGCAGGGAAGGTCATCAGCAGCCCGCAGAGGCGCGAACACTTATCGGAGTTAAATCTGTCGTCGGTTTGAGCTCACGCACCTGTTCACACATCAGAGCGACGGGGTTGTTCACGCAGCCGTTCACGATCTGAGCGCCTCGGCCGACGGTAACGCCTAGCGATGTGTCGTCCAACACCCGACCGCCGATCCTGTCCCGGGCCTCCAGTACCACCACCTGGATACCAGAACATTTAGGAGCACAGCGCCGGGATCGGACAACACAGCCAGGTCCAAGGATTCAGGATCTGTACCTGTGTGCCGAAGTTCTGCAGCTGCCGGGCTGCAGCCAGTCCTGCGGCGCCGCCACCGATGATGATCACCTTCTTCTGCAGGAGAAAACAGAGAAGGTACCGTGAGCCCAGATCAGACCACGGATTTCACAGCGTCAACACGAAGATGCAGGGATGCTCACAGAGCGGTATTTTTCAGGCAGCAGAGGCTGCTTCACCGCCAGAACGCCGGTGTTGATCAGGCCCTTCCTGGTCATGAAGTGGAGAACCCGGTCCAGCTCCTGCACGCAGCACACACGCACTAGCCCACGAACGATAATGTGCTGAGCACACTTCTCAGCAGTTAGCACTTCCTTCAGAAGAACAGTGAGAAATGTCAATGATTTCACTGCTTCCTGCTTCTAATTCTGATTTTTCTGCCAAAATCCAAAGGAAAACTGACAGTTTTTCTGGCAGGAGAACATGAGCTCTTCAATGCAGAGCCACACTCTGTTGCCTGGTGTTCACCTTGCAGTTCTTGTGCCAGGAGGCCAGGATGAGGTTCCTCAGAGCCAGATACATGGTGGGATCACGGGAAAACTCTGGAAACTCATAAAGCTCGTCCAGCTCCATCATGTCGGGCCGCACGCACAGAGCCTTACCGCACTCGTTGGGCTGGTAGAAGGGCTGGAAGTACGGACACAGGCCTGCAACTGACAGAGAGCAGTCCTGATGACCATCATGCGTCGCTCTCATCTACGATCTCCATCCGTCTCCTGAAGTCACAGACTTACTCTTAGGCTGCACGGCTCTGCAGGGATCCGTCCTCAGCTCGGCCGAGGAAACGTTGCACGAAGAGCCAGACGGACTCATCCCCACGCAGTCGGGATAATACGCCGAGAGGAACGCACCGGCCGGGCTTTCCTTCAGTAGCGGCGGCAGGATCAGCATGGAGTGCCACCAGCTCTCGCTCACCTCTGCCACCCTCTGTAGAGACAACCAAACACTCTCTGCACGCTGTGGCTGGGTGCAACTTTAAGGCTTTTATTTGGGTTTTAAAACAGATGGGTATCTTACCAAGTCCTCTGGTTGGCAGCACTGGTCGGGTCCTTCACTCTGCCAGCAGAAACAACGTTTCTATGGTGAACAGACAGAGAAAACTGGGGACGACTCTGATTTTTTCGGTTCCTCTTTACCTTGATGTTGTTGACCTTCATCCCACAGCGGTATGCTGCTGCCAGAGAGGCGGTGAGCTGGATCTCTTTGGTCAGCTGGCGCCACTTCCTGCAGTCCGGTTTGGTGCACTGAACCTGAAGGGAACACATTTCTTTTTTTAGGAAAGAAAACTCATCCTAAAAAGGTTTGAATGAGGAAATGTTTTCCTGCTCACCCAGAACGGCAGCTGCTGGTCGGCCATGAAGGCTTTAAGGCTGGGCTCGCTTTTCCCGTTACTAGTCCACACTTTCCTCCAGGAAGCAAAGATCTCGTAGCCGTCCTTGTGACTGCACAGAAAGACGTACACTGAATAACATCTTTCCTCTCAGTGCTGCAGTTAGCACCTGTTTAGTTTTACCTTCTATAGTAGTGATCAAAGCACTCGTTGCAAAAATGTTCACCACACGACAAGTGATACCAACGGGATGTGTATCCATTTTTAGCACACCTGAGAGGAAAGAAAAGGCGCTGTTACAGAAAGTCCGAGTGATTGAACTCAGACCTTATTTCTGCTCCACTACCTGTCTGATGCACTCGCAAAACAAACTGGGTAGATGGCCGAACATCCCGCCTTCTCACACTTCCTGTACTTCTTCTCAGCCTGCTCATCTTCCTCCTCTGTTTCTGTGGCTTTCCTTTTACTCTGGGATCCAGAAGAGAGAATCAGAAACAGAACAGATGCATGTAGATGGAAGCTAAAGGAGGAGTGCAGAATCGGTACCAATGAATCATATTAGCAGTTTGAAAAAGCAATATTGATCCATTCTGGTGTTTTGTTTATGAGTGACAGCCTGATGGAGCAGAAGCTGCAGGATACTAATGGTCATGAGGAGAAGGAGAACAGAAACAGCTGAAATGAGCTCCCTCCCTTTGGACCAGGCTTCCCACACATTTTTCAGACTAAATTAGCAAAGTTATCAGTTTGTTTGACCCATTTAAAGCACAAACACAAAACTTTACTATGACTTCACAGCAGATATTACAATCAGGGCCGCAGCTAATGATTATTGTAGTTAATTAATTAATCGGATAAAAAAAATTGCCACATTCTGCAGACCTTTCATTTAACCACTTACACTTATTTTATACATTAAATATATTGTATGTGCGAATATTTTTAAATAAGAAAATAAACATTTTATTTCCTAAAGCATTCCTTTAGTGACTGATCATCGGCAGCTAAATGGATCCTTCTAACATCAACATGTGAAAAGCTCAGCTCTTTCTGCTGGACTGAACATCAGTACAGGGGAGGATGATCTGGGGATTATTATTGGATTAACTTATTAATATCTGGATGCAAAATGCGCTTAATAGGAGATTTTATTTCCAGAATGTGAAGCAGGTGAAGGTAAAACTGCCACTAGAGGAGTTCTGGGTAGAACAGATTTACTGACAAAGTAGGATTTATTTATTTTTTTTATTTTAAACGCAAAATGTTTATATTTTTTGTACAGTTTTGTCTTAATTACTGCTCTGACTGTGTCGTTCCATCAGAAAAAGCCTTTTTTAGTCTGTATACTCCAGTTAACAATTATTCGATTTCTAAATCAGTTGAGGATTATTTCAATAATCGATGAATTACGATTACGAGTTTTGAGTTTTTGTCAGCTATGGTTGGAGTAAATTGCAACACCAATCTGGTAAAGTTTGAATAATATTTTTAAAAGTTCAACATATACGTAATTATAAAAACTAATTTTCAATATAAAAATGGGAAGTTTAGCATCAGAAGAGAAATGATTAAGGCATAAACACAGTCCTCCCCCTGCAGCTCACCTGTCCAGGTGGAGGGTTGTTGCTTCGCTTCACCCGGGTAGTGCTCTGCCTCCCGGAGGAGCGCAGGGTCTGTCCGTCCCCCGGGGACTCACCGGAGCTCCGCTTCCTGGCTCTGCGAGCACCGGCGCCATTCCCGGAGTAATCTGCACACAATAACAACAGGTGTCGGGGGGAACAATGGAGCTCCGCAGAAACAGGCCTTTGCTGAGACGGATTAGCGTGATTTAATGACAGATTCGATTATAAACAGACTAAAACCGATCACAAGCTGAATGAGGTCATTAACAGCATACAGGTGGTGAGTTTTGGACAGTTTCAGCTCTTTAAATGAACCAAACAGCAGCTTTTAACTGTAGCATGTTAGCAGTTAGCAGCTATAACACCAACCTGCGTCCGACAGCATGGCGTCCCGCTGAGCTCCTGTTGAACCGGGGCTCAAACCGTCTGTTTGTTTATGAAAAGGTTCAATAAAGTGGTTAAATTATCTTTTGTTGTTGTGAAGAGAGAAAAGCGCCGCTGACATCAGAAAACAGCTTCCTGTATAGCACAGGAAATGGGCGGTTTGGTTCGGCTCAGTTTTGATGTTACATTTGTTGAACCTCGTAAATCAGAATTTAAATCAAACAACGAAAAGCCAAAACCGAATACCTGTGCAGTCCATTTACAATTTTTCTACGACATTTGTATGAGTTTTAACATTTAAAATACTTCTATATGACATTTTACAATTCTGTAAGCCGAGGTGAAATTAAATGAATGAAATAGAAAGTGTTGATAACTACGTATAAGTACATTTTTTAGATTTGGAAGCTTTATATGATACTGAGGTCGAAATTACTGAGAAAAGTATGGCTCTCCACTTTGGAATTCGTCTTTATGATGCTTTCTACATGATTTCCCCAAATTAGAATCCAAGAATTTCGACCTTTTAAGATAACTTGAACGCACCATCCACTCTGTCGCTTTCCGTCGCATTTTGGCGAAGTAACCATAGCAACGGGCACTCTGCGCCGTCAGCTTCAGCGACCATGGTCCGAGACGAAATGTTTTTACTGTATTTACCAGATATTTGCAGTCAGAAACAACCAATTTGAGTGTTAAGATTTTGTTTCAGTTAGAAATCGTTTCCTGGTCTTCAGACACAGCGTTTTAATTGTGAATGAAAAGAGTTTTTCAGCAAAGTTTCGGGGGACCGACTGTTATTGAAGCGATAAGCCGCGAGCTCCTCCACTTTTCCCGGATGGATTCAGGAAAAACTTCGCGCAGGGTGAATCCGGAGACTCCCGTGATAAATCTGAGTACATCATACAAGAATAAACACTTTCATGAGGTAAAGTGTCTCATTTTGTAGCGTCAGAAGGAATTAGCTAAATGAGGCTGTATCCTGTAGTACTCCTAAGGTTAAAAAAAAACAAACAAACTATGGGATATAAATAATCCCCAAAACCTTGAAGGAATAAAAAATAAATGATCGACTATAAGGTCTATACCAGTAATTATGGTGTTTGAGAAGAAATTTATTAGCTATATAATATGAAATAACGTTTAAAATGACATTTTTACATTTGTAGCGTGTATTTGATTTATACACTTTTTATTTTGTCTATGATAATAAAGATTATTTAGCAAAAAGGCTTATTATTATTATTATTTAGTATTTTTTGAATGAACCACATTAAGGTCAACTATTTTATGAATCTGTTTTCGTTTCATTTTTTCCTTTTTCTATAGTAGTTGAAACATTAAATAGCAGTAATTTTTATTTGTAGTAAAACATTTTTTATGAATTACAGAGATACCTAGAAAAATATTAGAATTTCATATAGAATTTAATTTAATTGTGTATTAAACTATATATTACCCTCTATTTCCCTTGATTTTGGTTTTAATCCAAAAATATGACATTTTTGGACCTCTGATGAAACCAAAACATTTAGTAGTTAATGTAAAACATATATAATTACTTTAGATCACATGGTTCCAACAGCAGGAAGTAAAAGGGTCGGTGCTGAGTGGAACGAATTTATTCATGATGAAAATAAAACGTGCTGTGGGGCATGCACCATTTCATAGACAGTCAGAAACAAAACGTGAAGCTAACACCACCAGACTGGTAGCCAGTCCAGATTAAATCAGACATATGTAAATCAAACTATTGATCCTGAAGGCGTCATTAGTGCTTCTGTCAGAAAGAGACTTTGCTGGTTTTAAACCAAGGAGCGATTTGAGATGAAAATTTCCCTCCTGATATTTCTGCAGGTCAGTCCTAAAGGTCTGGACCTCAGGAAGGTGATTTGCCTTCTTCAGGATCCTCTGACGGTCAGTAAATGTCCCTTTTCTCTGTGTGAAGTTGGGTTTGCTGCATCTAATCATCTGTTTTCTCCTGAAGACGAACCTGAAAGAGAGGCACCTGTTTGTCCTGAAGAAGCTTCTGAAGAGGAACCAGCACGGCTTCGTATCCACCTTCCTGGACTGATCTGGCGTTTAGATAGAAAATCCTGAGAATGTCATGCTTTCGTCTTGTGTTGTGATGGAAATATGCAGAAAATTAACATTTTATTCTCTATTCCTGTACGTTAAATCTTCCTAAAGTCCGTTCAGCTTTTGAGGGAACTTGCAGATATATCCCAAATACTGAACATCTGTGCTGAGAAAGTGAGCGATCATCCAAAATATGCATCGTTTCTGTGTGAAGCTCTTGAAATCTGCAGGTAGGAAACTCAGAAATGTGAAGGTTTAAGAGTTACTGTGTCAGCAGCGCCTCTGTTTCCTTCTCAGGCTTCCCTTCCTGAAGGAGCGATCATCTGATGAGCTGATCTACTCTCAGGATGCCACAGAGTTCCTCTCCAGCATGGGTACGTACTGCGCTGTTCTCCACAGATTCACAAGTTTATATGTTTTTTAACTAACTAGTTAGTTTTTTCAGATAAACCTGCCACTCGTCCACATTTGAAGTTAATTAAGATGCTAGAAAACAACATGTAAGTACAACTAAAGACAGGATCCACATCTCTACTCATTCCTAGGATAAAATACAGTTACGCTTAAAATTACTCATACCATAGGTAGTAATCTTTTAATTTCACCAACATATTAACACTCTGGAGCGGCCCGGCCGGAGTTCTGACTCTGAATCTCTGGAGGGAACCAAAGTTTAGGGTGATGGTAAGGAGGCCTTCCAACCCAAAAGACTTGGAGCTCATCACCAAAGACAAATCATCGAAATATCAGAGGAAAAATAAAAAATAAATCCTAAAATATTACAAATTTAATATAAATAAATACATTTATTCGAACAATCAGAAAGAAAAATAAATGGAAACATAAAAATAATAAAAACTTTCAAAAGTATTTATCATGTTTGACAAGTAAATGATAAAATATCAAAATGTTATCAAAAAAGACAACAAATAAATAAAAACTATAAATATAAAAATAAATTATATATTAACACATAATAAAATATCAGATGTGTTCCGTTCTGGAACGTTTCACACAACAAAACAGTTTTAAAGACCAGTTCAGGACAAAACCTTTTTTTCTGGCCCTTGAAATGTTTAAAATATATTAAAAAAATACAACTAGAGACATGCAAAAACTTGTTCAGCAGTTATTAAGAGGGTTTAAATGCTGCACTGCCTTTTTCTAAAGAAATGTAAATAAAAACAGCTAAAGTGTTTTTATAAATTGATGCTTCATTTATACAGTTTTGGTATATTTTGAGAAAGAAGAGGCCGGTGTTGGAGCTTTATTCTCAGCCGACACCGTCTCCGCTCCTGGATGTTACACTGCTGTTCCAGCCGTTTCCAGTTGGTGGCGGGCTTGAGCTCCTGGTTGTTTCTGACCATCTGACTTTCATTTGGGGTGGGGGGGTCAGTTAGGGTCGGACGGTGACGTCAGACAGACGTCCAGGGAGTGGATAAAGCAGGCCAGCATGAAGCTGCAGAGCTCCTGCTGTCCCATCTGCAGCCCAGAAACAGAATCTGGGCGGTTTTAACGCATTATTTCTTCAGACACGCGCAGAAAGAAAACCTCTGTGAGGTTGGCGCTGACCAGAAGCGTCTCTCTGGTCTGTGTGGTGAAGATGAGGAGCAGCAGGGTCAGATGTGTCTGTCTGCAGGTCGTCTGATGAGGGTCCAGCATGCTGAAGTTCAGGAGCACGTCCTTGAATCCGTGAAGAGCTTTTTGAGCTCTGAGGCTCCAGCGGATCTGGCTGAAGGTACCTCAACAACACCTGGATCTCCTCTCTCTGGTTCCTCAGACTCTTTCATAGACTGCCATCACACAATGGAGATGCATTGTTGCCTCTGTCTCTACCTCCTTGTATTGGTGACTTTGTTTTTATCAGGGTGTGAAGGATTACTCAAATGTGCCTTGATGTTGGCACAGCTTGCAGCTAGCGGAGGCAGGAAGGAGCTTTAAGGCGTGTTTTACATTTAAATCCAGACATTTTTCACCAACACCAAGCGTTTTGATCTGCTCAGACAACTAAACCCGAGCATTTGGAAAAATCTGATGAAAAGAGGGCAAGGGAGGAAGGAATAGAAAGAAGAGGTTACTGTCTTAGTGCTAGTAAGGAATGGCCTATTGAATTATAATGCAGAATGCATATTTCATGTTTATCAGAAAAAGACTCCAGATCGAATCCAATCTGTCATTTTGATTCTGAGTGAAATATCTCCCAGGCCAGAAGACACGCAGGAGACACAAAGCATTTAAAGAGACATCTTCAGGTTTCAACCTTATTCTCTCTAAATATCAGCTTCATTTTTCATTTTCAGATTTCAGACCATTCCTGCCATGAAAGAAAAAAATAAAAGCCCAACAGGAAGTCAGAATTATGAAAACAAAAGTCCAAATTTTGACTTTCAAAGTCATATGAGCTAGAAAATCACGTTGTTTCGCTTGCTCCTGTATCTCAGAATTATGACTTCGAAACTTGAAATTATAACTTCCTGTTAGGCTTTTATTTTTTCTCCCATAGTTGTGTGATTTCAGTGGAATATAAATAAAACACCAACACATATTTTCTTTTATTCTTGACGTGCACATTCAGCCAAAGTTCAGCTCAACATGATTTTAATCTGTATTCTGCAAATTAATCCACATTTTTGCTTCTTAAATATTTTACTAATTTAGATCCCCGATGCTTCTCTGCTGCTTTATGAACAAGTTGCTCAAGGAAGTTTTGTTTTCTATTTACAATAAAGATGACAGAAGAAACCTATTTTTATTGGCTTTTCAGAAAATAAAGTTGTTTGCTGGTGATGACCCAGGTGTTGTTTCTGATCTCGTTCGGTTCGTGTTAATGGCTATCTCTCTGCTGGCTGTGTTCTTCCGCCTGTGCCTGTTCAGCAGCTCTTCTGCCCTGTTCTCCTCAGAGCTGCAGCCCACCTCTCCAGTCTACCGGCTGCAGCGGCTGGAGCGCAGCGACCTTCCCAAAACGCTGCTCCTCTCCACGGGCGCCCTGCAGAACCAGCCCTGCATGCAGCTGCAGCTGCTGTTGATCCTTCAGCTGCTCTCCAGCTGCTCTGGTCAGCAACACTTTACTCCGCATGCCGGCAGGAACAGATATCCGCTACGTTGTCACCTAAAAGTCACCTGAACATGTTGCAGACATGAGCTGCAGGTCGTTGCTGGACGCAGGAGGAGCCGAGACCATCTGTCTGCACATGAACGCAGCGGACCAGTCCGGGCGGGTCCTGTCCTGCTCCTCGGAGATCCTGTGGAACCTGCTGGAGAGCAGCGGCAGGGAGGAGGCCGTGGCTCAGCTCAGCAGCCTGGAGTGTGTGCTGTAGGTGTTTCCAGGTGTCTTCAGGTGAGGACGGTCCGTCCTGTGAAAGCAGCAGCTCATGGTCAATGTGTTTCAGATCCCTGAAGGAGGCGTTTTCATCCCTGCTGGAGCTCTCGTCCCACGGTTCCAACCTCCAGCTCAGGAATTTCCTGCTGGTGATCATGACTCGAGTGGCAGGGAATCCAGACTGTCCGCTCGTTGTGAGTCCGGCGGGTTTAATCGAACATTCAGCTGCTGTCTCCATAGAGCCCAGTCCTCCTCAGACCTTCTGAAAACATCTCTCTAACTTCCAGGAGAGCTTCTTGGCCAAACAGCTGCTGGGCTTCATCACATTTCCAGAGCGTGAGACTCTTTCTCCTGTGACACTTTCTCCTGTGACACTTTCTCCTGTGACACTTTCTCGCCTCTGTTTGTTTGAAGTGAGCAGCCCTTCTGCCCAGGAACCCTTCTACAGCAGTGAAGACCTGAAGATGAGGAGGCTGTTGCTGAATCTGCTGGTTGTGATGTCCAGGAACGTCGCAGCTCTGCAGGTCGGCCTCGCTGCCTCTAGCAGGTTGATTCTGCGACGGTGAGTCTGATTCTCCTCTTCCCCTCCAGCTTCTTAGAGACGAGCGGGTCATGGTGAACCTGCTGCAGCTGGTGAACCCAGACGCACCTCCCGGCGGCGCCGCACAGCAGGAGGAGCTGCAGCTGCAGGCGTTAGAGGCCCTGGCCAGCGTGGCTCCCGTCATGCTGTGCGACTACCTGAGCTATCATGGAAACACGTACTTGCTGCTGCTGCTGGACCGCTGCATCGGTATGTGAGCAGGTCGTTGTTACTGCTGGTTTCTGCAGACATGCACAGATACTGATTGTGTTTGCTTCAGATGCCAGCGGCTGCAGGAAGGCCCAGACGCAGCGCTGCATCAGAGTCCTGCGGAGTGTGACGGCTCTGGGGGAGAAGGCCGTCAGCCAGGACCTCTGCGATCAGGGCGCCATCAGCCAGCTTCTGGGTAACGTCTGCTTCAGTTGGAGGAAAATGTTTTCTGGAGACGGTGCGCTACAGCCAGAGGTGTGTGTCCCTGCAGGGATTATAATCCAGATGGAAGCACTTTCTGATGAGGACGATGTGGTAACCATAGAGACGATGTCCAACATCCAGCTCATCCTGTCGACGCTGTGTGAGACCGACCTGCACAGAAAGGCAAACACACATATATACCAGCAAAAAGTTCTTCGATTAAAATATTATTTTTATAATAAATTCAAACATAAAGTAAAGCTAAAATCCTCAGAAGTTAAGAATACAATTAATTTCAGTTTATTTCACAACATGTCACCTGAAGGCGCTTTACAAAAAAAACTTTCAGATTCCAGTTGATCCCAGTTATCAAACTGCATCAAGTTCAGTTTTATTATTTATATTTGTTAAAAGTTTCTAAATAAACCCAGCAGAGCATCGAGTCATCAGCCTGCAGTGTTCACTCCTCCTGACCAGCAGGGGGCGACTGCAGAGACTCGCTTGCTTTGAGTCGCTGACTTTCCAGCAATCCCTCATACCCAGCATGCATGGGGTGACAGTGGAGAGGAAAAACTCCCCTTTAACAGGAAGAAACCTCCAGCAGAACCAGAACCTGGACCAGCGGCCATCTGCCACGACCGACTGGAGGCTTGAGAAGACCGAGCAGAGACACGAGAAGAACTGGTCCAGGAGTACTTTCTATGTACCTGATGACTGAAGGATCTACTGGTTCTAGAGCCTCCAGGAACCAGCAGTGAACCTGCAGGCTGAGAGCGAAAGGCTCTGGTAGGAACATCTGGACCAGTCGGGGTCTGGAAGGAACATCTGGACCAGTCGGGGCTCTGGCAGGAACATCTGGACCAGTCAGGGCTCTGGTAGGAACATCTGGACCAGTTGGGGCTCTGGTAGGAACATCTGGACCAGTCGGGGTCTGGAAGGAACATCTGGACCAGTCGGGGTCTGGCAGGAACATCTGGACCAGTCGGGGCTCTGGCAGGAACATCTGGACCAGTCGGGGTCTGGTAGGAACATCTGGACCAGTCGGGGCTCTGGTAGGAACATCTGGACCAGTCGGGGCTCTGGTAGGAACATCTGGACCAGTCGGGGCTCTGGTAGGAACATCTGGACCAGTCGGGGCTCTGGTAGGAACATCTGGACCAGTCGGGGCTCTGGCAGGAACATCTGGACCAGTCGGGGCTCTGGCAGGAACATCTGGACCAGTCGGGGCTCTGGTAGGAACATCTGGACCAGTTGGGGCTCTGGTAGGAACATCTGGACCAGTCGGGGCTCTGGTACCAGCATCTGGACCAGTCGGGGCTCTGGTGGAGGATGGAGCTGGTTATTCTGGGCTCTAAATGTGAGAATCTGGGATTATAATCTGGATTAGCAGGGAGCCGATGAAGGGAAGCTGGACCAGGAGAGATCTGGTCTCTGGTTTTAGTCTCCATCAGAGCTCCAGCTGCAGCGTCCTGGACCTGCTGAAGGCTTTAGCTCCATCCTGGGGACGTCCTGATGGTGAAGAGTCGTCCAGCCTTGAAGGAGCAGATGGATGGACGAGTGTTTCAGCTTCATCCTGGACAGGATGGTTCTGATTCTGGAGATGAAAGAAGGAAATCCTGGAAACGTGTTTAATGTGGGGCTGAAATGACGTCCTGGTCAAAATAACACCGAGGTTCTTTATTATCTGAGGCCAGTTTAATGCCGTCCAGATCAATTATTGACTAAGCAGCGTCTCTTTCAGAGGTTCCGGTCCAAAACAGCAACTTCTGTCTCGTCAGAATTTAAAAGAAGAAAATTTAGAGTCATCCAGGTTTTAATGTCCTCAAGACGTGCCTGTAATCTGCCGAACGGGTTCATCAGGATTCATGGACAGATTTAGCTGAGGATCTGTCAGATGGTTTTACCACCTGGAAGCATTTCTGTGGTAGAAAGAGAGAGTTTAATTTGTTAAGACAGGATGTGGTGTTGTCTTTCAGGAGCTGTTTGGCTTCGAGGGAGTAGAGATGGTCATATGTTTCCTGAGGAAAGGTCCAGAGAAGTTCTACAGCGGTTTGGGACACAACAAGCTCCTGGTCTCCACGGTCGACTGTGTGTGGTCAGTAACAGTACAGATGCAGCTCTGGGTGGAGCTCTCCATCCACCCGCCCTGACTGTGACTGAGTTAAGTCAGCCGCCGTATTCCCAGAGGGATTAAATGAAACTGCTGCATTCTTCTGTTTATTTAAAAAACATCTACTTACAGGCTGAAAAGGAGACATTCAGCACCAGTAATTGTAGTTTTGGAGAAAGTTGAGAAATGTTACGCTTTGCATGCACTCTGATGTGTGATTTCTCCCTCTGCAGAGATGATTTATAACACAGCTAAGGTCTGTAAAGCATCTGGTTTGGGATTATTAATCCGGTTCTGGAACCAGAGGTTATGGGTAGTATCTGGTGTAGGACCAGCTTCCTTGTGTTTAATATTTCAGTAACATCTGGTCAAATGTTCCCACCCTGCCGAGACACAGACACAGGTTCTGGTTCCGCTCAGGTTGGACCTCTCTGTTTGGCAGAATTTGAGGAGTTTGTCTGATCCGACGGGTTTCCTGGAACCACCGATTTCCTGTGACGTTGAGGTCGGACCTTTGGGAAGGCCATTCCAGCAGCTTAAACTTGGGCTGGCTTGTGGTTCCTCTGCGGTCGGAACGCCAAGCCGTGTCTAAGTTTCAAACACCCAGTTGGTGGCTTGAGGTGAATCGGATGAATGTAGAGGTTATCCACGTTATACAAACGCTCCCACAGCATGATGCTACCACCACCATACCTGTCTGCTGGTGTCTGTAGGTCAATTAAATCCAGTCTTGAGTCCCATTCTTGTTCTGAAAACCCCCTGAAGATGTTTATTCCAGTTATTCCACCCTGAAAAGGTCATTCTGTAACCTCTCGTCTTATTTTCTCAGTTACTTCTGAACATCGGAGAAAGCTGACCCGGGTTAATTGATGGCGGAGGCTTTCTGTTTGTCCCTTCAGGTCCTGCATCGTCGGCTGCTGCGTCACAGAATATCAGTTCTTAGCAAAGGAAGGCACGTCTCTGCTGCTGGACCTACTCCGAGCCGGTCCCAGGTGTCTGCGCAGCATCATCTTCTCCACCCTGCTGGATCTTTGCAACAACCCAAACACTCAGCCTCAGATCCTGGGCTGGAGGGACGTCGGCGGTCAGACGGCTCCCAGAGTCCTGCTGCAGCTCTGGAGGGAGGAAGAGGAGGAGCTGGGAGTCCTCCGAAACCAACACGGGGGGATTGAAGGTCCGACTGGAGAAAAACACCCTGAGAGAACTGGATTCTGAAGGACCGCTCATCTCCCAGATTATCTGCGGGTTGAATGTTTCATTTTTGCCTTGCAGATCCAAAGAAGCCACTTCTGACCCGTGTCCAGGAGGACAACAGTGGTTTGTCGTTTCCTGCCAACGTGCCGTCTGCAGCAGTGCTGGAAACATCTGAAAGCCTGCGAGTAAAGATTTACCTTCTCTTCTGCAGTTTAGGTGAGAGAGAAATCAGAGGAGAAACATTTGCATTGTTATCCAGTTAATTTTAGGGGATAATTCCTCCCTGAGAGCCATTTCTGCCCTCGGTCACTGAAGCAACAGGAAACTCGTTGGTTTTTGATTATATCTGCTACAAAAAAATGTTTTCTGCTGATTTTTGTGTCAAAGAACAGTAATTTCATTTTTGTTTTAGATTTTAAAATATAGAAAATCATAAAACATTTACATAATAATAACCTATATTTAACCAGATAAAAACCTCGTTGAGATTTATGATCTTTTTTTCAAGAGGGGCCTGGCAAGACATAAAGGGAATGAATACATTTTCAACAACGGAGTGTTTAATTTTTAATAGACAATGACATCAAAAATGTGGACAGCAAAACATTTCCCCATGAAAAAACAATATTCCTTTCACTGCTAATGTCCTTCTTTATGGAGATGTAATGCAGGTGTTGCAGCCCACTGCTGTAGTGTTTGGTTTACTGAGCAGCACGGATTCATGTCGGGGGTTTTGGACCTTCAGGTTTCCAGGATCTTCCTGGTCTGTCAGCGGGAGATCACGTGACTCTGAGCATCGTCAGGAGATACCTGGACTTAAAGGTAACGGCAGCGTTAAAACATGAATAATAATAATAAATACGGTTTTCTGCACAGGGTAAGCGCACAGAAACGACTGAACCGAGTCAGCTTTCAGCTTTTCTCAAACCACCTTACAAACCCTGTCTCACACCCACATATGGATAAATTTGCAGAAAATGTGATAAATAAATGTCAATTTTTTTTCTTAAAATGTTTCTGAAAGCCTTGAATCAGAAAAAGAAAAATAGAAACATGTTCAGAGCGTCTCCAGTCTTGAATTAAACTAATTCCAAACATGAATCCCCTGAAGAGAGAGATTTTTCCCTCTACACCACCCTGAAGGGATTTCAGGGAGCAGCCGTGATCAACCCGTCCCTGCAGCCAGGCTCTGTCACGGGGAAGCTCGGCTCAGCTGCAGCTTTGCAGCAGCATCTGCTGCCTGTAGGACCAGATGTTTTATCATCCAGGATCTGATGGTGGGAGAAGAAGCAGGAGCATCACAAAGTGCAAGAAAGTCACAATGGAACAATTTTTGTTATGTGTTGCACCTGAAATGTAGCATTTATGAACGAGTATCAGGGCCAGACCAAGACATTTCTATTTTTTTCATTATGAGAAGAAAGTCATAATATTAGCAGAAGAAAGTCATAAAATTATGAGAAAGAAGTGGTTTTAATGAGAGAAACTTCGACAGAGTTGTCCAGATCTGAGCAGCTCATCCAGTCCGTCTGCTTCTTTCCTCGAAACAGACTCAGTCGTCTCAAAGCCCAGCTGCTGATGATAATCTGATCTGATGTGTGAAAAGATGAAGTTTTACCTTGTTTGTTAAACCAAGACCAAAGAGTAACTTCACAAGATGCTCAGCATTCCTCATTTTCATTTTTAATTATTTTTCACGGAGGAGTTCTCATAAAATTATGACTTTATTCTACTATTATTATCACTTTATTCTGGTAATATTATCACTTTATTGTCCAATTATTATTGCTTTATTCTCAAACGGCTTTATTGTTGTAATATTATCACTTTTTTCATATATTATTACAACTTTATTCCCAAAATGAAAAAACAATGTTTTTCTTAGCGTGTCCCTAATACTGTTGTCAGCATTTGGTAGATAATAATTAAACTTCAGCTAAAAAAGCACAACATGAAATATTTTAGTTTATTTTCCATGAAGTCACTTCAAGCCATCCTGAGATGACTGGTTTAAAAACAACAGAAAATGACATCAGAGCTGCTTTTATGGACACTCCTGGCTGCAAATTCAAACCGTGCACGCAGAACCAGGACCAGAGTCACAGTTTCTGTTTCCTGCAGAAAGTCTAAAACGTTATAGCAACCAGTTCATTCATTGTTTCGCGCTCTGTGTCGTAAAATAGAAATCTTTCCGCTGTTGAAGCATTTTCTCTGCAGGGGTTGATGGGAAGTGTCTCCTCCGTGAGAAAGCTCTGAGTTTCTCTGCAGGTTGGTGAGGTGTGGAAGGAGATCAGCAGCGAACTGGTTCTGGACGGCGTGAAGCCGATCCGCTCTGACCAGGACGCTCTGACGTCCATCTGTAAGACCTCAGAGGACACGGTGAGGAGCATCATGGAGGAACAGCGCTGTATCCTGGAGGAGCAGAAGCAGGAGGAGATCCGGGAGGAGATGCTCATCTACGCAGAGGTTCATTCTAAAACCTTCCTAAACGGCCTTCACCGTGTCTCCTGTCACGTCAGACGATGAGTGTTGTCTGGTTTTTCTGTCAGATGAAGTCTCACCACAAACAGAAGGAGCTGGCAGCCGAAGCCTGGGACAGATACGTCTCCAGAACTTCAGACTACAGCATCCTGAAGGTTTCCCTCCAAACACCACCAAAGCTTACTGTCAGCCTCGGCTCCTGAGAGAATAACGGCCAACTGGTTGCTTTGTCTCGTGGTTTAACCGCAGGCGGAAAAAACTCAGAGGGAGAAATCCATGAAATCCAGGCTGAGGCTGGAGGAAGCTGCTGCTGATCATCCTGCAAAGGTCTCACACCAACACCTTGCTTTCATCTGGCTTCTGTCCCAGTAAACTCTGAACCGTCGGCCCAGTCTGCTCCCACAACCTACCAGTGGCTTTCCTGGAGATTCCCTGGAACCTTCTGGCTGCTTTCCTGGGAAACACCTGCTAAGTTCCTGGAACGTTCCAGGACAGTAACTAACACTAACTAAGCTCCAGGAAAGTTCCAGGAAAGCACCTTGTTATAAGTCACCTCCCAGTTCCCAAAATGAACCAGTAAGCTTCTGAAGTAGTTCCACTAAATTTTAGAGAAGTAACCAGAAAGTTGTGTCGACGTTCCTGGGATGTCACTGGAAAGTTTGGGAATATTCTTGGAATGCTGCAGGAGAAAGTTTCCTCTTAGTTTATTCAACAGCAAGCCAACAGAGGCTGCTAAGCTGGGGTCTCCATGGAAACAGAAAAGAACAGCAGGGTTTGTGCGCTAACTCCTGTATAGTTTTTGTTTATCAGCCTTTTATTGCAGGACAGTCATTTATTATTGAGAGGAAAAACTCAGACAGTTTCTCTGCCCTGGGTTGAAAACCTCCTGATGCACATCCACGTTAAAACTGTTTGTGAATCAGCGGTGAAACTGATCATCAGCAGCTTCAGCAGCAGGAACCCCTGCTGCGAGAGAACAGCTGGTTTTATTCAGGCTCCTCCTGCTCAGCCTGTTTAAAGCAGGCGCAGAGCGGAGGGCGTCTCCTCCACTGCACGCCATGCTGGGTGCAGCCGGCGGGGGAGGCCCAGGGGGACACGCTTCACTCTCCTCACCCGGAGCCTGAGCCTCCTCACCCAAACTTCTGGGAACTTCAGAAGACTCTGGATGTCTCATGGAGCATCAGAGCTGTGAAGGCTGGATGGTGGATAAACTAAAAACATTGCCGTGTTTTGATGAATCCAGTCGGGTTCTGACTGGGTGCTGGTTCTGAATCTGTCGACCCATCAGCAGCCCCCAGTGGAAGCTCAGAGAGCAGCTTCATCACATTAGAAATACTTTAATAAAATAGATTCTACTTTTTGAAGGTTCTAGTCGGACATTTCAAAAGCTCACTCAGATCCAAACCAGCAGAAAAAGATTTTTCACTTTAAAACCCGATTTTCCACCTGCTGATGTGCATTTAAATGATCACGTTAGCTCCATGGCTTCAGGGTCTGGGAAACGTGCAGTGACACCTTTCCTTTGGTCACGGTGTTCCGGAGCTCCGCTCTCCGAGCACCTCTAATGCTCCGTGTGTGTTTCAGCAATTCATCAGCCACATCCTGGCCGTGGAGCTCAGCGGCGGCCAGGGGCCTGCAGGGGTCGACGTGACGCTCGCCAGGACTTCGGTCTGAGGATGAGAGCAGAGCTGCTGGACTGGAGACTGGCGGTACCGAGGCTCCTGGTTCGGGATCAGGCGGTTCTACCCCTCCTATTGTTCTTCCATGTGTTTGAGGTTCAATCCATTAAAACTAAGAGAAAAACAACATTTTTCACAATAAATCGTTAGCATTTCCTGTTTCTGTTCAGACTGTAAAACAATGAGCAGAAAATACAGACACGATGTCGCTCAGAGCGCAGTCCGCGCCCCGCAGTCCCCCCCAGTGCCCCCCAGACACTGGTGGGCTCAACACCAGCTTGCACGTCTCGTTCCACTCAGATGAACATCTGCCGCCTGGAGGAAGAAAACCAGCGGCCCCCCCCCAGGGTCCGCGGTGATGCTGGCTGCACAGAGGGACCTCGCCAGGATCCGAGCCAAGCTGGACTCAATCTTCTCCTTGGATGAGGGCGGCCTGAAAGCTCTGCAAAAACCGCCTCCAGTCACAGGAGGTGCAGAGGCAGCGAAAGCGAGGTCATCTGGCTTTTCAGTGAAGATAACGGGATGTAAGCAAAATGTATAACCTGACATTTTGAAATTCAGCCAAAGCGTTTTACGTTTAATTACATCGATTAATAAAGAATTTCAAAATAAAAATGTAAAAATATTGATTTAAAAACACGTTTCTGAACATTATTTACCTCCAGTAGTTTCTTGAACTGGTCAGGAACTGGAGCTCTGTCTGGGATTGTTTCTGTGACATCAGAGGGACTCAGCTGGTGGTTTTAGATTTGCACGTATTTAATACAATCTGCTTTGTGAATCCAGTGCAGAAATGAAGCGGATGTGAAGCAAACTGCTTAGTGGATGTACCCCCACCGCTGAGGACGTTTATCCCAACGCGAGCCAGCTTGTTGCGCATGTCTGCACAGCGTGACTGATAGCGGCGCTGCAGGAAAGCTCAACCTTTGCAAGCAAATGTCTCTTTATCTTGATATTCAGCGAGGCTGTTATAAAAACATCTTTTACGTTCAAGTATTGTCTTTAGATCCGCATTTCAGTCTGTTATCAGCAGTAACTTCCAGTAGTTTTTAACATTGTGTCAGAGGCCTCAGTAACCCCAGAACGTGTCCAGCAGCAGCTTGAAATCTCATTAAATTAAAGCTTTTGTTTTTTCCAGGAGTTTTGGCCCTAAATTAAGAGACGTTTCAAGCGTTCCCTACTCAGTGTTTTCAGGTTACATAAGTCGCTGCAGTGCATTAGCACAAATGTGCCTTCAAGCGTGCAACAAGCTGCACAGAGCCACTTTTCTCTCGCCGCTGACATCACCACTGACCAGACGGCCGCATCATCCGTGACGGGACGCAGCTTTTTATGAAGCTGCAGCAGACAACAGATCAGGGACATGCAGGAGCCTCCTCGCTGCTCCGGGACCCAGTCTGGACCCCCAGAGGACCACTTCATTCCTGAAAACTGTGAGAAACACTTTGTTTTACCTAAAGACTGACTGACTGCTGATGCTGCAGCTTTAAAATGACTCTGGACCTCTTAGAGACAAAACACAGCAGGGATGAACATGTTTTTAGATGTTTATGATGCTGATTATTATTATTAATAATAACAAATGTGTCTATAGTCCATGGTTTATTATAGCCTTTATTAAACCATTTACTAAACGTTTCTTTCGTCCATTAAATATTAAACAATCGTACTGTGAAGCAAGAATTACCTGAATTATTGCAATAATGTTCGTTTTGTGGTTTTAAAACCCAGAATAATTTTAGAAATCATCCAAACCAGAATCTGTCAGTGAGTGTTAAGTTGTTGTGAAAAGTCCAAACCTCTTTAAAAAGCCCAGATTTTTCCTAATTCTCCGTCCTGATGGAAGCTTGCAGGTTGCCCAGCCTGCAGTGAGACTGACTGAAGCTCGGCTCTCCTGCTGCAACTCATCGGCGGTCCCAGCAACAGGAGTGATGGTCAGACTGGGAAGACTGACTCCAGGATACTTCCAACTCCTCCAGGTGAGAGTCCGGTAGAGGCGAGGCCATTTCAGCATCACGTCCATGTCACTGTTTCTTTAAATGTTCTTAGAAAAGGTGCACTCTGTCTGAGCTGATGTAGTCTAGAGACTGATTCCATTCAGTTGGTCAGCAATCCTCAAACCAACTGAGAAATGAACCGACCAACCAAATCAGCCAATTGACCCAGCAGCCCAGCTCAAACCAAACCAGCCCTAAGCCAAGCTAAGCAACTGATCAACCAATCAACCATCTGACTAGCCAACCACTCAACCAAACCTATGAAGCAACCAACCAATTGAGAAATCAAACAACCGACCAGCACCAACTGATCAACCATTTAACTAAACAGATGACCAACTAAATTAACCAAACTACTGACCAAAACCTGATTACTCAACCAACCATCTAGCCAACAATAAACTCAAACAACCTACTAACCAAACAGTCAACTGATCCACCAACTGACAAGTTATCCCACACCAAACCAGACAGACCATCTAAACAAACATCCAACCAAACCAAACTAATCGGCAGACTCACCAAACAGCTGACCAACCCAAGCAAAAACTAGTTGTGTGGTCCGACAGAAGTGGATGTCTTCTGTCCTGGATAACAGCGGAAATGTACGTCACATTCACTGATGGTGTTCAGTGAAAGCAGAACTGGTCCCAGCTTAGATCCCAGTGGAACCCCATTGATACTTCTGGATAAGACCGCTAGAACCTGCTGAGGTCTATAGCAGTCTGCTGTGCCTCCATTCAGTGCTGAAGGAATCAATCTTTAATGGACACGTTGGGCTGAAGATGACTGGATGGAAAGTTTGTGCATCAGTATTTCATGTAGAGGTTTAGGGCTCTTGTCAGGGCTGCTGAGTGATTTAATCTGCTGAATATACAAACACGTGTTTCGAGTTCTGGTGAGAAAACATCCACAAATTCACATTTTCTACTCCGGACTGAATCATTTAGGCTTCGATGTGACCGAGAAATAAAAACTAGTTTTCTCCTTCTGCAGAGGCAGATGTCCGGGGAGGCTCAGGTGCAGCCATACAGCAGCATCATGGAGCCTGTCGCCATGACGATGGCCACGCTGGGGATGGGAGTGTCTCTCTACAGCGCCAGGCAGATGGCGGCGAGTAGTGAGAAACGTCACTCTTTGGGAATGTGACCGAATGTTTGGGAATGTCGGAAACGGTTCGTGTCGGAGGCTGAGAGGTTTCAGGTGTTTGGAAGGAAAATTAAAGTTTGTTGAAAGGAAAATCTGAAGTTTTGGCTGCAGGTGAGATGAGGCGGCAAGTTAAAGACTTGATTTGTGGTTTTCCTGTAATGCAGTATTAATTTAACCAGAAAATCAGTAGATTTTACATGAAGACGTTGTTATTTTTCATGCAACTAGTAGTTCAAAAAAAAAGGATTCATTTTATTTATATTTATCACAAGTGTTTGTCAGTTTTTCTTTCTCTTCTGTCATTTTGTGACCTCAGACTTTAAATTATTTACCAAAAAAGCTGCAGGAACAACTGTGTTCGCAATGTTGTCCCAGTTTATTGGCATTTTCGCTTTAATTTCAACTGGAATCCACACATTGTTTAATACTTGGCTTAATGGACCTTCATATTAAACATAGATTACTGTACGGTTTGTTTTTGTCTTTCATTTTTAATGTCATCACTTCAGAATCAGCAACCCTCCAAAGAGTATTTTTATTCTCAGTTCTGCCAAATTAAAACTGTAAAGAGCCCCAAATGTTACAAGATTGTTTTATGGTTAAAAAAAAAAATCACAGTTTAGTGTTCAGGCTTGTTTTAGACTCCATCCCTGTGGGAGCGGCTCTGTGCTGCCAGGCGGATGCATTCTCTGAAAGGAGAGATTCCCGGGAATGAAGCTCTGCTGGGTGGGAAGAGAAAACAAGGAGCCACATTCCCAAACATGGAAGCTTGTTGTTGCAACGCGGATTCGGTTGGAGGCAATGATCTTGTGAAAGTGGCGTTGAGCTTTTTGAAGGAAACACAAGAAAATAATAATAATATTAATTCAAACAAAGTGCTTAACAGTTAGGAGATAAAATAAAACAAACCAATAAAACCAGTAAACTTCAACCATAAATTAGACACATTGGACTGAGTGAACAAGTGAGTCTTTAACTTAGCTTTAAAAGCCTCCACAGAGCAGGTCTGCCCGGCATCTTGAGGGACGTGGTTCCACTGATTCAACTCAGTTCATTTCTATCGCGCCAGTTCACAACAAATATCGTCACGTGGAGCTTTACAAAAAATCATTTCAGTTCATTCATTCCAGTTGATCCTAGTTATCTACCAGTGCATTAAGCACAGTTAATTATTCAAAGTAGTTCAAATAGTTTCTATCTAAGGAAACCCAGCAGAGCACTCCTCCTGGCCAGCAGGGGGCGACTGCATGGCGTTGTATCGTTGACTTTACAGCAATCCCTCATACCGAGCATGCATGTAGCGACAGTGGAGAGGAAAAACTCCCCTTTAACAGGAAGAAACCTCCAGCAGAACCAGAACCTGGCTCAGTACCTGGCTGGTTCCTCTGGAGAGGAGCCTGATAACTGAAGGATCTGCCTCCCATTCTACCTCTAGAACCTCCAGGAACCAGCAGTGAACCTGCAGTCTGAGAGCGAAGGGCTCTGGTAGGATGGGAGGTGAAAATTAAAAACTTGTTCATCAACAGTTGTTTTCTAGCTTTAGGAACCTTTAAAAGGCAGAGCCCTGAGAATGGAGAGCATGGGGTTGGATCTTCATGTCAAAAGGTCAGAGAGATATGAAGGTGTCGGCCATTTACAGCCTTGGAGGTGAGCCGCAACACCTAAAATCTCAGGTCAACCAGTGGAGAGATGTCAGCAGAGGAGTAATCTGCTCTTATTTCCCAGGTTTGGTTAAAATGCAAGCAGCTTCATCTGCAAACCTCCAGAACTTTTCCCAGAAACGAGAGTGTTGCAATAATCAACACATGAAGACACAAATTCATGGATGGGAACCTCTGCATTTTCAAATGTCAGAACTTATCTGCTCTAAGCGACGTTCCTAAGACAATCCTTGCTTCCTCTTTTACATGACACTTGGAGGACAGCACCGGGTCGAACCTCACGCCCAAGTTCTTCACCTTGTCTCTGCAATTTATGACATGGTCAGCAAATTTTCGATATTTATGAGGTCCATTAACCTTCAAATCTGTCTTTCCAGCATTAGGAAGCCGGAAATGATTAGAAAATGGACTGTTCTTATAAAAATGGAGGCAGTGGGAAATTATTCCTGCAGTTCCTCCAATTCTACAAAAAGTCCCTTTGATTCATGGCAGCACCTTCCTCCTATTACTGCAGCTGTTGTTAAATACATAGAAACAGAATAGAATAGAAATGTCCTTTACTGCCCCACGATGGGGAAATTCCTGTGCAACAGCAGCAAAGTGGCAGTGGCAGGCAATAACAGCAAACAGACTCACACAAAGAACATAAAATACAGATAAAACAGAATAAAGAATAAAAAACACTTCACAGTAAGGTAGCAGTCCAACATGAATCCTGTGTAGTTATAAAAACACTCCAGGCCAGAGGAACGTGCAGCTGAGCTGGTTAATTAAAACGTACCAGATGTGCAACATGTCTCTGAGCATTAAAAACACAAACTATTCACAGCTGGTGAGGCTTCCCAGCTCTGTGTCCTCACATGCTGTGGGCGGCCAGTGAGGTGGCCCAGTATCCACTGGGGCATGGAGCGGTCCACTCCTGACAGCTCCAGCTTGTCCCTGAGAAGTCCAGGCTGGAAGGTGTTGAAAGCTCTGGAGAAATCGAAGAACATGATCCTCACAGAGCTTCAGGCTTCTCCCGGTGGGTCAGAGGTCGGTGCAGGAGGTAGATGATGGCGTCATCCACCCCGATGCCAGGCTGGTCGGCGAACCGCAGCGGATCCGATGAAGACGTCACCAGGGGGAGTAGATGGTTGAGGACCAGCCTCTCGAGGGTCTTCATCAGATGCGACATCAGGGCTGCTGGCCTGTAGTTGCTGAGGTCCTTTGGATGTTTGCTCTTTGGTACCGGTACCACTGAGGAGGTCTTCCACAGTTGTGGTACTTTCCCCAGGCTCAGGTTCAATATGTATCCCGTGATGCCACACAGCTGATCTGCACAGCACTTCAGGAGCCTGGAGCTGAAGCCTTCTGGACCTGCAGCCTTTCACACCTTGATCTTTCGCAGCTCGTTCCTCACCTGGAGTGATGAAAGGGACAAGATGGAGGTGGGGGAGGGGGCTGGGGGATGGAGTCCTCTGAAGTGAAGGGGAGGATGGTTGAGAGGTGTGAAGTCCTTAGAAGAAAAGCTGGAAGTCGTTACAGATGAGGGGGGTAACAGCAGGGGGAACTGGACTTGGGGAGGGGTGGGTGACTGGTCAGACCTGTTAAAGAACTGGTTCAAGTCGTTCACCCACGCTAGGTCTCTGACAACCTGAGAGTTTGGGTTGTGGCCTGAAATTAACTTTAAAGTTCTCCAAACCCCACAGATGTTGCTCTGCTGCTGCTGATCCTCCGTCTTCTTCCTGTAGATTGTTTTTCCATCCCTAATGTTCCTTCTCAGTTCTTTCTGCACAGCTCTCAGCTCCTCCTGATTTAAATGCTCTCTTCTCCTTCAGGAGAGCCTTGATTTCAGGGTTGATCGAGGGCTTGTTATTGGAGAAACACCATACTGTCGTGGTGGGCACAGTGTTGTCAACACAGAAGTTTAGTCTGTGATGCTTTCGATGTCCTCCCCATGAGGAGCACAGAGCTCTTCCCACACAGTGGAGCTCAAACAGTCCCTCAGAGCTTCTTCAGTCTCCTCAGACCATCTCTTTTTCTCTGTGCCTCTCACAGCTGGTTCTCTGTGTGCCAAGGGTTTAAACACAGGCTGGAGATGAACCAGGTTGTGATCAGAGCCCCCCAGGGGAGGCAGAGGTGATGAACTGTATGCCTCTTTGGTGTTGGCATAAAGTAGATCCAGGATTTTGTCATCTGTGGTGTGGCAGGTGACATACTGAGTGAAGGTTGGTAGAGTGGAGGACAGGGAGACATGATTAAAGTCCCCAGAGATCAGGAAGAGGCCTGTGGGTGCTGTGGTTGGAGTCTGCTGGTGGTAGTGGGGAGGACATCGCAGGCTGCAGAAGCGCTAGCAGAGGGCGGGACACACACAGTTATTACAATAACATGTGAAAACTCCCAAGGAAGATGTGTGGCCTCATGCTAATAGCTAGCAGTTCAATGTCCTGGGTGCAGAGCGTCTCTTTGATGGTTAAATGTCCAGAGTTACACCATCTTTCATTCACAAACACAGCAAGACCCCCTCTTACCGCTCTTCTTTGTGTTGTTGGTACAGAGTAAATGAAAGCCGTCCATGTTTATATGAGGGTCTGGAGTTAGCATGGTTAGCCACGTCTCAGTCAGACAGATGAGGCCGGTAGCTCCTTTGATGGTGTGCTAGAGCTACTAGCCTGTGCACTTTGCTGGGAAGAGATCTCACGTTTCCGGTGATGATGGACAGAATGACAGGTTTGTACCTTCTTCCCCGGTTGCGACGCCCAATGCCTGTGCACATGAATACATGAAGTAAAACATAAATCAATGTTTAACCCTCGGTTCTGGATGTTTTCTATGGACATGAACCAGAACCAGAGCCCATTTTAAAAGGCTCTGGTGATTTTAAGGTGCTTGGATTGGTTTTTAAATCTTTTACTGGTTGAGGGTCTGACAGGCCATCTAGACCCCTCAGGTCTTCTGGAAAGGGTCTAGAACAGGGGTGTCCAAGCTTTTTGTCACATGGGCCAAAATCGTCAGCTTTGGGTGGGGATGGGACGCAAAAAATCAGTCCAGAGGCTGCAAATGGCCCCCAGGCCTCGCTTTGAACACCCTTGGTCTAGACCAGTGGTGTCCAGCTTCGCTGTCCTGCCAGTTTTAGATGTGTCTCTGGTCCAGCTTCCTCCTCAGCCGGTCATGAGGTTCTGCTGATGCACCATCCTTGGATTCAGGTGTGATGAACCAGGAGAAGCGTGGAAACATGCAGGATGCCGACCCTGGATAACTGACACCAGCGGTCCAGAAACTCCCCTTTATTATGCTCCTCATCTGTGGAACAGCCTTGAGACTGAAGATGGTTTTAAATACAAACTATTATGATTATTATTGAACAACTTTAACATTATGATGTTATTAATCAGGAAAACGTCCATTGAAACCAAAAATCCCCCATCTCCAGGGACAATAGATGAAAAACAGCTGTTTGACTAATTCTGGCACATTTCCAGTTGTTAATGTCATTAATTAGTGCGCTCTGTCCCTGCCCAGTTAACTGATGCGTTAAAAATGCCTAAATATTCGGTCTGAATCGACTGATTGATTGGGAGGAACACCCCACTCCAGCAGGTGCCGCTTCAGCTCAGTGTCGCGGACAGAAGAAGAGCGGGGGGGCTTTAGAGGAGGAGCGCGCCCCTGCGGTCAGAGCGCGTGCATGAGGCGCGTGCCTGAGGACGAGCTGCGGCCGCCTCCCTGTGCTCCTCTGCAGGTGTGCGCAGTTTTAACATGACCGCAGAGTTTCTGGGTGACAGTCTGCGCCTCTTCCACGTGGCGCACGCCTCCTCTCCTCTTCCTCCTCTTCCTCAGCGGCTGCCCTGAACCCGGTCCATCGGATCATGGCCTTGCTCGGTCCAGGACCCGCTCTGCCCCGGTCCGGCACCACCACGGTCCTCCTGATGCTCCTGATCCTCAGCGGGTCCTCCTGGACCAGCGATGTCCCCGCAGGACACAACGAGACGGGGAGAGAACCGAGCCCGGCGGCCCAGGAGGACCACGGTCCGGACCCGCGTCACGGAACCAACTCCACCAATCACAGGAAGGCTTTCCCCGTCCTCGACCTGAACTACGAGGACGTCCGGACGCCGTTTGAGATCTCGCTGTGGATCCTGCTGGCTCTGCTCATGAAGCTGGGTGAGTCAGAAACGCCTTCTCAGATCAGTCCAGTTCTTCTTCACGGAACTTCAGTTTAAGGCGCTCAAACGAATAAAAGTCCGATCGAATGGTTTTGGTTTGGGCCACTTTTAGAACCTAAAATATCTTCAGTCCATTCATCAAACTGCGTTTAGTTCTGGAGACCTACTGAGGGGTTGTCTAAGTCTAACAGATTCTGGGAAAGGTTCCAGAACCACCTTAGAGGTGGAAGGTTCTCCATGATCCTCTCCTGGACCATGGAGAACCTTCCAGGAGAGGCCGACCCGCCAGAACCACTCCAGGAGCTCATCAACGACTCATCCAGGAGGTCCAGAAGAACATCCAGAGCTCTCCTCACTGCCTCCGTTCAGGTCAGAGTTCAACAATCAGAGAGAAAATGGCCTCCTTGAGGGAGATCCAAGACCAGAACCACAAGATCCGGTTCGCATTTACCAGAAAACCTCTTACTGATTATCGAAATACTCTGTGGAAGCTGTTTGTAAAACTAACAGATTTCAGAACCAGAACATCATAGCTACTAAGCATGGTGGTGGTTTGCTGCCCTCATTTGTTCCCTCGTTCATGATCGCGTTGCCTTTATTATTCTAAAGTCACATTTTGTACGTCTCAGTTCTTCCATTTGGGTCAAACTGCTTCTAAAAACAGCCCAAGCGCTTAAAAAACCTCCCGGCTTGATATTGTTTTTAGCAATAAGTTTGTTATTTGGTGTCGAGAAAACGAGCTATTTCAAAAACCTTGTCAATGTAAAGTCATACTGCGCCGTCACTTAGCAAAAAGCAGCGGAGCTCAGCCCCTCACCTAGCAACCCAAGCAGAGCTGGACCACGATTGGTCAGCTGGTTTTACCGCTGTACGATCTGTACAATGGCTGCTGGAAAAGACGAGTGTTTAGTTGTTGACTCGTCATTCAGAAACCACTGCTGTCCTTGTTGGTTGTCCAGGAGGCTCCGCTTTTCAAAGATGTACGGTTGTTTAACTGCGCATCTGTTTGCAGCCATTTTCACATTGGAGTGTAAATGTCGAGTTGAGGGGCGTGGCCAGCAGCAGCTGATTTGGGTTTAAAGTGACAGGGGGCCCTAAAACAGCTCATTGTGAAAGGAGCCCAGAATAAACAGAACTGACCAGTCTGAACTCTCCTGATCTGAGAATGATTTTATGCAAAAAATGTAGTGAACATGTTTTGTAGCCCAGAGAGCTACCCTAACCTGTTCAAGGGTCGAACTTGGGTCCAACATGTTGGGTTTCCCTCTGCAAGGCTCTGTCAGTAGTTTGCAGGAGTTCTGGTCCGCTCCTCCTGACGGAACCGGTGGAACTGGGTCTGGTTTGCAGGCCGCCTCGCTCACATCTCAGACGGCCACGCCTGAACACGGACTTTGTTGTCCTGCAGCCGCTCTGGCTGGATGCTGACGGTTACTGTTTTTAACATGATGGTCTTTCCTCATGATGCCATCCAGTTTCCCTCCTGCGGCCCCACAGCATGATGCTGCCACTTCACTGTAGGGTTGATGATGTCAGGCTTGCTAGCTTCTCCCCATTTCCTCCACTGTCGTGTCAGCAGACCACGGGACGTGTCTCCAAACATGAAGGTCTGTGTCTCTGTGGACATCTGCAGCCTGGCTTTTCTATGTCTCTTCTGCAGTGATGGCTTCCTCCTCGCTGAGCGGCCTGTAAGTCCATGCTGGTCCAGGACTGCGACCAGCTGCATCTTTCTCAGCTGGTTTAAAGGTTCAGGAATCTGAAAGGACGGAAACTTGTGACTTTGAAGAAAGTCATAAGGATAGAAATGATTTTGGTTTAGTTAAAGTTTGTGCCGATTTAATGTCAGACAGGGAGAATAAAAGGTTTTTTAGGTAGTGTATGTAAATATCTGGTTTCTATCGACGCCTGTTTTGCTTCTTCAGTGTGAAATGGAAACGATTTCAGTCCAGATGTGTTGATGAATTAAACCGGGGGTCGTCCCAGATCTGGCAACCCAGGGTATGGCGGCGTAGCAGCTGCTCAGCTCTGCGTTAGCGACGTGGTGTGAGCATTCAGGTGGTAAACGTTGTCGCTCCAGTTCTGGTTGAACTGAGCGGGAGCTGGGATGTGTTCTCAGATCAGGTGGAGATGCGGTGAGACCGAGTCTCTGAGGCAGGGCTCACTGAGCACGCTCAGAGAGGCTCGGTGGCGGTTAATCTGTCGGTGCAGCTGTCGTTTCCGTGGGCCAGGCCCACTTCCTGTCCTAATGCACGGCTCGATAACAAAGATCTCAGTGTGCAGAGTCAGAACGAGGAGGAGCTCCACTGCCTCGACAAACTCCCATTAGGCTGACCCGAGTCACGAGCAGAGCGTTGAGGCCTCTCTCAGCCCAGAGCGGCCAGAACCGTGATGCTGAAGCAGCGGAAAAGCTGCGGCTCCGCCTCTGATTCTGCATCACCTCCGCGTTCAGCTGAAAACGCTGCCTGAGATCCGATCTGGAGGCTCGAGTTTCACACGGGCTGCATCTGTAACTGGCCTCTCTGTTTATTTATAAGTAGTTCATGAAAAAGTATTCACACCCATGAATCTGCTTTGATCCAAACCAGGGGTCTGCAGCCTGAGGCTCCGGAGCTGCAAGTGGCTCTCTGACCCTCCCTCAGTGGCTCCGACTTTCGCCTAAGAAATGAGCCAGAAGCCGCTCAGGTTGTTAACAGTTTCTTAGTGGTTTTTACTCTTTTGTCATGGAATAGCTGCGTTGAATTTCCACAACAAAACATGTTTTCTAGATCAGTTTTTTGTCTTTAGGTTTGAACTGTGTGGGGGTTTATTTCACATTATTTCCACAAATA
The DNA here is from genome assembly GCA_014839685.1 of Anableps anableps. Taxonomy (NCBI): domain Eukaryota; kingdom Metazoa; phylum Chordata; class Actinopteri; order Cyprinodontiformes; family Anablepidae; genus Anableps; species Anableps anableps. Next base: position 34,453,496 of record CM026079.1, read on the forward strand.
TTAACATCCCACAAAGTTTTGTTTTTCTTCATTTTAAAACCTAAAAATAGAAAGAAAACTGGTTCTTTAAAAAATGAAAATTGCTAGTAGGCGTGTATCTGTTTTTCAAAAAAGGTCACATAAAATTTGTGGGGCTAAAAGAGTTGTGTTTTGCTGGATTGAGGGCAAAAATGTCTCTTTGGATCGTAAAGGTTGCAGATCTGATCCATCCCATAATATCTCCGGCTGGATGTTCAGGCTGGTCGTCCTGCTGGAAGCTGGGCCTCCACCCCAGGCTCAGCTCTTCTGCAGGTTTTCCTCCAGGATTCACCTGGTCTAGCTCCATCCAGCTTCACCTCAACTCTGACCTGCTCCCCTGTGCCACAGCATGATGCTGCCACCACTATGCTTCACTGTGGGGATGGTGTGTTCAGGGAGACGTGCGATGCCAGTTGCATGTAGGCCTTTTCGCAGGTCTGGCCTCCTCTGATCAGAGCTGTTGGACTCAGACTCAGGTCAGCTCGCTTCTTAATCCATTTTACTAGATTTTATTTTGGGGTGTGAGAGGAAAAGGGGGCTGAACAGAGATGCACAACACATTACTAAGAGTTTTATTTCTAAAGAAATGAAAATCATGCAGCAGCTCTGACCCTTCCTGCAAAGCGCTTTCCAGGAAGGGTCAGAGCTGACGCCACCTGCTGAGGAGGCGGAGTCTTCTGGACTGCAGGGGGCGCTGCTGAGGACCTGCTCTGACTCTGTGGCGGCATCAGCCATCCTCTATGGGACAGTATGCAGCAGCTTCTCTCCAGCTGAGAGGAAGCGGCCAGATCAGCTCACCAGGAAGACCAGCTCTGTGCTGGGATGACCTTTGACCCCAGTGCAGGTGGTGGGAGACAGAAGGACTCTGGCTGAGATAACATCACTGATGGACAACCCCCCCCCCCATGCATGAAGCTGCAGCTGAGCTGCTCCTTCAGGGACAGACTGCTGCATCCTCGGTGCACTAAGGAGCGTTCTAGGAGATCCTTCCTCCCAGCAGCTGTTAGGCTCTGGAACCATCACTGCTCCCAACAGAACCAGTAAGTGTTTATATCCCTGCTGGTATCTGAACAACTCTACCGTTCTTCTATCGTCACCAGCTGTGAATAGTTTGTGTTTTTAATGCTCAGAGACATGTTGCACATCTGGTACGTTTTAATTAACCAGCTCAGCTGCACGTTCCTCTGGCCTGGAGTGTTTTTATAACTACACAGGATTCATGTTGGACTGCTACCTTACTGTGAAGTGTTTTTTATTCTTTATTCTGTTTTATCTGTATTTTATGTTCTTTGTGTGAGTCTGTTTGCTGTTATTGCCTGCCACTGCCACTTTGCTGCTGTTGCACAGGAATTTCCCCATCGTGGGGCAGTAAAGGACATTTCTATTCTATTATATTTTTCTTCCATTTCACAGTTTTGGTCCTCTTTGTGTTGCTTTGTTTCATTATTTTCTGTTAAATACATTAAAGTTTGTGTTTAAAAGCAGATAAAATGCTGAGAAGTTCAAGGGGTGTGATTACTTTTACAAGGAATACTGAACTTTATATCAGATAAATATAAAATATCAAGTGTACTGCTCTAGGAGATGTTTTATTTGCAATTTTGAATTTCAGTTCAACTGGAAAAATAACTTCCATTGAATGTTTTTCTAATTTGTTTGAAAGTTTTCTGTCTTTTAACTTCGATGTAATTTGATCAAAATCCCAGAATTAAAAAGATTAGGTATGAAACTAAAGAAAGTTATGAGGACAGCTGTTGATTATAATAATAACTGATTGAATTTGTAATGAATTTTACATTTTTAGTCTGAAAGTGCTGCAAGTTTTTAAGAACAGGAATGGTAGAATATAAAAATATCTAAAACATGCTGAATGTTTGTCATCTAAACATTGAAAGTCTTTTTAAAAGGACGCCGTTGGGGTGTTTGAGCGTTTAAAGCCCGGATCTGGGACCGTCCGTCTCAGTCAGACCGGTGCTCGGAGAGTTTTTATCCCACGTCGCCTGCCTGCTGAGGATGCATCCTCAGCTCGCTCCTCTCTGCCCACAAACCAGACACTGATGCATCTCTGGAGATTTTAACAGCTTCTCCCAGTTTATTTTTGTTTGAAGCCCTTTTCCCCACTAACACGCTGCTCTAATAATGTAATGGAGCTGCTGGAGTCCATACAGCGTCGGCTGCGGGGTGATTCTGTGTAGAGCGCCTCCTTGAACAAGTCTTCATGAAATGAATCCGTCTTCCTTCTCCTGACAGGTTTCCACGTCATTCCCAGAGTGTCCCACGTGGTTCCAGAGAGCTGTCTGCTGATCTTCGTCGGCCTGCTGGTCGGCGGCGCCATCAAAGCGATCCAAGAGAAGGCGCCAGTCCTGGACTCCAAGCTCTTCTTCTTCTACCTGCTGCCTCCCATCATCCTGGATGCCGGCTACTTCCTGCCCATCCGGGCCTTCACCGAGAACCTGGGCACCATCCTGGTCTTTGCGGTGCTGGGGACGCTGTGGAACGCCTTCTTCATCGGCGGGATGATGTTCGCCGTCTGTCAGATCGAGGCAGCCCAGGTCGGCCATGTTGGCCTGCTGTCTTGTCTGCTGTTCGGCTCCATCGTCTCGGCCGTGGACCCCGTAGCAGTCCTGGCCGTGTTTGAGGAAATCCACATCAACGAGCTGCTGCACATCCTGGTGTTTGGAGAGTCGCTTCTCAACGATGCCGTCACTGTGGTAAGCTGGACACTTCTTCACTGTCAAGAGTGTGAGAAATTCATCGTTAGCCTTGTAAAAATCTTCAAAAAATCTCAGGAAAACCTCAGAAATGAAGGAAAAAATTCTGATCGCGGAACAAACTCTAAAGGTACAGCAGTGTGAAAAATCTCAAACAACAAAGTAAAACTCAATTCAATTCAAAAACACGATTTATCCCAAAGGGAAATGTCATACCTTCAGAGTCGCTGCGGACGGTGGGGATGTGGGCAGGAAGGGTCTCCAGTAGCAGTCAGTCTTCCAACAAATCTGAAGAGGCCACTGACTGAAAATTGTCGCTCTAAGGCAGTCGACATATTTTTATCCAATTGTCATGTGAATTTTGAGCAAACTTTTAAAATGTCGCAAAAAAAGAAAATGTGAATTAGTTGTGTTTCCATCCCCTGGTTTAGAGCGAATCAACCAGGCTACACAGAGCGTGATGTCATCAGATGTTGACGCTACGCATGGCTGTAGAAAACAGGAAGTGTAAACTCGCATGGAGCAGAGAGAGTCCTACCCTCCTGGAGTTTTGGGCTAGGTTTCGTGCCTCTGGTATGGCACAGGCCCACCGGTGGATGAGAGTGATCGCTACATCAGAACTTATTTGGTAAATGTGTTTCCATCTCTCACTAGCGCTTTGACTCTTTTTTTTTTTTTTTTTTGAAAAAGCTAAAATCCTGCTCAAGTGAGCGTAAAAACTTTTTTGCGAAATTGAGGAAGTTATTTTGAATTTCGCCGTTTCCATCAAGCTTTTCAAATGCAATGCTTCAAAATGCGGATAAAAAAACGTTGATGGAAACACGGCTAGTCTCATCACTGTCATGACATGCTAACTACTCAATTTCCTGGCGACAGGGATCTTCCACAGCAGCGTGTCCTGGATGACGCCATCAGCTGTTGGCAGCTCTGCTAATCCACCTCCTTCGCTTTTGCCGCTCCTCTTTAAATCTCCGTCTGGGCAGAGATAGACGTTGGAGTCGAGGATATGATCCTTTCCCATCAGGATGGGTGGAAGAGATGCTTTGAACTTCTCCTTCTCTCCCTGCTCTCTGGTCCTGCTCTGCAGAAAGATCATTAATCAAAGACAAGGTTTTATTCCTCCACAAGCGACTGATCAAAACCTGTCCGTTTTTTCCTGGACAAATTGGTTTTAAGTTTGATTCTAAAAATCTCCACCCAGTGCTTTGGTAAAAAGCTTTTCTCTTCTATTCCAATGATCTGTTAATTAAACTAACAATGTTAGATTTGTGGTCTTGTCATAGAGGTGGTCCAAGCACAGCCATCCCCATCACATGCGTGTCAAATATGCTGAGTCAGCACTGCTTAGTTTGGTGTTACGGGACTTTCCTGCTCCACCTGCCTCCTCTACAACATCTCACAGAAACTTTAGGAACAACTCTGGTCATGTTCCACAAAGCTGTTTGATTTTAGCATTTGTTAAATAGATATACTGTGCATAACTTTAATCATTAATTAGTTGTCCAAAATACCCACAGGTAGTTTGTTAAAGTAAGAAGTCTAAGTACTTCCAGAAGTCCTGGTCTTTACATTCTCGCTGCCAAACTTTAGTCTGGCCTTCATGCTTTTCTTATAGAGCCAAGGTTTCCTCCATGCTCACCTCCCATAAAAGTTAAACTTGTCTCTTTCTGGTCGTACAGGGATGCGCTTTAACATCAGCAGTCGCAAGAGCCGACTGCAGTTGCTGTGGAGACGCTTTAAACTATTTGGGGACTTCTTTTAGCATTTTGCTGCCTGCTCTTGGCACGAACTTGTTTCAGCAGCCCGACCTGGGCATGTTGGCAGTTCTTTCGAACATCCTTCTCTTGTAGACTGCAGTGCAAATGACTGATTTAAAATTTTTGAACACCTCTTTTTTTCTTTTTCTTTTTCTTCCCCCTGAATGCCCCAGACCGCTCTTTGGAACTCAGCACAGTGTTGGCTCCCACGTCAAGTCAGGAGCACCAGACTAAATGTCTGAGGTCTAAGCAGGACAAACCTCCTTCAAAATGCCCAGTAATGAAGTTCCCACCATGAGCACCTGACGTGATACGCCCAAGTGGGATTTTAGCCATTTTATCTGTGAAAAAGTCTCTTTTCTTTTCTTCAACAGAAAATACATTTTTTAAATTTCATTTTACAAAAAGGATTTCCTTCAGCTATATTTTACAGGGAGTTTTCAATATTTTAAAATATTTTTAAGTGTCTCCAAATTTTGTCAAGACGTGGATATCCTTTTAATTTAATTTACCAACTACAAAGTTTATTAAAGCCATTATGACTTTGAAATATGAATATGAAATATAAATTAGTATAAAAATATGAAGTATAAATTATTCACTTTAAAAAAATCATAAAACATAATCCTTTGAAATCCACCAAGCTGCGCTAGCTAGCATTTAGCTAATTAGCGTTTAGCAATTAGCAGGCTTGGTTTTATTACTTTTATTCCCAGAGTTCAGTTTTAATTTTCAGGTTTGTCTCTTGTGTTGGGGAATATACTTGATAATAAAGATATTTGAGCATTTCAACATTTTGACTTCTATAAAACAAGTAAAACTGACCAAACTTTTTCATTTTTTGTTAGCTTCAGTGCAACAGCTGCAGCTTTTAGTTTCTCATTACTTGTTAATAAAATAGTTCTACGGTAAAATATTTGCAGCATTTTTTTTTTTTTTCAAACTATAATATTAAATTCTGAAATTGAAATGAAAATTATTTCCCATATTTTTTTCCCTACATATCTTGTACAGGTGATCAAACTACTTGATTTTTATTTATATAGGTACAAAACATGAACTCAGACTACTTTGCTCATCGTCAGATAAATCAAACATGTTTTGTTAAACCAAAACTTTGAAGAAATTAGCCCTAGTTATGTTATTAGCAGGAATTAAATATTTAGATTGTTAAAGTCTGGGTTTTTTTTTTCATCAGAAATTCTTGAAACTTCACCTGTAATAACAAATATAAAGCTGTTTTTGAGCGGATGGTGTTAGCAGATTAATCACCAATCAAGCAGTTGGAAAAAAAATGGCTGCCACAGACTTGCTGATGGAAATTTCATGTTTAATTTGGCCTGAACTGGGTATTTTGTTAGAGAAAGTAAAACCTAGAACCTGAATTTAAATCTCTTATTTCTGAAATCATAATTTAGCTTAACTTTGTTGGGACTGATGCTGTGTTTTTCAGATGGAATAATACTGGCTTTACACAGTTTTTGATGCATTCAATTACGACGAATCACATGCCGGAGCACAGCAACAGTGTCTAGCATGAGCTGTTTCTGCCTGCAGGTTCTGTATCACCTGTTCGAGGAGTTTTCCCACGCAGGAACTGTGACCGTTGGCGACGCCTTCCTCGGCGTGGTCTCTTTCTTTGTGGTTTCGCTCGGCGGCATCCTGGCAGGTGTCATCTATGGCGTCCTGGGAGCCTTCACGTCCCGCTTCACCTCGCACTCCCGTGTCATCGAGCCCCTGTTTGTCTTCCTCTACAGCTACATGGCTTACCTCTCCGCAGAGCTCTTCCATCTGTCTGGGATCATGTCGTAAGTGGAGAAAGTAGTACCTGATTTTAAGGTTCAGAAAATGTGCAGTGTCCCCCAGGTTTTGTTGGGTTTCTGACGGCTCAGTGTCAGATACCACAGCAGACCATCAGAGGTCTGGTGGTCGGGGCTGTTTGGGCTGAAGCATTCTTTCATGTTGGCGTTAAACCCGTCAGCTGTTGAGAACTTCATCACCTCCTTTCTCTCACATCCCAAACAGTTTGATTGCCTGTGGTGTCGTTATGCGGCCGTACGTGGAGGCCAACATCTCCCACAAGTCCTACACCACCATCAAATACTTCCTGAAGATGTGGAGCAGCGTGAGCGAGACGCTGATTTTCATCTTCCTCGGGGTTTCCACAGTGGAAGGTCCCCACAACTGGAACTGGATCTTTGTGATCTTCACCCTCGTCCTCTGCCTCCTTTCCAGAGTGTTGGGTCAGTTTAGTCGAACGGATATTACATCAGTTTCTACCAGATCTACTGTGTTTTCTGTTCGAAACACAGCTTCATGAGCTTGAACACACGGCAGTGTTGTAGTTATGTTTCTGGAAGCTGACTGAGATATTGTTCTGGAGAAGGATACAAACCAGGATAAAGTGACATTTAAACATCTTAGTCTGGTTTCTGATTTGATGTAATGGTAACGGTCTGAAAGAGGTTGTATACAACTGTAAATACAGTCAAACACTCAAATGCTTAAATGATCTTTTTATACAAGAATTGGCATAGTTGTATTGGAAGTTACTGGTTGTTTCCTCTTTATGTACACACCATGTTCAAAGGTGCGTCAGAAACCGGAATAAGAAGGAAACAATGGCAAACATACAGTGACAGGATAAAGAAAGTGCACCCTCTTTCAGTCGAGAGTTTTCCATCGGGACATTAAAACACTGATCTGGCCATTAGTTCTAAAAGTACTTGAGTTTAACCTCAGAGATGAGGCTGGGTGGGAAACTGTGTGGTTAAAAACTAAGTACACCCACTAATTCAGCAACAACAATCACTCTGCCACCACCATGCTTGGCAGTTAGGATCAGGTGTTTGTGCTCGTATGCTGTGTTTTGTTTACTCTAAACACCATGCATTATCTGACATCATAAATTACATTTTCAACTCCTTCCAGATTAATGGACAGCAACAGTTGCCTCTTTACACTCATTGCTGATGTTTTTCCATCTTGTTGCGCTAACACACATTTCTGTCCTCTAAAGCAGCAAACTGGCAAAACTCCTGCCTTCATAGAGGCGCTCACACTGATGATGGTCATTTCATTTAAAGAAGTTCATGGCTGATACTTTGTCTTCTAAAGCCTACCATTGCATAGAGGGTGTACTTAGCTTTTCCACACATAGCTTATTCATTTTTGCTTCATTCTTTTTTTAATAATGAGGAAATAATGAATCTATTGTGTGTTTTGCAACACTTGAAATTTAAATACATTTAGAACCTGACGAGGGCAAATTTTTATTACGTTGTGATTTGTAAAAACTTTGAGCTGAAACATGATTTTCTTCCTTTTTTGCCATGAACATATTTATTAATTTTTTTCTTTCTATGACATTTATCATACAAAATTATAATATAAAAATATAAACAAATTGGTTGTTTGAAGGCCTTTCCACTGCCAATCCCTTAGTCTTTCATAGCTAGGCTACCTAGCTTATAGTGACATAGCTATTGCTAGTTTTGTTTACGAAGCTGTTTATTGAGATTTGGCTTTATTTGTTTTAGTGGATTTATTATTTAATGACATCATTTTTGTATAAAAGCATGAAAAAAATTGCTGGGAAGTTAAAGTGCCTAAATGTAAGCTAGCTAACTGTAGCTCAGTTTCGTTAGCCTAAGTACAACAACTGCCGTTTGGATTTTAGCCATTTTCTACACTTAAAAATTAGTAAAATGAGTAAAATTTTGTCAAGTTTTATATTTTTATTTAAAGTTAAGAAATCAAACTCCGATTATGGTCTAAAATTACACATTTCTTTTGGTTAAATGTTTTTTTGTTTTTTTTTTTTTCCCCCTTTTTAGCACTGTTGCTTTTATTCTCCAGTCAGTTCAGTAAAAACTGATTCAGTCTGGTTTTCTGTGTTTCAGGAGTCGTTGGTCTCACATTCATTATAAATAAATTTCGTATAGTGAAGCTGACCAAAAAGGATCAGTTCATCGTGGCCTACGGTGGCCTGCGAGGTGCAATCGCCTTCTCTCTGGGATTCCTTCTGCCAAACAACGACACGAAGCACATGTTCCTCACCGCCATCATCACAGTCATCTTCTTCACCGTCTTTGTGCAGGTGGCGTCATTCAAATTCAGACATATAAGCTGTTGATTACTTGTTATTTAAAAATTTAGACCTGATCTTGGAAAACAAGCTGGTTTTTGTCTGGTATAACTTCTGTTTCCATCCTCAGGGGATGACCATCAGGCCTCTGGTGGAGCTCCTGGCTGTGAAGAAGAAGGAGGAGAGCAAAGCGTCAATAAACGAGGAGATTCACACACAGGTGGGACTTTCAGTCATTCTTCCCAATGATATGAAACCAACTGTTAATTCAAGATATACTAAACCAACATGTAAATAACAGGACTTCCATATAAATGTTGTCAATAGTTCCTGGATCACCTGCTAACAGGAATCGAAGAGATCTGTGGACATTATGGACATCATCACTGGAAGGACAAGTAGGACATTTCAAACATTTCTCCTGTTGTCTGTGTGTTTATGGTCTGGTGTTGTTTAAATGAAACAGTCTGCTGAACAAATAATACGGTATTAAAATTAAGTTTTATTAAATGAACTAATAAGAAAGGAAAACCAAAATCAGCCAGAGATATTATGGGAGGGATTAGAGCAGATTCATGAGTTAGAAGGGCCTAGTCAAAGTCCAGACCTAATTGTAACTGAGAATCTGTGGTGAGTCTTGAATTCTGATGTTCACAGATGTTCTCCATCCAATCTGACAAAGCTTTAGCTATGTTGATGTACGCCATTAATATAGCTGCAGTAAATATGCACGCCACACTTTCCAGTTGCTGTGAAGACCGTGTATCAGTTACAATCTACCTTACGAATAAATATCCACCAGTTTGAGCTGCTCTTTCACAGAAAATCCCCCAAAAACCGATGTTTGTGGTTGAATCGGAAAAACACAGGAAGTGCCTTTTGTTTGTTTCTGCAGAAAAAAGCACCACAAACTTCCTGTGGTTTGTCCACAAGGAAATGCTTCGTTTACATATTTTTGGTAAATAAATCCTGTTTGTGCTTTGAGTTGAGTTTAACAGTTGTGTGAAATGCAACATTCACCAATAATTTGCTGAATCACTTTAAATCAGAGTGAGTTGAGCAAAGTAACGTAGTTCAGTTTCTTTGTAAAACAGTCCTGTTGAATTCCTCCCAGCTCATTTAGATACACTCCAGTCAGATCCAGATTTAGACGTTATTCAGTCAACCCAGTTCAGCCTGGCTGTAATTTCATGTTTAAAACCCCTCAGATGCAGTTGTTGAGGAAAACGTTTTATGTGAGCATTTATGAGCCTTTTTTGGCCTTTCTGCTTCAGGCTGAATCGCTTCAATAAGATGTATGTGAAGAAGTGGCTGATCGCAGGCGAGCGCTACAACGAGCCGCAGCTCATCTCCTTCTACAACAAGCTGGAGATGAAGCAGGCCATAATGCTGGTGGAGGGCGGGAGCGCCGCCAAGCTGCCGTCCGTCATGGCGGCCGTCTCTGCGCAGTGAGTTTCCACAGCTGTGAAAAGGAAACGGGACGCGGAGCTGCTTCAAACCCTTCAGATTCAGTTTATCTGATGAAATATTGTTGGTGTTTTACATCCATACCAGTTTAATCCCAGTTATGAAACGGTGCAGTCAAGTTCACTTTATTATGCCAATCTGTAAAGAGTGTTTAACCTAAGGAAACTCCGCCGGAGTCGTTGCAGCAGTCCCCCACACTGAGCAAGCATGTGGTGACTGTGGGAAGAAACGGCTCCCTTCGAACAGCAAGAAACCTGCAGCAGAACCTGGCGTCAGTCTGAGCGACCAGCTGCTGCAACGCGCTGGGGTCCAGAAGAACCAGACACACAAAACACACTGAAGCTGTGGCCCAGGGGCGCCTTCCCTGTTAAAGGAAGATTCCAAAAAACACAGCTCCTCTGGTCCAGGAGCACCGTTTGTTGTTTTTTCTTCTACCTTTAGAAATAGTAATGATCCTAGAACTCCATCAGCTGAATTGTTTTGCTCCTTCCATGAGAGAAGAAAGTATCTCATTCAGGGGTTTTTGTGTTCATCTTTCTAAGTCTAATGATTTTTTATTTTTTTTCTGCTTTTCCTAAAGAAGCGTCCAGCAGCAGAGAGAAGCGGCACAAGAACAACCGATCCCGAAGATCTCAAAGACCCGCGAAGCCGAGATCCGGAGGATCCTGCGGGCCAACCTGCAGAATACCCGGCAGAGGGTGAGGAAGACCTCTGACAGCCGTGGATGAGGATGATGAGGGGTCCTGATTTTCAGGAGGAAGGTGTTTGTGATCCTCGTTTGCTTTCCCTCCCTCCAGCTGCGCTCGTACAGCAGACACGACCTCTTCACGGACCCGTTTGAAGACAACCTGAGCGAGGTCCGCTTCAGGAGGCAGCGGGTGGAGATGGAGAGGAGGGTGAGCTCCAGCTGCGGTTCTGAATCAGAGAAAGCTGCGGCGCTGTGCGGGTTTGAGCCCCGCACCTGGACCCGTTCTGCTCATTTTCACCCGCTTCCACGCCCAGAGCCCCTGCTGAAAACGTGTTTTCTGTCTCGCAGATGAGTCACTACCTCACCGTCCCTGCGAAGCGGCAGGAGACCCCCTCAGTGAGGAAAGTTTGGTTTGAACCAGGTCAGTTTCCATGGAAACAGGACACTTTACTGAACTTGCATCTTTTCATCATAGAGCCTCAAATCAATAACAGATTTATATCAGAAAACTGAAAACATTTAAAGCTGCAATATGTAACTTCTACGAAAAACATGTTTTCAGATATTTGTTAAATTATCATCGTGCCGTGACAGGATCTCCAGGAATAAAGGACTGATGTCTCAGCAGGATCCAGAGAAACTCATCCATGCGTTTATCTTTAGTCGCATTGATTACTGCAACAGCGTCTTCACAGGTCTGCCTGAAGAGTCAACCAGACAGCTGCAGCTGGTCCAGAACGCTGCTGCTGGCGTTCCCACTAAGACCAGGAAGATAGAGCCCATCAGCCCAGTCCTAAAGTCCTTCCACTGGCTCCCTGGAGTTCAGAGAACAGACTTTAAAATCCTTCTGTTAGTTTATAAATCACTGAACGGCTTAAAGACCTGTTGTTGTTGTATCAACCTTCCAGACCACTCAGGTCTTCTGGTTCTGGTCTGCTCTGCATCCCCAGAACCAGAACCAAACATGGAGAAGCAGCTTTCAGCTTCTATGGTCCACTAATCTGGAACAAACTTCCAGAAAACTGCAAAATGACCGAAACACTGAGTTCCTTTACATCAAGGCTGAAACCCACCTGGTTGGAGCTGCTTTGATCAGCAGTAACTGGAGCACTGATCAATATTTTCGAATTATATTTGCATGATATAGATGTATACCCATGTTTTTATGATGTGAAGCGCTTTGCTGCCTTGCTGCTGAAATGTTCTATACAAATAAACATGACTTGATAATGTCAGTCAGATACTCTGTTAAAAAAATCCAGCTCCTCTGCCTCCTCCCAGTGCTCCCAGTACTAACTGCAGAAATCCACCAGTCAGTCAGAAACAACCAATCAGAGCCAGGAGGAGGGGCTAAGCGCTGTCAGTCACCCTCATGTACGTGCAGCTTGCACACTGGTTCGCCACTACAGCTGGTTCACCACAGCATAGCCTGGCTAGCTAAGGCTAGCTAGCATGGCCACCGATGACAGCGGGTAAACAGTTTTCCTGGAACGGTGAGCTGTTTCTCCACCATCAGCACATTTAGCAGCGCGAACACGAGGGTGATTGGCAGCGCTAAGCCCCGCCTCCTGACTCTGATTGGCTGTTTCAGGTCGGGGGCGGTGCAAAGTTACACACTGCAGCTTTAATGGTTTTACTAAAATCTCCACAGACAACAGAAATTAAAGCTTCTCAGTTGTATTTTTGTCACTTATATTAAAAACTTTAGTTAAAAACTTAATTATCCAAGTTCATTTCCAAATGTAATTTCTCAAGGAGCAATTTTAATTTTTGCCATACACATCCCATTACATAAAAATGCAAATGTTTACCTGCTGATTTTAATTTCACTACCTTTGTTGTCTCATCAGCATCGTTTCCTTTAGCTTCTTTGCCTCTCAGTAACAAGTTTGTTCCAGTGCAGTTTTTCCTTCTTCATAACTTTCCTGTTCCATCTCCTTGATGAACTTGAGATCCAGAATTTTCCAACAAGTTGAAACTTTCCTAATTTCTGCAGCATCATCACACAAGTTGTTCTCACAATTCAAGAAACTAAATAAACTTTTAACACAAATGATGCAACTTTAAATCTCTTCAGGAGACAGATGTTGTTGGAAAGTCTGTCCACCAGAGGGCGCTGTGGATCAGGGAGGCTCTGATGCGGATCTGATGAAACAAGCAGGTTGAAAGTTTAGCCTTTAAATTTAAGGCGAGTGCGACGATGCGGGGGCCTGGGTAAAATGTTACTGCTGGAACGTCACCAGTTGAGCATCAGCTGCACCAGTGGTGCTCACCTCCGGGGTCCGCTGTCCTGCAGCTCCCCACAGACCTGGTCAGATGGTTGATTCACCTCCTCGGTGTTCAGTCCGGTTCTCCAGAGTCCTGCTGATGACCTGATTATTGGACTCGGTGTGTTGAAGCAGACACGCCTGGACGCTGCAGGACCCCGGACCTGGAGGCCTGGAGTTGAAGACCCCTGATCTCGACAAGGCAGCACCCGCGGTTCTGTCCCAATAACTGATCACATCCACATGCGCAACATTTGGAGGGGAGGGAAACTATTTTCTCTCATTTTTGCAGTTTTCTCCCCCGATTTGTTACATTTTCTCCTTTTGTTTTAATTCTTGTGTTTTTTTTTTTTTTTTGTTTTTTTTTTTTTGGTTGTTTTTTTTTTTGTATGATTTAAATATTTTTCTACTTTTAATACAAATTGCTGAAATTTGATGCAGTAACTGCAACTTTCAGGCCTTTAACTCTCACTTAGACAATCAGTTAAAGCTTTTTCTCTCATTTATTTTATTTCCAGAGCACAAAGTCTACACCTACGACGAGAGCGAGAGTCCCTGCCCCTCTGATGCCGCCGCCCTGCTGGACAAGTGTGATCGGCGCGCCGCCCCGGAGTCCGATGACCAACCAGAGACGCAGAAACCGTCTCGCTGCCTCAGCGATCCTGGTCCGGACGAGGAAGGAAGCAGCTTTCGCTTGTCGTGATGAAGGATGCTCATCGAGAGCCCAGCTTGACGTTTATTGTTGGTAACCATGTGTGATATGAGGTGATGCAGGTCAGTGTTTTCAGCACCAGAGGGACTCGTCAGGGGTGCCGTGGAGAGCAAACCATGCAGAAAGAAGCTCTGCTCATAAAGTCTGTGCAAAAGTCCTAAAACAGATGATTTCACTGGATTATTGATCAGTTTTACATCTGAATGAGTCATCAGTCAGAGTTAATGACAAAAACCCTCAGGACTGGATCAAAAGGAGCAAAAGGCAAGAAAGTCCAAAGAAAACCCTTTAAAAGGCTTCTAGAAAGCCTGCGAAACACATGGAGGGACAATGGGAAGAAAGGAGGGATGGATCCGGAACGTCCCACACTGATGATGGGATCACAGATGTAGATTAATCAGAAGCAGATGAGATTTCTAATTTGACTCAGTCCTCCAGCTTCAGTGACTGCCTCGCTGAGGAGGAACCCTGCTGATTTACTGCAGGACTCAACTGGTTCTGAACATCTACCAGTTGCGCTGCTCTGCAGAGTGTACACCTCTATACACATCAGGCTAAGAAGAAGAAGAGCAAGAGGGAGGGAGGGAAGGCCTGAACTGGACGCAGTTTGGTCCACATGCAGACCACAGCTGGGAAGGAAAGGAGAACGATGCAACCGCTGCAGCTCACACAGAGCGCTGCGGAGCTCCACCCTGCGCTTCGATGCTGTCCGATGTGTCCCTGAGACATCCTGACCCTGTCAGATGCTTCGAGAGCTACGGGGCGCGGTTGGTGAAGTTACTCAGCCAAACATTAACAGTAGTGATTTGGGTTATTTCGCCTGTCGAAAGAAGAAACAATGGGGGATCATTTTTCAAAGTTTATTTTCACCGTGTTATTCATTGATTTTTAAATGTCACAATTTCAACCTCAATATTTATTTAACAACAAGCTAATCGGTAAGGGTTAGCAAGGCAAATATTTAGCTAAATATTTGGTTTACCGACTAAAATATTTAGCTCCAAACTAAATATTTAGTGAGCAAGCTAAATATTCAGCTTCCAACTAAATATTTCGTTTGAAACTGAATATTTACCTCCAAACTAAATATTTAGTTAACAAGCTAACTATTTAGCATGGTAACTGTTTGGTTTGGAGGCAAATATTTAGTTGTTAAACTAAATACTTAACTTGCTAACCAATTATTTAGTTTGAAACTGACATTTTAATAACATGGTGAAATATGACTTTGAAAAATGAACCTCCATGTTTTGTTTTTTTGTTTTGTTTTGTTTTTTCTTATGACAGGCTAAATAAACCAAATGATTGCTGTTCATTTTTGACGGTGTAACTTTAAAATGGCGCCCCAAATATGACTTCCTGGTCAAGACATTGCAACACTGACGCCCTCTGGTGGCTGGCTGAGACGTGCTCCTTGCGTCTCTGTGGCTGCCTGCATGTGGACCAAACTATGTCCAGCTCTGACCGATCCTCCCGGGTCACAAACTGTTCATTTCTCTGTAAATCAGTTACAGTTGAAAGCCTGAACTTCGTGTATCTTCTCTGCAGACTTCTTGTATAAAAATAGCTTAAAATAAGTTTGAATTGAATTGGACCGAATGCTGTGCCGATTCTCTCGTGATCCTGTTTGACTAATTGTGTGTTTTAATGTGAGCTTGTGCCTCGTCCAGTTATTCTCGATTTACCCTAATTTCATGGGATAAATTGAACAAAAGCTTGGCTTCAACATATTTTTTTCCTTCTAATAAGTATTCAGAGGGATTTAGTGACCAGTCCCATCCTCCTGAACGATCACCAGACAGCTGCTCAGAATGAAAACCTCTGACCCGGAATGGCACCGACAGCCTTCAGTCACCTCCCGACTCATCGTGCTTCCTCAGGGACTCAAACGTGGCCTGTCGGATCCGGCCTGCTGAAGGAAAACGCCGCAGTAAACCGGGTGTGGTGTTTCATGGCGTTCCTCCTAACTGAGCTCTAAATGTCTGCATCTATCACAGCTGTGCTGCCTGCGCTTCCTGTATTATGCGCTTTTATATTTTGTGTTGTAAACATTTATTGAATGATGAAAAGCTTTAATAAAATAAAGGTTTATTGCTAATTTGGTTCAGTTTGTGTTGTTGGGGGCGAGAACAGAAGGTCTTTATTTGGTCTTTTTCAGTCCACTTTCTTCTCATTTTTAGTGAACTATTCCAGTTTGTCTGGTTCCATCTAAAAAATAAACAAAGCTGTTGTTTAAAAGACAGGATGATCATTTTCTGCTTCAGAGATGAAACATGGTGGAGACTAAACAAAAGTTCTTGCATCCAAAAAACTGAAAAAAGCAGCAAAGACCTGACAGAGGACCTGAGAAATGTGTCCTCCTTCAGCTGATCATCTGTGTCTTCAAGTCTCATCAGAAATGGGTTCAGTTGAAAGAAGCTGTTTTAAATGAAAGGAAACTAAGCAAAAAGCCTGAGAAGAACTGGGCTGAATCATCTGAAAGAGGACCAATGAAGTTAGATGGTGAGGTACGGTGGAGGTGGTGTCATGGTTCGGCGCTGCAGGTCAGTGCTTCGTGTGAGAGCTCTAAAAGCAGAGAAAGGTCCGATTCCCCACTGGAGGAACCTGAAGATTACGGAACCAGTCTGGGTTCGTCCAGAACCAAAGGCAGCAAACATGTAAAATGACAATAAAACAAGTCTGGGGATTCGCTGATATGAATATTTAGGCTGATGTTGATGTTCCTGATATTTACCAATATTATGTACATTTTTCTGCCCTTTCGAGACCGTGAAGAAAAGCGACCACACCACTGACATCGCTTCTCTGCTTCAGTTAAACTCCCCACAGTCCTGCACTGCATCACTGTCGCCAAACAAAGACCACAAGGCTGGGGATGGGAATCCAGAACCGGTTCTTGTAGAGAACCAGTTCTCAGTAGTTCAGTTCCTTGGAATCGTTAACCTGCCTGCTTAACGAGTGTTGGTTCCAGTAACGTGTGACGTATTTGCGTGATGACGTGTTGTGTAGAAAACGTCCAAGATGGCGTCGCGGCGGCAGCGCCCCAAAGTGTGGTTGCGTCTCCCAAACAGCCGATACCAGGGTCGGTTGCTTTATCACAATAACAGGATGAAACATCTCCAACATCCGCAAACAGCTGATTGACGCGTTGCTTAGCGACGGCGGTGCCTGTTGAAGGGGGCGGAGCTCGGAGCCATGAACGCCCCAGGAAACGGAAACCTCCCCCGGGTCCTGGTTACTGTATTAATGTTCGCGCCGAGCTGTATGAATCATCTCCACCTCATACGAACATTTGCAGTCATGCTCAGTAAATCAGGCTATGGGCGCCGATGAGGCTCAGATTAAAACAGCTTCTGAAAACAACCTTTAAGTCCTGGAAGATCCTTCCTGAAAAGGCGAACATGCAGATCTGTCTGCGCAAAAACGGCTGATGTGCAAAACGTTGCATTAAACGGTAAAATGTTCATTTGACAGAGGTTCTGATTTCTAAGCCAGCTTTAATGTTGTTTGAGTTGAACAGAATACAGTGCACATTTTGAACTAAAGAGTTTATTTCCTAACTCAACCAGAATCGATAAGAGAATTGAATCGATAAGTGAGATCGATAATGGAATCGGTATCGATAAAATCTTATCAGCTCCCATCCCTGCCCATGACCAACATCCTCCCTCCCCCTCCAGAGACATAACCGGCAACAGCATAGAAATAAAAACTGGTTGTTAATATCGGCCTAACTTCAGTTATCGGACCGATACTGATGTTTTTATCAATATATTGCGGGTCCCTTAAAAAAAATATTAAAAATGTAACTCAAGATTCCTGGAGCATTTTTCCTGATCTTTTACAGCAAAAGGTTTATCTGATGTTTATGCCAAATAAATACCTCTTTGAGAATATTTTATTTTCTGTCAAAATGGGAATTTTTCTTGGACTATGTGAAAAATACAGAATAAATGGTGTGTTAATGGTAGGTTGCTGGAAACGTGAGTGTAAAGAAACCAAAGTCCAAAGATAAACTAAGCGATTCTGGAGATCTGCTGATCAAAATCCCTTTAAAAGGTTATATCTTTGTTTCTATTGTCTTGTGTTTAACATTCATCATCCCTGTGGGAGCAGAGTGGGGTTGGTACTGATCTCCAGTGGTCACTGAGCAACACCCTAGACTGGTCTCCAGTCCATCACGGGGAGGAAGCTGGAGTACCCTGAGTGAACCCATGTGTGTACGGGGAGTATGGAGGACTGATCCTGCCAAAATTAAAAATAAATAGTTTTCTGTTTTATTTCCAATATTATTGTTTTATTGGTTTTCTTTTTTATTTCATTATTTATGTTTTCCTAATTTTTCCATATTCTGTATTGTAGTTTTTTATTTACTGTCACTTTTTTGTCATCCTGCATTGATTTATTTTCACCTTTAATAATTCCTATTTGCACCCTTCCACTCCCGCTTTCTCCTTTGTCTGTTTATTTGCAGATTTTTTTTATTAAATCAAATGTATAAAAAAGGGACAGTAAATGAATATTAAATAAATATAGAATATGGAGAAAAAAAATTTAATAAAATGTGACAGTAAATTAAAAAAAATTTATTAAATAAATGCTTTTTTTTCAATGAGAAAATAAAATTATGACCTAAAAGAGTATTCTAATTAAGATTGGAAATAAAATGGAAAATTAAATATTAATAAAGTTAAATTAATACTGTTGATAATGGTCAATATTAATTTGCTACTGTGTATATATAAGAAGGTTGGGAAAATTTCTATTTCTTATTTGGATGCAATACTTGCATGTTAAGTACTTCATCAAGCCATTTTTTAAATTTCTGTATTTATTGCCAATTTTGGCAGGATCCATCCTCCACAGTGGAGAACTTGGACACTCCATGCAGAGAGAGGTCAGGATTTGAACGCAGGACCTTGTTGCTGCGAGGCATCAGCGCCAGCCACTGCTCTGTTTCAGCTCCGTCATGTTTCCCTCACCTCAGATGGTGGTGTGGAAAACAGTGGTAAAAAGCGCAGTAATGACGCATGTTGGACTGCTGGGAAGCTCTGCTCTCCAAGGAAATCCCACTGACACATAATAGGGAGCCTAAAGTCCCCAACATGACAACCAGCTGCTGATGTTAGTGTGACTATAACCTCTGAACACACAACACAACCAGCAGACATGGACTTCAGCGGCACCTGGAAGGTTTACTCTGAGGAGAACCTGGAGGAGTTCCTGAAAGTCATTGGTAAGGAGATGAGTCCATCTAAAATGCCCTTCTTCCTGCATGTAGACTTCATGTGCTCAAACACACCTTACAGGGGCACCTGAGATGGTTGTGAAGATGCGTAAGGATGTGAAACCAGTGCTGGTGATCGAGCAGAACGGCAGGGACTTGACCTGCACCATGAAGACTCTGCTCTGCACCAGGGTCAACTGCTTCACCATCGGGAAAGAGTCGGAAATCTGCTCTCTGGATGGCAGGAAGTTGAAGGTAACCCAATCCTCCTCCTGCAAACAGCAATAATCTGAATTACAGCAGCAAAAGCAAACAGAAAAGAGGAGCTGGAGAAACATCAGATCTGCTTGGAATGCATTTAGAGAAAGTTTTAGGATCCATGTATCCATGCAGTATTCCTGTTCTGGAACAGTGCACCGTCAGGGAAGAAGATGGGAAGCTGGTCTGTGAGACCTCCAAGTTCAAATCTGTCCGAGAGATCCAAGGGGACGAAATGATCGAGGTGAGGAACCAACGTGAAAATCAGGAGATGATCAGAGTTTTATAGTTCTTATTTGTTTTCAGTTATGTTTTTCTTCTCTCTTTTTGTGCTTGCTTTTCCCCAGACGACGACTGCCGGATATGTAACTTTCATCAGCAGAAGCAAGCGAGCCTGATCAGCACACGGATGACTGGATTCATCTCACTTTAAAGACATGGACCTTTATTTTGACCAGGAATCTTGTAAGATGAAATAAAGATAATAAAAAAATATTCTGGGATAAAGAAACGTTGTCTGTCCTACCATCACAAATGTAAGCACGTGAAGTTGACTAAACTCTACTGTGAGATTTGGTCAGATCAGACTCTGATTATTTTTCAGCAACAAGCGCTCCAGGTGAGTCTGCTATGAAATAAAAGGTGAATATTTGGAACAGCACTTTACTCCTACTGTTATGCATGGGGGTGAATCTATGATGCTGTGGGCTCTTCCAAAGGGCCATAGGAACTTTGTTAGAGTGCATGGCACCATAAACTCTGAAATACCAGGACGTTTGAAATAAGAACTTTCAGGTTCAGCAGTAACAACCAACCTTTTTCAAGGCCATTTCCGTCCCCAGAAGTAAATCGTAAATTTCTGTGAAATGGTAAAGAAGACTGAGTGATGAGAAAATGGGCAAAACAAAAGGCTCCTAAGATCAATGGAGGAACCATTTTTTTCTAAACATGTACAGTATAACAGAGTTTCAGTTTTAATGAAGCCAAGTACCTGAATGATGTTGATTCTTACAGTCCTCTCTGTTTAATGCTCCTGTTTGATTTTCATTGCGTTATTCAGTGAAGGACGAGAGAATCCATCCAAAACTGTAATCAGAACTGTTTAGCTTAACTGTATTTTAATTTTGTTTCTCCAGGATAAATAATAGTTTTTAGTTTAAATTCTGCAATGATGGTATGAATTTGAGCTGTTGTTTATTTTTTATGATCTCATTATGGTCGTTTTAGTAATTCAGTTGGTGATATATGTCAAAAATCCTGCAGATGTACTAAAGTACAGAGAACAGATTCTGTCAAAATTGGCAATAAATATAGAAATTTATAAAAGGCTTGATAAAATAATTTGGATGCCAAGAATCTCATCCAAATATCAAAAAATAGAAACTTTCCTAAGTTATTTGATTAGTGTAACATAAATTCATATTTATCATTTTCAACAGTATTAGTTTAACATCAGCATTGTTTAATTTTCCATTTTATTTAGTCATTTTATTAATTTTCTTTTTTATTTCAATATTTATTTTTTCTAATTTTTTTGATATTCTACATTTATTTAATATGATTTTTTATTTACAGACACTTTTTTCATCATACATTGGATTTAATAAAAAAAATAAATCTGTAAATAAATGGATAAAGAAGAAACCAGAAAGGGAGGAGAAGCAAAGAGGAAATATTACTGAAGAAAATAAACCAATGTATGATAAAAAAAAAAAAAAAAAAAAAAAAAAGTGACCTTAAAAACACCCCAACTAAAAAAGTACAGAATATGGAAAAGAATGATAAAATACATAATGAAATCAAATTTGACAGTAAATAAAAAATGTAATTAAATACAGTCCATGAAAAAATTAGAAAAATATTGAAATAAAAATAAAAGTTAATAATACAAAAAGATTCTAAATAAAATTGAAAATTAAATAATTGTGAAAATGTTAAATTAATACTGTTGAAAATGCTAAATATTAATTTATGTTACACTGTATAATCAAATAAGTTGAGAAAGTTTCATTTTTTGAATGCAATATTTGGAACATACTTTATCAAGCCATTTATCAATACTTTATCAAGCCATTTATTTATTTATTGTCAATTTAGCCCGAATCAGAACTTCATAATAAGGGACCAATTTGGGGTAATATCAGCAAACACCCGTGGGGGCGCTGTGGAGGTTCTGGTTGTGTCGAAGAAGAAGTAAAAGGCGCCCTGTAACTGCGCAGTCTCTCTTCTGGTAGTTTTTCTGTTCGGTTGGTTTCGGTTAGGAGCAGATTTGTGTTTTCTTTTCTTTCTGCTGATATCGTTTCAGTGTATTTCCGGATACATGAGGCCTCCGAACACGTCTCTATTTGTCCGGAACATCTCTGATGAGTCCAGGTGAGTTTTCTGGAGCTGACTCAGGTCCGGGCTAGCGGCAGTTAGCTGCATGTTAGCTTAGCAGCTAAAGATAGCCGCGTGCTCACGGACTAAAAATAAACTAGAGCGGATGTGTCCACAACACCGCTTTGTTTATAGATTTTACCTGCTGTTAAATTGTAATTTATTATGTTTAAAACAACTCCTATGTTGTTTTCACTAGTTTTGACTTGGAGTGAAGCTAACAAGCTAACAGGAGCTGATGAACAATGGGTCTGTGGATGTTTCTGGACTTAAAATCTGATGTAAATTTATTTTAAACGACCCACAAGCACTGTGGGTCCGAGCCAGAGGGGATGAAGTATCCAAAAATTGGATTCAAGTGAGAGTAGTACTAGCTCAACATATTTTTACTGAAGTGAATGTAAAAGTAGCCGTTTAAGAAATGACTCAAGTAGGTGTAAAAAGGGTGTTTGTTTGTACTTGGTACACCTGATTTTCATAATGTATAATGTCAGACAAAAATTATATAGTTATGTGCATATTCTAGTATTTTAAAGGCTAAAATTAACAAGTGATACAAATATCATAATTACTAAATAATACATTTTAAGCAGAAGAAACATTTTTCAGTCAATTTATTCAATATAAAACTCAAAACTAATCCTTGCAAGTCGGTAATGCATATATGTTAGGACAAGGTAAAATATTTCCAGTGATATCACTGTATTTTCCAGACCTCCAACAGTCTGAGCAGATAGGAAATAACATTAGAACAACAAAGCTGGTGTAGAAACTAGAGGTGCACGGTGACAAGAAATTATATCATTCGTATCGCTCAGCCATAATTTTAATACTTAAAAAAGTGTGTGTGTGTGTATATATATATATATATATATATATATATATATATATATATATATATATATATATATATATCTCAATTACCCCAGGGTGTTACACGCAAACTGAAATATAACCATGAAAGTTCAGAGTAACTCCCAAACTGGGAACTTCCGCTTGGTCAATAAAGAAACATCAAGGTTTCGGTGTTGGAGAAAGACGATACGCTGGCTTTGTGTAACAAGTGTTGGAAGAAAGATCAATGAGGAGGAAAAACAGCAAGTTTAACACGTCAAATTTGATCAGTCACCTTAAACACAACCATCGCTTTGACGGAGGATTCAAAGCATTTGAGGCCCGCGATGCTAAGACCGCCTTCAAGAAGCCACTGGGACTCAGACCCACTGGTGAAGCTTTCGACCAAACCTGAACATTTGCCCGAGAGGAAACAAGGACTGGAGCGATTAAAGAGCTCATAATGGGACTGACGGCGCTTCAGGACTAGCCCCCCCTCGGTGAAGACGGGGGCTGTTCTCGGCTCAGTAGCTGCCTGGAGCCGCGGGTTATCACGCCGAGCTGCCGCCGCTGCTTTCCTGATGCGCGTTGCCCAAATGAGGACGATGCGGTCGCCAGATTCATTCACACGTTGATTGGCAGGAACGTTAATGACATGAGCTTCTTCTTCTACTAATAATTTCCGGTAGGCTGGCTAAAGCCTAAAGCTGCCCCCTACTGGTCTTATTCACATAAATATTCATGATTATACATTAGTGAAATAAAAGAATGTACTTTAAATCTAACTTGTCAGAGCACTTTCTATTTTGAACGTATGAAATCCATTTTTTTTTTCCACTTTATTTTAAATACTGGATCAATTCCAGAGACCCTGATTTTTCTTTTACGTCAATAAGTAATGAACCAGATTTAAATAGATGTTCATTTGAGATATGGTTTCTGTCGAGATATTTAGGCAAATATTGGCTTAATAGTTTTTCATTTCAAAATGTTATATCTTCTTCTAAAGAGTCCACTGTTTTTGGTCTTTTTTAGAGTATTGATGTCACACCCTTACATTTTTGCTCTCTAGTCTTTATTTCCAGGTATATGATCAGTTATCGGTTGTCGGCTTTTGGAATGAGAAAACTATCGGTTATCATATTGGTTTTATAAAAAGTTATCGTGCATCCCCAGTAGAAACGAGAGGAGGTGTAGGTGTGTGTCTGGTGACTTTCTGGTTTAAACATCACTGTTCTTCATTCAGCAAAGTGACTCCCGGTGAGCGGAGTATCCAGACATTTTACTGAGCAGTACCTATACCTCAGTAGAATATTATTCAAGTGAAAAGTATGGTGTAGTAAAACTACTCTTAAGTGCTTTTTTCCAAAAATGTACTCAAGTAAATGTAACTAGTTACAGCCCACTGCAGTCTAAACCTGTGAATTAAACCTTATGATTGATTGAAACTGGCTTTGAAAAAAAGGATTTAGTTGCGTGCTAAAGCAGACATCTACATTCCTCTTACCTGGATTTTGAAATTAAAGAATCATAGTCCACTCGTGGGAAAATACCAAACCCACTAAAACTATATAGGCTATACATTATTGTTTAATGTTGCAGCTGGTGATTAAAAAATAAAAAAAATTTTTAGTTTAACCCCTTCAGTTACTATTTTCTCTTAAATCATTTGTAAATGTTAGTTTACCTTTGAAATGTTTTTGTTAGAAAAATGATAAAGGATAAAGATTACCTGTTGATTACCAGTAATTGCTGTTTACTTATGACTGATTAATTTTTAAAAAATCATACTTTACGTAACCTTGCCTTCTCTGAAATTCAACTTGAAATGTTTTTACTCGCTAATTTTGGCACAGAGGACTTGTCCGCATTCACTGTTTTGATGGGATTTGGTGCACAGAGGGGTTGGTGTGTGGATTTACAAGGAGCCTTCAGGTCTAGAATGGACACCAGGGGGCACTAGTGGTGGCATCAGGAATGGGAACAGTCCTGAGGCAGTTACCAGAGCGTCCCACAGTCAGTCTGTCCATCAACTACTGGTCGTGCTGTGTATTCTTTGACTAAGAGGTCTAATAATACAAAGCACTCACAAGGTGAAGCGATGCACTATATTTTATCTAAGAGACAAACTTTTAACCATTGTTTGGTAACTAATATACAGTCCCTCCAGTTTTTCATGGTTGCGGAAATTCACACATAATCAACAGATCCCTGCGTTTTCTTGTGTTAATGCATAAATGTGAGTTTATTGCATATTTTCCACATAAATGGTTAAATACATTGGGTTTAAGTGATGCCAACTTCCACCTGCAGGTGGCAGTATTTCTTACTTCCACACAGCTGCCTCAGCCTAACTTGATGTCAAGTTATATGATTAAACAAACAACACAGTTTAATTGGGGGGGCAGAAATATCGTAAAAATATATTTCTAAAGTAGCACCACAAAATCAGTGATTTTGATAGCAAAAAAATTACAAAACCGTCATGAAATCCTGGAGGGACCGAGTAGATGGAGGTCTGCAACTCCATCCCCTCAGAGCCACTGTCCTGCAGCTTTTAGATGCTCCAACACACCTGCATCACCTGAAGGGTTCATGATCAGGTGTTGGCAGAACTTGCTGACTTGCCAAGGAGGTGATCCAGTGATGTGAATCAGGTGTGTTGGAGCAGGGACGTGTGTGACAGCTGCAGGGTAGCAGCTCTGGAGGACGCTACAACCCTTCCTGTCTGTTCTAGACAGGCTAGCTCCTTGCAAAGCTAATCATTTCCATCCCTATTGCTGTTACACATCTGAGCCAAACCTAAATCTGAATTTAAAACAGGACGATGTGTTTTTCTTGCACATCCTATTAACCATTTTAAATGAGATGTTTAAACCCTTGTTGTAACTTGTATTTTATATTCACTCTAAACGCTTCCTAACAGTTAAAATGCACAGACCTGGGCTCCTTCTGAGCTTAGCCAGGAAGTTTATTTGTTAACCTGCATCTTAAACTCACAGCTGTGTGTTCTCCAGATAATTTTCATATCAGGTAAGAGCTGAAATGATGATTTAGATGAAGACAGCAGCTGCTCCTCCAGCTGCTCTCTGTGGTAGATGATGTAGGCAGAATAAGCCATGATGGTCAGCTGAGTCACACTTGTATTTGCGGTGTTCAGGCCTGAGGATTTGCGGCGTGAGTTTGGCCGCTATGGGCCGATAGTAGATGTCTACATCCCACTTGACTTCTATACACGTCAGCCAAGAGGATTTGCATACATTCAATATCCTTTCCCAATGAGTTGTTTAACTGTGTGCACGCTAACTGGTCACTGTCATTTTCTTTCTGCAGAGAAACATCTGCTTTCTGAAGTTTTTATTCTTCTAAATAATTTGACTGAATATCTAACAGTGATATTTTTCTGTTATTGCTTCAGAAAATGTAAAAGCATCCAGTTGTGGAAGCAGCCACAGAGTTACAAAGACCCATGTAGAGTAGCTGTAAAGACACAGAGCCCAGAGGGAGGGGAAAGGTTGAACAGAGAAGGTAAAGCATGAAGAGGAAAAGGGAACCAAGACAAAGCTTGGAAATGGCGGGAAAAGAAAAGGTTTAAGAGGAAAGAGCAAGCAGGAAATCCAAGTCTCTCTGGGAGTCGGTTAAAGAGTGTAAAGCTCAAGATGAAGTTCAAAGTCAAGCATGGCCAAAGGTAACGAGTCTGAATTATTTTGTATCCTCCCAAAACAAATCCGCAAATCTGACACCACACCAAAAAATCAGCTTTCCCTGTTAGATTGATGACGTTTTAATTTTGGTCAAAACAATCTGCTGATAATGTTTGATTTGTTTTTATATTTATTGTCCTGATCCTGGAACGCTTGCTTCATCTTTTATCTCTACAAAAATCAGCTGAGAGCCTGTTTGTTTTCTCACTTTGTCCTGCAGTAGAACCCTCTTCCTTTTATCTGTGTCTCCATTTTAACCTCGTCAGTTAAAGTTCATGTTCTGTGCTGCCTTCATATCCTGAGTCTAAGGTTCCCAACGGAACGGTGGATGTGGAAATGTTCATGGTTGTTTTCATTAAAATTTCAAACAAGAAACTGAAACCTTAACTGCTCAGCATATTTGAGGACGTGAGGGATGCAGAAGATGCTCTGCACAGCCTGGACAGGAAGTGGGTTTGCGGTCGCCAGATTGAGATCCAGTTCGCCCAGGGGGACCGGAAGAGTAGGTGTCCATCTTCGTTATCCTAATTTACCGTCTTTCCCACATTTGCTTCATCAGACTCTTTCCACATTTCCTGCTTTTCCTCACCAGCTCCCAACCAGATGAAATCGAAGGAGAGGCGTTCTCCGGGTCGATCTTCTCGGTACGACGACTACGATCGAGACGGCTGGCGCAGAAGATCTCGCAGCCGCAGCTACGAAAGATACCGTTCACGCAGCCCATCCTACGACCGGCGCCGCAGGCGGTCCGAGAGTCCCCGAGAGTGAGTTGTGTTCAGCGACAGGATGACTGTCGGGCTGAAACGATTCGATTATCGATATAATAGTCAACTAATCCAGTGATGGATTCATGGTTAGCTGGACGACAGAGACTCTAAACGGCCGTCGGCTGAAAGAACAGCAGGCAGAGCAGCAACGAAGCCAAAACTGAACTATAAACATGAGAAACCTTCTC
Organism: Anableps anableps; assembly: GCA_014839685.1. NCBI lineage: Eukaryota > Metazoa > Chordata > Actinopteri > Cyprinodontiformes > Anablepidae > Anableps > Anableps anableps. Next base: position 34,480,557 of record CM026079.1, read on the forward strand.
CGTCTGTGAAGCTGTTCTCCCCAGAACTCCTCTAGAGGCAGCTTTAGCTTCACTTTCTGGAAAATGATCTCCTATTAATCCCCTTTTTCTGTCCCGTCATTAATCGGTCTGATGACAACCAGCAGAGCCGCCCTCCGCTGATGTTCAGGCCAGCAGGAAGAGCTGAGCTGTCCTCAGGTTAGAAGGATTCATAGCTGCAGATGATCAGTCCATCACTCGAGGAATGCTTATTAAAATTAAAGTGAAAAACATTAAAATGTTTTTCTTACTTTAACAAAAAAAAAAAAAAAATTGAATTTTTTTTTTTTGGGTTGTTTTTTGTATTTTTATATATTTTTAATGTATAAGATAAGCTTAAATTATATTGACACCCCCCCCCCCCCCCCCCCCCCCCCGTGAAACAATAGCCCTGCGCCCTGACAAAGTGAACATTTCAGCAAAATGGGCGGAGCCAAGAGACACTGTGGGGCGGGGGGCGGTGGGGGGGAGTTAATCAGGGTCGTGATCAGGATGAAACCTTTTCCTGCGTCGTCGGAAGCTGTTGTGGCGACAACGCTCTGCCGCAACCGTCCTGAGCGAGCAGCGAGTGCTGCTGGGAGATCCTCGCTCTTCCTGATCGCTGCAGTCAGAGCAGAGTTCCACCTCCCGACTCACCACCAGGGGGCGTGTCTGAGGAGATGGTTTGTATCTGAAGGCGGGGCTGTGTGACCTAAAGCTGGATGTTTTAAACAGGAGAATTGAACTGCAGTAGCACCGTTCAACCCAAAGAGGGCAGCACTGACACGGTTTAAGACAAAATGTTGCAGAATTTAACCAATTTACACAAAAACGTCAATCTCTGTGGACAGTTTATCTGCAAAGAAATTTGATTTGGGGTTTAGTTACACTTTAAGTGGTTAAATAAAAAATCTGCAGATATCATTGTTATGCAATTAATCATTAAAATAATTGCTAGAATACGCCACTAAAACGATCGTTAGCTGCAGCTCGAGATTACTGTAATGTTTAGAGAAAGACAGGAGGACCTTATTTTTCCTTTTTTTTTTTTTTTTTTTTTTCTTTAAGATCTCGTGGACGGATGTACGGAAGAGGGAGGAGCAGGAGCCGTGAAGACGACAGGTAAGCTCCCGTCTGCCAGCGTGGTTTTTATTTCGAGCCGAGGCCGACTAGCTGAGCTTCCTGTGTCCAGGTACCGGCAGAGGCCCCGCAAAGAGTCCAGGAGGAGGTCCAGGTCCCGCTCCGTGTCTCCCCGAGAGAACATGAACCCTGCAGCCGCCTCCCACTACGCAGAGGAGCCGCCGCGCCACGCCCCGTCCCACTCCAAGTCCCGCTCCATGTCCCGCTCCCGTTCACGCTCCCGCTCCTGGGCCGGCCGGAAGTCCGGAGGGCGCTAGCGTTGGACCCGCGGCGGTCCCCGTTTGATATGAATGCGGCGCCGTTTGTAGGAAGCTCCATGTTTTTCCAGGCCAGTGCTGCCGATGCTTGTTTTGGTTTTATAAAAATGTTTCTGTCTCCCCCCCCAGTTGGAATATAGACCAGTGGTTGGTGTGTTGGGTGGTACCCCGCCGCAGTTCAAATGTTTCTGCTCGGTTACTGATGATGTTCCTGTTTCTGGCCGTCTGCAGCAGCTAGTCTTTGCTAAACTCCAACATTCAGTATTCGCTGCTGAAACCAGCAGGTGTTTTAATCATGCTCTGCTCATCACCTGCTCCAGCGGGCTGATCCCAGCTCAGCTCCAGCTGCGCCTAACTGGGGCGTGCTGATCAGTGCATGAGTTTAGGTGCGAGGCGCTCAGAAAGTGTTAAACTGTCCGGACTCTTATTTTTACGGTGTTTTCCTTTAGTTTGATGTTCCTCGTTTACTCGAGTGTCTCTGCATGTCTTCTTCTCCCCGTCTGCTGTCTTTATTAGGAAGAAGCTTTTATTTTCAGTAATAAATCGACAACATTCAGTACAAGACTTCCTGTGTGTGGCTTCAGTTTGTGAACTCCTCCCCCCTCGGAGGATCGACGGGGGGAACCTCGTGTCGGCGGTGGATCTGCATGGAAACAGGCTGCATCGATTTCCAGTTAATGGAACAGCAGCTGGAATTAAAATCTCCGCGGAGGGGCGGCCATGTGTGAAATGGGACGCGTCTCATTGATCCTCTGGTTGAAAAGCAACAGCAGATTCATCACTTCCTGTCGCTGAGATGGGAACCAGTAAGATCCTGGCTGTGCTCCATGTCCCGCCTCCAGATGCTTAAATCCAGCTTTATATCAGGCTGGGCGGGCGCAGCTCAGTGAAGCAGAATATTGAAGACAGGGATGGATTTCAACCAGAAATCAGACCCATAAAAATGACTTGATAAGGAAATAATTTAGCAACACGATCATGAGACTCCTGACTGGACCTCAGCTTCAGAAGCTCCAAACATCGTGAAAAAGTTCTCTCAGTTCCAAAAGTTAAACTCGTATACGGGTCCATGACATGCTTTATTTGATGATTACAGTTTACATTAAAAACCCAGAATTCAGAAAATTTAATGTTTTGAAAAGGTTCATAGAAAGTTGAGTGGAAGGAAAAGTGTGGTAGAGGAAGGTGTACAAGCAGCACTTCATGGTTCCTCCTGCTGACCAGCTGCATGGAGATGCTGGTTTCATTCTCCAGCAGAACTTGGTACCGACCCAGACTGCCAGCGGTACCAGAAGCTGGTCCAGGGACCCTGGTGGTACTGGGCTTGATGGGCCAGCAACCGGGCTGCACCAGAACCCCGCAGAGAACCTATGGAGTCAGGAGGAAGCTGAGACTCCAGCACTATCGATGAAGACCTGAAGGTTCTATCAGAGCAACCTGGGCTTCCAGAACCGGAGCAGAACCTCAGACTGGTCTCCTCACTGCGTTGCTGCAGAACCCGAACAGAACCTCTGGGTTCTGACCTGGTAGCCCTGACCAGAACGGAGAGTGGAACCCGAACGGAACCTCCGGGTTCTTTTTTTTTTTTTTTTTTTTTTTTTTTTTAACTGAGATTCAAATTTTCTGAGACGGCATTTTGGGTTTTCATTCCCTGCGAGCCGGAATCAGACGACATAGCTTGAAGTTTTTCACTTTGTAATAAATCTGTTCAATACTTGGCTCCAAAGGGAAATTAAATGTTTCACTTTCTGAAGCGTGACTGAAAATATGGAACTTTTTCACAGTATTATTTTAGCTGTATTCGTATTAATAGAAAGTTTGGTGGAAGGAAAGGGGTGCACAGGATTGGTTGATCCATCTGTGGTTCCCAGTAGAAACCAGAAATGGGATGAAAACCATTTTGGACAGTTGAAGTCGTGTTTGCAGGAAGAATGGGACCAAATAACTCCTGAGGAGAAAACAACCGGAAGGGAAGTGTCAAGAAATAAGGCTCTGCTCTGCTCTGGGTACATGGCTACCACAGAACAACCAGGTTAGGATGTTTAAATCAGCTGTTTTTGGTTGTGAAGATGATAATCCAGGTCGGAGGTTCTGCCAGGTGCCGGCCTTCCACCCGGGGGGTCATTTCTGTCCCATCTGCCCGCCTCACCTCACACGAATCAAAGGGTTCAGCGAGCAAATGGAGGCGCTGGCTGCAGGTCTCACCTCTGATGACCGGCAGGCGGTCGGTTCACCGCTGGGAGGGAAATGGCAGCAGAGCAGGGCCGCAGCATCGATCGTTTGGGTCCTGAACAGCCAGGACCGGCAGGGATCAATCCGTTTTCGTCCAGTTCTCAACCAGCAGGCATCAGCAGCAGGATTATTACATTTCATATCGAGGATGACGGGTGAGTTTCAGATCAAGTTGACACTTTTAAAAAGATTTGAATGCATTTAATGTCTGGCATTAAAGAAACTTAGCATTAAAGCGCGCTGGGACGGTTCAAAATGCAGGGAGAAGGTGATTTCCTACGGAAACCATGAGAAATGATGCGCTTCATGCTTTTCTGCCCTTCTTGTTCCCACCTTGATGTTCTCCATCTGCTGTTGAATTAAACTCTTCACATGGGATCCTCTCTTAGGTAACCCCCGTTTTAGCTTGGTATCCAGCATTTATTTGAAGCTCCAGTGTCTGTCAGCGACGCCACAGCAGTCATTGTTTTGGTCCTTCCATGAACAAAAGTTGGGAGTAACCAGAGCTGACAGGAATCAGATCAAACGATCGTTTAATCTCTGCATTCAGATGATGCTCAATGACTGCATTCATGTTGTTTTAATATTTTTATGAAAGTTGCTGTAAAGTGACAGAATCCTGGACTAACTTGAGATATTTCTGGTAATTAAATCACAGAGCTGCTGCTTCTCCTTTGGAGGGCAGAGTTAGTTAGTCTGGGCCTGGTTGTGTTCCTTACTAAATGTCAGATTTAAAGGGCATCCAGCTTCTGGGCAGACCCATAACTCTCTGCGGGGCTGAATGGCCCTTCTGTCCTGGGAACATACCCCAGCATGAACTGGCGGCAGTGGAGAGAAAACTTTTCGTTACACTGGCGTTAAAGGGCTGTTCTGTGAAGTTATCGGTAATGAAACTCCATGCAGTCAAAAGATAGATCACAAAGACCTTGTTGAAAATGGAGGCATGTCCTCCAAGTGTTAGAAGCTAACAGCGATGGGGCGCCGTTTGTGAAGTTACAAAATCAAAAATGAACACTCAGCCTGTCATAGGAGGGAAAAAAGTGTTTAATTTTTTTATTCATATTTTTAAGTTATTAATTTATAAATGTCAGCTTAAAACAAAATGTTTAATTAGCGAGCTAAATACTTAGTTTGAAACTAAATATTTATCTCTACATCATTAAGCTCCGAGCCAAATGCATAGCTGATATGCAAATTCACCCGCTGATAACCGGAAGTGGACTATAAAAATAGTCAATATTTAGCTTAAGAGCTAGATATTTGGTACATTAAATATACAGTTTGCAGCTAAATAGTCAGCCTAATTAAATATATAGCTTGAAATTGTGACTTTTATAAATAAATAAAATGGTGGAAATATGATTTTGAAAAATGAACCCCATTTTTTTCTCTTACTATTGGCTAAATAACTCAGATTATTGCTGTAAACTTTTGACTGTGTAACTTGACAAACAGCAAGTCAGTTGTACGCAAGCAGTTTCGGCTAACTTTAACCATGTGAAACGACTGAAAATGTTTGTATCAGTAAGGTTTAAGGAGGGTCTGTTCGTGAATACTAACGGTCGACTATTTCACAAGAGAAGTCACGCTCGGTGCTGTTATCCAGCCAAACACCCGCGCTGGTTGAGCATGTTGGCTATGACCATCAGCTGCGACCCAGCAGTCCACCGACAGAGACCTGACCTTCTGGGTTTGCTTCAGTTGGTCTGATCCTGTGTTTTCCAGGTCTCGTAGTTTGAAGATGAGCTCCACGAACTCACGATCAGCTGGTGATTAATGCAGGGGACGTTCACTTAGCTTAAAAGATTCTTCCGCTTTGGGGATTTATTGACCTGCCAATGAGTGATGCGACATCTTTCCACTACAGGTAAGGGAACTGGTACCGACGGCTTCATAGAACCTCACTTCAGTCAACCCTAGCTAGCGTGGGCCAAGATGAAGTGGAAGATACTGACAGATGTACAAATCTCTGAGTGTCCAGTCAGTTTGTCCGCCTTAGTGGAGTCCCTACTGGTGCGACTTTCACTTCCGCACTGACAGGCAGTGGATGCATTGTGGTGTTTTAAACTGGTCCAGATGGACATCTGCTGTTGCTCACATATCTTTTCAAGTCTTCCGTATTAACAGTTCTAAATGTGTGCTTTTCCACCGATTCCAGCCCTGCTGATGTAAAAAATGGGAGACTGGAACTTCCTTGGTGGGATCTTGGAGGAGGTCCATATCCACTCCACCATGGTAGGCAAGATCTGGCTTACCATCCTGTTCATCTTCCGGATGCTGGTGCTCGGCGTGGCTGCCGAGGACGTGTGGAACGATGAACAGTCCGACTTCATCTGCAACACGGAGCAGCCCGGCTGCCGTAACGTCTGCTACGACCAGGCCTTCCCCATCTCCCTGATCCGGTACTGGGTGCTCCAGGTGATCTTTGTGTCCTCGCCCTCCCTGGTGTACATGGGCCATGCCATCTACCAGCTGCGCGCTCTGGAGAAGGAGCGCCACTGCAAGAAGGTGGCTCTGCGCCGGGAGCTGGAGGCTGTGGATGCAGAGATGGTGGAGGTGAAGAGGAGGATTGAGAAGGAAATGAGGCAGCTGGAGCAGGGGAAGCTGAACAAAGCCCCGCTGAGGGGCTCGCTGCTGTGCACCTACGTAGCTCACATCGTCACTCGCTCAGTGGTGGAGGTCAGCTTCATGACGGGTCAGTACATCCTCTACGGACACCGTCTGAACACGCTGTATAAGTGTGAGAGGGAGCCGTGTCCCAACATGGTGGACTGCTTTGTCTCCAGACCCACGGAGAAAACCGTCTTCATGATGTTCATGCAAGCCATTGCCTGCATCTCCCTCTTCCTCAGCCTGCTGGAGATCATGCATCTGGGCTTCAAGAAGATCAAGAAGGGCATCCTGAACTACTATCCCCACCTTAAGGATGACCTGGATGATTATTACGTCAACAAGTCCAAAAAGAATTCAGTTGTGCATCAGGTCTGTGTTGGAACTTCAGTGGGACGCAAGAGTACGATTCCCACAGCTCCCAGTGGATACACATTACTGCTGGAGAAACAGGGCAATGGACCCAACTACCCCCTCCTCAGTGCCTCCTCTGCCTTCGTCCCAATACAAGGGGATCCCGGTGCAAAGCCGGAGGGCCACAAGGACGTCAAGGAGGGAGTGCCGAGCCCCACGGAGCAGAACAGCAACTCCAACAACACCAGCAGTGAGACGCGCTCGCCTCCTGTAGACAAACAGGACGAACCAGAGGATCTCTCCTCACCCCACCATGACGACCTGGAGTGTGGGAGCTCCGAGTACCCCACTCTGCCTGTGGCAGACACGTCCTCCTCCACCACGTTGTCTGGCATAGCAAGGAAGACGCGGAGGCTGAGTCCCCCGTGGAACTGCTCCACGGTGGTGGAGGGGAACTGTTCGGACAGTGGAGACTCCTACCATGGAAACAGCAACATGAAGCTCCGCAGCAGCTGCGCCGGCCCCAGAGCCAGAATCGTCTCCAAGCCGGACTCGAAGAGGCCGAGCAGGTCCCAGAGCCCAGACTCTGTGGGAGAACTGAGCTCAGTGTCTCGACACAGCCGGGAGAGCAACAGTCCTGTCACTTCCTCTCCGAACCGAAGAGTGTCGGCGGCGAGCAGCGGGAGCAGCAGACGAGCTCCGACTGACTTACAGATTTAACTCAGACTCTGTAGATCTGTTAAAACACCTGATCCAGTCCTTTCTTTAGATTTTTCTTCCAAACAGCCAGATGACCCTAAAATCCTTAAAGTGGTCTTGTTCAGTTGTTCTCCAGGCTTTCTGAAGGACTCTCAAAGCTCATGTTTGGACTTTAGCTGCTTGTTCTGTGAGTGTCAGAGGAATGTCTTTTTGTTTGTCAAGGTACTAAAATCTCAGTCATTCAGCTCACCAACTGGGATACAGAGTTACCTAGATTTCCAGATGTAAGAGCAGTTTTGATCAGCGGTTCTTCGAGATTTCTGAAGGTCTTTGAGTTTTTCTGTGGATGTTGGTTGATTTCTGACCACCTTCAGAGGAGTGTTTTCAAAGCCGTTAACTGACCTACAAATGAGACTCTTAAGCACAAGAGTTGTTGACAAAGGACAAGACATCCTTGTGTTCAGACTGGTTCTCTGGGCACTTTGCTACCAGCAGCCTATCACCCAGACACATTTTGCTCCAATTTGTTAGCAACTTTAAAGCAGTCACCCAAATATCAGGGTTTAAAAGTCAGAAGATAGTTTAACTCCAACGAGGTGAAAACATTGGCATACTCTAGATGATCAACTAAAGGATGAAGCATTCTTCAGTCAGGTCTTTGCCAGATTACTTGGCGTTTTTACCTGAGGTGTTTAGTCCTTTTTAAAGGAACTCTTGTTTGTTTCCTACCTTGGTTTGGTTCATTTGTGTAGATGTGAACACATCAATCAAAACTTCAGGTTAAACTCACCAACTGATTCAGACCAAAGTAAACAATCTACAGGTGTGAAAACATCCTAAATCTAAAAATGATCAGATACCAGAACTGGACTCAACTGATGGATTCAAAACCCAAAGAAGACCTCTGGAAGACCTTCAGAAAGCCATGGAGAACCACTGACTAGGAAGCTCTTAAAGATTAAAGAAAGTCTTGACAGAAGGTCCCAACAAACACAACCGCTTTAAAATCAGTCGCTGCACATCCGAGAGATTACCGTCTTGATTGCAGAGAAAAGTTCAGACCACAACCCCAGGACTTTCTTTTTGTCCCATTTCCAGGTCAGTTCCAGGCCACCAGATCGACTTGTAATGATTCAGCTGAACACAGGCTGACGGACTGCAGAGGAATGGAAAACCAACTCATCGATCTGTAATGTTTCAGGCACCGTTATTCAAACAGACACTTTCAGTACAGAGGTCTGGTCCAAATTAATCCAACATCGGTTTTAACACTCCAATATAAAACAAAGGTGTCCATTGGGATCCAGACAAGTTTTCTGTTGCGTTTATACAGTCAGTGTGGAGTAGACCACCCCACTGTCCCGTTACAGCATAGGAAAGTATGGCCAGACAATACGGACGATAACATCTGACTCTCGGCACCACCCTACGGTCCCGTGGTCCAAAACCCTCTCTGGTCCATGCATGACGTTGTTTCAGGTTTTCACTCACACAAAGGAAAACTTGTTCTACTTCTGTTCCAATTCACAGTTTCGTCTGGCCTCGTGGACGAGACTAAATGTTGTTTAAGGTTAGAGGTAGGTGTCGGGGTAACTTTAGGTGTTTAGAGAGGAATTAATGAGCTGAGGAAGGACTGGGAGTAGTGGGGGCAGCACCTGAAGCTGGGTAGCTCTCATCTGATTGTAGATTACTATCTGGCACTAGCTTAAAGGGCTATTTTTTGATGGATTCCAGGCTGCTTTTCCCCTTTTGTTTAAAATCCAGTCACACCTGAACTGGATTTACCTTCACTGAACAGATTCTTTAGAAAATAGTTTGAGATGAATAAAACTTTATGCTTCGATGTGTCTCCTGAATTAGGGCCACCTTTGACATGTATGAAAACATGAGACTGTGCAGAATTACTGAACACTGATTACAGACTCTTGATTTGTGAAACCTTTAATCTGTGAACACAATATCTGGTGCTGACAGGGGGCTTTCCCAGGGTGTCATTCATGCTAGGACTGCCCCAGGTTTCAACATTAAAATCTTGCCTGAAGGGGTTTTTTGTATATTATTTTTCTACTTGATGCTGTTATCTAAAAGAATCTGATTTAGTTTCATGTAAAAAGTCCAGATGAGGCGAATGATACTGAAAATAGTTTTATTGAGCAACAGCAGAAGGTTCTTATTTAACAAAAATCAGCAGTCTGTCTTCACCGTGTTAATGAAAAAACAAATGCATTCTCTACAAAGAAAACGGCGATGTTTAATGTTCTCCTGGTAGTTGCTGGAGCGACAGCAGGCCCTGCTACAGTCCAGCTCCCTCTTCAGGCTCGTACTGCAGCAGCTGGGAGACCGGGACAAACGGGAGGTTAGGACGTCTGCGGTTCTGGACTCAAACAGAAACATCAACACCTGAACGTCTCACCCTGTTCCTCAGCTCTTTGTTCTCCTCCATCAGCTGACTGAACTTCTGCTGCAGATCAGCCAGCTCCGCCTGGAGAGCCTCGGAGTCCGCCGCCCCCCCCAGGTGGACCTTTATGTAGCTGAGACACTGGTTAAGGTCCGGGTATGATTTCAACAGTCAGGCGTGGTCAGGACAGCAGGATGGGGAGGTCTGGGAGATCCCAGCTGCTCCACAAACCTCCTCTGAACTAATTTCACTCGATAGAATCGAACAGAAAAGCCTTTCATTGTCAGGATGTGTCCCAACAGCGAGATTACAGCGACTCCTCCAGTCTGCACGTGTATGCAGAAAAGAACAATGTGAGGTGTTATATGCACTGCAGTGTCTGGTATTGTAGTACAGTGGTATGGAAAGGTTTTAACAAAAACAGGACCTGATTTTCCAAACAGCAAATTATCAGAGATGCCACATTCAGTAAAGATGTTTTATCTGCCTGCTGCTGAGTAAACTAAAAGCACCCTTGAAGAAACAGAGGTTTGAGCTCAGAAACTCAGTATTTTACAGTATTCTAACCTAAGATTGTAAAAGCTTTGATTAACTATCTGTTTTTATTAGTGAGTTGCACAAGTCACTGAACTCTCAGGCTCCGTTCATTATTACTGCCGTAAACAGAGCGCTGCTGGGGGGCAGCCATGTTCTGCGCATGAGGGTCGCTAACCGCTCACACTGAAGTCCGACTGTGGTCACATTTCATTAGTAGCAGGAACGACCAGGCAGCAAAAAACAACAAAAAAAAAAAAATCAGATTTCAGCAAAAACATTGAAATTGAGCACCAAGACAATGCTAATAATGGCCGCCGGCGTCTCTGGACGGGTCCTACAGCCGCTGAGAGCCGACAGCACCGCCACCGGATCAGAACCAGACGCAGGAAGCTGAGCAGCAGGAAGAAGAACCAACAGCAGCGGCCTTTAGCGGAGCATCGCCTGCAGCTGCTGGAGAGAACCTGTCTGGAGGTGGAGTCGGACTGGGAGCGCTGGGACCGGGATGGGAGGCTCCACCGACTCTCATCGCTTCATCGTTTTCCGCTCGGCTGCTTCTGGCGCAGAGTTATGACGTAACAGTTGGATAAACGTGACATTCGGACTGCAGGCGCTCTGGGAACTATCGGATCCGATTTAGTTCCAGTGTGGAAGCGGGACAGATCGGGTTTTTGGGGTGGAAAGATCGGAACCGGGCCGTCCAGACTGCTGGATATGAGTCGCATTTTCCTGCTTTGTGAATGTAGTTTTAGATGCATCTTTAAATCTGCTTGCTGTCCTCTAGGTAGTCGTTTCTTTAACTTACGTCATCCTGCAGTCAATGAAGTTCAACATGCTGCTGATCTGGATCCACGACTACCTGACAAACAGACCACAGGTTGTGAGACTCAAAGACTGTGTGTCTAACCAGGTGGTCAGCAGCACAGGAGCACCACAGGGCACTGTACTCTCACCATTCCTTTTCACTCTGTACACTTCAGACTTCCAGCACAAGTCAGACTCCTGTCATCTCCAGAAATACTCAGATGGCTCTGCAGCTGTCGGGTGGATCAGAGATGGAGAAGAAGCTGAGTACAGAGAGCTGGTGGACCGCTTTGTGTCATGGTGTGGAAACAATCATCTCATCTTGAATGTGAACAAACAAAGGAGATGATTGTAGATTTCAGGAGAAACAGAGTCAGATCAAACCCTAGTTCCATCATGGGAGAATAAGTGGAGGTGGTTGAGGAATATAAATACCTCGGTTCTGGAGATGACAATGCAAAGAAGGATTTTGCATGAAATCAAGAAAATTATGGACAACCCTGACCATCCTCTTCATGAGACTGTCATTGGAAAACAGAGTCTCTTCAGTCAGAGGCTTCTTCAGATTGGTTATAAAACGGACTGCTACAGGAGATCTTTCCTGCCCACAGCCATCACCATCTATAATAACTCCTTGACTAAATGAGTTACAGCAACATTTAATTCCCCTTTGGGATAAATAAAGTATTTTTAAATTGTTTTAATGATGTTAACGTTTCAGTTTGATCCACCTGAAGGTCACCATCATTGATTTGTAAAATTTCTTAGCTGTTTTTCTCTGTTGTAGTAAGACGATCAATTCCTCTCAAATGTTATCGTCGCTCAGATTCACCATCTCAGTTATTTTGAAAGCACAGCAGCTGGATGATGGAAACAGGTAGCAGTGATCTAATGTAAAATAACTTTGTCTGTTAATGGTTGTTCATTTTTGAGTTTAAGTGATTTATTTGGCTGAAATCAGCTCCATCAGAGTTTTAGTCTGACTAACTTTTCCAATATTTGTCTCTTTTTCTGCAAACTCACTCTGATTAAACTTCTGTCTACTGCAGCTAAGGTACTGACTACTGATAACTACTTCACAGAACCCCACTTCCAACACTTTGAACTATCCGTTTAAATTTTGTTTTTAAGTAAGTTTTTAATCTTAAAAGAATTGTATTTATTTCAGTCTTTTGCACTTCAGTGTATGCTGTAATAATAACCCCTCCCAAAGTGACATTACTAGAACAGAGCACAATTATCCAGTTAAACTGGACGTACAGGAAACACTGCCTCACCTGTTTTACAGTTCTGCTAAGTTTGTTTTTATAAAATTCCTTTTCAAAAGACAGATGAGAGGACAGACCTTTCAAGACTAAATCAGGAACTTTACAGGAAACTGTGAAGCTAAAATGATGTTTATGTCCTCAGTAGACCTAAAAACAACCTGAACGTCAGAGTGACAGCGCCCCCTATTGAGTTATGGGGAGATTATAATTATCGGGAAGATGTCTGGCAAGTTGTATCCCAAATTAAACAAAATCTGTGTTAAAACAGAAAAAAAAATCTTTCAATTCTAGGATTTAAGATCCAATTAAACAAATCTGTTATTAAATGAAATCATTATGCTGAGGAGGAGATTTAGAGTAAAGATATAGACAACAATTACAAACATTCTGGGCAGGAAATCACATTTTCCTTAAAGTTTGACTAGAAATTACCACTGTTGTGGTTCAAGAGTAACACCATGTCTCATTTTAGATATTAGAATGTAAATACAGATCTATGATTAAAAAAAAGGTAATTTAATCAAAAAAGGATACTCAATTGCATTGTCTGGTTTCTCTGGTTCTTCATAAAGAGCCACAAGCACTGCAAGACAGAAACTCTGATAAGTCAACACAGCACTGAAATCTACATGTAATTACATTAAAATAAAGATGTGACCAAAAGTTTGTGCAGTTACACTAATGTGGTGTTTTAGAAACTATAAAGCTTCGTTTTTTTGCTAAAGGTTCACATTTTTTTGGTAACTGTGTAAATTAATTCATAACAAAAATAGTTATTGGTTTTAAATGTTGAATTTACAATATTAGGTATTTCTGCCCAAACGGAGGAGCTGAATTCATGTCAGCACAGGTAAGGCTGAAACAGATCCATCAGTCAGACTGATATAAAAGACAGGCAGATGAGAGGCGTTTATAGAAAATGTTAAACACTATATTATTTTTAAAGCCACAAATCACGGCATCTGTGTTCATGCAGAAGCTTTCGGTCACGACTGTGAAGCAGTCACATGAACAGGTGTTTGAACTTCCTGTCCACTAACCGCTGGTTAAAGAGTCCAGAACTCCTGATTTCTCCAGGTATCTTCTAAACTGTTCCCGCTTCGTTTCTGAGGCCTTAAACAAACAAAGAAGCAAAAAATATTGTAATTCGCTGCTAAAATACCCGGAAACCCCGATTAAAGTAGCTTCAGAGGCTATAAATTAACATAAAGCCTGAACATAAAGCAGGCAGATCTCGTGGTGAGATACACATGATGCTAAACAGTTAGCTAATGCTACATTAGCATTAAAATAAAATCATAAACAAAACGTAACAATGTAAAAAAAAATATACATATATATTAGCGACAAAAAGAGCAAGGATCCCGGGATTAACTCACCCTGTAGTTGGCCATGAATGCTGTAAAACCGTCTAGTTTAAGGAGATGGCGAATATGAGACAGATCCAAACTGAGCCTCAAACGTTAGCCGGTGGTGCGTTTACTTCCGCCTACAAACAGACGGTTTGTTGCCACGGCAACATCAGAAAACAAACCAATAAAAACAACAACAATAACAAGAGTTTTAAATAGATAGATAAAAATATAAATAAGCTGGAAGAGAAAAAGTGGCTTAAAGCTTTTAGAGTTACTGAAGATACAGAAGTATCTTTTATGTAATTTAAATATAGTAGCCTATTGTTGGATGGCAAAGAAGGACAGTTCAATGTAATTAAATTAATAACATTTAAACAGCTCAAGAAAAAAAACGAATGAGGAATATATACAATATATTTATAATAAATGTGCTTTTTGAATAGCTGTTTTATTAGCAAAAATTCATAAATATTGTCCCATTTTGAAAAAATTAAATTAGCCAAATATTTTGTTGCAAGTTAAGTTTATTTGTATAGAACATTTCAGCAGCAAGGCAGTTCAAAGTGCTTCACATCATAAAAACATCAGTCAGGTATACAGCAAAATCATCAAGCAAATATCAATGGATCAAAATCATCAAAATCATCAACCAAATATAATTCGAAAATACTGATAAATGTTCCAGTTACTACTGATCCAAGCAGCTCTAACCAGGTGGGTTTATAGCTTTGATTTAAAGGAGCTCAGTGTTTCGGCTGTTTTGCAGTTTTCTGGAAGTTTGTTTCAGATTAGAGGAGCATAGAAACTGAAAGCTGCTTCTCCAGGTTTGGTTCTGGTTCTGGGGATGCAGAGTAGACCAGAACCAGAGGACTTGAGTGGTCTGGAAGGTTGATACGACGACAACAGGTCTTTAAGCCATTCAGTGATTTATAAACTAGCAGAAGGATTTTAAAGTCTATCCTCTGAGCTCCTGGGAGCCAGTGGAAGGACTTTAGAACTGGGCTGATGCTATGTGGCTATGTTTCGCTTGTTATATACTTTTCAGGTGTTGAAATACACCTTTTAAAAAAGTACAAAAACACTGCAAAAAATGTAAATCTTAATTATTTTGAAGGGAGTTCAACAATCAGTTCGAGAAGTTTTTTCAAAATGTTTTTTTATTATTTGTCTAAATATCTGTCAAAGCAGTATCCTATAAAAACTAGGACCACATGGAGTGGAGAATATTTTAATTTATTAAAAGTGTTTATTCACATCTGCAGAACAGGTAATACCTGTAAAACAGATGCGCACAAGGAGCCAATGACATGCTGAAACGTCACAGTCTTTAATACCGATTTACAAATCATTCTTACCGCACTCACTTCCGGGTTTCAAACGAGGCGTAGCTGCTCTCGATGATTTGTAGATCTGTTTCCCTGAATCGTCGTTCCTCATGTGACCTGTTGAAAAACAAGCAGCTTTGTTCAGTTTTTGTCCTGCCGGGGAGAATCTTTATGTCTCTTTGCTTCAGCAGGATTAAGAAGGTAAGATATAATTTTGGAATACAGTTACATGTTGTTTCTGAACAGAAACGTTTTAATTACAGCGAAGTTGTGTACAACCGTGGTTACCTGTAGCATTTTCAGTTCAAGTTTCGGTTTTTAGTATCTCTGACTGCCATGAGACTGATACCCTTCAGGTTTAATTAGTAGTTTTTCTGTCATTGGTTTACATATTAAATATATCTTATTTTAAGATAAAATTTCCCAATGTCCTATCATGTTGTTGCTCGCTGTTAGTGAGGATTAAACCCAACATTAATTCTTCACATTCCAGGAACAGCAACCAGTAGCTTAAGGTTAACGTGTATTAACTTTAGTGGTGTATTTAGTTTTCACTAACAATTATAACCTGAATGCAATATTTTTAATTAAAAAGAAAAAAATTCTGCTTTGTGCATATTTAGGTTGATGACATCACAAAAGGCACATAAATCCTGCCAATCAGTTGGTATTAAATAGTAAATATTATGAAGAACAAACAACTTTAATCGGGTTCCTACAGAAGCGTCCAGGTCTGTGTTTTGTTGCTGCCAAAGCTGTTCTCTGATGTTGCCTTATGTGATGTCACCAGAAACTAGAAGGCTGTTTTAGGGAAGTTAGATTTTAATTTTAATGCAAAGAAAGATTTTACATAAAATCAAGAAAATTATGGACAACACTGTTCATCCTCTTCATGAGACTGTCAGAAAAACAGAATGTCTTCAGTCAGAGGCTTCATCAGATTTGTTGTAAAACAGACTGCTACAGGAGATATTTTCTGCCCACAGCCATCACCATCTAGAATAACTCTTTAATGAAATGAGTTACATCAACACTTAATTCCCCTTGGGGATCAATAAAGTATATTTGAATTTGAATAACAACTTACAGCAAAATAGCAAAACTAAAAACTGACAATTAAATGTTGTTCTTTAGGTGCCCTAAAGTGAGGAGACTGATTTTACAGACAAGTCTGAAGTGACCCTTTAATCCTGTTTTTTGTGGTTTAATTTAGATAAGATGAAGAATTCAACATTACTCCTCACAGCATCATGCAGATCTGGATATACAGAGCAGATAATTCTTCATCTCAGTGTTTTCTGCCTTCATATTTCCAAGTCAGAGCTTTATTTTGGTTTCTCAGAGCCAAGTCCTCCAGGTTTCCTCTTCTTACTACTGATTATTTCTTTTCACATCAAGTTCATCCAAATCTCAAAGACAGAAATGGGCGGCTCAGTAATGCATTGATTGTTCCTGAGGGGACCCTCGCGATGCGTTGCTCTCATACTTGCAGGATCTTGTTTTGGTCACAAGGAAAATGTTTGGCAGAGACTGAGATGATCGTCGTCAGCCTCTGATAATGAACTAAGTAAACTACACAGTTTCTTTCAACAAGTATAAGTTTATTCGAATATAAATGTCTCTGTCATCAGTTATGTGCTTGTGTATAGTTTCGCAGTCAGTTCTTGCTTCTAATCTTATCTTGGTCAGCAGTTCTTCAGGCTTTTTGGATGTTTTAACATTTTCTGCTTATTTTTTTTTCTAGTAGGTTAGGGTGTCAGTGTTTCCCTCAGTAAATCTATTCCTAATGAGGCTATTGACAGAAGTATGTTATCCACACTTGCAAAGAAATACAGCAAAGGGGTCCATGGAGAAACTAGTCAGCAGCTTTGTTTTCCTTCTCCAGCTGAGAGTCTCCTCAGCTGAGTGTTTGGCTTCCACCCTTATTTAATCATCTGATTCTTATCAGAACATCTTCATTTGTCCTTCAGTCAGATGAGGTTTGGCAGTGCCGTTTGCTGAAAAACCACCCGTCTCCAAGCTTCACTGCTGATATGGTGTTTTGGGGGTGATGTGCAGAGGCAGTCATTAAAACAAATTCTACCAGGTAATTCTGGGTCTTTCTGAGCCTCTGTGAGGGTTTCTGGGCTCTTGGACAAGTCCTCTGGTTGTTTTTTGGACTCCTGTCAGAAGTCTGAGGAGGAGCAGCTGGTTTATGGCCTCATCATTGCTCGGTGGGACGTTCAGAAATATGTTTGTGGCCAACGCCAAGTGCATGTTTTATACTCAAGGTCTTGAGATAGGTCATCACTTCACCCATCATGACATTGTGTCCAAAAGGAGAATATTTGAAGGGATGGTCTCAATTTTTTCCTAAAATGATCAATAATCCTGTCACGACCTTTGGTTCCGCTCTGGCATTGTGCTAAAGCAGCAACTTGCGTACGGAGGCGCTCGCGCTGATGAAGATGAGCAGTTGCACCTGGCTGCTGCTTTAGCTCTGAAATTCTTTTGGCTTCATATTTATTTCATGAAAAATCTGTTGTGCTTATTACGCCTGAGGCTGAATCATTTTAAAAGTTCGTAAAGATGCGATCACTTTTCCCCCTGATATGTAAAACACAAAAAAAGATGTACTTTCTTTTTTTTTACCATGACTTTAGCTACTTCCTGTTTTGCTCCAAGATGTTTCAATAGTTCCTGCTAAAACCAGTGTTTCCTCAAGCCTCCTTAAAGTCACAATTGTTTGGGAACAGTAACGCTAAATGAAACGTCTGGCTGTAGTCATGGTGGTTCTGACCCAGACTGGACCCAGACTGCCAGACTGGACCTCTGCTATTTGTTGATGTTGCACATACTGCCGCTGCCTGACGATCCCTCTGTGAAAAGGTCTCGTAAGAAAAAAAAACCACAAAAGGACCAGTGGGCCAGTTCTTGGTTCCCAGCAGTTCAAGTGTTCTCCAACACCAGGTGATCCGAGGTTGCATCACAACGTCAGAGGGATCTTTGACCTCTCTGGTTCTGGTTCTGGTTCCTCTCTGCTCTCTTCAGCTCAGCCCAAAGCTTTTCTGCAGCTTTAGGTCCAGGATCTGAGGCGGACATTTTCAGTTTTCTGAAGATTTTTGTTTCAAACGTCCAGGTGTTTCAAAAAGCTGACAATTTCATGCGCTTTGGCAAGATTCTTAGGACCTTTAGACGAGAACCAGGCCCACAGCATCACCCAACCTCCACTGTACCTAACAGCAGGCATGACTCACCTGGAGTCTTTGTTGCTGAAAAGCTTCAGCTGAGTCTCACAGATCCAGGTAAAGACCCTGTAGAGTTTAGCAAACTCCACATGTTTATGTTTGTGATGGTAGGACAGAAAAGTCTTCTAAACAACCAGTAAGCATCTTAGATGGGATTGAGCGGTTGTTATACAGACTAACCCTAACCCCCCGTGATGCCTAGAGATGTTTGGAGACGTTCGTTCCTGTTTTCTTCCTCGCTCTGTGTGACGGAAGATCAGCCGGGGTCCTCGTCCTGCCTTGTTTGTCTCCGTTCAGGCCAGCAGCTGTTTATTGGCTGCTGCTCCCAGACTTATGAAGATGAACCAATATCTGCCTTACTGGAATGGCATGTTCTCTTGTCCTTCCGATTTTGTATAGTGGTTAACAGAAATGGGCCTCGTTCAATCTTGGGCAAACAGGAAGTCAGGGATTACAAATTAAAAGTTTAGCTGCTTTCATTTTCCAGGGATTGTTTGGAGTTCCAATAATTATGGCATGAAGTACTTTGTTAAAAATTTTATTTTGTAATTTGGGATTTTTCCCCACTGAATAAAATGAAAAGCTGGATTTTCCGACATTTTTCAGTGATACTATGGGGCAACGGTGGTGGGAGTTCATCCCATAATCGGCGGGTTGCTGGTTCGAGCCCCGCTCCGTCCGTCTCCACCGTTGCGTCCTTGGGTGAGACACCTAAGGAGCAGTGCCTCCCAGGACGGCTGCAGCCTCAGACACCTGCCGTACTGAAACTGTCACACTCTTCTTCTTCTGCTGCATTAAAGCCAGATTTTCATCAGGGGGTTAATACATTTGTCCTCACAACTGAGGGACTTTGTGCAGATCTCTGTTTTTTCTGATGATGCAGTATAATAAGGTTTGAAAAGAGCAGCGGCAGCAGTCAGCTGTTTAACTGAACGGAGCTTGTTGTCCATCAGAGCTGCTCTGAGCAGGTGACGCTAAATGAGTTCAGATTACTGAAACAGGAAGTGATACTGTGAGTCATCAAACTGCCCGAACATCTCTGCACAATCATGCAGCGTTTTGAAAAGAATCCCCATCAGCTGAAACTCGGTCACGCGTTCATCTCACTTCCTCTTTGCTTTGTTGTCATTTCAGTGACTCGCGGCTGCAGATTTCCAGCACACCATGGCTCAGTGACCCTCCGACCCAGATCCAGTCCGCCCGCCATGCCGCCGCCCAATGGCTGCTCCATCAACACTGACGCTTCGGCAGAGAGCGAAGACACCGAGGTTCTCCTCGGAAAGGACGCCGGTGAGTTTGGAGTTGGACAAAAAAGATGCTTTTAGCGTCGTTTTAATGTAAATATTGAAGCGAACAGCAGCTTTTTTTCTTTAAAATAGGAGCTGAAGATGGAGCACATCAATGATGTAACTTTATTTAGTTTTTTCAATGATCATTTTTTAATTTTTCCTACAGAAAATTTGCTTATTGAAAACAACAAAAGAATAAATACAAATCGATGAATAAATAATAAACATACGAATACATAACAGAAATACCAAAAATTAATAAATAATGAAAATACCAATAAATGAATAATAAACAATAAAATAAAAGTTTCTAGTTGGTTACAGAAATGACTGAATAAATCAGACGAGTCGGTTAAGAAATGAGTGGCAGCCAAACAGAAGCTGAAGCTTTAGTGTGGAAACTGTTTTCCAGTGAAAGTTGTTCTGATGGGTTGTTTTTTCCAGTGACGGTTGGATCATATCATCTTAAATATGACTGCATGGAGAAGCTGCTTATGGCTGAAGATCAGCTGTTGTAAAGACGTTAATGAGACCACCAGGTGTGTCTGCAGGTGAAACAGACACGTGTCACATGCTGCAATAAACCTAAACAAAAAAGATGCACAAATTCAGAAGTTTATATACACCGAGATCGCTGTGCCTTAAGTGATTTTAGGAAACCCAGATGAAGATGTCATGGATTCCTACGCTTTTGATTAGTTAATTCATAAACACACCTGTGGATGCATTTTAAGGCAACACCTGAAACAAGCTGCTTCTCTGTCTGACGTCATCAAACAGCTGAGGACCTCCACAGGTCTGGTTCCTCCTTGGATCCAACTTTCAGATGCCAGATGGTTCCACGTCCATCTATTCAAACAGTTACATGCAGGTACGAGCACCATGGGGATGCCCAACGTCGTACGGTCCTGGAAGGAGACGGGTTCTGGTGTGAAATGTCCCAATCTCTACCCCAGAACTAACAAGAAAAAGGCTCTGAAAATGCAGCAGAAGCTGGTGAGACAGTGTCACAAGTCCTGTCCCAACATGGGCTGAAGGGCCGCTCTGAGACGAAGAAGCCATTACGTAGAAAGCAACAAAAAAAGTCAGATCACAGCTTCCAAATGCAGTCCGGGACAAAGAGCTTGATTTTTGGAGACGTGTCTTGGAATCAGTGTGAAGCAACATCTCTAGACATCAACTCAGAGGTTAAAGGTTAGAGACAGACGGGTCTTCCAAAAGGACAACGTCCCTAAAGATAGATCCAGCTTAGAGCTGCTAGGTCCAAACATGTTGATGCACAGCAGAAACAAGACATGAAGACATTGTTCATATTCCCCCTGGAAGCAGCAGAAAGGGCGAAAGGTCCAGTTTTACCAGAGTAGAATTTCAAAATGAACGTTCAACGATCAAAGCAAACTGGAATCGTCCGGAATATTTTTATAAATCTGTTCTGGTCAACAGTTCCTCCTCAGTGCTGCTCAGCTCGCCTCAACCTCGCCGTGCTCATGTTCCTGGGGTTCTCCGTGGTCTACGGTCTGCGTGTCAACCTCAGCGTCGCCATGGTAGCCATGGTGAACACCACGGACCCCGCCGGAGACAGGAACGCCTCGGCGAACCCTGCGTGTCCGCTCCCGTCGGGACCAGAAAACACCAGCCGAGCTCTGCGGCAGCCGGACGGGGTAAGGTGCTGAGAGACGTGTGGACGGACGCAGGCGTGTTCGTCCCCCCGATGACGTCTGGTTGTGTCCCCTCAGACGCCCCAGTATCCCTGGGACTCGGAGACTCAGGGCTGGCTGCTGGGCTCCTTCTTCTTCGGGTACCTGTGCACTCAGATCCCGGGGGGCTACCTGGCCGGTCACTACGGGGGGAAGATCTTCCTGGGTGTGGGCGTGTTTGGCACAGCTGTCCTCACCCTCCTCACCCCTCTGGCTGCTGGGTGGGGGCCGCACTGGCTGTTTGCTCTGCGAGCCTTGGAGGGCTTCGGAGAGGTAGGTGACTTGTGTTGGAGCATTAATAATATGAGATTTAAGGCATCAGTGGAAAGTTTGGTGCTAGATAGAGCACCTGGCCTTTTTCCTCTGGACAAAAAATGTGCCCTTCTGAAATTGTTTCAGTGTAGTGTCTGGCCTAAGGCAGCATTTCTGGATTTAAAGCTGCAGTATGCAACTTTCATAAAAAAAAATTTTTTTCTACATATTTGTTAAAACTGTCACTATATCGTGACAGTTTGGTCTGAGACAACATGTGAAAAAAATCCAGCTCCTCTGGCTTCTCCCAGTGCTCCCAGTACTAACTGCAGAAATCCACCAGTTAGAAACAACCAATCAGAGCCAGGAGGAGGGGCTTAGTGCTGTCAATCACCCTCATGTACACGCTGCTCACACAGACCCCCCCCTCCCCCCTCGCTACGCTACAGCTGGATCACCACAACATAGCCTGCTGCTAATGCTAAGGCTAGTTAGCATGGCCACCGATGACGGCGGATAAACAGTTTTCCTGGAACGGTGAGCTGTTTCTCCACCATCAGCACATTTAGCAGCGCTAAGCCCCTCCTCCTGGCTCTGATTGGCTGTTTCAGGTCGGGGGCGGGGCATTTCTTTAGACCAATAGCAGCTCAGGGAGGAGGAGAAGGAGCAGGAGCTCCATCTGTTCACAGATTATCTGCCTCAGACCAGACTGTCACGACATGGAGACAGTTTTAACAAATATGTAAAAAAAAAAAAAAAAAAAAAAAAATTTTCTAGAAGTTACATACTGTAGCTTTAAAAGCATTTATTAGCAGTGCCCCACATATTCGTAATTCTGCCCAACATAATTTTGTTATCAGTTCTCAAGGCATGTAGTTAATCTCATTAATCTTAACTCTCGAAGAGTAATTTCTGTCGTGTATCACACCGGCTACATGCAGAAGTATAGGTGCTGTTGCATTGCTGTAGTCTGTAAATCTCAGTCAGCCGACTGTTCCATGTGCAGCACAAGGGGCCCTGTCTTTTCCACTTGAGCCCCTGGCCCCCAGATGTCTGTGCACGCCTCTGTTTGTTGCTGTGGATAAGCTTCTGGATCAGGACGTAAAGCTGTTCTCTCTTCAGGGCGTGACGTTCCCGGCCATGATGGCGATGTGGGCCCGGTGGGCCCCCCCCCTCGAGCGCTCCCGCCTGATATCCCTGTCGGGTTCTGGGGGCAGCTTCGGCGCCTTCCTGGCCCTGCCGCTCACCGGCTTCCTCTGTGAGCAACTGGGCTGGCCCGCGGTGTTCTACTTCTGCGGTCCGTGCCAGAAATGCGCAGAAATACCGCTTGGCTGCGCCAGCCTCCATTTTTATTGACGCCCCACGTTGTCTTCCCGCAGGAGGCGCCGGGTGCCTGTGGTTCGTATTCTGGTGCGCTTTCGTGTCCGACGACCCTCGAACTCACCGTGGAATCAGCGAAGAGGAGAGAGACTACATCATAAACTCTATCGGAGCTCAGGTGAACGTAACATCCTGCTCGTCTTCGCTTTGGAGACGTGAAACGACGGGTTTAAAATCAGCTGTTCCAACGAAACGTTGGAGGAATTTCCTGCCTGCAGTTCTTGTCCTCACTTCTCCTTCGGGCTTCCTGCTCGTTGCTGCTTGTTGGCACGGAGAACTCCTCCGTTGCGGACATTTAGCGCCTTTCTGCAAGGGCACGGCGGTTTCCGCCACACTTCCCCCAAAGCTCATTACTTTACCACACATTCTGCAGAGTTAAAGTTATCCGTCATCATTTCCTGTTAGGGCAAAGGTCACGGCTGGTCGCTGCCTCTTCTGTCCATGGTGCTGTCGGTCCCGCTGTGGACCATCATCGTCACCCAGATGTGCTCCAACTGGTCCTTCTACACGCTGCTCACCTCCCTGCCCACCTACATGAACGACATCCTGCACTTTGACCTGCAGTCGGTGAGTTCCTGCAGAACTGCTCCACAAGTTTCATGTGCAGTCGGCGGGGAGTGGGCGCCCCCTGCCTGTTGCTGAGAGAAGGGAGCGCTCCAGCGGAGCTCGAAGAATTAGAATATCTGGAAAATATTCAGCATTTTTGGTCCCAACTTTCAGGAGGTGAAACTCATAATTTCTGTTTGTCACACATAAAGTGAAATATTTATAGCTGTTATTTCTTGTAATTTCGATGATTCTGGCTCACAGAGAATAAAACTCCAAAATTCATTGTATTAGAAAATTATCTCATACTGATAGAAAGTTGGGTGGAAGGAAAAAGTGCAGCAGCAACAGGGAGAACTGCAGCCTTGACAGGATTGTCAAGTAGAACCCATTAAAGAATCTGGGAGAGCTTCAGCAGGACTGGAGTCAGAACATCTGGGTCCACTACACTCAGTCGGATCCTACACAGAACCGGGACCGGTCCAAAGTCCTCTCTTCAGATCAAAGTAGAGTTTTCACTTCATCTGGAGGTCAAGATCCCAGAGTCTGGAGGGAGAGAGGAGAGGTCCGGACCCGGTAGAACCCAGTGGACCAGAACCCGATGACCCGGTAGAACCCAGAGGACCAGAACCTGAGCTGCTGGAGGTCCAGGGTGAAGTTTCTACAGTCAGTGATAATCTGGGTTCTACCGGGTCATCTGGTTCTGGTCCACTGGGTTCTACCATGGAGATGCTGGTTTCATTCTCCAGCAGAACTTGGTACCAACCTAGACTGCCAGCGGTACCAGAAGCTGGTCCAGTGACACTGGTGGTACTGGGCTTGATGGGCCAGCAACCGGGCCGAACCAGAACCTCAGAGAACCTATGGAGTCAGGAGGAAGATGAGAGACACCAGAACCACCGAATAAGACCTGAAGGAAGGTTCTGTCAGAGCAACCCGGGCTTCCAGAACCGGAGCAGAACCTCAGGCTGGGCTCCTCACTGCGTTGCTGTAGAACCTGAACGGAACCTCCGGGTTCTGACCCGATGGCCCTGACCAGAGATGAACGTTTCTGGTGGAAATTTCATTTTTATTGATCTGGTTTAAAATCCTGATGTTCTGAGACGCTGAAGGTTGGGTTCTCATTCCCTCTGAACCAGAACCACCAGAACCAAACTTACTGAGGGTCAGTGCTGAAATCGCCATGGAAACGAATACTTTAATTTAATTTCAGCTTTCAGTTGGTCTGCTCGACCCCCCCCCCCCAGATCCAGTTCTGGACTCTGTGGTTTTGGGTCCAAACGGATCTTTAGCTCTGTTCAGTTTCATCCAGCTTGACGAAAAGCTCTGAAGGAAAGGAGTCCCGCAGCATGATGCTGCCCCTGCCGTGTTTCAGTGTGGGCGCGGTGTTGTTTTTGTGGGTATGTTCTCCGAGGGCGTGGGAGATCTTCCGAGGTGTTTTCAGTTGGTCTTCCAGCTCCTGGGTCCAGAACAACACCAGTTCCAGCTGGAGGTTCCTGCAGCTGCTCTTTCCTTCTTCACCAGCTTCCTTCTTGTCTTTTCACCAAACGTCCTCCAACGTCTGCAGCAGCCACCAGTAACTCTGCAGTTCCCTGTGTGGAACATACTGAACTCTGCTGCCGCTACAGGAGAAAATCCAGGCCGTTTTATAACGCTCTGTTGTGCTGGAGCTGCCAGAGTGGCTGTTTCCTTTGAATTAGCCTTAAAACATGAAATTAGGTGTTTCTTTTGGGTTCTGCTCGTCAGTAAAAGGGGAAATAAACCAAAGTGCAGATGATCTGCACAATGATCTGCTGGTATTTTGCTCTGGTTCAATGATTGCATTTGCAGATGCTAAGCTGAACTGGACCATAGTATCAGCCTAATGATATCATTTGACTTTCATTAAAAAGGTTCGTTTTTAGAAAGAACTATAAGCTGTAAACAACTTATTCTGTTTACGTGTAAAAACAATAAATGAATAACCTCTATCTCTGTGGGCCTCAGAACGGCTTCCTGTCGGCGCTGCCCTACCTCGGCAGCGTACTGGTGTCGCTGCTGTCCGGAGTGGCTGCTGATTGGCTCATCAAGAGGAAGGTGTTCAGCATCACCAACGTGCGCAAGATCTTCACCTTCACAGGTAAGACAGAGAGAATACTTGTGTCTAGGTATGGTTAACGATGAAATGAAAATCGAGAAGAAATCTGTCCCACACCGTGGAAAAGCCATGTCTGCATCACAGCATGGAGAAGTTTTCTGGGTTTTAATGTCTCACTGTGGTTAAGAAACTCAAAGTTGTTTTAGTTTGAACAAAACAGTTTATAAAATGAAAAAGAAATCTGCTGTAATGCCCAAAATTATTCACACCCCTGTCGGGTTTCTGAGTCATTTTCGGGAAATGAGAGAATCATCTCTGAAAAATAAACATAAGATGTTGATCTAAAAAAATAATGTCTTACTGTTAGATTTTAAATTATTTCATTTGAAAAATGAAATTGTAAACATGTAAATGCTAGCTAAAAAGTTAGCTGCGCTACCCCTAAAGCGCTAATCACATACATTACTTCCGCTAACCCTAAAGCGCTATACTGACCCGATATTACCGTTAGCTTTACCGGAAGCTAACAGTAAAGCAACAACTTCAATTCAGATTGAATCTACCCTTGAAAGACTACCATCCTCAAGCACCAATTTAATTTTGACATAATTTACATGTTCTATAATTTCCCTTAGATATTGTATTTATGTTTATATCTTGTTCTCTACTGTCTGTGTTTTATTTTGTTCCTGTATGTTTCTTGTTTTAAATAAAGTCATTGGGGGAAAAAAGAGAGAATGTGAGGAAAGGAAACGGAACTGTTGCGTAAATAGTCTTCACCCCCTTCAAAATAAGAGCATGAATATAAATGGCTACTTGAAGAATCCTTAACAGTCCAAAACCAAAACTTCAACATACATCGAATCTTATTCAGTTGAAAGTTTACAAAACAGCCAAGTAACTGAATTTACAGGAAGCTAAGAACGCTAAATGTTTTCAAAGTTAGCAAAAGTGCAAAAGGACCAAGCTAAAAATTAGCTCCGCTATTAGCAGATTAGCCAGCTGCTCTTCAGTCTTCATTATGTCGGATAAAAACTGGGACTAAGATTTGAGTCTCAGACCACGGGTCCAAGTCAAGTCTCAAGTCTTTAGGGCACAAGTCAACCCTGGGCTGAAACATGGAGAACATTGAAAGCTTAATCAGAAAATAAGAGAAACAAGAACCCAAAAATGAAAAAACAACAAAAGGTTTTGGTTTCCCACTCCAAGGTTATATTTTAGCCTAAACAGACTGATGCTGAGGAGATTCTTCTGAGTTTCCGTGGAGACGGATGCCTGTCTGTCTCCTCTGACGGACCGCCTCGTCTCTCTGCAGGCCTGCTGCTGCCGGCGCTCTTCCTCGTTGCCGTCTGCTATGCCGGATGCAGCCACATCCTCACCGTCACCTTCCTCACGCTCTCCACCAGTTTAGGAGGGACCAGCTCTGCCGGAGTCTACGTCAACCAGATCGACATCGCTCCTCGGTGGGTGTCTGCTGTCATGGCAACGATTTTAGCTCAAACGTAGAGTCGATTCATCAGTTTCACCCATGAATTAATAGATCAACAGCTGAGTTGGAGGTGCTGTTTCCAGAAGTCCCACAATTCAATAAATAACAAATATAAATAAATATGATCATTTTATTAAAACTGGAAATGCATACATTAAATTAAAAGAAATGTTGCAATCATGTATAAAATACATAAATGATCACATGTGGAAGCCATATTTTAATGTTACCCACTGAGGTCAGTGGGCGGGGCTAACACAGGGATAGTTAAAGGTGATTGGTCTGCAGGTAAATCCTGTTTAGGTTAACCAATCACAGTTGAAGTTATTTCATCATTCATTAGAGCACAGGAAATCCCAAATATTACATTTTAAAATAATTATGGTTTTAACATGCAATAAACTCAAGTTTTAATGAATGATAATAATTTAATAAATTATTGACACATTTGTTTACAGTTAAACTCTCAGATGTTTGACTTGTTGGATTGTGGATTTTTATGCCCTCGATATAAAAGGAGGAGCAGATATGCTGAAATCATGGCGTCCTTGTGTTGCCATGGTTACCTCCAAAGAAAAGCTGCAGCCATCAAAACGGCCTCGCAGGCAGGAAACTGCTCTTGACGGCTACAACCTGGGGGTACATAGCGAGGAAAACTCTGTTTGTATCTACATATTTTCCACGTTTCTCTTCCCGACAGGTACGCAGGATTCCTCCTGGGAATCACCAACACGTTCGGGACGATCCCGGGTGTCGTTGCGCCGATCGTGACGGGATACTTCACAGAAGATGTGAGTCTCTAAGAGGTCTTAATGCTAAGCTACATTCAGCTGGGTTCATTTCAGTTTGTTCTGCTCTAAAAGTTATGATTTCTGCTGGGTTTTTTTTATTGCTCTGAATGGTTCAGTTAGGTTTACTGAGGCTCTTGCATACAGATAAAACTTTTTTCCTGGAAGTTCAGGTTCAGTTATTAATCATATTTTAACTCCAGTGCGGTCTCTGCAGTGGTTTCTGT
This sequence comes from Anableps anableps, assembly GCA_014839685.1. NCBI lineage: Eukaryota > Metazoa > Chordata > Actinopteri > Cyprinodontiformes > Anablepidae > Anableps > Anableps anableps. The sequence goes on from CM026079.1 coordinate 34,508,502, forward strand.
GTAGCCTGACCTCTGAACCTTCTCCTCTGCCCGGCAGCACACCATGGCAGGCTGGAGGAAGGTGTTCTGGGTCGCCGCTGGGATCAACATGGGCGGGGCCGTCATCTACACGATGTTCGGTAGCGCAAAGATCCAGGCGTGGGCCGTCGAGGAGGAGGAGGAGGAAGAGGAGAGAGCAGTAGGTCCACGTTGAAGTAAAACCAAAGAGAAGAAGCAGAAGATCAACTTGGTCTGGGTTTTAGGGCAATAATTTCAGAGACTGACCTCAATGTACAGCTTTTACATCTTTTGCAACATTTTCTTTGTGTGGAAAGTTTACATCACTTTAAAAACTCGTTAATTCATCTCTGATTTCTTCCTTTTTTCCTCCTGATGATCCAGATTGTCCTGTAATCATTGACGGTGGTCTTCCTCAGTAGTTTTCCAGGCACTCTGAAAGTTTTATTTTTGGACTTTGGCTGCTTTTTCTCTCTGCATCAGTCGAGTTTCCAACCGCTTTCAGAGGAATGCTGTTAGTTTGATCGCTAAGCCATGTAGCTTCAACACATGAATCATTCAGGAATAAAAATGGATGAACCAGCCCAGCGATGAGCCATAACAGACAAGTTAACAGGAACAAGTTTAAACAGGACATTTTGTTTCCCGTCTCGCTTGGCTCAGAGTGGGAATCTGTGCAACGTTTACCAAAAACGCAGCGTTCCCATTCTTTCAGTTGAATCCATGAAAACCCCAAAGGTAGTGAGACAGAAAATCGCATTTTAGCTTCAACAAGGTGGTTTCCAAACAGCAGAAACCCAGGTGAGGTTGTGCAGGTCTTTCCCAGTAACATCAGGAAGCTGTTAAATCATTCTGTCTCAAATAATACTTTTAGTTCTAATAAATCAGAGTTTAACACTGCTCAACAGTGATCCAGATTGTTCCTGTTCCTTCAGTTGAATCCATCAAACTCTCAAAGATGGATAGAAAACATGATTTTAGCTGATTTCTACTGAAGATCATGACCTGAAGGATGATGCATGTCTTTAGTCCTGCCTCAGATCTTTCATTGATCGTTCTTCCAGTTCCTTAAGCACCAAAACGTTGTTGGAGCCACACTTCTTTAGTCCTCCACTGCTTTCATATTTAGGTAGAAATCTAGAGATGCCCTGATGTGAAAATCTGGGCCGATATTAATATTGCTCTTATGGCCGATCGCCCATATTTACCAATATTCTACATGTTTCTCTGTTCTTTCAACACCGTCAAAAACCAACCACACTGCTGACATCGCTTCTCTGCTTCAGTGAAACTGCATCTCCATCACTGTCACATGACCCCCCAACCCCCAGAGACACAAACCCTGATCTTCATGAATTCCTCTGTAAATCCAAGGAAAAGTCTGAGGAACTATTGATCATCAGTTAGACTTTCCTTTAAACCAGTTCCTAAGGAACTGAAGGCCAGATCAGGGGTTTTATGGCTTATATCAATTTTCTCAAAAATCCAGAACAAGATATTCGTCATGACAAAATCACATTTCTACCTCAAAGTCTCAATGCCTGAATTTCTCGTGTTCAGATGTGTTTAAAGAAGTTTCTCTTCAGATATTTGCTGATTGGCTAAAAAAGGCATCAGATACTTTTATCATATTTGATTTCTTCTGTTTTTCAGAAGAAAGTCTCTCATCCATCCTGGTTCATTTATTGTTAAATTATTGGGGGGAGGGAGTATTGTCCCACAGCGCCTCATAGTGGTTAACAGTGAAGTAACAGTCAGGTTTTATCACTGAGGCCAGGACTGACATGACAGCAACCATTCTATTGAAACATGCTGATCTTGGAAACAAATAAAATGCAGCTGCATTTATTGGATATTTTAAAGTGTATGAGAAGAATAAAACATTTAAATCTTTAAGATGAATGTGAGAAGATCAGAGCATGCAGATCCTGAGTGGAGTTGTAGTGTTATCAGGCAGGTCACACAGTGGGAGTCGCATTGTTCCCTGATAACACTGTCTCTGCTCTCTTTGCATGCAAACCAAATCACATCCTAATCAGGCCGTTAATTCTGGCTGCTGAACCGTTTCTGACTGTATTCTGTCCATTTTGCATAATCCTCCTGCAGACGTGCGTAGAGCAAGCGGGCTGTTTTACTACAGCTGCAAAGCTTCTTCACTGTTTGCAGATTTAAAATTTCACTCATCTCGGGATAAAAATGGTTTAGGTTTTAGTTTGTTTGTGCATTTAGATCCTGTTTGGCTGAAATTTGATTATAAACGGTCAATGTGTGATCCATATAGGATGAAGTTTAAATTTTATGTTTTTCTGCTGTTTATTCCACAATCATTTGAGCTCCTTTAGTTTGTTACATCAGTTAGATTCAGTAATTCAGTCTTGGCACTTTTCAGATGCTGTTTTATTTTTAAGAATGCTGCTTCTTTTTAGTTATTTACCCACAAACTCTGAACTTAAGCTGCTGAGTAATGGCTGAAGCTCAGTGTTATTGATGGGAACCCAGAACAAAAACCCAGTTCTTGAAACAGAAGGTAGAGGAAGTTTTCAGTCTTCATTTTGACCAAATGTGTGAATAAAACTCCTCAGACGGGACCAGATGAAGCACTTTCCCTGATAAACCAACACCAGATGCCTTGTATTTGTTCTCTGGGCTACTATCCTTTGCAGCAGCTGATGGGTTTAGCATCTCTTAGACTGGAAGCACTTTTAACTTCAGTGTTTTTAGGAAAAGGATCAGTTTTCAGGATGGATTTAATGGGTTTTTTTTTTTGGTTTTTTTTATCCATTTCTTAATTTTTTTTTCCCCGCTACAAATCTGATTGTTTTATTTTTATAAGATATAAATATACCCTAATCTCTGCAAATGTCTGCAGAGGAATAAGTTGCACATTGATGTTTATAAATGGGTGTAAAATGCACTTTTTGTGATTTTAAAAAAAAAACTGTAAACTACAGATTTTTTTTTTATTTTTATTTTTATTTTTTTTTTTTAAAGATGGGATTTAAAAAAAAAGATAAAATTGCTGAAGATCAGCAGAAATTCTCTAAAAAATGTCTGGACTCTTCAGTTTCATCATTAGTAGAAATGTTTTATTTACTCATATTTAGACATTTAATTTTAGAAACAGGTGCGGTTGTCTAATTATGGCGTTGATGTTTTATTAATGCATACAGTCTGCAGATTTCTGAGGCTAAATGTGCACATTACCTTGTTTTTAATATTAAAAAATGTGTCACTTGGAATGGAAAGCTTCTGTGGGGGCAGTTACTCTCCACAACCACTAGATGGCACAATATAATGAAAATCAATTTCTGTAATATCTTATTATTATTATTAGTAGTAGTAGTAGTAGTGGTATTTGTGCAAATTGATGGAAGCAATAATTCTTATTCAAAGCTTGGGAAACTATCACATCTGGTTGTTCTGTTTTACTTTTGATTATTTGTCTTAAAATACTTTTCTCAAATACATATGAGGCAGTTTCCATCATAGAAGGTATTATTGGAGTCATTTTAGATTCAGCTATAAAACCTGTGATGGCTACTGCCCGTTCTCACTCCTGCTGTTTGGCAAGCTAATATCAAACATAGCAAAAGAACATGGAGAAGCTGTAAAACAGGTCGACTTGGGCTCACCAGGCTGAAAGCTGCTCACGGTTTTCAAATAAACCAAACACGCACAGAATTTCACTGAGATTTTGTATATTTCAGAGCTTAACTGTATAACTGATTAAGTAGTTCACTGTTCTCCTTCACTCTTTTTAAAAAGTTAAAAAGGTGCAATAATATGAAACAAAGCCCAAATTATCTACTACTTCATAAATATTTTAAGGATAAATTAGATTTTACTCCAAATTTTGACCTTGAAAGAGTTGCAGCAGAACAAAATGTAAAAATTACACAGTTTGGAGATTATTTTTCTTAATTAATATAAACATAATCCAGAATAAACAGGATGTTTTGTGTCTGAATGAATGAAGGAACCTCATTTCAGCATAATTCACTTCTGATTAACTTTCTTTAATCATAGATGAATTCATGGTTAAAGAAGTAAAAATAACCCGTTTATGGGGCCATGACAACAAGTGTCATTTTTCTGTGGTTTTTGGGGGTTTAATACGATTTGTTGGGCTGTGATGAGGCCCTGTGAATGGCAAGAGTTGGTATCAAAATCCCTTCTCAGAGACAGTCAGCTTTGTTTATTTACTCAAAAATGGACGAATCAGAGAACAGCTTATCTTTCTACGTAATTGATATTGTCCAATCAGAGCACAGCATCAAGCAAGGAGCCCTCCCTCCTCCCCCCAGCTGATACACCGGCTAATTTCGCTAAACGCGTTAGCACGCCTAGCTGCTCCACCTGACAAGAGGATGGCTACTAAAAAAGGGAACTGTTATGTCCGAGGCTCAGAAACGGATGGAAGTTTCCACTTTATTCCCGATACTTTGTTCAAATCCAGCTGATGTGTCTGGTCGATCCAAAAAAGTGTTACTGTTTGAGAATACGGGAGACTCAAATTAAAATGGGCAGTAAAATATTTAAACAATTAATTCCACAATTATTGAACAAGTTTGTCAATATCTACATTTTAAAATTATTTTTCAACAGTTAAAACATAGACTGATTATAAATGCTAGATATTGATAAAAAAAATACTATATATATATACTGAGCTAAGATCCTGTGGGACTTCCAGATCCAGACAGACAAAATGGTAATGGCGAACCAACCGGACATCGTGGTGGTGGATAAACAACAGAGGAAAGCCGTTGTGGTGGATGTAGCAATACCAAGCGATTGCAACATCAGGAAAAAGGAACACGAGAAACTGGAGAAATACCAGGGCCTCAGAGAGGAACTGGAGAAGGCCTGGAAGGTGAAGACCACAGTGGTGCCTGTGGTCATCGGGGCCCTCGGGGCAGTCACCCCCAAGCTGGAGCAGTGGCTAAAACAGATCCCAGGAACAACGTCAGACATCTCAGTCCAGAAATGCGCAGTTCTCGGCACAGCCAAGATACTACGCAGAACCCTCAAGCTCCCAGGCCTCTGGTAGAGGACCCGAGCTCAGAGGTTGAGAAAGACCACCCGTGGAGGGTGAGAAGGGAATTTATATATATATAAAAAAAAAAAATTCCCACAGGATCTTAGCTCAGTCATTCTCCACCACCTTTGGGGGTGTGCCCCACTTTGATCTCGGGGCTTCCAGTCCATATCCTGCACAGATGTTTCTGTACACTATGCCCGCCACTTGGTTATGACGTTCCATGTACGCTTTCCCTGCCAGCATCTTGCACCCTGCTGTTATGTGTTGGACTGTCTCAGGGGCCTCCTTCCACAATCTACACCTTGGATCTTGTCTGGTGTGGTAGATCTGAGCCTCTATTGCTCTGGTGTTTAGGGCCTGTTCCTGTGCAGCCAGGATGAGTGCCTCTGTGCTGTCCTTGAGTCCAGCTTTTTCCAGCCATTGGTAGGATTTCCTGATATCAGCCACTTCAGTTATTTGTCGGTGGTACATCCCATGTAGGGGCTTATCCTCCCATGATGGTTCCTCCAGCACCTCATCCTCTGGTCCCCATTGTTTGAGACATTCGCTGAGCTTTGACCTTGATGTATTGATGGATCTTGGATGTTTCATCCTGGACAGTGGCTCTCACACTCGCTAGTCCTCTGCCTCCGTCCTTACGGCTCGCGTATAGTCTCAGCCATGGATCATGTCAGGACCTGGTGCTGTCCAGTTTTTCATACCTGAGACTCTTTCTTGGACATCTGCCACTGTGATAGTTACTGGGGCTTGCTCAGGGAGGTTGCTGTGGTCATCTCGTAGAGAGATTAGCCACTGTGCATTGCTGTTGTGGGTCGCCTCCCTTTCCCATATGCCTTTCCAGTACTGTTGGGTCTCCAGCCTTGGTGGGTCTGCTCTGTTGTTATTACCCTGTCATTGAGAGTACACTTTAGCTGGTTGGGTGGAGAAGAGCCGGTTAATCCTCCTGGTTTCATTTTCTCTCGTGTACCTCTTTAGGCGACTGGCCAAGGCTTGGAGCCTTTGTTTGGCAGTTTCGAACGCTTCAGGTATGGGCATCTGGCTGTACCGCTTGGGTACCGGTCTTTTGATTGCACCTCTTTGGAGCTCTGACAGTTGGCTCACTTCCCTCCTTGTTACCTTGATTTTAGCCTCTAACCGTCTTTTCCATGGTGGGTATTGAATCTCATGGTTGCTCCTATAGCCGAGCATCTCAAGGATCACTGATGCTGAGTTGTACACCAGCTCATTGGTTTCCGTTATGGTGTTGGTAGGGATCGTTCTCAATGCTGCATTCACATCTGCAATGAGACTTTCTGATGGTACTTCACTCAGCCGTTGTAATTGGCATTGGGATTGCCTGGTGTTCATTCGGGCCACAATCCTACCTCTCAGGTCAGTTGCTGCCTCGTTCAGCTGTGATGGTTCGTTCATTATTGGGGCTGCATACCCAATCTCCGGGTGGGGAGTTGAAGCTAACTCCCCTCTGACCTGGCGTCCTGGCTCCCCCTTGCCGTAGCATTTGTGTTGTACCTCGTCTATCTCAAGTTGTGACAGCATTCGCCGTTTGCGGATGTTGGAACACTGAGCTACTAGTTGTTTGGCAGTTAGTGTTGAATGGGGATGTCGACGTAACCATTCCTCCCGCATTCTTTGCATGTAACCCCTCTGACTAGGGTTACTTGAGTAGTAGCATTCCAACAGATCCAAGTTTTCACCTCTCGCCCAATTCCGTCTTGTTCCAGTAACCCATTTTTCGTGAAGGTGCCCTGGTTCCCCAGCACCTGACGCAGACCTTGTTTGGCCGGGCGACGTCTGAGCCGGCATGGCGTGTATTCCTTTGTCACTCATCATGAGGTAGGCAGTAGCGCGAAGGATCTTGCCTAAGGACCCACACTGGATATCTGAACCAAGCGACCCGGCCTGGATTCGAACCCCGGTCTCCCGGGTGAAGGTCGGGTGACTTACCCATTGAGCTACCCAGCCGCTCATTTTTTATATTTATATATATATATATATATATATATATATATATATATTTATATATATATATATATATATATATATATATATATATATATATATATATATATATATATATAAAAAAAAAAACTTTTTTTTTTTTTTTTCATCCATCTTTATATTCGCCATAACTGTTTTATTGGAGTTGCTCTGCCTTAATCCCACCTAATGCATGTCATCCACTTGAAGGGATTAATTCTTTAGGAAAGCTATTACATAATTGCCTATGTCAAATGATCTAAGGAATATTACACCAAGCTGAACTCCTACATTTGTTAAAGGATGTATTTATTTAGTTATATTTTTATAACTATATTAATTTAAACAACTCCAGCAGCACCAGTGACCTGCCTGCAGTACCGGAGGACACCACTAGAGACGCTGTCTTGCTCCAGCAGGAACTGACGCTGTGCTCTCCTCTATGACGTCTCACCATAAATGCAACATATTCTGTGTTGTGCTTCAACCTGAGGTGTTTCACGGGGTTTGCTGAGTTGCCCCTGCTCCTCATCGTTTTTCCACAAACAAAACAAACTGCGCCTTGGCTGTTAGTGGAGCTGAAACGTCTCCCCCCCACCTTGGTTTATCGCCATTGTGTCTGAGTGACTGACTGAGCTGAGCAGCCGCGGCACGCTGCTCTTACAAAGTATGAAGCGGAAGGAAAAGTAGTTCCTCACCAACGAAATAATTTAGACAAGATCTCAGTAGTTTAGATTTGTTCCACGGTATTTTTGTTAATGGTATACACCACCTCAAACATCTAAAGTATCAATATTTTGATTTGAGAATCGATTTAGAGCATAAACATCTGGTATCAGAGGTATCGATATTTCAGTATTGATCTGCACATCACTACCAAGGAGGGAAATCTGGCCTACCAAAACAACCCCCTACCTACGTTATTTATCTATTTTTAATTAAATTCTTTGGAGAGTTGACAAATGCAGCAATATCAACTGCATGAAGCAGTTGATACAGTGATGTCCCCACTCCTTTAAAGCAAACATTTCTGAGAGGAATTTATCACGCATCTCTTCAAATTTAACCACCTGAACGTTGTGAGGTTACAGCTGTGAAGCAACAGGTCATATTTTCCTTTCAGTGCCTCCAGAAAACACTTGCTGGGCTTACCTCACAGAGGATATGACTTCATAAACTCCCCCGCCTTCAACAGATGACATTTAGAAAACATGGTTTAAAGGTTTAAAGGTTGTGAAAGAAATTATGATGGTTTTTTTTTGTTGTTGTTTTTTTTTTGTTTTTTTAAATACCCAATTTTAAAACCTTTAGAAAGGAATTTATATTTTAAAAATGAATGTGAAATTTCAAAACCTACATGTACCTTTTCATAATTTTATTCTTTTTTTTTTTTTTTGTTAAATGAATATAATTTTTTTCATGGCTGATATCGGGTTGACAGTGGGGTAAATTACAGCCCTTTGTCCTGTGGGTCACCACCAGGTGTTTCAGTTCACCGCTGGACCTTGCGTCAGACCTTCACGGAGTGACCCGGATGTTGATGACGTCCACGGTTGAAGAGGACAGATCGGTGTAACATTAAATATCGTCCCACCAAAAAGCAGTTCCTAGCATGCGTCACTGAGGATTTTTAACAAAAACATTTCACTTTTGACTCTTAAATCTGCTTTAGAAATTGAATATTCACTAACAGGCGCTTTTATTGAACTTTATCCGTGTTTATTTTGTCAAATGAAAGAATCAGTGAAGCACGTTTACACCAAAGTAGTATTTATGTTTTAAAATGTTCTCATGTGATCCGTTCAGGTGTTTTTCATCCTTGTTCTTATTCTAAAGTAACTAGAACAAAGTAATAATAATTTGCATTAAAACTTGTTAGCATTGGCACATTTTTCCTTGTCATAATTCCAGACTTTTCCAGATGTATATTCCTATGTTTGTGGGGGTCTGGGAGGACATGAGGTTGACCTTTCACACAAGAAGTTGACTGGAAGGTTGAAATTGGCCCTTTTTTAGTAAACTGTGCTTCCATCTGCATGGTGGAGCAGATGGAATCTTGTGTTTCCCTGTTGGTCTATTTTATTTGATGAAACATTTCAACACAATCACTGAAGTGGGTCAGGAGTTCAGTCCAGGTGATACCAACTAGAACCAGGGTTACAACTTTACAGCAGCACTCCTCTTGTGTTTAGGAGAATGCAGATCATGGCTTTGACATTTAAAAGATTATGCCTGATCTGTGTTGCTAATGTGCTTTATTAGCATCAACCGCCCCCCCCCCCTGCAGCTCTGAACATGTCAATATGCAGTGTGCTGACTCTGCAGCCCTCTGTGCACATGAACGACGTCAGGTTTTATGAACGCTGCCAGAATTTGGATTTGGTTGACGTAGAGCTTAGAGACCTTGGTGAAGAAAATTGGGTTTTCCTGTAATTAATCCCGTCATTGCAATATTCTTTATGGACATTTCCCTCCTCTCCAGATAACCATACATGCAGTAAAATAAGAGCGAAACAGATTTTCACAAACCAAAGTTATGCATAGCTGAAATAGTTATTTATAGTTTCTAACTCCTGATCAGTTAAAAAGGTTTAATATTTTACTCTGCCATCAGGTTAGCAAATTGGTTCATTTGAAAGGAAGGTAAAACACACAGCTGAAGTTTCTAAATTTAAGCTGAGGTTCAAAATGAAACCTTTTCTGTTCAAAACAGTCTTCATTTAGGGTTTGTTGATTCACTATGTATGTGAGCCTCTGGTATTTGTAGATATTGTATAGGATCTCTGGGTTAGGAGGTGGCATCCTGATCAGATGGCTTGGTATTCCAGGTCTTTGTTGAAGGAAGTGGAGCAACGATGAAGAGGAGGATGCACCTTGGTGTCAGTGACCAGTCCCTGCAGCCAGGCTCTGGGAGTGCATGGAGGTGTTTCATGATATGGGCTTGTCTCAGTGACCTTGGCAAAGCTAATTCCCACCTCCTCTGAGATGGCAGCACAAAGGTAGAAAAGTCCAGCAGAGATGCAGTTCGTGCATTTTTCACCACGACAAAAGAGAAACCATCTTCTGCTCCAAAGACGTGGCTGAGGAAGAGGAGGGTACAACTTTAGCCGCAGCCCAGAGAGACAACTATCCCGTTGGACACGTTGGCAGGACGCATGAAAGGGAACGTCAAGAACGTCAGCATTTTGTTTTTCTGTGATGTGTTGCAGCTTGAGATGAAACCGGATGAGTCTGACTATCCAGCTCCGAGTTACCATGACGACCGTCCAACATGACTCACCCCTGACGCGCCGCCAGGACCCGGCTGCGTTTTTCACGGTGTCTCTGCAGCTGCTGCTCGGCGTTAGCAGGCTGACTGGAGCTTTCTCTGATGAACCCGTCCTGCTGTCATCCCGCCGGGGAACCCCTTCACACGCAGCCTGGGGGGAGAACAGGCAGAAATCAATGGAATACTCAACACCCATCCATCTCTTCTCTATACCAGCTTATCCCTGCAGCTGGGGGGGAGAAATCTGTGGGAGGAAGCAGGAGTACCCTGAGAGGACATTTATCGACAGAAAATAATTTGATTTTGTTTCATAACAGAATAAATGTGAGCTGGTGAGTTTATGAGGTTTTGAGCTGAGCCTGAATCTACATTTTAAATGTAGTTTAAAGCTCCAAAGCTCTTAGAAAACCTCCAAACCTGACGGTTAATGTCATGTAGAGCACGCTGCTCAGTGACCCGACATGAATGCAGCACAGCAGAGCAGTGATTCATCTGGGAGCAAAGGTTGGCAGATCTTCACATGCCGGCCTGCACGGTAGCCATGGTAACCTGCTCCTCCACTCTGCTGGGACTCCAGGCCAGGTGCTGGCGTGTTTCCACTCAGTCCCCGCCCGGATTCCTGCTCCACCCTTCTGGGCCTCAGCAGGTGTTTTACTAGTGTCGGTTCCTCTCTAGGTTCTGACAGCCTCACCTGTCTCAGGTTAACACCTTTCCCGGGTAAACCCATTCACTAGTCTGAGTTTCACTTTTTATTGTTTTTCTCCTGCTGGAAATTAATATTCATTGTTAAGCAAAGGTTTTTCATTGGCCTCCAGCCTGGAAAACGCTGAAGCAAACTGTAGATGAATTCTGTCAAATGTTGCCTCATTGATAAATATTTCAGCCTCTTGATTTGTTGTATTTATTACTGATGTAAGAGAGTCATTCTGCTGATATTTTTCACCTGGACCAAACTTACTTTGTATTCATTTTGTTTCTCTTGAGGACACTGGTGTCCTCCAGGGGACACACAAGGACATATTTGGCTAACAGGGTACCTGCAGGTTGCTTACAGATAATTAAATTAATCGCAGATCGAATTTAATTATACTAAGTTTGCTTCTCTTCTGTTCTTGCATTTCTATAGATTGGGGGATGATGTGTTGCTCTTTGAGATCTTTTCTCCTACTTCATGTTGTCTGACAGGTCCTGCTTAATTTCTTTGTTGTTACCACAGGTCTGGGAGTAATCAGCCGCTGGTATAGTGAGTGAAACTGAGTTCGGACGGAAAAAATGTGTTAATTCCTGATTTGGCTGCTGCATCCCAGGTGCACAAAGGAGCGTTATGGTAGATCCTTCCTCCCAGGAGTTCTCAGACTCTAGAACTCATCAAATGTTCACATCCCTGCTGGTATTTGCAGAGTTGTATTCTTATTTATTGTAAATAGTTGTTTTTTTAATGCATAAGTACACGTGCACATTTAGTACATTTTTTACAGTCACCCTACTCAGCTGCACATTCCTGTAGATCAGAGGATGACATTTCTGTTAACTGTATAGTATTTTATGTTGTAATGTTGCCCTCACTGTACAGTATGTTATTCTTAATTCTGTTTTTTATATATTTTTATCTTTATGTGAACCTACATGCTTCAATTGCTGTGGGACAGTAAAGGATAATTCTATTCTATTCTATTCTTAAACAGAGGCGGAGGGTTTCCTTTTTCACGTAGGCTCAGGTTGATTTGGAAAACTTTCATCCCTCTGTACCTGAAATTGCTTTTGTTTTTACTCAGGTTGTCTGTCTGATATTAAAAGTTGCTTGATGATCTGAAACATTTCCTGATTATGATTTTTAGATGAACTGGAGGTATTTAGAGATCAATAATGGTTAAAAAAAACAAAAAAACAAAACACGATTCAAACCTGGAATCTTTGTGAAGTTTAAATGCAGGTAGAAAGAGGATTGTTTTTTTTCTGAGTGACTGTTGGATGCTTCTGCTGCTGCTGTAACACCATCCTGACCCTCTGTTTGCTGAACTGTTTAGTTCAGTAGGTCTATTTTAGTTTCAGCTGCTCCTGCAGCAGAGACGGATTGAAGCTGCTGCGAACAGAGCAGGAGAAACCTGATGATTACTTTTAAAAGCAGCCCAGGCCACATTTTTACACCCATATTTTGACAGACTGTTGCCCAACATGGCATAAGTGTTTTGTTGTGATAATCACCGGTGTTGCTCCTTACATATCCCTTCAGCTCCGGCTCACCTGACGGGTTTGGTAGCAGGACCTACAACCTACAACCGAGAAAGGCCTGTCTGGACTTGGCCTTTAACAGCCAGGATGTTCTGCAGATCATCCGCTCTTTAACTCTTTATCTCCTCTCTGATACTTGGTCTCCCACCCTCATCGCCACCCTGCTGACTGAAACTGGTCGGTACCTTTAATGAAAACAGCCTCCTGACTTGTTCAGTGTAAAACACCAGCTTTCACCCCCACCCCCACCCCTGAGAATCACTTTTAATTCAATCAGACCTTGAATATGCGTCTGCTGGCTCTTAACAAAAGCCTCCCAGCTGAAGAAGCGTCTCCAGAACAGCAACACTCGGCCGTTTTACACTCTGTTCCCTCTCAGTCTGTTTGAATGCAAATCTCTGTCCTCTGAGTTAATCTGATGATTCAATCATTCCTCCCAGTGATACCAGTGGGAAGGGGTGAACCAGTCTGAAAGCTGTGAAATATAAAATGTTGAAGTAAAACAAAGTCCGTTTTTATACCTGAATCGTGATGATAATCATCCCATCAGTTCTGCATCCCCGAAAGACAAAAAACTGCTTTTTAATTTCAATAACAAACTTAATGAACAAGCATTTTTACAAACTTAAAACTTTTAGAGGTTTGTAAGGTCTTTATAATATTTGTTTACAAACCTGAACGAAACATCATCCCACAAATCAGTACATTTTTAAAGAAAAAACACATATTTTTACCCTTTATGTAACTTTGCATGAACTTTGTAGAGAAATGTTCTGTTTTCAAGCAGAATGGGATTACATATCAGTAGTTGGGATGGTTATATGGGTGGTTATTACAGTTGCTTTTGAAATTTAACAGCAGTTCTCTGAGCTGTTTGGCCAAAAACAGATGGCTTCCTATTTTTATTAACAGTCTGCATGAACTTAGATGGAGAAAAGCATCCCCATCATTTCTGGTGTCCCTGCAAGACACTAATCAGCTGATCTCCATGAGCGATCCTAACAGTTATTTTCATTGTATTTTGATCATTTCTGTTATAATGTTGGTATTTATGACATATTTTTAGTTGTAGGAAAACTTCAAGGCACATATTACATATATTTTAGAAGTTTACAAGCTGAGAACTGTTTTCTATGTGTTTAAATACCAGCATGAACATCAGCTGGGATGTCGACGGATGGCTGGACGGACGGACATGATTTTGCAGGAGTTCTGTAACCAATTGCCCTTTATCAAATAGACAGCGACTATAATAACTTTCTGTTGTATATTTGTCAAAATTTCACTTAAAAATCAAACATTTTAGCCTTTCTATGTTAAAGTTACGAATCTGTCAACATGACTTTAAAATCTTATAATTTTATATCAAAAAATATTTTTCCCAGGTGTGTAACTTTGCATAAATGTGAAAAATGTATTTTATTAAACAGACTGAGGCTATTTTTTTTTTCCAATTTCAAATTTATTGATACAGGAAAATCTCACTGAGATGTCTTATTTTTAAGAGCGACCTGTTTTATACATACAAACATTAAAATTACATGTTAAAGCATACGAAGACATTAAAATTGCTCCTTTAAACTGGAACACTCTGAGTAGCCTATCTGCCATATTTTTAGTTGGTGAATACTTATAATTAATAGATATTTGTAATCCAGTACTGTTTATAAAAACCTGCATGAAGATCACCCTAACAGTAGTAATATCCCTACAAGAAACAAATCAGTCAATTAACATCAAAATTAAAATCTTACCAGTTTATATCAATAGAGTATTTGTCCTCTTAGTGTAACTTTGCATAACTTCTGTATACATAATAAAAACTATTTAAGCAGTAATTAATGTAGTAATCTCTGTTTTATTCATATTTTAACTTAAAGAAACAAAAACAGACATTTTCTTATTTTATCAGATTATATTTTTAATAACTGGAAAGCTATAAAACAGCCTCCTTTTGGATTAAAAGTTGAAATCCTTGTATTTTGTTCCTGCAACACATATCGGTCATTTTTTGATAAGCAAAGTTCTTAAAAAAATAAACATTTCAACATTTTGTTAAATGCAATAATCTGTTTAGTATTTTTGCAATATTTGGACTAGGATGAATATTTAAGACATGTATAGATAAAATACCGGGTTTCTTATAATATTTGACTGAAAATGTGGCCATATTTAACCTGTATACTTTCATCTTTAAGTATCAGGAGTGAACTGTAAGTGTTGTTTTGTGTGTGAGCTCCCACTCCAGCTGATGAGACGTCACCATGCATGTTTTTAGTCTCCATCCGGCCGGCGTGGTGACGTTTTTTACAGGAATGCGCGTGATTTGCGGAGTTTTGCGCGGAGGGAGGATGACGGGACGTCCAGGCCGCCTCCCATGCAGTATAAAACCTCCCAGTCCGACGCTACGCTTCCTCTTTCTGTTACCTGGCTAAGGGGCAGCAGCTTTGGCCGTGAAAACCCAGAAACACCGGTGAGTTCAGCTCTGATTCATTCATTTACCAGAAATCACGACTTTGGCCTCGAAGCGATGTTTTAGCCTCTAATATAATAGGAAAATGTTCTCGGTTTACTTCTTAACTTAAACATATCGGAACTTTGCGTTTGCTGTTATGTAACCTGTGAATTATTCTACTTTGAAAGTGAAGCGTAGGGAAAATGTTGTTTAATCAGTTTATTAATTATAGGATGAGTTGGGGGTTTCCTTTTTTTGTAATGTTTAATAGGCTTGGACTTAAAAAATGCGCTATAAAGGAAAGGGGAGGGTATGTGGAGAAAATGAACAAAGGAGGCAGGGAAAACCGCACGTCCGAGGATGCTTCATTAGCATCTGGTCCCTCTCCTCCTGGGAACAACTGGCCGGGTTTCCCAGTAACAGCTGTGGGTGTCTGGATCAGGATGGACCCTGGATATTTGGAGGTCTTTGTAACTTTATCCGACGTGGCCCAGGCAGTAACACGTGTCTCAGGCTGGCCTGGGGCCCGCTGCGGCCTAGCAGCAGCAGCCGCCGCCTTTTAGCAAAGCATGAATAACAAGATAAAAATATCAACGGAATGCAGCAATGCGGTTTTTGGAAAGCGGCCTTTCTTATGTTGACTTATCTTAAAGACTTAATAACAGAACATACTATTGAGTAATGACCGATTAAAACCGGCTTAAGCCTGTCTTGCTTCGACCAACGCCTCCATGTTGGCTCGTTTAGCTGTTAGCCTCCTCATTAAACGTTTTAAGCTTTAAATTTTTTTTTTATTTTTTATTTTTTTTTTAAACAGAAACTAAGACAATGGGAAAGGAAAAGACCCACATCAACATCGTGGTCATTGGCCATGTCGACTCCGGCAAGTCCACCTCCACCGGCCACCTGATCTACAAGTGTGGAGGAATCGACAAGAGAACCATCGAGAAGTTCGAGAAGGAAGCCGCAGAGGTGAGAAAGCGGGTTTTATTTTAATTTGATCCAACTTTTAAGGACGTTTTAGACACGTCTAAGATGGCGGCGTCGGCATGCCCAACTGCCCGGCACGAGGGGTGTAGCTGTGTGCGCGCACGCGGGGTGGGGCCTGCCGGCGGGAACGGCTAGCGGTGACTGTGCAGTTTATCCAGAGTAGGCCGCAAACCATTCAGCGACGGAAACAGGAGTTACAGATTTTAAATTTTTAACTTCTCAATACAGTTGGACACTTACAATATTTAAAACCAATTTTAGTGGAAGTTCAGAACTATACTATTTTTTTTATATATCTCACTGTTGCAATTAAATGAACAGAATGATCTTTAAATATCAATTTATTAACAGTGCTTTAAAATTTAACAAATATGGAATATATCAGAATATTTTATTGATCCCAGGAGTAAATTCTTATTACAGCTTAACAATATAAAATTAAAGGTATTTAGGTGTGACAAAGTTTCATACCAGGTAAAAACCACTTGACATAAAATTCATTGACACATAGAGAAATATGCCTGTAATGATAAACCCAGGGTTGCTGGTTAATTAAAACTTTCTGAAATCCTCTGAATTTTATTTCCCCATTTTTAAATTGATCATTTAAACATTTTTGTGTTTCCAAAGATGGGAAAGGGCTCCTTCAAGTACGCCTGGGTGTTGGACAAGCTGAAGGCTGAGCGTGAGCGTGGTATCACCATCGACATCGCTCTGTGGAAGTTTGAGACCAGCAAGTACTACGTGACCATCATTGACGCTCCTGGACACAGGGACTTCATCAAGAACATGATCACTGGTACCTCTCAGGTACGACTCCGCCATACTAGCTTGCTGTGTTGAGATTTGGAATATTTGCATCTAAGGAGACTGTTTAATTTTCCAGGCCGACTGTGCCGTCCTGATTGTTGCTGCTGGTGTCGGTGAGTTTGAGGCTGGTATCTCCAAGAACGGCCAGACCCGTGAGCACGCCCTGCTGGCCTTCACCCTGGGTGTGAAGCAGCTCATTGTCGGCGTCAACAAGATGGACTCCACTGAGCCCCCTTACAGCCAGGCCCGTTTTGAGGAAATCCAAAAGGAAGTGAGCACCTACATCAAGAAGATCGGCTACAACCCTGCCGCTGTCGCCTTCGTCCCCATCTCTGGATGGCATGGAGACAACATGTTGGAGGCCAGCAGCAAGGTGAGCCTGTGGAGCCAAATGGGAATCTGGGTTTTTGGGGCTTACATGGACAAAAACTTATTTATATATTTAATTATTTATTTTTTTTTTTTTCCCCTTGTGCTTGTAGATGGGCTGGTTTAAAGGATGGAAGGTTGAGCGCAAAGAGGGCAATGCCAGCGGAACCACCCTCCTGGAGGCCCTGGATGCCATCCTGCCACCCACCCGTCCCACAGACAAGCCCCTCCGTCTGCCCCTGCAGGACGTCTACAAGATCGGCGGTGAGTAAAAGAGCTACCGTAAGAAACTAAAGAAAATCACTTTTTCAGAATTTGACCTTATTGCAGTGTATTTGATGCTCGAAATGTCCGTTTCAGGTATTGGAACCGTACCCGTGGGCCGTGTTGAGACCGGTGTCCTGAAGCCCGGCATGGTGGTGACCTTCGCCCCTCCCAACCTGACCACTGAGGTGAAGTCTGTGGAGATGCACCACGAGTCTCTGCCCGAAGCCGTGCCCGGTGACAATGTCGGCTTCAACGTCAAGAACGTCTCTGTCAAGGAGATCCGTCGTGGCTACGTCGCTGGAGACAGCAAGAACGACCCGCCCAAGGCCGCTGAGAGCTTCAACGCTCAGGTTAGTGCCGCTCAGCTGAAGACGCTTGACTTTGCCGTTTGAGATTGTAGGTTTCTAACTCTGACCCTGTCCACAGGTCATCATCCTGAACCACCCAGGTCAGATCAACGAGGGCTACGCCCCCGTCCTGGACTGCCACACTGCTCACATTGCCTGCAAGTTCAAGGAGCTGATCGAGAAGATCGACCGTCGTTCTGGCAAGAAGCTTGAGGATAACCCCAAGTTTGTCAAGTCTGGCGACGCTGCCATTGTCAAACTGATCCCACAGAAGCCCATGGTGGTGGAGCCCTTCTCCAGCTACCCTCCCCTTGGTAGGAATATGCCTCCAAGCCAAGGTTACATCTGCTCTTGAAGCAGGATTGTCTAATTTCTCCTCACCTGTGTTCCAGGTCGTTTCGCCGTGCGTGACATGAGGCAGACCGTGGCTGTCGGCGTCATCAAGGCCGTCGATACCAAGGAGGTCTCCGGAAAGACGACCAAGGCTGCAGAGAAGGCCCAGAAGAAGAAATGAATGGTCGTGCAGGACATCCAACAAGACGTGTGCCGGCAGCTGCGGGGCCCCCCCTCCCCCATCTACTCGTACCACCCTGGGTCATCTTCTCTGAGGCACAGCTCTCTGCTCAAGGACTGGCTTATGCTGATTAAAACCCATCGCAAAAGTTTCCGCAGGAAAAAGAACTGTGGCATTGTCGCCCAAGTTGGTGCCTCTTCTCAGTTCAGTTTGAGTTGGAAATGGTTTAGAACTGTCTCTCAATGTTAAAATGCCACAAATTAATTGGAAAGAAGCTGCTGGTAACTAATAAATGTTTCTGAAAAAATTGCAATTGGCGTGTCTGGATCCTTCAGTTGGGGGTAGAAGGCTTCCTGAGAGTGAAAGGGTGCAGCTGTTGGTGACCACGCTGTCCAGTGAGATGTGTCCTCTCGCCAGCCAATGGCGCCTCTTAGTCTGGGCCAAGAACCAACCAAGAAGCAGTGCAGCCCCCCCACCCCGCAGTATAAAAGCTCTGCTCAGATCAGGTTCGGTCCTTTTGTCTCTCCTTTAACTCGGACCTCTAGGTTGCTGGACGAAGGTTGGTGAAAATCTAACTGCATGCTGGCGTGAAACGGAGTTAAAGTTCAGTGGAAGGTTAAATCTGACTGCATGGCTCAAGATGTGCTTTGTGTTTGGGGGGGGCTTGACTCACTTAAAGGCTCTAATCAGAACAGGAGCCTCTGAATCTGACGTTCAATGTAAACTGAAGGGGGGGTCGCTTTGCGCTCATGAACGCGCCTGACAGCGCATAGGCTTAAAGTGGTGCGCGTTCTCATCACACAACATGGCGGCGGCTGTGCGCAACATGGAGGCTGGAGACCGGCGCGACTGGAACACGTGTTTCCGGTGTCGTGAACGAGCACCCCCCCAATGTGGCAGGCCGTTTTAACATAAAATCGGTTTCTATCTAGTCACATTCCAGATATCTAAAGCCTAGACGAGACTACATTTCGACAAGATAGCTTCAGTTACATTTTGTTCAAAATTCCTTCAGATATCTCATTGCATCTGAAGTGTTGCACATCTGTAATTGCAATTTAATATCTTGGCTGTAATTATGACTAATCAAACTTACATTTATAGATATCTGAATTAAGGAATTGCACATAAGCCCTTTCTGCTGCCACTGAGTTGTCCAGTTGCCTTCAGAATTTTGGGTTGCGAAAATGTCAATGTGGAAAGGGCTGAGCAGTATGGAATATGAGGTGAACTTGACTGCTTCAGAAATCTGCAAATTTCCTCTTGTCTGACACACATTGCACTTAAAACAGCTTTGAAGAGCAAAGTACTGCTGTTGATCTATTCTCTAGCTGAAAATGGTGCATTTTCAAAATCTTTCAATTGAAGTTTCAAAACGCTACATAAATCTAGGATGTTTTTAGCTAGAATTATTCAAGCTATCAGTGACGTTGTTCTGACTATTCAGAAAGTTAATTCAATATCTCTGAAATAGAAAAGCTGTCCAGATTAAAAAATGCTCAAGATGTCCAAGTTGTTTGGAGACATTTAAAGGGATTTTGACTAGTCAAATTTACAGTTCTCAGTTTTGCTGAGTCGCTATTTGATTTCAACATATCTGCAATTTAATTTGCACTAGTTGAATCTATATATCTTCTATCTAAAAATACATTTAAGATAGTTTGAATTGTCATTCAGGATTTCTTTAATTAGAATTGACTTGTTATAAAAAGTGAGATCTTAAATTTACTTTGACTAGATTTCATTATCTGAAATGCAAAATAATTTATTGAAAGTAGATATCTTTGAGTATTTTGTCTAGTTAAAATATAATTAGAGATGTCGTATGTCTTGTCATAAACCAATTTTAGATATCTGGAATGTGTGGTGAAGCTGATTTTATGTTAAAACGGCCTGCCACAGAATGCGTCAGTAAAGTCTAAGGTATGGCAGGTCGTTTTAACATAAAATGGGTTTCCTCTCACGATCCGTAATTGCAATAGAGATACCTTACAATGAGTTTTGACTACACAAAACTACATTTTTACTATCCCAAATGGTGATAATTCAAGATATCTTCAATCACATTTTGACGAGTCAAAAGTCCTTTCAAGATATCTCAAATTACTTCACCTGATTCATCATTTGAAGGGTCACACATCCATAATTTAAATTCAAAATATATCAAACGTAATTATAACTAGTCAAAATTACATTTTTAGATATCTGAATTAGGAAATTGCATGTAAGCCCCCCTTCGTGCTGCCACTGAGCTGTCCAAACAGTTGCCTGCAGAATTTTGGGTTTCATGCACAACATTGTCAGAAATGCCACAATGTAGAAAGGGCTCAGCAAAATGGAATATTCAGAGAAGGCAAAGCTTCGTGAACTTTAAGACTGCTTCAGCAAATCGGCAAAGAATTTACTATTTATTCTCCTTCGACAAAAACAATGCACTTCAAAATGGTTTGAAAAGCTAAAAGAGCAATTAACCCATTCCCAAGCTAAAATGGTGTGTTTTCAAAAATCTTTTGACATTTTATTTTATTCTTTATTGTTTCATTGAAATTTCAAAATACCATGTAAATCTGGAATGTTTTGACTCAACAGAATACTAATTGATATCTGTAATGTCATTCTGACTAGTCACAATGTTAAAGATATTTTAAATAGAAAATCCATCGAATTCAAGACGTCTCTAATTCATTTAGAGATATCGTAAAAGGAATTTTGACGAGTCAGAATTACAGTTCTAGATATCTCTAATTTAGTTTTGCTTAGTCATAATTTGCTTTTCAAGATATCTTGAATTTAATTTGTGCTAGTCAAGTCTATATTTCTCCTATCTAAAAATGCATTCAAGATATCTTGAATTGTGATGTCATTCAAGATATCTCTAATTAGAATTATGACTAGTCAGAACTAAAAACGAGTTATCTCAAATTTACTTTATGACTAGTCATAATTTAATTCTAGATATCTGAAATATGTGTTTCAAAAAGTCAGTAATTCATTGTGCATATCTTAAAATGAAGCCTTCATACAACACAACGGAAAATCTGACATCATCTATACTGGCCAGAATGAAATTAGAGCTATCTCAAATAGGTATTTTGTCGAGTCAAAATATAAGTAGAGATATCTTAATTTACAAATACGTCTAGTCATAAACCAATTTAAGCTATCTGAAATGTAAGTGTAGTGAAACCGTTTTTATGTTAAAATGGCCTGCCATACTAAAGCTACTATTCAATGCAGAAAAGTCCTTTATGACGTAAAGCATGTTGCACAGTCATAAAATAATTTTAAGTTTGTAAAACTCCTGGGAAAATGTGGAATTGGTCATTGAAATTGTTTATTTTAAAGGTTAATCTAACTGTTGCGGGAATGTTTAAATGAAAGCTTTTGGAAAAATGTAAATTTAAAAGCAAGAAAAATGTTAAAGCTGGTCCCTCCTCGTTTGTTTGTAGCAGGTGAGTAAAATGGGAAAGGAAAAGACCCACATCAACATCGTGGTCATCGGCCACGTCGACTCCGGCAAGTCCACCACCACCGGCCACCTGATCTACAAATGCGGCGGGATCGACAAGAGAACCATCGAGAAGTTCGAGAAGGAGGCCGCGGAGGTTGGTTCCGGCAGCACTCGGCTCTGTTCGGAGCCGAAGCAGTCCCGTTCTGTGGTGGACGCTGCCATCTAGTGTTTGAAATGTGTACTGCAACGGACGTGGAAAAATAAGTATATATAAAAAGAAGCAAAATTAGGAAAATACGTTTTTGTTCACTTGAAGCCAAAACGCACCCAATATTAAACGCATTAAATTTTAAAATGAGCATACAGATTTTTAGAGGTGGGTAGTAGTTAGTTACTCAGTTATATTTACTTTAAACTGTTTAGAAAAAAAAATGTATTTTTAGGAGAAGTTTTACTACACTGTAATTTTTCCTTTAAATAAGTAATATTATGAAGTGTCACTATTCTTGAGTAAAACTTCTGGCTCCTCTACCCACATTGAGTAACTTCACTAATTGAAAAAACAGATGTTTTAACTAAAAATCCATGAGACACAGACACACATAAATACTATTAATGGAAGTACTTTAACCTTTTCTAGCATACATATATACCTACTGCGGGAATTGGTTTCATATGATTTTATGTTAGGATTATTTGGAAAAGTATTTGTTTTTCTACCTGAATTTATGTTGCAATTATGTTATTTGCATTTTTTTCCCCCTTTTTAGTCTTTTAAATACTAGACTTTTCATATAACTATATTTTTGTCTGTCTAATGACATCATTTTAAAATATTAAATTGGATTTTATGATCAGTTACTCAGTACTTGTCAAAATGCTTCTCATATTACAATGACAAGAACAACACAACTGTGCAGCTGACAGATGATTTTGCTTTGAAGGACTGAGGAAATGTAGTGTTGCTGAAGCATTACAGGTAGACATTAAAACACTGAGTCTAAATTCCTGATAAGTGATAAAACAAAAATATAGATCAAAATAAATGAAAACTAAAATCTGAATTTGATTGAATGACTGTCATTAGAAGTTCGTTAATCGTGACAAAATAAAGAAAATTTATATAAACTGCTAAGGTCAAACAAGATAACATTAAATTAAAAGTAAATTATTTTGCAAACAGATAAAAGCCCAACCCCCCCCAACAAAGCAATGCATAGTACTGACGACAAACAGCAAACATAAAATATATATAAAGATATATTTGAGTTATTTTCATACCTATGAAGATGAATCTATTGGTTCTGCATAATTAGCTTTGTTTTTAACTCTCATCCACCAAAACAAAATGTTTTATTGGTATTTATTTCCTCACTAAGCAGTATGTTAGCAATATTGATTTTCTATGTTTTTATGTGCCGTTTTTTTCATGATTCATATTTGTAACTAAAAAACTTCCAACTCCTCATAATTGTTTGAAAAGCTATTGTCTGCCTCAGAGAAAGGCGTCACTTCCTGGAGGAGAGCATTCAAGTGATGTTCTGTTCCCACAGATGGGAAAGGGCTCCTTCAAGTACGCCTGGGTGTTGGACAAGCTGAAGGCTGAGCGTGAGCGTGGTATCACCATCGACATCGCTCTGTGGAAGTTTGAGACCAGCAAGTACTACGTGACCATCATTGACGCTCCTGGACACAGGGACTTCATCAAGAACATGATCACTGGTACCTCTCAGGTAACCTGAGCTTCAGGGTGTCCTCAAGGCGCTCTGTGGGGTTCGGATATGAGCTGCATGTCCGGTTTGTTCTCCAGGCCGACTGTGCCGTCCTGATTGTTGCTGCTGGTGTCGGTGAGTTTGAGGCTGGTATCTCCAAGAACGGCCAGACCCGTGAGCACGCCCTGCTGGCCTACACGCTAGGTGTGAAGCAGCTCATTGTCGGTGTCAACAAGATGGACTCCACTGAGCCCCCTTACAGCCAGAAGAGATTCGAGGAGATCACCAAGGAAGTGAGCGCCTACATCAAGAAGATCGGCTACAACCCCGCCACCGTGGCCTTCGTCCCCATCTCTGGATGGCACGGAGACAACATGCTGGAGGCCAGCGACAAGGTGGGATGCAGACACACAGTCCAACTCCTTCTCATAGTGGTCACGTTAACTAAATCCTTCTTTCCACTGTAAAGATGAGCTGGTTCAAAGGTTGGAAGATTGAGCGTAAAGAGGGCGGAGCCACAGGTGTGACCCTGCTGGAGGCCCTGGACTCCATCATGCCACCATCCCGTCCCACCGACAAGCCCCTCCGTCTGCCGCTGCAGGATGTCTACAAGATCGGCGGTGAGTAAAAGAGCTACCGCTAATACGCTAATAGTGGAGCTAATTTTTCGTTTAGCGTTTTTGCTAACTTTGAAAACATTTAGCGCATTCAGTTTCTCATAAATTAATTTTTCTGAATAAATTATAAAGCTCTAATTTACTTGGCTGTTTTATAAACAATAACAAATTTGGCCCTGGTGGGGACGATATACTATGTTGTAACACGTCATGTCATTGAAACACGGTGGGTATTAATATGGTTGAAGTTAGCGCTCTAGCATTAGCTTCCGCTAAATACCATGTTAGTAGAGCTTTAGCAGAACTAATGTTTATGATTAGTGCTACTAACTTTTTAGAAAGTATTCTAAAAAGTATTGTCAGAAAGTATTCACTCCCTATTCCACACTTATTCTAAAACAAGTTTAGAGTTGATTTCTTTAAAAAATAAACAAAATAGCAGCCCACAATGACAAAACGAAATCATGTTTTCAGCCATTTTTGTAGGTTTATGAAAAATATTTAAATATAATTTATGTAAATGTATATTGCATAAGTATTCACACCGGTTGCACACCTGCAGACCCCAGAGACTAGAATGTGTCCATGTCCAAATTCTGGGACAAGAAAAACAGCACCAATAAACACCCCAAAATCCTCCGTTATGTCCGTTTCCCAGATGAAGGAGATCCATCTTCTCATGGTTACCTAAGCTGAAGCACAGCCAACACCCTTTAACAGATCTGAACCGGTCCACCTTAAACCCTTAAATCCAGATCACTTCAAGCCCACCGGGTTCCTGCAGTGACTGTCCTTCTTCTGTCTGTCAGGCATCGGAACCGTCCCCGTGGGCCGTGTTGAGACCGGCATCCTGAAGCCCGGCATGGTGGTCACTTTCGCCCCCCCCAACCTGACCACCGAGGTGAAGTCCGTGGAGATGCACCACGAGTCTCTGCCCGAAGCCCTGCCCGGCGACAACGTCGGCTTCAACGTCAAGAACGTCTCCGTGAAGGAGATCCGCCGCGGGAACGTGGCCGGAGACAGCAAGAACGACCCCCCTCAGGCCGCAGAGAACTTCACTGCACAGGTGAGCCGCAGAACTGGAACCCGTTTACCGGTGTTCCTCAGATGCAAAGCAGAATCAGAACTTTTTATCCTGAACATGAAAAGTCCATGCAGAAAGAACCCAGGCCAGGATTTGAACCCAGGACCTTCTTGCTGCAAGGCAGCAGAGCTGCCCTCACTTCCTGAAGTCAATATGAAGTGGATGACCCCTACTGTGGCCAGCAGGTGGCAGTAGAGACAAGAGGAACATAATAAGCCAGTAGATTTAGTCATAAATAACGTTGTTCTTGATGATTGATAGCGTTTGTTTTTCCTTGTCAGCCATGTTTCCTTTTTATAAGCAGGTGGTTTTGTTTATTTTACTGTTTTTAGCACAATGTCAGAGACGATTAATGTCTGTAAATAAAGAGAGGAGTCCTTGATCAGTCTTTACTACAAGCAGCTCAGGTTTACTCTCTTTCATTCAATCCATGGTTGATTGAATAAAAATTGTCCTCCAGGGTTGTCTTATGCTCTGTGTGTCTGTCTAGGTCAGATTAGTTGTAAGATCCCTTAAAACAAATAATTATAGTAGGATATTCATGGCTGTCCTACCATCACAAATGTCAACTCTTTAACTGAACCTGAGGGCTTTGTTAAATCAGTCGTAGATGAGGCTGAGTTTTTCAGCAACCAAAAGGCCCCCCTGCGTTGAGCATGGTGGAGGGTCTGTGATGCTGTGGGCCTGTTTCTCTTCTAAAGACCCTTGTTGAGGGGTATTATTCCCCTGCAGCAGTAAAAGTCAATGTATTTTAAGATGTTTTACATATTTTTACCAGGGCTGCCGGTAGATGTAAATGGCTCCCTGTCTGTCCTCTGATGAGTCCTTTCAGATCTTTACTTGATGGCAGAAACCATGTTCCTGGTGCAAACTGGCAACTTCTCACGCTGAAGTTAAACTTCATTTCCTTCAAAAGCAATAAACCTGGAAGGCACCAGGCATACTTTTTGCTCTGTTGCTCTGAATATAAAAAGTATTCAACCCGTTTTAGTTCTTTTACAAATCAGTCATGAGCAACAAATTTTGGCTTTTTTAGAAAAAAATGACCAAAAATCCCTTTAATGTTAAATTGAAAACTGATTTCTCCACAATTATGACAACTGAGTAAAAACATGTGACATAAAATAGGTGACTGCATAAATATTCATGCCCTTTATCAAAGTGGCCGACCTAATTGAACAGAGGTCCAGCCAGTTAGTGCTCGTCGTCTCACAGTTTAAAAAGTCTGTGTTTGGTTCCGGCCAAGAGCGATGCTTCGTGTGTTGATGTTCGCTGTGGCTGGGTTTGCTGCGCAGGTCATCATCCTGAACCACCCGGGCCAGATCGCCCAGGGCTACGCCCCCGTTCTGGACTGCCACACCGCTCACATCGCCTGCAAGTTCAGCGAGCTCAAGGAGAAGATCGACCGTCGCTCCGGCAAGAAGCTGGAGGACAACCCCAAGGCTCTGAAGTCCGGAGACGCCGCCATCATCACCATGGTGCCTGGGAAACCCATGTGTGTCGAGAGCTTCTCCCAGTACCCCCCACTGGGTGAGTGAACCCCTCGAGGGGCTTGTCGTTTTTCACACTTGCTGACACATAAACTGGTGACGTGACGTTTTCCCTCTCAGGTCGCTTCGCCGTCCGCGACATGAGGCAGACGGTGGCCGTGGGCGTCATCAAGACCGTGGAGAAGAAGGCCCCCTCCGGCGGGAAGGTCACCAAGTCTGCACAGAAGGCCGACAAGAAGAAATGAATCTTCATGCAAGACGTGGCGCCTCGGCGGCAGCGGGACACCCTGCCTCCTCCTCATCCTCACCACCCGGCGCCGCCTGCTCTGAGGCACAGCTCTCTGCTCAAGGACTGGCTTATGCTGATCAAAGCCCATCGCAAAAGTTTTCGCAGGAAAGGAGGCTTCGCCGCCTTCAACTGGAAGCTCTGCTGTTAACTAAGATGAAGCCAGAACATTAAAACTCACTGAATCAAACTTTTCTCCTGTTTTCTTCCTAAATCTGTTAGTTTTACGTTTTCACCTCAAATTTTAAGGTTTTATTAATTTTTGTTTAAATCTGAAAATAAACAGAAACTTTGAGATTCTAGAGATAATGCTGATCCTGTCATCAAACCGACCAGATTATGTTTTTATAAAAATGTTGCTTCCCATCAGGAGAGTCTTCACCACAAACTAAACTCCAGTCTTTGCTTTTCAGACATATAAACAGAGTAGAACATTGCTGACCTAGCAAGCTGTCTGACCTTTGACCCCTAGGTTAACGACCAATATTAGTTGCACAGTAACAAGTTTGGGAGCATCAGGCGTTTCCATAAATGCAACTAAGATACTGAAGGATATTTGTTTAAATGTTTTTTCATTCAGGAGAAAACTTCTTCCCAACTTTGAATGATTTTATTATAAACAATTTATTAGATTTTTACGCTGTAAAGTAACTGACCTGGGTAAAACACCGACAGCATGAACAGTAAAGAAATATGATGGTTTGAAAGAAAAGTCAAATATCATCTGCATAAAAGGGAGCTTGATGTTCTTTGCAGCTCTTTAAAGATCCTGAATGTTCTCACAGTATCTGGGGGATTTTTTTTTGTTGGGGTCTCGTCACTCAGCTTCTTTTTGAAGATGGAAAAGTTTCAAGTTTTTTAATCATCAGCACAGAAAAAGCAACAGAGAGTAAAAATAATCCATTTGGACCAAAGCCAAATAATTCCAGTGCAGCTCGTTGAAGAAAGGTCCTCAGAGGTTCTGTAGGAAGCGCTGAGAAGACGTGGAAAATAACATTTTACAAACTTCAATGAGTGTGGTCAGTAATACACAAAAATGCTTCCCTCTGGAGGAGGGATTGCTGCAAAATCAGTGACTCAATTCATTGGGCTTCCTCAGACAGAAAAGCTTTTAATAAGTTTCTTTATTCATAAACTGAATTTGACTGCATTGTGTTATAATCAGAGGTTTCTGTGTCAATAAATGTGAATCGTCTGCATGATTAGATCAATTTGATTATATATTCTTGGATACAAACAGGACCTTCTACCTTGTGAAATGCCAGGAGATGATATGCCATATGAAACATTTCTCCCTGTTTTAGTGCTGTCTTCAGGTGCAGCTCAGACAAATTTCAGGTGTGTTTGTGTGGGCGATAAGCTCCAGGGCCCAGGTCCTCTCAGGCCAGTAGATCTGAATCTCCACCAGTCTCCAGAGGAGTGGCCATACAGGAATGAAGCTGGAAGCATTTCCTACCTCTCCCTCTCTGCCCTGGGTTAGGGTTAGGGTTTAAATTGTTTAATTGTTTAAATGGACCAATTACTGATCACTGTTTAGGTTAAAAAAATAAAAATAAAGTTTGTATAGATGTTAAAATAAATATGAAAGGAAAAAGCGAAGTTTGAAAACTTTACATTTCAGTTGAAGCTAAAAGCCTTGTTTCAGTGGTTTCTATTCCTGGCAGAAACGGGCTTCCATATGTTACAGTTTAAGGAGGAGCAGCTGCTTTCATTTCTGATGTTTCCTGGAAGATGAAAGTGAAACCTGCTCAGAGCCTCCAGCCAATCAGAGCAGAGCTCAGGTCTGGCAGGGGGAGGAGACGCTGCGGGGCTCTGGGTGGTGTTCTGGTCCAGTGACCCACCTTTTCATTCATAGCTCAACCGACCCAGGTGAGTGATGCTGTCTGGTTTTATTCACTGAGTCCAAAACTCATAAAATCTAGTTGGGATTTTAATGAAATCGGCTGATGGTTGTACTGGTTTTTACTGGTTAACAGAGCTCAGTGCAGACTGGGACAGTTGGATGTTCTGTAGTTTAGATAATCATCTAGAGTTAGTTCTGGTGTTGAGATGAACTTTAATTAAAAAGCCGATCATTTATATCCAGGAAGCAACAGCATGTTTTACAAGCAAAGACGTGAAACATGGAGTATTCTGGTTGTAAAGGAATCTGTGGCAAGTCCGGTTTGTTAGCATAGAGCATTTCAGCAGCAAGGCAGGTCAAAGTGCTTCACATCATAAAAGCATCACCTGAAGAACATTTCCAGGAATAAAGGACTGATGTCTCAGCAGGATCCAGAGAAACTCATCCATGCGTTTATCTTTAGTCGCATTGATTACTGAAACAGTGTCTTCACAGGTCTGCCTAAAGAGTCAACCAGACAGCTGCAGCTGGTCCAGAACGCTGCTGCTGGCGTTCCCACTAAGACCAGGAAGCTAGAGCACATCAGCCCAGTTCTAAAGTCCTTCCTCTGGCTCCCTGGAGCTCAGAGAACAGACTTTAAAATCCTTCTGGTAGTTTATAAATCGCTGAACGGCTTAAAGACCTGTTGTTGTTGTATCAACCTTCCAGACCACTCAGGTCTTCTGGTTCTGGTCTGCTCTGCATCCCCAGAACCAGAACCAAACATGGAG